>OY725326.1:15707563-16907563 GCA_963242795.1 Inga leiocalycina
TTATGTTTTAAAGAGAGCAAAAATACACATAAGGTTTTAAAAGTGCATCATCCAGCACAAAACCGTTAAATTTGATCTAACGCCGTTAGTGGTTTTCTTTTCTAACAATTTAACGCCGTTAAATCAAATTTGACGGTTTTGTGCTGGATGCTCCACTTTTAAAACCTTATGTGTATTTTTCTTTTCTAACTATGGAATACCTATTCTCCACTACCCAACTCTTACATTGCCGCGTAACTGATAAAAAATCGGGTGAAAGTTTCTGTGTCACCTTTGTGTATGGGGATCCTAGATGGAGCTATAGGTAAGACCTGTGGTCTTCTCTATGGTATCTTGCGAGCAATGTATCTGACGGTTGGCTGGTTCTTGGCGATTTCAATTCCTTCCTTTATCCATCGGACAAGGTGGGGGGGCTGCTGTCCATGATAGATCTTTACATCCTTTCCGCAACTGTGTCCAAGACTGTGGCTTTCTGGAACTTCCTGTGGTTGGAGATAAGTTCACTTGGTCTAGAAAGGAAACCAAAGAGAGACTTGATTGGGCTTTTTGCAATATATCTTGGGAATTGGCTCATCTAAATCATAAAAATTTCCATAATCTATGCTACAAATCTGACCACAGAGTTCTTGTGGTATCATCCGGGCATAATCAGGAAGTCAACTATACAACTCACTTCAGTTATCAGGCAGCATGGTGCCTCGAAGAGGGTTTCTCTGACTTAGTGAGCTCTGCTTGGCATCATAATGATTGGTTCTCTGGCTACAAGGATTTTCAGAACAAAGCAACGTGGTGGAATATGAACGTGGTTGGTAGCATTCCCAGAAAAAAGAAGTGCCTGCTTAAGCGCTTGGAAGATGTTGACCAGGAAATTGCTGCTCATCCACACGCGGGCCTCTATAGGCTTGAAGCGAAGCTCTGGAAAGAATACATTAAGGTGGTGAATCAAGAAGAGCTCCTCTGGTATCAAAAATCAAGATGCAAATGGCTCAAATTCGGGGACAAAAATATAAGCTTCTTCCACTCCTCGACAGTGATCAGAAGGAAAAAAACAAAATTGAGTCCCTTTAAAATGATCAGGGTATCTGGATTTCAAACCAAGAGGAGCTCAAACTTTATGCACTTTCCTTTTTCAAGGATCTTTATTCATCTGATCATGAGGTTTTAAATGTGTCAAATTGGCCTTCAGATTTCCTCGCTCTCACCAATTCTCAACTCGCCCTTATCCAGAAAGATGTGTTGGTAATAGAAATTAAAAATGCTGCCTTTGAAATGGAAGCCTTCAAAGCACCTGGGCCTGACGGTTTACAGCCCCACTTCTTTCAATCACAGTAGAACGTAGTTGGGCCTAAAGTTTGTGACCTCATCTGCTCCATCTTTAGAGAACCAAACAAGGTTAAAGATATTAACCAAACTAATATTACTCTGATCCCTAAAGTGGATAAGCCCATTTCCCTCAAAGAGTTTCAGCTAATCTCCCTTTGCAACGTGACCTACAAAATCTTAAGCAAGGTGCTTGCGAATAGACTGAGGCTTGTGATGGATTCTTTGATTCATCCCACTCAATGTAGCTTCATCAGGGGAAGACAAAGCAGCGATAACATCATCTTGGCACAAGAAGCCATTCACACTATGAGAACAATCAGGAGAAAGAAGGGCTACGTTGCCATTAAGGTTGACATGGAGAAAGCATTCGACAGACTGGACTGGAACTTTTTGAAATTTAATCTCCAAAGTCTTGGTCTGAACGATCATTTTGTGACGCTTTTGATGATGTGTGTATCCTCTGCTTCTATGAGAGTTGTATGGAATGGTGCTCTATCAAACCCATTCCATCCAACGAGAGGAGTGCGGCAAGGGGACCCTTTGAGTCCCTTCTTGTTCATTTTATGCATGGAACGCCTTAGCCAGCTCATTAACCGAGAAGTCGAAGAAGGTAGATGGAAACCCCTCAAACTCTATCAATCGAGCCTCGAGCTATCCCACCTCTTCTTTGCTGACGATCTCTTCCTGTTCAGCGAAGCATCTTTGGGTCAAATGGAGAATATTAGAGGGTTGATGAGCCATTTCTGTCACGTGTCAGGTCATCGTATCAGTCTTACCAAATCAAAAATTTTTGCCTCTAGGAATGTTAGTTTTCACAGAGCTCTGGAACTAGGTCAAAAACTTGGGATCACGATCTCAGCTGACCTTGGCAAATATTTGGGTGTTCCCATCCTGCATAAGAGAGTCTCAAAGTTAACCTACGCTCCCCTCGTTTTGAAAGCTCAAAAGAAACTTTCAAATTGGAAGGGCAGGTTCCTTAGCTTGGTAGGGCGAACAGTTCTGATCAACTCTATTCTCTCCTCTCTATCTTTTCACCAAATGTAAACCACCATTCTCCCAAAAGGGATCCTTCTGGATCTCGAGAGAATAAATAGAAATTTTTTCTGGAACCAGGGACAGGAAGGAAAGAAAATGCACCTAATTGCCTGGGAAAATATCAAGAAGAACAAAAAAGAGGGTGGTCTCGGTATCAAAGATCTAGCAAGTCAGAATGAGGCTCTCATTATGAAGCTATGTTGGAATCTAATCACCAAGCTCGATGCGTTATGGGTTAAAGCTCTTAGAGCAAAGTATGGTTGCGGCAACGATAAACTTCCAAAGGTTGAAAGGAGAAGATCTCAATCGGCAGTTTGGAGCGCAATCACATCTGTTTGGGACTCTTTCAGAAAAGCTGTTGGAAGCAAACTCCGAAGTGGTAACTCAACAAATGCCTGGTGGGATCTTTGGACAAATCTCGATCATCCTCTCATGTATTACATGGACAAAAATCATGATCTCATAAATCCGGATGATGTGGTCAGCCAGTTTGTAGGCCTAAACATACGATGGGACTTGAATAAATTGGCTTTATTCCTCCCGAGGTGGGTGATCGAGAAGATCAATTGCATCCCACCTCCTTCCCAAATAGGTGATGACTTGTTCTGGTGGAGGGAATCTTCTGATAGAAACTTCAGCGTTAAATCCGCCTATTCCATGATTTACTCGTCGAGTTCGGAGGCGCCTGATCCTTTCTAGCAGCGTATCTGGAGGTGGCCTATTCCTGAGAAAGTCAAGTTTTTTATGTGGCAATTGTTCCAAGAGAGAATCCCCACCAACTCAGTTCGTGCTACGAGGGATGTGAGGATAAACTCTGAGTGCCCATTTGAGTGCAGTTGTGAGGAAACACCTTTACACTCTTTGAGAGACTGTGAGTTTGCGAGCAGTGTGTGGCTTTCTTGTACTAACCCAACTTATCACCCTATTTTTTTCTCTGGCAATTTGCAGGTTTGGATCAAATGGAACATGCGACACTCCCCTGGGAACCGCAGAGTGACTCACTGGCCCTAGCTAAGGGTCTTTGGCTCCCTTTGTTGGCTCATATGGAAAAGTAGATGTAAGAAAGCTTTTGAGGGAACTTGTGACCAACCGCAACAGCTGATACACAGAGGGTTGCATTTCCTCCAAGAAGGCATTGAAGAAGGAAGATTCAAGCACAAGATCCTGAGAGTACCAGATAGAGATTCGGATCAGTGGCTTGCGCCCCCAGACGGATACATACGGATTGACGTCGATGCACTTGAGGCAAATAACACATGGACAATAGTAGAACTACCCAAAGATAGGAAACCCATAGGTTGCAAATGGGTGTTTAAGGTAAAATATAACTCTGAAGGTAACATAGATAGATATAAAGCTAGACTTGTTGCTAAGGGATATAGTCAACAAGAAGGCATCGACTATCATGAAACCTTTTCACCTGTCATAAAAATGATTACAATTCGAATAGTTATGAAATTGGCAGCAGTTAATGATTGGAATATTTATCAAATGGATGTGAGTAATGCATTTTTGCAGGGAGATCTTGATGAAGAGGTGTACATGAGTATGCCTCAAGGGTATAAGAGTAAGGGGGAGCGTATGGTTTGTAGGTTAAATAAATCCCTTTATGGCTTAAAGCAAGCCTCGAGACAATGGAATCATAAATTGTCAGAGGCGTTAGTCAAAGGGGGTTTTAAGCAAAGTTAGTTCATATCTAGTGATGGTGTTAGTTTATGTTGATGATTTGTTAATAACTGGAAATTCAGAAATGGCTATTTCTAGGACTAAGAAGTTGTTGCATGATAATTTTAAAATCAAAGATCTGGGAAGCATGAAATACTTCTTAGGGATTGAGGTAGCCAAATCTAAAAATGGAATAGTGCTGTCACAGCGAAAATATGTACTTGATTTATTATTTGAGACAGGGTTAAGTGGCTGCAAACCAGAAAATCTGCCCATGTCACCCACCTTGAAGCTTTCACCATTTCAAGAAAAGGTTAATAAGAGGGAAGAGCTGCTGAAAGATCCATAAAGATATAGACGGTTGGTTGGTAAGCTAATATACTTAACAATGACAAGACCTGATATCTGTTTCTCTGTACAGGTTCTTTCCCAATTTATGCAAACACTAATGAAGATGCATATGGCAACTGCTTTGAAGGTGGTCAAATATTTAAAAGGAACTCCAGGATTGGGTATTCTCCTCAGTGCAAAAGGAGCTCCAGAATTGAAATGTTTCTGTGATTCCGATTGGGCAGCATGTGCAACAACAAGGAAGTCAGTAACTGGGTATCTTTTGAAGCTTGGAGACTCACTCATTATGTGGAAAACCAAGAAACAAAGTACTGTTTCAAAATCCTAGCTGAAGCGGAGTACCGGGCACTTAGTATGGCGACTTCAGAAGTGGTTTGGGCACTGGGGTTGCTGAAAGATTTGTGCATTGATCATAAAGCTCCAGTAAACACATTTTGTGATAGCAAGGCAGCAATACATATTGCTGCAAATCCAGTGTTTCATGAGCGCACCAAACACATAGAGATAGATTGTCACTTTGTGCGAGAAAAATGGGCACAAGGAGTGATTGATTTAAAACATGTAAGGTCGAGTAATCAGCAAGCAGATCTTCTCACAAAAGCAGTTGGGAAGAATATACAGAAGAATCTATTAAGCAAGTTAGGAATTGTAAATATATATGGCCCCAAACTTGAGGGGGAGTATTAGAAACTAAGGGTATTTGTGTAAATTTGTAATAGTTATTGTGATATTATTTTTGTTATTTTAGGATAGTATGTCGGTTAGTCAGTATATAAAGGTCACATGAACAATGGCCTTTGGATTCATTCACAGATGACATTAGGTTATGAGAAAACATACAGATTGTATCTATTATTCTTGATTCAATAGAAATTGGTTCAGTTTCCCCATATGATGTTTCCAGGTTCTTGGGCTATAATGTTCAACAAATAGTTTTCAGCTTACTTATTCATGATGTTGTCTAAGTGATATTTTAATAACTGCAGAAAAACTACATATGGCAATAAGTGATACGTGGAGGCTGCAAGAACACGAAATCAATAAAAACCCGCCTCTACCTTACGCCTATTAAAAAAACAAGAAGAAGAAGTGAGGAGAGAAAGACACGAACAAACAATGAATATTCTCTGGGGGAAAAAACTCAAGACAATCGTTTCAGAGAATTCTCTCATGTTCACTTCATTTCTCCTACACCAGTGTAGCTAGATCTGCAAAGCATCCAATATAGATTCGAAGTAGGTTCATTTACGTTGCTTTCATTTCTATCGTATCATTTTTTTTAATATCTAACCAAACATAAGTTTAATTACTTATTAAACTAAGTATTTCTTTCCACATTTGTTTCTTCTTCTTTCATTTTTGTTGTCACAATTACTCTTCTCCAAACCAAACAGCTCCTCAGTGGAAGTGACGATTCTTCCACGAGAGGAAAAAGGAGTCAAACCTATGGAAACACACTCAACCTTTTCAAACTAAGAGGTTCAAGTGGAAATACAAGAGGAAGCAAGAAAAGCCCACAAATGAAGAAGATACCATGGAATATACTCCCTGTTCATGTACGGTGTGGGACATATGGATATCTGGCTAGTTGCAGAAAGATATTTTTACAGGGGTCCACTGAAGAAATAAAGTGTACGTAGTGGCCAGTGTTCAAAGAGCATGCACCACAAACATTTACCATTTCTCAGATCCACTTTACACGCATATCTATACCAATTGAAGCTGAACTCTTCTTGAGATTGGCTTTGGGCCTTTCCTTTGTAGTTTAGGTGAGAGTGAAGAAGGCCTCTGTTCCCAAAGTATCAGGCTATCGGCCATCAATGAGATGTCACTTTTGGAAGCGTTGAGCGTAGCTTTCCTGCTATAATTGTGCCAATGAGATTAATAGAGAGACTTGACATTAAGTTATTAAGTGCGTGTTTGACAAACCTCTAAATTATGATTTGCGTAACTCGAGACAAAATTCCTCTCACACACTTACCTCGTAAGTTATAAAAGCTATTAAAAAAAGCTAATCTAAACACATACTAAGTGTGTGTTTGGGAACATCCCAAACCATGGTTTGCGTAACCCGAGACAAAACTCCTCTCACACACTTACCTCGTAAGTCGTAAAAGCTATTAAAAAAAACTAATCTAAACACACACTTAAGTCGAAACAAAAGTTGGAAGGAGTTCACGTGTAGACTATTTAAAAGTTATCAAGTTTATAAAAAACAATACTCCTAACATAAATATCATCAATACATTAATGATTAAAGAATTGGATCAAACTATTTATCGAATTCACTGTCAGCTTGATTTGAATAAGAAAATTGTTCTCATCGTTGAGCCGTGCTGGGCTAAGGTTAAACTTTAATTGAACCAGAAATTGAAATTAGACCTGAAACCAAACATAATTTGGGTTCGATGGGGAAAAGGGCTAAATTTTTTTAAAAAATTTGACTTCTTCAAAAGATGTAATATATTTTCAGATTATTTGTAATCATACGGAATACTTCATTAATATTATGATATTATTGTGTTGACAATTAATTTATTTTGGATTTATTTCTTACACACACACATGTAATATACATACAATTATTTTTATTAAATTTTTATTTAATAGTATATCGTAAATTTGATTATTAATCTAACCACTTGAACTATGAAAATGGAGACTTGATAAATTTTTTTTTTTTGGTTTGACATGCATTCCTCCTTTTAAAGCATTGGATGCCATTCTCTCCTCCAGTCCTTGTGGAATATAGGGATTGGAATATCTATATTGTGGAATATAGGGATTTTTTTTTTTGATTCAAATGGAATATGGGGATTGGAATATCTATATTTTTTGCACTTTTGATGAACCCCACCTTTCTATGGAAGGGCTATGAATGATGGGAGGTGATTCACCCATTCTTGTTTGCTTTTGTAAGCTGGTAATGTCTTGCTAATCTTACATGGTCTTGATTTTTCAGTCAAAAAAGAAAAATCAGTGCTTTTTTTTTTTAAAAAAAAGATTGATTTGGATGTATAGTGCGGTGAGTGGTTGGGAGGTGGATGACGTTGGACGTCGCAGGTATCCCACTCGGATTCTTGCCTTTCCTTGTCTGTTGTGACGTCCCCAAAGTGTTCCTAAAGCCCGAAAAGGCTGTATCCCCCCAGATTACACATCGCATCTTCTTTCATTTCTTTTCCTTTTTTTTTTTTCTGACGAGGCCACTCACTGCTTTTCTGCTTTTTAGGAGGCAAATAGGAAAAGAAGAAGCTATATTCGCGGTTTACACTATTTCACTCAAACTGTTAAACGACACAACACGATGATGTGTCAACATGGAACATGACCAATAAAGAGTTAATTTAGTGATGTAGGATCTTATCGAATTTTTTTATCTCAAGTTTAAGTCCTAAAAAAACATCTATGATGTGAGGGGTAGTCATGAATTCTAATACTAGAACAGTCGTTTGCTCAAATATATAGAAGTAAGATTCAAAAAAGGCGCCAAATGCTGGTTGATAATGTTAAAAAAAACATATAGATTCGTTTGATATGGTGATATCTTTTGGGGGAAAAAAAGATATGGTGATTTCTTATTGGAGGTATCTAGTACTCGTTCGGGATAATTTATTTTTGAATTATAAATACTTATAAATCATAATTTACGGTATATGAGGTAAGCATGTGAGGGAAATTTTATCTCGACTTATGTAATAAGAACTTATTATAAAAAAAAGTGATGTCAAACATACACTTAGATGAGTTCAAGTGATAATAGTAAGATGATGTGTCATGTGCGTACAGGGATTTGCAGTTGAAATCCTCTTAATGTTAAAAATACATGTTAAATGAATAAATAATTTAAAATTGTAACCGGACAATATTAGATATTGAGAAAGTTTCACCTAGGCCTACTGTAGCTAAATAATTCCCAAAATCCTTCGCAACATTTTAAAATATCACTACAGCCTGATTGAGGAGGGAATAGATAAAAGTAACCCTCCTCAATTTGCAAGACTAATAATTAAAACGACAATAACAATTATGTTATTTACATGATAAAAGGGCATTCACACGACAACTGTGCCCATTTATAAGACACATATGTGTATTAATAAAGTAAATAAGTTAATTTGTAAGATCAATAATTGTAAGATCAAGGATGACACATAAGGAGCGTTATTTTTGTCTAATCCCTTCTCAAATTATTGTGTGTTTGATTGGGCTTATATGTGTGTTTGGTTGGGCTTATTTTTGGATAATAAGTCTTTATTACGCAAGTCGAGATAAAACTCATCTCACATACTTACCTCGTATACTGTGAATCATGATTTATAAGCACTTATTACCCAGAAATTTTTGGATAATAAGTCCTTATTACGCAAGCCGAGATAAAACTCCTCTCACATACTTACCTCATATACCATGAATCACGATTTATAAGCACTTGTTGTCTAAAAATAAACTATTCCAAACAAACACTTAATTTCAATTCTGCGTTTCAGAGTACTGCGGGGCTCTTAGCAATTATCTAGTTACAATGGGGCTAGGTGAAATTTTTCCTTTAGATATTTGTGGGCATCATTACATTATGATTTATGATGTTCATTAAGGTATGAATTTATTATTTTTTGTTTATCAACCGTAAAAGTATAGTATCAAATTGTTTCTAATTTTTGGGAGTTTAGGGGCTTTAGCCCCTCTGCGTAGGAAAAAAATAAAAGAATTCGCAAATCATTATCTAATAAATATGTGGTTTTTTTTTTTAATTTTTTATGATTTTTTTAAAGATATTTCAGAATAATAGTGTAGTTTTCTTTTTCATTTTGAGCATTGAAGCTTTGAAAAATCACAAAAATTTGAAAACATCTCCATTTTTTGTCTATAAAATATCAAATATTATTCATTTCATATATAATCTAATGATCCAAAAAACCATAAAAACATATTTAGGAAGAGCCCCAAAATAGGTGTGCAGCAGAATGTGCACAAGGGGATGATCAGCACCAACCCTTGATCCATACTGTTTGCATTGGTCCCATTCTTTTACTCCCTCTGGTTTTATTTATAAGCAACTTTTTTTTTATTATGCAAAATAAACTAGTAGTTAAAAGTAATAAGTGTGTCAAAAATATCATGTTTTTTTCATATATGCCCCTATTTATTAAAAGAGTATAGGAGAGGGAATAGATAAAAAGTATGAGAGATAATGAGTATTTAATAAGGATAAAATGAAAAAAAAAAGCTTACATTTTTAGACAAAAAGTGAAAGTTATTTATAAAAGGGACTAGCCTTATGAAAGAAAAAGTTGCTTATAAACAAAATCGGGGGAGTAATTGTTGAGCTGTTGACCTCGACCCTAGTTGGTCTAAACTAGAAACTCAAAATATTTTTTTGGTCTACAACTAGAGACTCAAATCATATACTCCCTCCGGTCCTAATTATAGGATATATTTACCTAACTTTGGAGAAATTAAGGATAGTGGTTAAATTAGTTAATCATATTTATTTTCCTAAAATACCATTATTTAAAATTTAAAATGATATCCAATTACATTGATTTTCTATTTTTTCTTGTACCTCTCCTGCCTCACACATGACTTCTTCAAGCTCTCACACAATCCGGCGTCGTCAATCTCCCTCAACAACTTTTGATATATTCTTATTAAATTATTATTGTGTTTAATTATTATTGAAAAAGTATTAATAGGGGGTATTTTGGGAAGAAATTGATAAAAATTAGAACTTTATCCTATAATTAGGACCAAAATTAATTCTCAAATGTTGTCCTATAATTAGGACCGAAAATAGTAACTCGTATTGCAAATTTAGAGTGTGTTTGGATGCACTTAAAAAAAAGCTATTTTAAGCCCAAACCATGGTTTGGGAAAAAATAATCCAAACACTCAAAAATTTTCCCGAACCATGGTTTTGAGTTCAAACCAAGGTTTTGTAAGAATCATCCAAACACCTCAAATTTTCTCAAACCAAGGTTTTGAGCTCAAACCATGGTTTGGATCTCAAAACCATGGTTTTGAGGAAATCTAATTTTTTTTGCTTTTTTTCATTTGTGGACCCCACCATCTCACTCTAATTGGTCCTTTTATTAATGTGGGCCCCACACCATACTCTCTCTCTCTATTTTTTTTTTTGAATTTCACCAATTTTTCTTTAATCCCTTTTTTTTTAAGAATTTTAAAATTTTAATACTCCCTTTTATCTTATAAAATTTATTTATCTAATTTGATTATATTAGAAAAATTAGTTAATCTGCATACGAAGATCTCATTTGGCAAATAAGTTGGCAATAGGGGATTTTTTCACAATTTTCCTAAATCATTATTCTACTCATAATCTATTCTCCAGAAGCTATTTTACTCAAAATCTATTCTTCAAAAGCTATTCTCCACTTTTTCTCAAGAATCTATTCTCCTCATAATCTATTCTTCAAAAGTTAATCTAAACACACTCTTCTCTGCACTTGTGTGAGCCCAACCTAATCTCAAAAAATATATCAAGTTAGGTAGACTTGCTTTCATTATTATAGCATTTAAGTTTAGTCCGTGCCCACATTTAATGTACAATAGTACCTTAAATATAATTGTTAAAGAATATCTCAATTCAAATTGAAACATAAATTATGGCATTCCTGATTCTGTAATAAACCAATAGACAAATTAGTTAAAATGTTATTACAATACGATTTATATATGAATAAATGGTCTAGATTAGCATAAAAAAATGGTGAAATAAAATGACTATTGGGGAGCTGTGAAACTCTTAAAAATTAGTGTTTTTTTTTTTGTTTTATTCACAAAAAATTGCACGTTTATGAAAGGTTAGAGAGAACTTGAGGAGTAACTTTCCATAAAATAAAAAAATATGCTTCCCAAACATTTTGTGTTAATGTTGTAAAAATTATCCTTCACAGTTAACCCTTGAACTTACACCAATTTATACATTTCGTAGTTAATTAAGGGGCTTATTTTAATCATAAATGTAATATATCAATAGATTTTGTCTCTTAAATTTATATTTCTTTTCTCAAACTATATTTTTTTTTATTATAAGGACAGACACTAATAATCTGAGTTACATGCGAAATCAAACCGGGGACTTCCCACATGCACATGCAGGGAAGTATCCAATGGTTCTCAAGTCATATATTGGTTGCGTGTATTAAAGATGTTATAAGAAAGATTAATTTCTAATTGAAATTAAAGATCACGTTTTATGAAAACCAACCTACATGTTTTTGCAAATAATCAACAAAAATATTTTTTTGATACATGAAAATAAGTTATATAGCTCCGACGTTTATAATAGAAAAAAATAATTCCATCTTTCAAAATAAATGTACTCAGCAAGCACTTGCATATGGGAAGAGTTAACTTTTTTTAAAGTATGATTATTTAAACCAAGCAAGCTCCAAGTTTTCATGTTCTGTAATAGTGCTCTAAGCTCCGGCTTGCCTTTGCACTTAAAAAAAAAAACAACGAAAGCGATGGCAAAAATATGAAGATCTCTATGCCTAATTCTTCTTCTTCTTCCTCCTTTTTTTTTCCTTTTGCCGGAATGATTCATTTATTTGTAGGTTGGTGCGCAAGCGTTTCCAATCGGGATTTATCCATTTACGGCAAGACAATATCACAATATCACTTTTTCTTTTTCTTTTTTCCCTTTTCTCTCGGTCGAGCGACATGGCACGCACCTACAGACGGTGATTAGTGTGAACACCAGTTTACCCGTAAGCTCTGAAAGTCAATTTGCAAACGCCGGCCCCTCCCAAACGGTGTTATTTTTTTTTTCTTGCTATCCAAGCTCGCTCGCTCTCTCTCATCGCAGACAATTCCTTGGCTTTCTCTCTAAGAAACTTGACCCTATTTATACTCTTTCCTCAACGAATTGCTCACTTCTCCTCGATTCAACTTTCATCATTTTCATTTCATCACTGATCTTCTTCGATTTTACGGCTACGGTATGCATCTCTACAATGCATGGCTTCCGCCGCCTGTGGCCGCTCAGACCGTCAAGGAGCGCGACTCCTTTGCTCGCGTTATCAGCTCCGTCAAGGCCTCGTACAGCACTGATGATCCCGATTCCGTATTCTCAACCCTCAAATATATCTCCGTCCTTGACCTGTTAGTTCACTCTCTTTTTTCTTCATCAATTTATGTTAAAAATCATGCCTCTGGTTTTGTTTTGTTTTGTTTACCCGGTGTTGAAGTTGCTGCTACTCAATCAATTTGTGTCATTTCACTTCATTTGATTTTGTGCTTGCGACTTAATTTTTCTGGATTGACTACTTGAGCAACAGCAGACGCAGTGCTGTCTGTGGTAGTTGTGTGAGGATATCGAATTGAGGCAATAATGATTCTTGGTGTGAACAAAGATTATCAGGATGGGGTAGGGAAATACTTGGTAGTTATACTCGAATTAATGTCTTTTTCATGCTTTTTGGAGATGAAAGTTGGAGATTATATCCGTTTCAACGTTAACAGAAGGCTGTAATTTTGTGAGATCAATGCCCATGTTATGAATTTATAAGCAAGTTGCATTATGCAGATGGCTCGACTGAAATACTTGGGGTGGGGAGGGGGGATGGCGGATGGCTGGGGCGTATTGTTTCCCTATTATTTCTACACTCTCTTCTTTAAACAATCTCGACTGCTATGAGGCTATTTGCGCATAAAAGCAATCTGATCAATAATGCTTACAGTTAATTGCGATTTCATATATGAATTGCACAATTGATGTTCAATAGCTTTTAGTCCCTTTTATTCATAACAATAGCTATTGGCTGGGTTATTCAGTTGCTTATTCCTTTCCTAGTGTGATATTGATGGAAACCAATTCCAGAATTAATATTCAAACACGGAAAATAATCCAAAAAGTGCAAGTCGGATGTTTAAGCTACAAGCAGTTGTGAAAATGAAAGAAATTAACATGGATAATACAAACAGGAACATAAAAGGATCTCTAGCATTCAAGAGCCTAGAAAACTTTCCTCACAATTGCCAAGTTCTTACTTGCCTCTCACCGACCGTCACCCATATACATATATTCCCTAGTGATATCTGAATCTTCTCTCTCTTGCACAACATTTCACACCTCACAAACCATGACTTAGCCTGTGGCCTTTACTTATCAGATATCTTGTAATGCTCCATCTGGTTATTATTTTATCTAAAACTAATTTACAGCCGAAGCAAGTGCCAACTTTTTCACTCATGGCTTGTGTCTGGATAGAGTTAGTGAATGGATTGATAACCCTTTTATTGATCATGCAGTTTCTTGAAGGCAAAAAGTGAAGTATCATTGGAAGATGTCCATGCAGTTATTGAGATGGGTCTGGAATTGTTTCACATGGCCCGTAATAAGCTTTATGCTCAGGTTTGTCTCATTAACTTTGTTGTTTTCTTTTGTCGTATGCCCTCATTTCTTAACTGGTTATCATATTTTTGTATATTAGGTGAGATGGGGTAATTTATTAGTCAGACTTCTCAACAAGTACAGGAAAAAAATTACACTAACTGTTGAGTGGCGGCCTTTGTACGATACATTGGTTCTCACACATTTCAGTAGGTAAATATCTGCACTCCTTCTGTTACAGCCTTAATTAGCTTAAATTTATCCTCTGGTAACCTTAATGTATAATGCCATTCTCTGTAACCTATGATTTATTGATTAACTGAACTTGAAGACAGGGAAAAAAACAACAAATTCTGAGGATTAACACCATCATATCACTATAAATGTTCAAGTCATGTTTGGAATTGATTTCCATGTTATCTTTTTGACATTTCTACTATTTTATCTCTTAAGTCTGGACTTTTTTGTACATACTAATTGATTAAAATATATTAAATTTGAAATACTGGGCATTGATTTTGGATTCTTATACTGTTGCAGAAGTACAGGGCCAGAAGGTTGGAGATTAAAACAACGCCACTTCGAAGTCATAACTTCCCTTGTTCGGTCCTGCCGAAGGTTCTTTCGATCGGGTTCTGCCTTTGAAATATGGTCTGAGTTTAAGTGAGTTCTCTGTCTTAATTTAGCCATAATGTTAAGTGATCTTGATTTGTGAGCAATTATCTCTTAGTGTGATTAAATTGATGTTGGGCTAAACTAAAGTAAATTATCATTGTGTCAATCAAGTGGAATTATAGCTGCATGCTTGTTTAGATATTATACTCTATTTTAATGACTTTAAAAGAAATGTGTGAATGTTGGACTCAGGCATGGAATTTTGGATGAATGGCCCTTTGATGGAAGTATGAATTTTTCTTCCAGCATCTGTAGCTTTATAGAATTTTAGAATTCTATAATGTTAAGGCTCAAAAGGCTTTTGTAATTGAAAATATATGAATTTTGTTATTTCAGGCTCAATCTTCATGCATACTGATATGATTGTTTATAGCTAAACTGTTTGTGTTGAGTGAATATGTGTTCACTGTGAAGGGCATTGCCATTAATGATACTGCTTCATAATTTCGGTGTCTGTAATCTTTATAGAAGTTGATAAACTTAATACAATATGTTGAAATTATATATTTGGACCAATCAAATTATTGGCTTGCTATGGTGGTTATTTATATTTTTCTTGGACAAGCATGAACTGGAGCATTTTTACTCCTTTTAATGCCTTTTGTTTTGCTTGATGGAAAATTTGTAGATCATTAATGCAAAACCCGTGGCATAATTCTGCATTCGAGGGGTCTGGTTTTGCAAGACTCTTTCTGCCTACAAACTGGGACAATCAGGCATTCTTCTCACAGTAAGAAGCGCGTGTGCGCACATTTGAGGATTTCATTCTGTGTGGTTTCTGACTTACTTGTTGGGATATTAAGTTTTATTATTGGCCCTGTAGTGTTTGGGTTGAAGAGTGTATAGAATTGTGGGACTCCATACCAAACTGCCAATTTTGGAATGGTCAATGGGCAGCTATTATAGCTCGTGTTGTAAAAAATTACCACAATGTTGATTGGGAGTGCTTCTTGCCTACACTTTTTGCTAGATACTTGAATATGTTTGAGGTAAGCATTTAGATTCCTCAAGCAATGTTGCCCTTATGTTTTTTTAGATGTTTTAACAGTTGGTGCAGAGGGATGAAATTTATGAGGAAGTAGATGCATGTTGTTGGTCTCAAAGTTGATTTTCACAGTTGTTGCAGACTTGATTTGAAGCTTGTGTCAACATTTTTTTGAAATTAATTTTGATAACTTCTTTTGTAATTGCACATTAGGTTTTAATAATCCAGTAGTTTAAAGGTGTTTTATGACAAAACTAGCTATGTGTGTTTTTGGCATTGTAGCATGAATTAGTGCTTGCATTTGACAATTTCTTTGGCTAAACTATTATGATTATTTAGAATATCTGGTGGTTTTCCTGCTATATTTGGCATATTATAAGTTTCCTTAAGTTTTCTCCTAACGTTTTGTGCTTTATAGTTTTTAGTCTATTTTACATATGTTTAAATTGAGCGTTTGTTTGTTGGCAAAAAAATTGAGCCTTTGTTTGCATGAGTTTATGTGATACGTGATGCAAAACTATATATTGTTATTGGAAGCAATCCATACGTTTAATACTTTTGACTGTGCAGGTTCCTGTTTCAAATGGAAGTGGATCATATCCCTTTCCATTGGATGTCCCAAGAAACACAAGGTTCTTGTTCTCCAACAAAACTGCTACCCCCGCAAGGGCTATTGCAAAATCAATTGTAAGCTGTTAAGCTGTGGTTTGCTTTTATGATTGTCTCTTAGCGGGTTTTTTACTTTAAGTGACTTTTGTGATGCTACAACTGCAGGTGTATTTGTTAAAACCTGGTAGTTCAGCACTGCGGTACTTTGAGAAATTGGTCAACATCTTGGAACAGTTAGTTTATGCACATTTTATTGCTCCAGGTTTGCCTTCTTTTTTTAGTCATTCCCACAGTTGCTTACTGGGATCAATTTTGTAGATATTACCATCCCTCAAACGGTGGCCGATGGACTTACTCATTGGAGAGATTTTTGTACCATTTGGTGATTCAATTCCAGAAGCGTCTACAGCATGAACAAGAGTAAGAATCAATATAAAATTGGCATCTACTCTGCTTTTTTCATGCAAACTAATAATGTTCTGTACAGGAATACAAATAATGGCAAACAATCTGAACAGCATCTTGGAGGACCAGAGAGGGCTATCTTTGTTAATTCAGTGCTTAAGTTAATTGATCGAGGTCAATACAGCAAGAATGAGCACCTCTCTGAAACTGTTGCCGCTGCAACTTCTGTATTGTCATATGTGGAACCTTCATTGGTTCTGCCATTTGTGGCCTCTCGGTTCCGAATGGCTCTTGAGACGGTTAGTAGAACTATATGAATTTCTTCTTTGGTAGGAATACATACGTCATACATATGTGGTGAATGACTTATCCGAAGCATTAACTTATTTTTCTTGATAGAAAATGATCATACGATATGCTCACTTCTGATTAGCATGCTTTTTTTTTTGCACTTTACCTTGTCTTTCTGATAAAATTCTTTTTATCTACCCAGATGACTGCTACCCACCAGTTGAAAATTGCTGTCATGTCTGTAGCATTTGTTGGACGTTCTTTGCTTTTTACATCTCTATCAACATCCTCATCAAAGCCAGTTGATCTTGGTGGTGGGGATGACACATTCATGGATCTTATAGCGGTTTCATTGTCCAATGCATTGCTTGGCATGGATGCTAATGACCCTCCGAAAACATTGGCTACCATGCAACTAATAGGTTCCATCTTTTCCAATGTAAGAGCATGGATTTCTAAATTGTTAAATAAAGTGGCTTACATCCCATCCCAAGAAAAAAAAAAATTAATCAATTTACCCTGTAATGGCAGTTGGCTTTACTGGATGATAAAATTGATGATTTGTCATTTATGCCGATGATTCAATTTTCTGAATGGCTGGATGAATTTTTGTGCCGTCTATTTTCCTTGCTTCTTCACCTGGAGCCAAGCAGTGTTATGTAAGTGATGTTGGTAAATTCCCCATTATCTTGGTCATAACTTTAATCAGCAATAGTTTAGCTGTTGTTTCCGTGGATTTTAAGTAAGTTCAGTTTTTTTGCGTCTATAATTGGACAATTGATTTCTGTTGTGTTAGAAATGAAGGTTTAAACTCATCAGCAGCATCAGGAACCTTTCTAGTTAATGATGGTCCATACTACTATTGTGTGCTTGAAATCCTGCTTGGAAGGCTTTCAAAACCACTGTATAATCAGGTATTGATGTCAGCCTGTGTGTTGCTGAAATTTCTTCATGGTACAATTTCTGGACGAATTTTTAATTCTACCATCCTTTGAAATATCTAACAGGCTTTGAAGAAAATTTCCAAGTTTGTGAGGACAAACATTCTTCCTGGTGCTATTGGAGAGGTTGGACTTCTTTGTTGTTCATGTGTTCATTCAAACCCGGAAGAGGCAGTTAGTCAAATTGTTGAACCGATCCTATTATCTGTGATATCATCTTTAAAAGGAACACCACGCACAGGATTTGGGGGAGGAGGAACTTTCAATGCTTCTGCTTCATCCAAGGTTCCTTTCTTATCAGTATTGGTTATCTTTTGTTTTAATGTTGTGATGGATCCTCTTCAAAGTTGAGAGCTTTTTTGCCCAGGTTAAATCAACTCTGTCACCAGCTCTTGAGGCTTCAATTGAGTATCTACTAATGATATTGTCAGTTGGCATCACATATGGAGGCCCTGCTCTTCTTCGCTACAAAGATCAATTCAAAGAAGCCATCTTCTTGGCTTTTGATTCACCTTCTTGGAAGGTCTTACTGTGCTTCATATGAATAATGTCTTTGAAGAAGTTTTCCATGTTCTCTGCTTTAGTATTAGATATGCACATAATAAAAATTAAATTTGTTAGTTCTAGAGGTCCTCGTTGCATATATAAATTCTGTTGTGGTTTCTGGGTTAATGACAGGTTAATGTGGCTGCTGATCATCTTCTTCGATCCCTTCTTGGGAGTCAGATTCATTATTATCCAATTGATCAGTATAAGTATGTATACTATCTACAGGGTGCTTCTTTTGCTATCGTGGTTACAGAGTTTTGTCTGTGATAGGAATGTTATAATTTTTGTTGTATAGGTGCATTCTTAGTCACCCGGATGCTGCTGTTCTTGAAGAATGGATTAGCTCAAAGGATTATTCCAAGGATGAAAGATTGATTCCAAAGTGGCATATTCCATGTGATGGAGAAGTTCAGTTTGCAAATGAGCTTTTAGACATTCACTTCAAGTCAGCTTTGGATGATCTTTTGAATATTTGCCAAAATAAAATCCATACTGATCAAGGTAAAACATGCTAATTTCTCCCAAGTACAACTTCCTATTTAAGTAATGCTTTGATTGAGTCAGAAGACTTATGATAATTTTATATGTTTATTTCTTGGAAATTCTGCATGTGGATCCTGAGCATTTTGATGCAGGTTTCTGCTTTTATGCAATGCTTTCCGATCTTAAGATATATAATACTTCGATTCTTAATATAAGACATATTTATGGAGTTTATTTTAGTCCTAAATATAAGACAAAATGTTCATATTTGTCAATCTTTTCCCAATTTATCTCTATTGATGCTCCTTCAATAATAATTGAGGAGGAGGGAATGAGGGAATTAAGTAAAGTTACTAAGGTGTTTTAGAAAATACATGTCATATTAACTAACTTAACCATCTTTCTTAATCTAATCAAATTATGTAAATATGTCTTATATTGAGGATTGGAGGAGTATTTCATAAACAATGTTTGGATGTTGGTGTTTTGTGTTGGAAGTCGTTGATATCAATGTACATTAAAGTATTGTGACACCCACAGAATGTTATTTGTTGTGCAGGAGATGAGAAAGAGCACTTGAAAGTGACTCTTTTACGTATTGTATCATCATTGCAAGGTCTATTTTCTTGCTTGCCTGATTTCCATCCTGCCTCCCGGAGTGGAATGGCGGAGGATTCTGATCCTACTTTTTTGCTTGCTGGAGCGACTGGTTCTACTGTTGGTAGTACTGCTCTGCGAGAAAAAGCTGCTGAGGTTGTTCATGAAGCATGCAAGTAAGGATCATCATTAAATTCTTTTTTTGTCATTTGTTCATCTTATGTACTTGTAATTCTGATTATTTCCATGAATATTTTTTTTGGTTCTGTTAAAGATATGTACTGGAAAAAAAATCCGATGACAGCAGCTTGCTGATACTAATTATTCGTGTTATGGATGCTTTAGGAAACTATGGTAATTGGCTCCATCTGGATGAATTTCAGTATATTTTAAATCCAAATTTCTCTATGCACGGCTGAACTCATCCTGTCCATTCTCTTTTCTGACATAGGTAGTTTGGAATTTGATGAATGGTCTAGTCACAGACAAGCTTGGAAGTTGGAATCTGCTGCAATTATAGAACCTCCCATTAATTTCATAGTATCATTCCATTCCAAGGGAAAGAAAAGGTAATAAAACTTGATTTAGTCTCTTGATCACGAGAATTTTGCATTAAGAACTGTGGATTAAACCTTGAATTTTACTTGTGTTCCAGACCTAGGTGGGCACTTATTGACAAAGCATTCATGCAGAGTACATGGAGATCTTCACAAGCATCCTACCATCTTTACCGTATGAGTGGGAATTTTTGTCCATCAGATCATGTTACTCTTTTGATGGATGATCTCTTGAATCTCTCTATGCATAGCTATGAAACTGTCCGCATGTGAGTAAACAAGACATCCATGGCTAATGTCTGACTGATCAAATTTATTTTTATGAGTAGCAGGTTGCTGCCAGAATTCGTTTAGCACATTGTGATATATTTCACCTAGGCTAGGAATTGTTGAAGTTGTTCAAATTATTTTATATCTAACGAACCAAGAAAGGATAAATAATTCATTTGAAGGAGCACAGATAGCAAAATGAAATCAGTTTAAAGAATTGTCTTTTCGGACGTCATTTATAGAATTTAGTGTTTTGTCTTGAATTGTCTGCTGTGGAAAAAACGACTGCCCAATTGTGTGATAAAATCTAGAAAGCATGGACAAGCTTATTTTCAGGCATGTCATGTGTCTGGCGTTGAAAGCACCACAACGTTGACAGTCATCTGATGTGTATGGACATATCTAAATGAAAGAATTTATCTTTTCAGCTCTAACATGTGTAATGTTAAGTATATCCCTGTTGGTATCACTCTAGAGTGATGGTCTTATTCTATTACAGTTTTTTAATTCAAGGGCTCGAGGAATATTTCTCATCTATAAGATCACATTTCTCATTATATTCCTTTTTGACATTTCATTCTATTCTTCATACCAAATAGGTTGTTAGGTAGACTTATATTCCGAGTAGCTTATAAATAATTGATGTGTTAGTGATTTGAATAGAATTGGCTTATACTTTAGTCTGCACCAGGTTAATGGAAACTAATTTTGGGAGCTCAAAACTACTGGTCATACTAATCTGTTCAGTGACTGCAATGCACGACTTGTGGCAAAAAAAAAAAAATGTCCGACTTTAACTGATCTTTGAAAGTCTTTAATAAATGGTGTCTAAGAAGTTTAAGATTCTCTTATTTGTGTGACTTGGTATGTTACTACCTCCGGTCCTAAATATAGGACAAAGTTTGTAGTGCAATTTGTACTACAAACTTTGTCCTATATTTAGGACCGGAGGGAGTACTATTTATCTTGATCCTCTGTCCTTTGGTTTCCTCTTCATAGCATTGGCATCTATTCTACTGTTATCTAACATGCTTCATTAAATTCAACTGCTGTTCTGATAATGCCTGATCAATTTATTTATATGTTGTCAGGTTTGCAGGAAAATCTCTAATTAAGATGATCAAGAGATGGCCTTCTATGATTTCAAAGTGTGTCATCACATTTACCAACAACTTGTGCAACCCCAATGCAGAGGAATATGCAGTGCTGGGTTCATGTTCAGTTCTTTCCTCACAAACAGTTCTCAAGCATTTGACAACGGTGATTGTTCAAAATTTGGCTCTTATTTTTAATTCTTTTAGATGGTGAATAACTTTGATTTTTCTGACATAATGTTTGTTATGACAGGATCCAAAGGCATTCTCTTCATTTATTATGGGGATTCTTTCAAGGTATTGGCATTTTCTTTGCTTCCTGGTTTTAATTAAATTTTCTGTACCATGTAGGATAATAATTTCTTCTCGTTTTCTTGAAGCTCACATCATGAATCTTTGAAAGCCCAGAAAGCAGTTAATGAGGTAAACTTATTCCCTATCAGATGATTACTGTTTATTGTGCACTTTTCTTGTTTAACATCGCATTACTTTGTACAGCTTTTTGTAAAATACAACAACCACTTTTCTGGAGTATCTAGAAGCTTTTTCAGGATGTCAGATAATCACACTAGTGGACCAGATTTCTCGGATTTGGTTTCTCAGATTGGCTCCATGAGTTTTGATTCTACTCGCTTGCATTGGCGGTATTTTCCTAAATATGTGTCTTCTTCCTGTCTAGATGTATTTTTTTTTTACATTTTATTTTAGTTTGCATAGAGGGTGAGTTTTGGAGTAACGGTAAAGGTTATTGCCATGTGACTAAGAAGTTGCAAGTTCAAATCCTAGAAGCTGCCTTTCTCCTTGCTGTGTGAGGCTGCGTATATCTGACCAAATCCTATCTGGCGGGAGAGTAGCCCCCCCCCCTCCCCAACACACACACAAAATGCTTGCATGATCCTCCACAACTTCACAAGATTATGCCTTGAACATTTGAATAATTGGATTAATATCTTTGTTGTTGCAGGTATAATTTGATGGCTAACAGAGTTCTGCTTCTGTTGGCTTTGGCCTCTGGAAATCACCCAAGTTCATCATTTAAAATCCTGAGTGAAACTGCTGGTATGCCTGGAATCTTGTATCCTTTTGCTTTTTTCTCCTGTTCTTTTATTTATTGCCTTGTTCGAAGTCAGTTTTACTGACATGTTCCATGATATTTGTGCTGCCACTTGTTTAGGACACTTTCTAAAGAATTTGAAAAGTCATCTACCTCAAACAAGAATACTAGCAATTTCAGCTCTAAACACACTGTTAAAGGAATCGCCTTATAAGCTGTCTGCTGGTGAGAAATCTGCTATTTCCAACGATTTGCAAGGCAATGCCAAGTCATCTCTAGAAGGAGCTTTAACCCAAACATTTCAGGAAGAGGGGTTTTTCAATGAGACATTAAATAGTCTTTCTCATGTTCATATAATAAGTGATCATGAAACTTCATCTCCAAGAGGAGGTACTGGTGATTCCAGTTTCCAAAGCCTAGCAGACAAAGCCATAACTCGATTCTACTTTGAATTTTCATCTTCTTGGCCACGTACTCCCAGTGATACCTTTATACGACGTGATAGCTTTTACCCAAATTTTGCACGCATTTTTAAGCGGCTAGTACAGGAATGTGGCATGCCTGTTATATTGGCTCTTAAAGGTGCATTAGATGAGTTTACAAGTGCCAAGGAGAGGTCTAAACAATGTGTAGCTGCTGAAGCACTGGCAGGTGTGTTACACTCTGATGTTGATGGTCTATCTGGAGAATGGGATACCTGGCTGATGCCCCAGTTAAAAAATATTATTCTAGCACAATCTGTTGAATCACTTCCTGAGTGGGCCTCTTGCATCCGATATGCAGTTACTGGTAAAGGAAAGTATGGAACTAGGGTTCCTCTATTGAGGCAGAAGATTCTAGAAGCTTTGGTGGCATCCTTACCTCCAACTGTAGTGACCACTGTAACAGTTAAGCGATATAATTTCTTGGTTGCTGCGCTTGTAGAAGTATCCCCACAGAATATGCCTATAACTGAAATCCAGCTTCATGACACGCTTATGAAGGAAGTGCTTGATAATATGAGTCACTCGTCATCTCAAGTAAGAACTCCATTCTCTCCATATGTTGTATTAGTCATCTGAATGAATTTTGAAGTCATATGAATCATATTTGATTTCATTGAACTGGAACCTGTGAAGCACCAATACTTCAAAAAAGTAAATGTACCCGTATCCGATATGATGCACGTATTATACTTCATGATATGCATCAGATATTTTTGCCATTTGACTTATCATATTTTTTTGTCAAAATATTTCTATATGACTTCAAAAAAAAGATTTAAATTTTGCTTGATTACTATAAAAATCCATATATAACATGCAATACATGTATACTGAAATTTTGAAAATTTTCTTGTCAACATGGCATGCTTATTGTGTCCAATACATGTACCCCTATCGGTGCTTCTTAGAATTGAACTCTCCATAGGATCCACCCAGGATGAGTGATTTTTTTTTTCCCCTTTTTTCTCTTTTGATAACAGGATCAGTGGTATTACATAGGCATATAATATATTGAGTAACTTAATATGCTCGGCTGCATAAATGAACTTACATAACATCTTTAAGAGCATAATTTTTGTTAGAGAAGCCATGCTGATACGCTGCAAATAACACCCACTAGGATTAAATTAATTCATACTTTTTGTATGTATGTATCCCGTGTTTATGCAAATAGAAAGCGCAAAGGCTTCGTGACAGAATTAACATCCTAAAAAATTACTTGTTAATTTCCATTAACTGCACAACGTGCTCTGAATTTTCTGTATATAATGATGTTAATATTGCTGGTCAGAAATATGACTTGACTGCATCATTGGAAGCCCTTTTAGAAACCATTTAAGAAGAGGAAAATTGACATTTTGTCTATTTGACAGGTGAGGCAAGTTCTAGGTGTCACCCTCACTATATTGTGCTCTAACATTCGGCTATATCATTCAAGTCATCATGATAGGGCATATGATGAGGGACAAAGCAATTCTGATAATTTGTTAAGAGATGCAAGCTGGGTTCAGTTTCTTACAGAGCGAGCTGCTGAAGCAGTTGTGAACATTCAGAATGCTGCCCAGTCAGACAAAGGGGTGAATTCTGTGGATATAAATTTTGAAAACGGACATCCAGATGGTGATTCAGAAGATGATATAAAATGGATGGAGACGGTAATAATGGCTGCAAACATATAGGTTTTGGTTACACTTCTAAATCTTTCACTGATTGTTTGCTATTCTTCATTTCTGTAGTTATTTTACTTCATCTTCTCATCATTGAAGTCTGGGAGATCCTCTTATCTGCTTGATGTGATTGCTGGGCTTCTTTATCCTGTGATGTCCCTGCAGGTTTGCCTCATAGTTGTCTCTAATTATACAGTCTTTAAAAGATTACTTTTGATTCTTAATGCTGTGTTTCATTACAGCTATTTAATATTCTTGTGTTTGTTTCCAGTAATGTCAAGTCTTAGGACATCAGGCTTTGACATCTTTGTATGCCAATATGATTGTTAGAAACCCTTTGGTTTTTGTAGGAAAAAACCCCAATTTTTGTATGATCTACCTGGCTTTATAGAGTAGGCTTTATATGTGGACACTTGTGGCTGGCATTTTTTTCAACCTGGATCATTACTTTTTGTTCTATACCCCTCTTGGTCAAACATTTTGGTGCATCAGTCTCTGTCAATTCTACATCTGACTTGCAGCTGCTTTTATATCCGTCCTGCAATTGAATATCGAGTCAATCTTTTCGTTTTATGATATGGTTGGTGGTCGGCCTTTATTCCTGTGATGCAAATATTGAATCAGATTTTTTCCCCCTCCCTTAGATTAGTTTTACTAAGAGCAGATAATTTCTTGGGTTAGATGTAAGATGGTATGCATATCCGGCCTGGGCTTATTCTAGTCATTGGCAATAGACCATGCAGCCAAATCTAGAATATCAATGCTCGTGTAATATCAAACTCTTCATATTTAATGACTATTCCCTCCCTTTTTCTTTTTCGTTTTTCTGTTTAGGGTAGTTAAATACTATAATGGTTCCATTGCTTTATTATTTGGTCTGTTATTCAGCAATACCAAAGTTTCTTTTTTACTTTTCAAATGAAAAATTTTATGTTATATATAAGTAAATTTTTTTAAAAAAGCTTTCTAGCGCAAAACAAATCTAAAGTTTGTGATGCTAAAATAGGGTTTGGGCAGATTAGATAAAATGATAAATACTAATTTTCTCATACCATTCTTTCAATACATAATTGAATGGTTTTGATTGGACAACAAAAAAAAGGGAAGGGTTTTGAAAACTATTGGCATATCGGAATAAAAGTGTGATGATATTGTTACTTAATATTCATATGACAGAGGCATAGTCTTTTTGTTTTTTTTCCTCAAATAAAAGTTGAAAAAACCTTGTGCATTTGGTTTATATTGATTTTGTCAATTTCCCACTTTTTTGTGTTTATATTTTGGTAGCACCTTGATTTACTAATTAATTGAAACAGGAGTAGGAATATGCCAAAGACTTTTAAATGGTTTTCGTTGTAAGACTTATTATTGGCAAAATGCTTTTACTGTGGATTCCTATATTTGTAGATAGTGTTTCACTTAAAATGTTCTTTATATTCCCGAATTATTAGATTCCATCGTGATCTACATAGAGAATATATCGGTTTTTTCACTCATGCGTAATTTTATTTGCTTTTGAAGGAAACATCAAACAAAGATTTGTCAACATTAGCCAAGGGAGTATTTGAGTTGCTTAAATGGAGTATTTTCCGTGGACCTCACCTCCAGAAGGTTGTCTCAGTGATTTTATCTGCAGCAAATGATTCCAACTGGCGAACTAGATCTGCTACATTGACGTATCTTCAAACTTTTATGTATAGGTATAATAATTTTGTGAGTTTTCCTTCTCACAGCAGAATCTATACTATAGCATCATTTGTACTTATGGACATCTAGCTTCAGGTGTAAAAACCTTTTAACAAGTCATGTCATTTACATCCATGCTTTGAAATATAAACAACTTTTACTTTATAGTTAGTTTTGTTGACTGATAATTACTCTCTCTCTTATAACAGGCACACTTTCATTCTCCCAAGTCCAATGAAACAAGAAATTTGGAGAACTGTTGAGAAGTTGCTTGTAGACAACCAAGTCGAGGCAAGCACTTAGCACAAAACCTATATGAATGGCAATTTAGAGTGGTCGGTGTGATCCCTTGTTTAATTAGCTTGCCCCTTCTTGTTTTGAGAACCAGATTGTGGAAAGGATCAATATCATCCAAGAGTGGTTAAATTTAAACTATTTTGTTCGTTACTTCCAGTATATGCGTGGTTCCTTATGGTTACAGAATATAATATTACAATGGACACCATATCTTGACTTATGCTGTGTGACTCACTGCCTTGCTGCTGCTTTTCTGTCTCTATTACATTTTAAAGAGTGGTGTTATTTGTATCTTATTTTGGAAGACTTTATCTCTTGTATAGGTAAGAGAGCACGCAGCAGCAGTCTTAGCAGGCTTATTGAAGGGTGGAGATGAAGATCTAGCTAAAGATTTCCGTGATAGAGCTTATGTTGAAGCAAATATTTTACAAAAGAGAAGAAGGACGAGGTTTTCCCTTTTTCCCTTTATCCTGGGATGTGGAGTTGTGATGTTTAAGATTCTTCGGCCTATGAAAAATTAGTGCTGGCTTGTTGTCTTTGAGTTCAATATGTTATCTCTTGTGCATGGTCTTGAGAAATTATCTGTAATCCTAGCTGTGGACCTTCATGAAAAACTATTAAGGAAAATACATTATTTGGCTTTCTCTGCATGGAGACCCTGTGGAGCTCACTTTTAGACCTTGTGCGTTCATGATATGGAAAGTAATGGCATCTGCTGTGTTTCTGTCCTTTAGATGCCTCAAGTAATATGTATTAACTGACTGAGTAGCTCTTATGACCTTGTCTTGATTGGTCATTTATTTAGTTTTATTTCTTTGTGTTTCGTATGTCTTGTTTAAATATTTTGAAAATTTTATGTTACAGAAATGCAAGCTCTAGTTCATCAGTAGCATCAGTTCATGGTGCTGTACTAGCATTGGCAGCTTCTGTTTTATCCGCTCCTTATGATATGCCCAGGTTTGTCCTGTTCAAAGGAAATAATATCCTAATATCATTTTAGTTTTCTAAGATATTTGAAGGAAAAAGTTGCGTATTCATCCATCACTTTCTCTCTACCCCATTCTTTTTTTCTTTTGCTGTTATCTTACTTGATCAAATAATTCATTTCAGCTGGTTGCCCGAGCATGTTACACTGCTGGCTCGCTTTAGTGGGGAGCCTTCTCCTGTGAAATCTGCTGTAACGAAAGCAGTTGCAGAGTTCAGGCGGACTCATGCAGATACTTGGAATGTTCAGAAAGAATCATTTACTGAGGAGCAACTTGAGGTAGCTTTTTAAAGAGCCAATTATATTTCTTCCTGCGATTCATAAAATTGAATTATTACTTACTGTTTGCTTTTCAAAGATTCTTCTGATTTATATATTTTATTATTGATCTGGCAGATTCTGGCGGATACATCCTCATCATCATCGTATTTCGCATAATTTAATATTAGCAAGAAGTGGTTAAAGGAGTACTGAAAATATAGGATACAAAGTATGTTTTTCAATTTTTTGTGTATTTGTAATTTGTAAAAGTAGCCAATTATCTACATTTGTATCATTGATCATCTTCATAGGCAGCTTATTCTTTATTCCTGACGTTGGACTTCTTTCCCTTTTCTGTTCTGTGATCTTTCTTATACCATGGGATTAATTAGATCTTCTTCAGATGGTAAATCCCACAAAACACACTGCGCATTGAATAAATTGGATCCACTTCTTATTTCCTTTGCAGTGTTAGAATCATCTCCATTTTCTTCCTGAAGTTTTTCTTGTAACTGGCCTTGTTGATCCAAGCCTGTGCATGTACTTCCGGTACACACACTTTGGCTCCATGGTGATCCATCTCCTTCGTTGGCAAATGACACCGGACTAAACTGAAACCCAGTCACTGTAGGGAAGACACTGCAAGTCCCCTCAAAACTAGCAGCTGTAGCTGCAGTGCAGTCCCAAGGTTTATTATTTGAGGTCATCATTTCAGGTTCTTGCATAGCCTTGGATAACCCAAACTTAATCTTCTCTGAAGTGTCTTCCTTCTCACCAGGTTTATAGTTCATGAAAGAGGTAATGTTATTATTCCCCATTTGATCTGTGTTGTGTTGAGCCTGGAAGTTAATCTTCTTCTTGGTAAGAAGATGAAGAACCTCATCTTTGAAGCAGCCCAGTGCAGCTTCAGCTAGGTGAGCTGCCTGTGGGGGTGCCAATGTCGTTGCAATTTCAGCCATCAGGTGGGAGAATGGCTTGTGGGTGACAGGGTCAATCCCCATACCTGAAAGCTTCTTTTTCAGCTTGGTGTTCCAGTGGTTTTTGACGTCATTGTCGGTTCGGCCCGGCAACTGAGCTGCTATTAGTGACCATCTGAAAATACATTAAGCCATTATGTTAGTATATAATAGATATTCATTCTTTTTCTTGGGCCACTCGATATATATTCATCCTAACTTGATATATATTCATCCTAGTTTTAGAAGAATGTTTATGCAGAGATTTTTATGGATTGAAAGATACAAGGCATAAACTTTCTTCAAATTTCTAGTATAATAATCTAAGTTTCAGTATGGTCTTTCTTTTCTTAGATGAATTGATGTCCTTGAATTTTTCATATGTTGCAATAAATGTCTTGTTCTGAGCTGTCATATCTTGCACATGCGAGAATGAGCATTAAGTCGACTATGTAGAATGACTGGGTCATGAGGGGAAATTAAACGCAAGACGGAGGACAGGTGTTCTTTTTTTTTTTTTTTTTGCCAATCTCTTTCTTGCCATGTTCAAGTGCACTTTATGAACTGTCATACATAGTCCACAAAACAAGTGCCTATGTTAATGGCAATGTCATCCATTCTCGGGACAACATTGACTGGATAGGGCAGACATGTTATTGTATCATGTTGAAAACGGAGATCAAACCTAGACTTTCATGACTCTCCCCCCTCTCTTCGTTATAAAAGCTTGTTAACTAATATGTTAAGAAAAATGGTTAAGTGGATTATTAGTAACAATGTGTATTTTAAATTGTTACATCTGATCTTTAATATAATAGTTACTTTGGGGTTGACTTTGGTATGAGACTTCAATTAATTTTAAGCATGTTTGTTTGAGCTTAAATTTGCTTATAAGTTGCTTTTTACGTAAATCGAGACACAACTCCTCTTACATACTTACTTCGTATACCGTAAATCACTATTAAAAAGCAACTTATAAGCAATCGAATCGCTCAAACAAACATACCCTTTATCTCCCAAATTTATACTTTTTACCCAAAATATTCCTATTAATTGTATATGGGTTTTCTATCCAAGAAAAGTCATGATAAAAGATGGTATTTTAGGAAAATCAACGTATATTTTTTACAAATAACTAATATAAATAATTTTCTTGATCTACTCAAATTAGCTAACTAGCTCTTATTCTCTTTGGTCTTTACTATAAGACATATTTAAGAAGTTGATTTTGGTCCTAAATAGAAATATAGGACATAATTCTTATATTTGCTAACATTTTCTTGATTTCTCCCTGTTGATACTCTCTCAATAATAATTAAGGAGCAGGGGGAATGAGAGAATGAAAGATGATTAGAGTGTTTTAGAAAAGATATGTCACATTAACTAATTTAATTCACTTCATTAATCTAATCAAATTAAATAAATATATCTTAATAAGGATGAGAAGAAGTATATTAAGAACTAGAGATAGTATGTGTATACTATAATTATATCGATGAAAATCCCCTTACTATGTATATGCAATAAATAGGAATATTTTAGGGAAAAATTAGAAATTTGAGTGTCAAAGTGGATTAAGATATTAAATTTAAAATTAAAATAAACATGTGGTTTAGCTACTATATTGAAGAAGATAGGAGGTAGTGGTCAAATAGAAGTCAAAAGACGGGTGATGTACCGGTTACCAAAAACGGAGTGAAGCTTGACAATGGTTTGCTCTTCAGCGTCAGAAAACTGACCATGCTTGAGATCAGGACGAAGGTAGTTAGTCCACCTTAGCCTGCAGCTCTTACCACACCTCTGGAGGCCTTCATCACAACCAAAAAAAAAATCAAACTTAAGAACAACAAAACATGAAGCCAGAGACAGTACAAGACTATACAAACCAGCATTCTTAGGAATGAGGCGCCAATTCCTGGTGCCATGTTGGGCAATGTAGGAAGAGAGCTTGTTGTCTTCCTCAGGTGTCCACTGCCCTCTTTTAACGTTGTCCTTCTCACAGCATGGTATACGACCCATATCTCTCTCTACTGTACCAAATTTATGTATTTCTCTAGAATAATAATGGGGGAAATGAGAACTTCCTCTCTGTTTGGTTGCTTCAGTCTTTGAATTGTTTTGAGGGAAAAAAGAAAAGACGATGAGTATTTGTTTTTGTGGGTTTTGGTCTGCTTTACTTTATATATCAGGTGGATGCACATGGATGAACAGAGAAGAAGAGCATCAAAGAGGCATGAGGCTATTAAAGAATTCAACGCTGTAGAGAGCGTGTGTTTGTGAGGCAGGTAGCTCACCCACAAGATGCCTGGTCAACCTCTCTCTCGTTGACTCTCTCTCTTCTTCACAGTTCACACAATACCTTGGCCTCTCTCTCTTTCTTTCTCCCACATGAAGCTATAGGTATTCCTTCACGTGCCCCTATATTATCATCGTCCTTGAGGCAAATTTTCTGTTCTGATGACTTTTCGTTTTGGTTCTGGTAAACTAAACGCAGCACAGTACTCTCATTTACGCGATATATTCAAACAGTACGTGTTATTGAGCTTCTCAAAAAAACACAAGACAATAAAAGATACATGCAGAACATAATTTTGAATTCTTTTTCATGCTCAGGTTCTGCAAAAACGTGTATAAAGACTAGATATTGATAACTATTTCATAGATAAAATGGTCTTCCGTGGGGCAGTTGTATGTGAGAGAGAGAGAGAGTGAGGGCGAGTTGTTTTTAATTAATGCTTGGAGGTGAAAAATCTAATCGGTAGGGTGCAACTATTTCAAATGTAATCTAATCAGTAGGGTGCAACTATTTCAAATGTTCAGTGTAGAATGTACTATTATATTATGAAGAAAATAATGTCAAAAAGATTGCACAAATAATACTCATCAGTTTGACAATTTGTTCTTCCTTTTTGTATCTTCCTATGAAGAATCAAAAGCCAAACCACATTACATTACAAACAAGTTCAGTGGCAGAACTTAAATTACTCTGCAATTTCATCTCCTTACAGGGAAATCTAGCCACAATACTAAAGCCATAGTCTTCTTTCTCGTTCTTGGGGCTGTTCCTCAATTACGCGTGTGATGTTTTCTTATTGTAAAACTTGGTAACAAAAACATCTAAAATACTTTACCTAAATTTGTGTCCAAAGCATAAAAAATTCAGCCAATTTTCTCGCTTATGATTCCTTCAAGAGACCCAACAAAACCTACCAAAGTAACAAGAAAGCAAACGAAGCTGAAAATTCTGAGCACAACCCATTTTCTGCTCCAAGCTTCAATCTTCTTCTGTACAAAGTACATCTCCACTGGGAAATATATAGCCAATGGCCAAAAGCTTAGTGCCCCTAACACTCCCAGAACTTGGTTGAAGTAAGGAAACAGGATTCCAAGCCCTGTGGTTGAAATCACATACACTGTTCTAAACACGAACTTGAAGATATTTAGCTTGAAACTTGGCAGCAGAGGCAGTTTCAGCTTGTAGAAGTTATTCACAAACCCACTGTCTGGGAATTTTCTTGAAGCCCATCTTTCTGCAGAACTGAAAATGGTTTGGCTGAAAATCTGCAGAAAAGAGAACCAAAAGTTATGAAGAGTTAGAGAACATGATAAAAGAGGAAGCTTTGTATCAAAATTCAGATTAAACATAATGAGTTTGACTAGTATAGCAGTAGTAGTACCTGATATCCTCCAATCAAATGAACAATAATGCAAACATTAGCAAAGTCAACGAGCCAGTAAGGCTCATAGAAGCCAAATCCTGTCAAGAGGTTTCCTGGTGTGTTGTTTCCAAATGCTGCATATCCAAAGCATCCACAACAGAGGTAGAAGAATGTTGTGATGAAGATCGCAGCCATGGATGCTTTCTTCATGGTCTGGTTTTCTGGTGGAGGAGACTCTAAGGTATCCTTCATTCAAAAGAAAAAAGGAGAAAATTCAGTGCTATGCTTTAGGTTTAAACTCTGTTTCTTATTCTTCTTCTCATTATTATTACTCCCTCCTATCCTGTCCTAAATAGAAGATTTGGTTGACTTTTTTTTGGAGAGATTAAAAAAACTAAATAATTTACTTAATCATATCATATGTTGTGTTTCATTAGATTATATATCAATTCACAAGTCACTCAAATTAGTTTGGAGCAAAAATAAAAACATTAATACTTTAAAGTAATTTAATTAGCCTCCTTAATCTTTCTAAGAAAAATTAACTAGGTCTTATATTTAGGATTGAAAATAGTATTATTTTTCAACTTGATTGGGATATGATAGTTTACCTGTATCTCCAGAAGAATGACTGAGTATGGATAAGCAAAGGCTATGTCAGCAAGTGCTTGAAAGATTAACCATAACTTGTCAATTACACTCTTTGCAGGTACTCCTGTTACACTCCCCATGATTGTCCCATTTTCTGCAATATCAACCATAAGGATTGTGACTTACTTCTACATATAAAAATCTTGATTCCCCATTTGTTTTTCCATTCATTGTCTCAGAAATATGACCCACAATACTCTTCTTTTTCTCAGGTCAGCAGATTTTTTTTCAAAGACTATTACTCCCTCTGGTCCTTAATTAGAATATATCTGGGGAGTTGATCTTAGTCCTAAATATAAGATAAAATTTTCATATTTATCAACATTTTCCTAATTTACCCCTATTGATGCTCTTTCAATAATAATCAAGAAGGAGAGAAAGGAGGAAATTGAAGAATATGACTAGGACATTTTAGAAAATACATGTTATATTAGCTAACTCAACTAACTTCCTTGATCTAATTAAATTAGGTAAGTATATTTTATATTAAGGACAAAAGGGAGTATTATCTTAACTAAAAAGTTTAAGTAATTAATTGAAAAACTATATATAAATCTATGATAATCTATTACCCTGCAGTATACCCTCTTTAAGCTATTTGAACTTGAGTTTGGCTAAAACATAAGCCATAAGCCTATCATTCTGGAATACTAGATCAAGAATTATTGAAGCTCAAAAGTTTGAAACTGAAAATTGTTAAATGAAGGCATTATTTCAGCATACCTATGACTTGAGCAATGCCTAGTCCTAGTCCAATGGTGGCGTATGTGAAGGACATTATTGCAGCCACAACAGAAACCCAAGCCATGTTGTGGAGATCTGGTATGAATGACATGATGATCTGAATGACTCCGAAGAAAATCATAAACAAGGTATCCCCATAATTGCAAGGAGCCTTGTGCCCTTCCTTGTGATAACAGTTTGATTTTAGAATTGCCCTGCATCGCAAAGATCAAACACGTTAAAAACATCAGCAAATAACACATCCTCTCCTATGAAACGTCAGTACACTACACTTTAAAACTGTGTACTTCAACATAGCATATTTTGTTGTTGTGTTGTGTATTATTGTTCATGAAACACAAGATTATAAGTAGTTAGCATTTGCAGTTTTATTGTTTCATGAGGGGGTTTAACAAGTGAATGAAGTACCTTAAACATGTTGCTGTGGTAATTACATAAGCAACACAAGTCCCATACAAGGCCAGAAATTGAAGGGTACCAGCTGCCCAAGCCCTTTTTTGTCCTGAGAAGGTATAAAACATGATACCACAACTTATTTTCGCAAACATTTGACACTTGCATCAGACACGACACGACATCTGAAACTGCACTTAAGCAATACATATATGTTGTGGCCATGTCTGAACTAGTGTTTGTGCTTCTTTTTAAACAGACAAGGGACAAAAAATCAAAGCGTTGGTGTGGTATTAGTACCTAGGTAGACTCTAACAGCTTCAATGTAAGAGTAGTTTCTTTTGCCAGATTTAGAATCCGAGGTTCTGTAAACGTCAGAGAGGAGGAAGGAGGAAACGTATGTGACAATTGCAAATAAGAGCAAAGAAACAGGACCAGCAATCCATCCTAATTGGGAAGTACTCCATGCCAACGAGAGCACGCCAGCACCAATAACAGCAGTTATGATGTGAGCAACAGCACTTGTCAGTGTTCCTGATAGTGGAATTTGAAGGATGAGTTTATTCAACAAGAAGAAGAAGAAGAAAGATAATTTGGTTTTTTTGATTGTTGTACGTAGAGGATTTTTACCGGTTCTTTTGGCTCGGCCATCATCATCATAAGGAGAACTTGCTATTTGCAGAGCGTTTTGCACAGCCATCTTCTAGTCCAAAATCCTAACATCAATTAATACACAAGGCCTGTGAATCCCACAAGACCGGAAAAAAAAAACGCCCAAGAGAAAGTACATTCAAAAGACAATTATGAAAAACCTGAGCCTTTCAGATACTAAAATTATGTGTCTTGTCTAGAGTCAGTAGTGTCTGGACGCAGAGAAGTTGAAAATCTGGAAAAAAAGAAAGAACATTTTCTTGGTGTGACTAACATGTGATTCAAAGAACCTGAACTAAAAGAAACATTTCAATCAGATGACCAAATCACAAGTACCAATGAAGGTATCCTCCTCTGCGTTTTTTTTTTTCCGGCTGAAATCTAAAGCTGAGGGATCACTATAACTAGAGAAGAGAAACAGAAAAGCGTGAAGGATACTACATAAGGTGACGTAGTTGCTTGTTTGAAGCTATGAAGCAAAGAATGAGGTAAGATATATATAATGGCTTTTGAATTATTATGAGCAGACTTTGAAGACCACACTAGTCATCTTGTCAAAAAACACAATAATGCAGGAATAATCTGCAACCATCCATCTACCTTTATGGGGTAAACAAGTAAAATATTCAACCCTTGGGGACCAGATCTTTCAACACACATGTGAGTGGGTGGCCATTAAGAATTCTATAAATCCAAAAAATGAGTGCCGTGTGTCTCTATTTATTATATATATAATATTCCATTGTTTCACGAGATAACATTGAGTGTACGTAGTGAGTGTGTGTGTGTGTGGTATCTTTCAGCATACAGATGGAAGGCGAGTTGAAGAAAGCAAGTTAAGGGAAATAATTTAAGCGTGTCGTCTTCCACTGTGTCGAAAGAATCTCAATAATCGTAGACCAGAGAAAAAAAAACGTCTCTTTTGTCTTGGTTTGTATCAGTAACATCCTGTCCAGAGAAAGTGGCTGTATCAGCAGGTAGCTAGCTTGTCCTTATCCTAATCAGGGTGATGAATTGTGTGTTGGACTTTTGAGGACTTGTGAATTTTAGTCATTTGCTCAACCCTATAAACGAAGTTAAAGTTCTAAATTTGGTTTCACATCAAAAACCGTAGAAACTATAATGTTGTATCAAAATTATGATTTTGATGGTTTTAAACGTACGTAGAATCAAGCATGATGAGCAGTTTACATAACTCAAATTTTGTAACTCACGCAAGATTATGATAATGTGCTAATGATTATTGTTTTGTTTTGTGTGTAGGAGGATTGCTATTAGATGCGTGGTGGACATTATTAGTGTTTTTTGACGCAACACAGCAATTTTCTAACCGGTTTTTTTTTGGATTTATGTTGCCAAAAGCAGGGTTGTGGATAGGGGTGGAAACAGGTCAGGCTTTTGCCTTAACACGCCTGGCCTGTTAAGGCATAAACTGGCTTGAGCCTGGCCTGTGGCCTGTTGAAGGCCAATTTTTAGGCCTAGGCCTGACCTGTTCACAGGCCTGGCCTGACCTGAAGCCTGTTAAGGAGGCCTGAATTTTTAAAATTCTTTAAGCAAACCGACAGGCCTACAGGTCATACTGCAATAGGCCACAAGCCTCCTTAAACAGGCCGAAAACAGGCTAAAATTTACAGGTTTAGGCGAAATTATCCTTTAACCCTTATCTGATTTTTTTTTAAAAAAATATTTTTACAGGCTCGGCCGGCCTGACAGGTCTAACAGGCGTGTCAATAGGCCTTGGCCTGGCCTATTAAGCAAAACAATCTTTTGTTTTGGCCTTGATCTGGCCTTTTAGCCTAACAGGCCAGGCCTGAAGAGGCCAATCACAGGCCAGGCTACAGGCCGCCTGGCCTGTTTCCACCCCTAGTTGTGGAACCTGGACCGGCCGGTTCGGCCCGAAAACCAGCGAACTGATCGGTAGACCGGTCCGGTCCGAGTTCCTTTTTTTTAAAAAAAAAAATATTTTAAAATTTTTCCTTTAGAATTTCATACTATAAGCCTAAAATTTTCAATTTCTTACCTGTTTGGTCCCGGTTTGGCCCCGGTCTGACTCACTGACCCTTAACCCAATACTCCGGCCGGTTCAATACCCAGTTCGAATTTTAATACCTCTGTCAAAAGTGACTTGGACTTTTACAAATTGAATTTAGAATAAAAGTCAATTACTAATGATATAATTTATATTTGGATATACTTTATGAGAAAAATATTAGTTGGACATAAACTTATTTTAATGATGATATATTGCAAACTCAGTTTTAAAACTTTGAAATATAAAAAAAAGCTAGAAGTCTTTATTTAAACTTTAAAGTGTCTTTTAAATAAAAAATCAATTGTCCTATTTGAACCTAAATTGACTTTTTAAATTGAAAAAGTCACTTCGGACATAAGAAACACACTTATGATATCCTTGTTCAAGTTAGAAAAGTACTTTTTAAAATACATTTTTATAAGTATAAGTTGAGATAAAATTTCTCTTATATATTTATTATTATAAAAGCACTGTTAAAAAAGTTAAAACTAACTGCCACTAAGTTATTGCCCACTCAAGCCTCAAGTGATTAGTCAATCTAGGGACCCTGCAACAATTTTGGATCCTTTCTAGCCTGGTAGACAAGTTGAAAGTAGCAAAAGGATTAAAAAAAAAAAGAAATCCAAAACATGATCTGAATCAGTACATGGATGGATATTTATGTACTATAATATAAAATTCAGAAGAAGTTATAAGTATTATTTATAAATAATAAACCCTATCACTCATTTTTAAACCAAACATCAGTTGATCAAACATTAAAATCAGGGTGGGCCCTGAGGGTTCGGTAAGTTAATAATTACAGCATATGCTGAAAAGCCATACTCTATATGAGTATGACAATAAATGAAAATAGAGTTGATGAGCCTTGTGCTAAAATGACTAGCCACCGGTTTTCTAGGGTAATTAAAATTGTTTGTTTCACCCTTTCAAGTATACTTAATGTGTCACCACACAAATTCAAAACTTGTTATTAAAATAATTCAGATGCAGTTACATTTTATAAGATCCAAATTTTTGAATCCTTCCATCCCTTTTTATTATATTTATTTGGGGATTGTTTGAGTATTAAATGTATTTTTACCAATTTTACTTCTAATTAATTTTTTTCATACATTCTCTTTTATCAATATTTTTTATCATTACCCTCTTTCATTTACCCACTTATATATAAAGACATATTTACAAAATACATTTTTCACATATTTATTATTTTTGATTAATTTTAACTGTTTTCTTCAATCCCACAATTCAATTATTTAGATGTTATACTCCCCCAGCTTTTTTTTATAAAAGCTTAAAATTTAAATTGTTTTGATCTTTTTTATAAGAATCCTATAAAAGTTGTCTGAATATTTAATAAGTTTTTTTTTTTAATTTTCACCCCTCATTAATTATGTATATTACATTAATTAAAAGGTTAGTGATACTTATATTTACTTTATTTTTTCCTCTTACTTTCTCCCTCATAAATAAAGACATGCTTAAAAAAAAATCATTTTAGATATAGTTATTATTGTTAACTAATTTTAACTATTTTTTTAAAATATATAAAATCGATATTAAACTCTTATAAATATGAAAAGAGAGAGTATTGAATAAAAGGTAGTGGTGCCGCTCTTACATTGCACAGAAAATGAAGCATCAGGCTATGAGCCTTTGGCTGTTTGGTTATGCGTTTTTAATGGTTGGCACACGTTTTGATGCTGTTTTGTGAGAAGAACTGAAAAAAACTCTTTCCAAGACTCTTCATAACCAACAAACAACAATTTCACAAGGATCAAGAATAGAACAGTTCGTATCAATAAATATGTTTACTCCCTAATTTTCTATGAAATTGCACAAATAGAAAGAAAAGCTTGGTAAAATTGGCTAAAGGCAAAAAAAAATGTAAAAATATAATTAATGGGTTCAAAAATGGATAATAATACTACAAATTTCAGTGTTTTTCATAAGTAGGAATAGCTCATTCTTTAAGAAAAAAAAACTTTAAATGACTATAGAGAGTTTTTCCTTTCAAAATATATTGTTTGATATGGTAATTGTGTATTAAATGTTGCTAATTTAATTAGGATAATAAAAAATGCCTAATAAAAGCATTGGACAAAAAATAATAGTTCTTTATGTTTATACCTAAAAAAATCTCATTTAAGAAGTGGAGAGGAATTATGAGTTTCAGAAAAAGGTCCATCTAAATTAAACCTCACAAGTCATTTTCTCCGCTTGCCATGCGCATATGTTGGCATACAAATGGAGAAGTTGACAAATGGGGGTCCCAAAACCAAAACCAAACACGGAAAGGGGTAAAAACAAAATCTATTTTTGAAAATAAAATGTAAAAACAAAATAAAATTTTGTCCATTTTAATATTTTTCTATTGGTAAACTGATAATTCCTACATTATTTTTCTTCCAAATTATTAAAAATTAAAAATTAAGGTTTCTCAAATACAAGTTTTCAAGGGTCAAAAGAACAAGGACCACTTAGCACAGTCTTATAGTTCAACCAATACCAAATGTCTTTTTAAGGGTGAGATTGTGAGTTCAAATACTTTATGAAGGGTATAATGCGTTTGAGTGGTATTGCAGATGCCCAGCTAGCTTTTTTCTTCCAAATAAAGAAAATACTTGCTTTTCCAAAGAAATCATTGAAAATTACTTAATAAACTTTGATCATTTTCTGCTATTTAAGGTTTTTTTTTGTTTCATATTGAATTAAATTTATGTTTTAGTCTCAAACCTTCAATACCTCTGTGCTTATTAGACTAATCCTTTGAATCTCTCAGGGTCTGTTTGGTATGGGGGATTTGGAGGGAAAGGGAAGGGCGAAAAATTTTTATGAGTTGAATTTTAAAAGATTGAAGAAATGAGGTAATAAAATTTTAATAATAGAATATATAATATAAAAGAGTAAGAAAAATTAATTAAAAATTTTTAACCCCATTTTTCTAATTTTTTAAAATTTAACTTAAAAAATTTTTCCCTCCGCCTACTTTTTCTCCCCTCCCATAATGAATTAACACATTCTAATTTAACTTTCTTGAGCGTGGCTAACTACCAAACTCTTCAAGATAAAACCAACCAAACACGCAATATCATAAATAAATAAATAAACAAAAAAAAAACCTAATTAAAAAGAATCTACACCAGAGGTTCAGATTCATTGGTATTTTCTATTAACGTGACAATCACAAATGCAACTATCTAAGGACCAAAAACAAGTGATGAACAATGAATGGTGCATAAATATACACTTTGTGCTTATGCTAAACATATGCCATTTTGTGATTCTGGCTCAATGAGTGGGAATATTTCATTCCTTTTTTCAGTTGAATTTCCTTATTTTGGACACAACTTGGTTTCAAGATAAAAAGGGATATATATACGTGAGACTTTTGAACTGCATAAATCTTAGGTTCCTGTCAACTTGATTCCCAAAGACATCTTAGAAAAAATAGCCAAGTAGGTATACTTTGGGATATTAGATACAGTTTTTAAAGTTTGGGATAATAACAACACTTCATATATCTGCATTGAGGATTTTTTGCAAATTATGTAATATTGATTTCATATATATGTCGTTAAGAGATAAGCCATAGCATATTTTATTTTCCAAAAGTATTTATGTAGGAGTTATATTAAGCCAAAAAAAATGTAAAATAATGTTGCAAATTACAGTAACTACGGACTTAATATTAACTACTAAAAGATTATATCATTGTGCCGATTTTGAAATATTATTATGTGCTATAATGCCCGGCAATTTTTTTTAGAGTGATTATTATATTATGCACAAATTTCCTTTAATCTTAGTATTTTTATATTATACATATATAGTGCAAGTCCTTATATATACATACTGACAGTGATTTTTACCAAATTTTTGACAGGTAAAGCCACAATCCATATAAATTGACATGCACTAGCTTCATGATTAAACCAAAGTTCTCATACTTTTCTCTAACTTTTTTTTTTTTTTTTTGCCGACCATACTTTTCTCTAACTATATGTTAGGTTTCATGTTCAAGATATTTAAAATTGTGGTTTAAATTAAATAGAAGCAAGAAACTTTCTAATGTGAAATCAAATACAGATTTGTGAGTCCTAACATTTTCAACTTAGAAAATGATTAAGTTGACTGATGTGTGTTTGTCTATATTTAATATATATAATCATAAATATTAGGCTTAGGCTGACCTTAAAAGTGGGTGATTATTACTGGTTCTTTAACGTCAACAAGACAGGATGGTGATGGTGGACCTATTGATTGGGCTTGATCGAAGATGACAAGCTACTAATGGGCCTTAGGGCCCCAAATGGGTCCAGTGGTTTCTCAGCTTTATCGACTTCTTTTGGCGTTGGATTCTAAGCCCATGCCTGTGACGTCATTTTCTCGCTGTATTTTGTCCTCAAGAATAATAATAATGATGATATTATCATTAACATTATTATTATTGGACTAATAAGTCAGTAACAAGGTTACACCTCTTTCACACTTCTCCCAACTTCTTGTTTGTTGTCTTCTTTTGATTTGAGCTGTTTCAAGTTTCAAACTTCAAAGTTTTCAAGACACGACTTTATCAACTTGAGAACTTCTGTCTGTTAATTATTTTGATCAATGTCGTCCACAGAATATATCAAAAGAGGGGGCTACTACATTTTTCAATAAATTCTTTCATTTTAAAAAAACTAGGTTAAGGAGCATTTCACAAATTCTAAAAATAGTTTTCATAAATTAAAATAAGGTTTTCACAATTTTATATAAGAATTTCACAAGTTGCAAATCAGAATTCACAAGATCTGATAAGGGTTTCATAAATTCGGACGAGGTTTTTATAAGTTTTCAAAATAATTTCACAAGTTGCAAGTTGTAATTTACAATATCTTATAAGGGTTTCATAAGTTCGAATAAAGTTTTCACAAGTTCTTAAAAGCTCTCAAAAGAATTTTAAAACTTCTTTAAATAATTTCACAAGTTGAAAATTTTGATTCACAATATATGATAAGGTTTCACAACTTCTGATTAGAGTTTTATCACAATATTTTGATAAGAGTTTTATAAGTTCTAATAAAGATTTCACAAGTTCAGATAATATTTTCACAATTAATTCTGTCAAAGTAAAAATTAAACACTGAGGGACAATTCTATCATTTCCTTTTAATTTTAAAAAGGTTGAATCAGGCCCTAACCCTTCTTTGATATTATGAATATTTGGAACATTTTTTTGTCTTTTGACATTTTTAAAGTTTTTTTTAAGGATTTTCCGCTACTATTATTATTTTTATCCCTCGTATTTTTTTTTTTATTGTATATTGATGTCTCTTGTACACTCTAAAATTGGACAAAATTCAATATCTGACAAGTTGCATGTCCATTCAAATCAAATCTATGATATATCAAAATTCACCTTTGAATCCTTTAATAATCTAACGTCCCTATAAAATTCTCCCTTCAAAACGATTGAAAAATGTTGTGTGAAACTATGTATATGCCACAATTACTTAGGATCATGTAACTATCATTTAAGAGTATTTCACCTCACTCTGTTTTGGTCTGGAGTTTCTTTTGTAAGGTTCTTTTCTTCTTATTTTTCCTTTTGTTTTTGTAATGATGTGATTCCCAATGGGCCCTTTTTGGGGCCAAATTACAAGGCCATTAGGCCAGATTGAGCCATTTAAATTGGTCAGCCCAGTTATCAACAGCCCAGCCCATCATTGAATCAAATGAAATAGTGGCACTTTCAAGCATGATTCTTAAACTCGGACTAAACGGCTGGTCTGGTTCGATACTTTAAAAAAAATTGATTTTTTTTATTTAGAATTTTATATTAATAACCCTAAAATCTTCAATTTCTCACTAGTTTGATCCACTGACCTTTGACCCAGTGCTCAATAATCGATCCGTTTTTTATGTTTTAGAACCTTGCTTTCAAGTTCCATGTGAAATGAAGCTCCCAAGAGGATGTTTAATTTCCCATTCAAGTGCAATAAATATAAATACTACAAAATATAAAAATTAACGACAAAACAGTCTTAGACACAAAAACATTATTTCTTAGTTGGCAACGAAAAAGGATTAAGTATTGTGTCTCACTTCTTTTATAAACCTCATAGCCTTCATTTTTGTATCTGCTAGCGTGGACATTACTACCTCTTCTTCATTTTTGTAGTTGCATGAATGATCGAAAGATTAATATCTCTTGTCTTTAGGAAACTAAATGAGTAGAAGAAAGGTCTCAAAAAATTAATGGTTTTAAGTTTTGGTGCACAAGAAAGGTCAATTGAAGGAATGGTGTTGGTACCATCGTTGATAATGAATGGAGAAAGAACGTGGTGGAAGTTAAGAAGGTTGAGGACATAATCATTTCCTTAAAAATGATTGTTAGGAAGGATATTATAAACATTATCAGTGCGTATGTATCTCAAGTAGGGGCAGAATCACATCTTAAGGAAAAATTTTGGGAAGGTATAGAGGGGCTAATTCAAAGTATTTCACTAACCGAAAAGATTTTTATTGGAGGAGATCTTAATGAACATGTTGGTAAGGAGGCAGGACCATATGCAAGGGCTCGTGGGGGTTTTGGATTTGGGGTGCTCAATAATAAAGGTCAATCTATTATTAATTTCTCACTTGTGTATAACCTTAAGATTGTCAATACTTACTTTAAGAAGAGGGAGGAACATTTAATTACATACAAGAGTGGAGCTGCCAAGAAGCATATTGACTTCTTTTTGGTTAGGAATTCTGATAGAAGACTTTTTACTAACGGTAAAGTGATCCCTGGGGATGGTATGACAACACAACATTGGATTTTGGTCCTTGATGTGAATATTAAGTGTGTAAAACAAAAGCGCCGGCAAGTTCTAAATCCAAGGGTCAGGTGGTGGCAATTTAAGGGGGGAGAAGCAAGAGATTTTTTGGAGAACTCTTTTGGAGGAGGGGAAGTGGAGTTACAAGGATGTGCTAACATCATGTGGAAGAATATGTCTAAAAGGGTCCAGAAGGTTGCTCAAACAATTTTGGGAGAATCAAAAGGTTTTGGTCGGCAAGATAATGAGACTTGGTGGTGGGATGAGACTGTTCAAGAGAAATCCAAGTATAAGAAAGATTATTTTAAAGCAATACACTTTAGTAATAATGTTGAAAATTGGGAAAGATGTCGTTTGGCTAAAAAGGAGACTAAGAAAGCGGTGAGTGAAGCTCGTAATAAAGCATATAAAGAGTTTTATAAGGAGTTAGGGAGAAAGGTGGGAGAGCGAAAGATCTACAAAATTGCAAAGAACAAGGAGAGAAAATTGAGAGACTCGGACTAAGTGAGGTCTATAAAGCACGAAGAAGGCAAAGTTTTGGTTACTGATGGAGATATTAAGAATAGGTGGGAAGATTACTTTTATAAGTTGTACAATGATGGAGGAGGAGGGTCGCCTTGTGATTGGGAAGATTTGACAACTTTAGAATGTGATCTTAATTTGTCATTTTACTGCAGGATTCGAGTTGGAGAGGTTAAGGAAGTTCTTAAGAAAATGGAAAAGAGTAAAGTTGTTGGACCTGATGGTATTCCTATTGAAGTTTGGAAATTTTGGGTGAAGAGGGTGTGTTATGGCTCACATAATTATTTAATGAGATTTTACGATTCAAGAAAATGCCGGATGAGTGGAAGGAAAATACTTTGATTCCTATTTATAAGAATAAATGAGATATTCAAAATTGTGCAAACTATAGAGGCATCAAGCTTATGAGTCATACAATGAAATTGTGGAAAAAAGTGATTGAACACAGGTTGAGGTTGGAGATTGATATTGCTGAAAATCAATTTGGATTCATGTCAGGAAGATCTACAACAGAAGTGATTTATTTATTAAGGGGGCTAATGGAAAAATATAGGAGCAAAGAAAGATATTTGCATATAGTTTTCATTGATTTGGAAAAAGCATATGACCGTGTGCCAAGAGAGGTACTTTGGAAAGCCTTGGAAAAGAAGGGGGTGCAGATTGCATATATCAAAGCTATTCAGGACATGTATGAAGGGGTTACAACCAATATTAGAACGCCTGAAGATGTAACAAAGGACTTTCCTATAAAGATTGGCCTACATTAGGGATCAACTTTAAACCCTTATTTGTTTAACCTAGTGGTAGATGTTCTAACTAAGTTTATAAAAGAGGATATCCCTAAATGCATGCTTTTTACGGATGATATAATTCTATTGGTTGAATTCAGGGAGGAAATTAATTCTAAACTTGAGATATGGAGATAGACTTTGTAAGTCAAGGGTTTTCGTCTAAGTAGGAGCAAAACTGAATATATGCATTGCGAGTATGATATGAGACAAGGTCGAAGCGAAGTGGAAGTTAAATTGGAGGGACAAGTCATTCCGCAAGTGACAACATTTAGGTATTTGGGATCAATTATACAAGAAGATGGTGAAATTGACGGAGATATCAATTACAGAATTCAAGCTGGATAGTATAAATGGAGAAAAGCCATTGAGGTTATTTGTGATCGAAAAGTACCTAATAAGGTAAAAGAAAAGTTCTACAGCACTGCTGTAAGACCAGCAATGCTATATGGTAGTGAGTGTTGGGCTTTAAAGGGACAACATGAACATAAAATAGGGGTGGTTGAGATGATGTGTGGTCATACAAAAAAAGATAAGATTCATAATAATCATATATGTGAATGAGTTAGAGTGGCATCTATTAAAGGCAAAATGGTAGAAAATAGTTTGAGGTGGTTTGGACATGTTCAACGAAGGCCATTGAATGCACCGGTAAGGAGGGTTGATCAAGCAGTATGGAGTCCTATAAAACGAGGTCGCAGAAGGCCAAAGTGAACGCTCAATGAGATCATAGAGAGAAACATTTTGATTAATAATATACCTAAAGATATGGTTTTCGATAGAGCACAATAGCGTCGTACGATCCATATAGCCGACCCCACCTAATGGGATAAAGGTTTTGTTGTTGTTGTTAACTATTACATCTTTTTAATATTTGGATCTATGACTGCATGTTATAAATTTCATTATAAAGTGTAGTCTCTCATTATTTTTATTTTGGGAAAATTGGGGATAAATCCATATTTAAGAAATTAATTGAGGAATAAGACCTAGAAAAATGTAAAATCTTGAGGTCATTTAAGAGAAATAAGTAACCATATGAAATGAACACCCAATTCTTGATGAATTAAGGATATACCTTTTCACCTTTTCCACCTATTAGTTCTTTCACTACCATCCACTCTCTCATGGTCTCCTTCATCTTTCCAACTTCACCCTTCAAAAACTCGATATACCCCTCAAGCAAACTCCAGCAACGAACAATGGTGATTCCGGCAACCAATGATGGCAACCTCCATCTTGCAACACCACATCAGATCTAGCGACCTCGTCTGCTGTCGCTGCAGCTGCCTTTTTCACTCCCCCCATTTCTTCAATCTCTGCTATCGCTCCCTCCCTCCCGTGTTCTTGGTTGAAAACAAAAATCAAATTGCAAAAAGAAGATATTGTGTAGTGGCCAGCCATGATATATTTGGTGATAGAGGGAGACAAAGAAGGAGATGAAGGTGAACCATAGCATGCAGATCGATAGAATAGAAGGTGAACTATGAAATGCAATTGACCTTTCGCGAATTATAACTGAGTTTCCGTAGTGTGCAAATTAAATTAAAATGCAAGTGACCTTCCACGAATTGTAAATGACCTTTCGTGGTGTGAAAATTAAGTTAGAGTGCAAATGCAAATGTCCTTCCACGAATTGCAACTGAGCTTCCAGGAATTTCAATTGAGTTTTCGTGGTGTGCACATTAAGTTAAAAATGGAAGTGACCTTTCACGGATTGTAAATGACCTTCCGTAATGTGAAAATTTAGTTAGAGTGCAAATGCAAATGACCTTCCATGAATTCCAACTGAACTTTCATGGTAAGCAATTTCATCATTTTCGCTACATCTATATTTTTGCTAAAGGACCACATATTCCAAGCACCTATAGCCAATTAATTTTCCACTTAGGGCCTGTTTGGTTTAAAGGGAGGGGATGGGATGGGAGGGGATGGAAGGGAGGGGATGGGATGGGAGGAGGGAGAATCACCTTGTTTGGTTTGGTTGGAGGGGGAGGAAGGGAAATGTTTTTTAATGATCCTTTGTTTGGTTTAAGAGGGGAGGGGAGGGAAGATAATATTTAATTTACCATTTTATCCTTAAACATTAGTTTATATATTTTTCCTTATATAAATTATTTAAATTAGTTTACACCTCAATATGAATTATATAATTTATAAAAAAATGATGAAGATATAAAATAGAAATAGTTTTCAATTTCCCTCAACTTAATTTCTTATTATATGAATATTTCAGTAATTATCATATTAAATTAAATGAAAAATTCCTTCTATTGAAAAACAATGCAGAGGAGTTGCAAAAAAAAGAAAAAGAAAAAGATTTTATGCGCTCACACTTGTATTATGGATTTATGGATAACTCTGGTAAAAAAAACAAAGATTTATGGATAACATTTTTCAGTCGAATTCACCTGCGAAAATATCATCACCAAAATTATATTTTAATCGCCATTCATTCCGTTGGAGATATTTATACTCATGATTTGGTTGAACTACAAGGTTGGAAAAAAAACACACAAGCGTGAAACACTGGAGATGATAAAAGAAGTTATATTTTTATTGAAGACTCATAGGATATAATTAGGAATATGAAAAGATTATGGGGGTAAAATAGTCTCAAATTTTTGGCTCCCTCCAAAACCCTCCAATTTGGAGGGAGCCAATTTGAGGGAGTGGGAGGGATTTGGAGCCCCTTTTTTGGGGCCCCTCCCCTCTTACTTTTCATACCAAACAAGGGGAGGGGCTCATTTTTCATCCCCTCCCCTCCCCTCCCCTCCAACCAAACACACCCTTAGGGACTTTTAGTCAATCCCCCCCCCCCCTCTTTTGTATATTATTATTGTCTCCTAAGTATTAAGTGAAGGCTCTAATTTTTCATAATGCATGTATATAACACATATACATTACATGGTTTGATTAGCACTAAGAACTTATGATGGCAACGTCCAAATTTAATTTAGATAGTTCAGATTTTTTTTACTTTTATTTTTTATAAGAAATTATTTTAAAGTGTGCAGAATTTAAAGAAAAAAGATAATAAAATATTTTTATTTAAAAACTATTAGTTTAAAACTTTTAAGCTGAATTATTAAAACATTAATTGAATTATGCAGATTTCACTACAACGGTGTTCATTACTGTGATAAGTATTGAAACTAGTAAGTGTGTGTTACACCACGTATAATTTGAAGTTTTTTGTTTTGATAGATGTATAATTTGAAGTTTAATGAACAACACATAATTTACAAATTTCGAGATTTAATTAAATAATAAATTGAAGAACGACGGAAAAAGAAAAGAAAAGAACAATATTATTAGAGTAAAATACTCTAATCTCCCCTCTATTTTGCTTTAATTACACAAACTTCCCCTCTATTTTGGAAACCCATATAAACCTCCCTTAAAACTAAAATATATGTTATACAAACCTCCCTTATATTTTGAGATTCTATTTCCATCCATCCAAACCGTTAGTTGATCGTTAAGTTTGATTTGTGAACTTTTTTGACCAAAATGCCCCTCTTCAATATTAGAATTATATATATATATAGGGGCTAATAATAATTTATACAATCATAAATTTATTCTATTAGGTTCTCTAACTTTCTAATTTGTTAAAAAATTTATTAATTTTGATATTATAAATTAATTTTAACTTAAAATATATATCAAGCACATATTTTTACAAATATAATAAACTATACGAGATTGTATGTGTCATTTAAATTTATAATTTAATATATTTTTTTCACAAATATTTATAAACACATTTGATCAAGTATATTTTTATTTAAAATCTTGTTTGAATAGTCAACGTTTGTGATATTTACATTAACTAATGCTAAAATCATCAAACATATAACTACTTGTAAAGATAAAAATAAAAATTAAGGAACAAAAAAAAAACTGTTAAATTCTTTAAAACAACTTTAGTCAAAATGTGCAAGAAAAAAATAAATTTAATTAAAAAAATATATTTTTGAAATATTTTTAGAATATTCTTAACGGAATTAACTATTTGGATTTAAGTGTATGTTTTCAAAATAGATGAGAAGTCTGTGTAATTAAGGTAAAACTGGAGGGTAGTCAGAGTATTTTACTCGTATTATTATTAGAGGAAACAAAACAAGTAGAGAAGAGTACGTACCTGGCGCTGAGAGCAGAAGTAATGACGTAGGCAACGGTAATACCAAACCTATAGGTTACCACCACCACTCCACAAACCACCTTCCCTTTCCCTCCTGCCAATGAATCATCATTAATTAATATACATGCATCATCAACTCAAATCTACTCACATTTAGACATTCTAACAATTTCAAAGGTTGTCGTCTGGTACGACTCACCTAGATAGAGCTCGACGCCATGCATGAGGGTCGGGTTGCGGGTCGGGCCATGCGGATGAGGGAAGCGGTAACAGTCGGAGAGGAGGAAGGAGACATAGCTGGTGGTGGCAGCAAAGACAAGGATAGAGAGAGGGCCAGCAATCCAACCCAGCTGAGCAACGGACCATGACAAAGCCAACACACCTGCTCCTATTACCGCTGTTATTATGTGGGCTGTACCACTCACCACGTTTGCTGTTTTTCATCCATTCACACATACCACATTTAAGACCGTTTGAGTTAGCATTTGAAAAATACGTTTACATAAATCGAGATTAAATTTCTTTTACATACTTATCGCACATATTGAAAATTATGTCAGAAAAGTAGCTTTTATCATTAAAACACAGACATTTAATTTCTCCTCACTTGTCAATCTAGCTCATCCATTAAAACCCATTACCTATCTTTTTCATTCACATACTTACCTTGCCCCAAAATCACCTAATTTTTTATATTGTAACTAGAGTTGGGTTTTATGTATTAAAAAATACTAATGGTCTTGTAGTCTAGTGTTATAAAGGCTCTCTTAAAAATTAAAAGTTGCAGGTTTGATCCCCTTTATAATTTGAGACTGCTAATACATGTATGCCCTTCTTTTAGTTATGAACTGAATCCTTACCAACATATCTAACTTTTGTTGGCTTGTTCTTATCCTTCTAATTAACACTTGGTGCATTGTCCTAAGCAAGGTGATTAAACCTGGACCGGTCAGTGAACCGGTCAGGGTACTGGGTCAAGGGTCAGTGGGTCAGACCGGAGTCAAACCGGTACCAAACCGGTGAGAAATTGAAAATTTTAGACTTATAGTATGAAATTCTAAAGGAAAAATTAAAAAATTTTTTTTTTTTTTTAATAAATATCAACCCGGACCGGACTGGTTTACCGGCCGGTTCCCGGGCCGGACCGGCCGGTCCGGTCCGGGTTTAATCACCTGGGTCCTAAGTGACAAAATAATCCCCCTAAAGTCGTATAGGAGATGGTTTGATTGGGTTCTATCCCCAAATGGCCAATTTAGCCTTCGGGAAAAAACTTTAAAACACAAACTGTATTACTTATGACCTATGAATAATGCAACTTATTAGATTTTTATGTTGTATACAAAGATATAAAATGACGACTAGCTATTTGAAAAAGGAGGTTAATCAATTTTAATTGTGATTTATTTGAATTTTAAAATTAGTTGGTTAAAATATCAATACCAACAAAAAAAGTGAATTGAATATTTTGATTACCATCATATTAATGAATTATGATTCATAATTTTATCGACTAATTTAATTTTTTCTTATTGATTTAGCCGGTCAGTTTAGTTTTGCGAATTACCTTGAATATATTTACATGCCCCTACAATTCAAACTAACAACTACTGCAGGCGCCAAAAAACAAAAAGGAAAAATTGCATTTAGGTCTTGGATAAGAGAAAATATGACAATATAATCCTTTAAAATCTCAAAATTACATTTAAGTCCCATGAGCATTTTTTTACAATAAATTCTAATTTTACTGACAAGTCTATAGGCGTTTACTAACAAATTTAGAAGAGTCCACTGACAAGTCCGTGGGAGCTTATACTAAGAAGCCAGCGGAAGTGTATTGACAAATCCGTAGACGTCCATTAATAAGTCTATAGGCATTTGATAATTGGAATTTATTACAAAAAGCCCTACAGAATTTAAATATAATTTTAAAATTTTAAGAAACTATTTTTTCGTATTTTTTTATCTGGTACCTAAATACAATTTTCTCAAAACAAAAACTAACAACTACTATTCACGTCCAACTATAAGTCAACACAAAGTGCCCCCTACTTTCCGGCTTTTGTTTCCTCCTCCTTTTCTTTTCTGGGTTTCCTTCTTGCTTTATCCATGTCCGTTTTTATCTTTGACATGTGGCGAGAAAACTGTACCTCTTAACCAACATGACACGCTAACATTGACTCTTTTCTGGTTTCCATTAATGGTCCATGACTGAGAAACTGATAAAACTTACGTTGAACCCAACACATCAAATTTACCTCAAAGTTCAATCTTAAAACTAGTGCCATGAGAATAATGATCAATAAGAAGATACTAAGAGCGAACTGATGATCTCAATGTTAAAAGACTGTTATTAACTGATTTCATAAGAGAGAAACCTACACACATAATGATTAGCAGTAGTTAATAATAATTACCTGTCCTACGAGGAGGCTCTTGAATCAAATTAGAAGAGGAAGACGAAGAAGCTTCGATGAAAGGCCGTGGGTCAATCACAGCCTCACTACTCATCTCTTCAACTAGATTGTTTGCTTCTCTTCGATAACTCTTCGATAAATGGCGTGAATGGTTGAAGAAGGAAGACAAGGTAACACGTTTGACTGTAAGATAAGCCTTCACCTAGTACCTACCTATATGCTTACATTTATTCTACTGAACATGAATATCTCCAACATTTCCCAAAAGCCCTTTTCCATTTGGAAAACTGAGGTCCATTCATATCGAATCAAATTGCAGGACCACAATCAATCACGGACGTGCGCTGAAAAAAAAAAACCTACTACATCCTATCCTAAATATAAAATTTAGTTAATTTTTTTTGGAAATATTAAGGAAGCTAATTTACTCATTTTAAAATATTTATACTAATTATGTTTCTTCAAACTAATTTATTTGACTCATAAATTAATATATAATCTAATGACATATGACATGTGATATAATTAAATAACTTATTTAGTTTCCTTAACATCTTCAAAAAAGTCAAATAATTTTTATATTTATGACCAAAGGGAATATCATTTATAAGTTGTGAACTGTAAAGTCATGTTAAAAAGTTAATTTAGGTAGCCTCACAATCTATCTATCTCCCATTCAAAAATGTCAAGGTTACTGTTAGTTACTACCTCTGGTTAGTTGATATTTTTTTGAAGAATAAGGAAGTTAATTAAATGACTTTAAAATATATATATATATATATATTTATCATTTTTATTAATTTATTTGACTTATAAGCTGATATATAATTTAATCATATATAATATATTATATGATTAAATAAATTATTTATTTTTCTTAATCTCTTAAAAAAAATCAACTAAACCTCATATCTATGATAAAAGATAGCATCTGCCAAGCTCGGTCATTACCAATCCGCAACTTCTCTTCTTTGCTGAATGGCTATTACCAGTCCAATCTCCCTACCAAATTATCACTAGCGATAGGGACCACCACCTTGTGGTAGACTCTAGTTTCTTGTACAATATGATATTTTATGAACCGTACAACAATGAGCCTTATTTCACTTAGGTGGAGTTAGCTATAAAAATTATGCGATGCTATTAAACTCTATCAATAATCAAATTTGTGAATAAATCGTGTTAGCATACTAGGTCAGGTTTCACGGCCTCTTCTTATTTATACAAGGAAGAAACACGTGGCAACTAATTAGAGAGTAGTGTGAATTGCCTGAATTAAATTATTATCTTTTGGGGTTAGTTATGTTATTAGTTACCAATTAGGATAAGGTAGTTTGGTTTCAAACAGTTATTGTATTCGGCTATATAAACCTATTTAAATGTCATTTGAAGGGGACTTGATGAATATTAAATAGTACTTGTTATCTTTTCTATCTAGAATTTCATATTCTGATTCTAGATAAACTAAATTGTTCTGAAAAAGAATCCAAATTGGTGTCTAGAATCAGAATCTAAAATTCTAGATAAGAAAGATAACAAGTACTATTTAATATTCATCAAGTCCCCTTCAAATGACATTTAAATAGGCTTATATAGCTAAATACAATAACTGTTTGAAATTAAACTACCTTATCCTAATTGATAACTAACAACATAACTAACCCAAAAGATAATAACTTAATTCAGGCAGCTCACACTACTCCCTAATTAGTTGCCACATGTTTCTTCCTTATGTAAATAAGAAGAGGCCGTGAAACCTGATCTGGTATGCTAACAAATCGCTAGGCTAAAGGTCCTGCTCAATAGCATATTTTATGAACTATGCAGGAATAATTTACATTTTGTCATGTAATAATGTTTCTGGCATTTGATTTGTGAAAAAAAATGGCTATTACGAGTCTAAATCCCTGTATTAGATTTATATCAGGAATCAATACTGCTAGCTCGTTTTGCACGATATGATATTTTTAAAGCCTAGACATTAAATAATGTTTCCACATGTTAAACTCGTATTAGCCTCCACTAAAATAAATGCATGCCATTCTCAGTTTTCCAGTTTGAACCATTTGTATCAGTGAAAAATTTTTCTTGTTATTTTAGGACATTATCATGAGCAATCTACAAGCAAAAAAAGAAAAAAAGGAAAAAAAACTAGGTGCCACTATATCAGGCAGCCACAAGAAATATAGTTAGGAGAAGGTTCAAGTTTAAAAAAAAAATCGGAACAAATTAACCTCTTACATTTACGATAGCACAAGATAACATAATAATCTTTGACAACTTTTTAGGACTCTGTCCACTGTCTGATCTAGTAAGAACGATCGGCATGTACAAAGAAACTGGCTGCCACTATCAGATAGCACAGAATAAGCATAAGTCCCTTGAAGTAATTAGAAGTCCCTTCCTGCAAAATTCATTATAAAGTCATCAAAAAGTGTATTCTTATGAGTGCCATGACGGTCAATCAAAATGGACTTGACTCAGGCATATAGCCTTACAGTTTAATGGCATGAAAACATTTTTATAAATGGGAGTCACAGTTTTCTTGAGGAAAAAAAAAAAGGCAGGAGTCATGGGTTTAATCCCATTTATAACATCAAGTCATTAGTGTCTTTCCCTGTAAAGAAAAAAGAAAAAAGAAAAAGGGCTTGGTCCATTGAGTTGGGAACTGGGATGCCACACCACTATCTCAAACAATAGAAGGCCCTTTTAGCTCTGCCCCTGCAAGCTAAAGGGCGCTAACTCATTTTTAACTCTATTTACATTTTCTTAGGTTCTCGGAACGATATTGATATTTTGCACAAAAATTTATATATCTCTGCATACAAACCTGCAACAAGAGGACTACAACAATAACGGTTAGAAACAGTGTTGCCGTCTCAAAAAGTTGAAAGTTTAAGTCCAAAGGATGCCCCATTAGCCACCCAATGATCACACAAAGTGGGATCTGCAAAATGACAGTGGAAATAATGAAGTAAGTGATATCTTTAGGATATAGAAAAGAAAATCGACTTACCACTCATTTGGAGGGAGACAAAGACATGAAGGTTCAAGAAATGTAACAAATTATCCAAGAAAAGAATAATAAAAGAAAGTCGCATTTTTATACATGAGGAAGTCTTGAATGAATAATACAGATGAGAGTCTATCAATGTTGCATCAACCACTATATGAAAGAAGTAGTTCACTTCAACTTCTTGTTTCGTTGTATTTGGTTTTAGTCCAACATCAGCACATATTTGGACACAAAGTACAATGATAAGCACAGATATAAATTCAAAAAGCTCAAGTGGAAAAAAAAACTAGAATTGGCCAAATATTTACAAATTCAGAAGACAATACATTCTCACCCAGGGATAAGTACCTACCACAAACATAGATATCTGTGTCGACGAACCTATAGCTACTCCCAGGGAAATATCCTGTAGGTGATAGAAACCATTGATGTGAAACAATGGGCTTTTTTTTTTTTTTGGGTGGGAAAACAAAAGAACTGATGAAAGCTTACAAGCTTATCTTTCATGGCAAACATGATAGCACTGGCATGCTCTGCAGCATTTCCCACTAGGGGAAGCAATATTACACTGATAAAAGACACTGGCATTTTCCATGAAGTTGATGCTCCCTGTGAAACAAATTATCATATATAAATAAAGCTTCACTTCTTTCAAAATATTCCTTCCAAGAACATTAACTCAGCAGTCACTAAAACATATATTTAATTCTGTTTTTGCAAATATCAGAAGCTAAACTATGAAGAATATGCTTCTATTCCTCTTCTTCAGTTAATGTATATATTAAGGACCACAATCTCAGATAGATGATGCCACTTTATTTTAGACAAGACTTTGTGCAATACGTCAGAGAGGAAAAGATGAAATTAGTCACCTCTATAGCACCAACTAAATATTCTGACAGAACTGATATTAAAGCGGTCATAATTGAAAGCCAGATTACTGATTCCCATTTAGAGATATCCGGAGATTCATCGTCTTCTACGCAGTTTCCATGATTCCCCTCCTCCTGAGTTCACATCATGTATATAACACCACAACTTAGTGAGTCAAGGATCAAAATGTTATTTTTAAGTATACACCAGAAAAGCCATCAATTAGTTTTCAAAACTTAAAAGAATATAAGCGGTGAACAATTACTCTATTTACTAATTCAAAAAATTGCTTTAACAAGCTGATCATCTTACCTGCAGTTATTCACTCATTCAACAGATAATGTTCTGAGAAAGTGAGAGACAATAGTTGTGGCAAAATTAAAAAAATAAAAACAAAAGAAAAGAAATTAAGAGTATCAAAAGGAACAACATGAACACAAACAAAACAAAATATGAACGAATTAAGAAATAAACAGAGCGAGAAACTTGAGGTGAAAAGGCCAACCTCATTCAAAGAGAGATATAGACTTCTTTGACTATTTAACTGGAAAAATAGGTACGCAGCATAAGCCACAAGCATGATGCAGCTGCTGAATCTTGAAAGGGCCAACTCTGAGCTCCCAAAATGGACCTCGGTGTGTGTGTAGTGAAGAACGGCAGGGAAAAGTAGGCCCATGACTGCCATCAATAACAATCCTGCATTCACGGTAGCAGTTGCCTGCACGCTAATATGAATCAACAACGGTCAATTATGTTAAAGGTGAAAATTAGGAAAATAAAGAAAGAGACAGAAGCTAACAAAATTAGGAAGATAAAGAAAGAGACAGAAGCTAACACGTCTACCTTGTTAAAAACCTGCTCCTTCTTATTAAAAACAATCCCACCACAAAAAAATGCGCATCCAAGCACCAACAACATGTTAGACAAAATTGACCCCAGCAAAGAGAGTTGGACAACTCGCGTCATCCCTCTTTTCAATGCATATATTGAGATGATCAATTCTGTTGCATTTCCAAAAGTGGCATTTAGAAGACCCCCAACTGCAAAATCCAATTGAATAAGTTAAGAGAACAAAATTAGTAGAAAGAACTGCTCAAATTCCACATATGCAGAATTTAAATCCATATTTTTCCTTTTGGACATGAAGCCACACTCTGCCATCACGTGCTCAGAACTGATACAACATTTGATGCCTACATGACCAACCTACAGAAAGTTAAGGTGCATGTAACCGACAGGCACAGGCCCTTAAGTTTCAATGTGTGCAAAAATATTCCCTATCGTTAAAAGAACACCAACCCCCTGCAATTTTCCTCTACAAGTCACAGTAGCCTGAATTCAATGCAGCACAGGCCACCAGTAGGCTAGTTAATGGTTATGGAAATTTTGAATAATAAGGGTGATGAGTTCAATTTCCTTAGAACCGTATAAGTGAATATTTTTTAAACTTAAAGGGAACTTTTAGTATAATTAGCTGAAGCTAAAGGAGTGCAAAAGCAGGTTTCAAAATATCTATAAAATGAAATGAATTTATATATATATACTACCTTTAGTTCTTAATATAAGAGCTCGTCCATAGTGGAAAAACCACTACAGACAAGCTCTTATATTAAGGACCGTAGACAGTACTTATTTTCACAGATTTTTTCACTGTTTTCAAGCTGTCTAATTTGTGGTTTGCAATATGCTTTATCCTGTCCTACTCTCTCTCTCTCACAATTCACTTACTTTTTTTGTTGAATTTCATGGAATTGATCAGAAGGGCCTACTAAATTATAGACTAAAAGTAAACAACTGGAATCCATGAGCATTTTCTTTTAACCAACAATCCATAAGTTCAAATATGACACATAAAAGGTAAGACCTAGAGCAGCACATTCAAATCATACATTTCATACTACTGAAAAGAGATTATTTTTTTTGTATAAAAAAGGGACAAATCTGGTGCAATGCTGCTTATTTGAACTGTTAAAATTTACCAGTGTCTCCAGAGTAGAACGCCAGCTGCCTATATAACACCAAGAGAATGATAGCATCAGAAACTTTAAAAGCAAGATAGATAAAATAAACTTTGAAAGAGAGAAGCAATATTACTCTGTAGCATAACCTAGCCGCTCAGCCAAAGGCATTATACCCAACAAACTCAGAGTGAAGACCCAACCCTGCAACCCATCTTTACATTTCAACATAAGCCATCCAAAGAAAACTTAATGAAGATTTGCTTAAACTTGAAGTAGAACTCACGCGATGATTAGTCAATCTCTCCACAATAATTGCCAAAGGCCCCAGAGGCATAAGCAAGTTGAGTCGATTTGAGAAAATTACAACTTTCACACTGTTGAAGACAATGCTCCTTAGTGTTTTCTGATGCGTGGTAGCTTCTGACTTCTGAGCAGATATTTCAGGGATATGAGGACTCTCGTTTCGGATCTCCTGAACTGGTCTTTCATTTAGAGAGTCCATCTATAACAGTACACATCATTTTAGTATCCATAGTGGTGTTTCAGACCTTCATACTTAAAAGGACAATGAATTACCAAAAACATGGTATTTTGGCAGTTAATTCTTGGATTTGTTTTTAAGATCTTTGAAATGAGAAAATATAATGAAACATTATTTCAATTGATATTTGAATCCATCATGCATTAAAACATAATGCCTTTTTTCCCCAGACATAACCACAAACATGGGGAAAATCATAGAAACAGAGTAGGAATCAGTATGTGAATTGAAAGAAAACTTAAAAACCGGATAATCAAGACGAGAGAGAAAGAACACACCTTGCATGTCTCAGACATTTCGTCTAACAGGTTGCACGCGCTGCAAATCAAAGATATTTAGTGTCAAAAGACAGTGTAAGTCATTGTTGAACACAGAAAGCAAAAACCCAGATTTGAAAATCGACAAATAATATTGTAAAAATACAAGTTAGCACATGAGAGTTGGTTCTAACTTAATTAAACGAGTCTCCATTTCTAACTGTCAAAAAGAATTCGAAAGGAGATGAAAGCAAAGAGCAAATTCAAGCGGGTATGGTGATAATTTCAGAAGAAGAAGATTAACACTGAGGAAATCTTATGACTCACCAGTAATAAAAATCGAGTGAAGGCAATTTTTGACTTAAAAGACCATTTCAGTTTCTTCTTGCGGGTTCGTTAGGGAATGAACACTACCACTCCGAAGCAGTTTCTTCTAGTTAATACTCATCTCTCCCTCGAAACTGATCGGTTGAGTCATTGTCAGTAAAGCTTAATAAATAATTCGTCCAGAAAAAAAAGCTTAATAAAAAATTCTACAATTCTTGTTGTGGTCCCTAGAAAATTCATCATGGATTCATGGTAGATAGGTTACCTAATAGCAATATCATGTGTTTGTTTGTTTGAGATCGCATTGGAATACTTAAAAACAAAAACAGTTATTTAATCATAATTTATGATATATGTAGGAAGAGTTTTATCTCAAATTATATAAAAAATAATTTATAAATAATCCAAACCTCATATCAAACATACCGCATATCTTATTAATTCCGAAAACGTTAGCATTGTGTCCGTGACTATCAACGACAAAAAAGGTACTTGTCAGTACATTGCAAGCAAAGATTCATTCTCACACGTGGCCTCATCAGATCAAGCCTTTACCCACAAAGAACACTAGGTCGTTAATATTATTGCCGTGGATAATTTTTTTTATTATTTATGTCTCTTAATACCCATGTCTGAATTATAAGGTTAAGATACAAAAATACACATATATTTATCTTTAAAGTGCACCTAACACCAAATACTTTTTAGAGAAGCAAAAGTCACCTTGAACTTATAAAAAGGGTGCAAAAGTCATATATATCCGTTACCGTTAGATAACTGTCGTTACTTTTCAAAAATATTTTCAGCTAGTGTCCATGTGTTATTCTTCCCTTGAAATTGACGAGAACGTGGCAGTTCGGACCTCCATGAAACCTGCCACCTATTCCTAAACCACATATTTAATATCAAATCTCCATTGATAACGATTCAGACGAAGAGTAGGGAGAAGGTGAAATCGAGAGGAAGCTCGGATAGGCAATCACACACATACACACACATAAATGATCTCTTTGGCTTCAAATCTTGATTGATGGTAAGATAAACATTAACTTGAATGGCGAAACTGAAAGTATGTAGTCGACCGTCATGGGTGGGTTTTGGAGCTACTGTGTGGATTCAAATAGCTTCTGCAAACGCCTACACTTTCCCTCTCTACTCTCACTCTCTCATATCTGTTCTTGGTTTTAATCAGCAACAGATTGTCTTGCTCGGTGTCGCCAATGATATTGGCTTTAATTAACAATAGCTTCAACATCGGAAACAGGGGCGCTCCCATGGATGAAGAAAAATTATTCGCCAATCCTACTACTATATAAGAGAGAAGAAAATTCCTTGCATCTAAAAAGAAACCTCCACCCCACCAAGAAAAACTAAAGCCTATTAAGGAAACCAATTAGTGTAGAGAGAGAGGTATGTACAGATTTGTCCTCACCTCCTTTGCTTCTCTGTAACAAATGGTTTCCTTAATCTGAACTTGGTGAAGAGTTTCGGCTCATTGGGTTTGTTTTTCTGAGTCAGATCTTGCTTCGTCTTTGTTGTTTTTCTCTGTTAGATACTCACTGTTGTAGTTATGGTTCCTATTTTTTTGAAGTAACAAGAGTCTTAGTGGATCTTGGAAAAAATTAAGTAATAATGATCCCCTGAGAACTTCGGCTCTTCACATTCCCTAGCATTTCAGATCTAGATGAACAAGCCCAAGATGCTTCTAGTTATTGGGTCTTCGCCCAAGCCTTGCGAAAATCCAGTAGGGACTCATTATTTGTTGAAGTTAATTAAGAACAAAATGGGTGAGATAGATGCAAATGTTTACACTAATGGTTTGACCAAGCTGAGTTTCAAACTTCAGGGGAAGTGGATGAATTTCAAACAGCTCGCAGCACGTGGCAAGGTGTTGTTTGATAAGGATTAAGAAGATATATATATATATATATATGACATGACAAAAATTCCTACTCACGGTTAACGTTTTGCCCATAACGAATATATGTGACTTTTACACCCCTTTTACAAGTTTAAGGTAAATTTTGCCCCTCCAAAAAGCATTTGGTGTTAGGTTTACTTTAGAGATAAACACGTGTATTTTTGCACCTTAATCCTAAATTATATCATACATTTCAAGGAATTTAAAGATGAGGAATAAATCTCATTCAAAACCCCAGAAGAAACGACGAAGGTATTAAGGGGAAAGAAAGCAGTGTCAATATATAATTTTGTATTACATATAACTCAAGAAACAGAAATGGACAAAACTTAGGTCAAATTTATCAGGTTTATCATGTCTATTACTCCAATTAGAATGTGTCACCTGTACTATTTTTTCCACGTCCATGGCTTGGAATGCAGCAGAAATGAGATTTAAGTTGTAATCTATTTTGTGGCAGGTTTTCAAAATATTCAGTGTTTTGCCAAAAAGAAAGGATTCAAATGACATTATAAAATTCAGAAAATACAAGCTTTCAAATCAGGATTCTAACCCCGAAAAAGTTTTAAAAAAAACACCCAATGAGCATATAGAAAACTAAAGTGATTGGACCTAATTAAAATAAATTGACTAAAAGTCAATTAAAACAATAAATTGCTTAAAATTTTCATTACAGATAAAATTTGACTTCATCAATTAGACATGAAATTCAGGCGGAAAGGAAAAAAGCATTTGAATTGCATCCTTTCATATAAAATTGAACTAAATTAAGAACTTAGGATTTGTTTGGTTCGATCTCATTACTCTCTGTAATGCAGTGTAATGCGATACAATGGTAATGCAATGCAATATTAATTATAAGAGCAGTGTTTGGTTTGATTTTTTAAGTAAGGTGCAGTGAAGTACTATTTTAACAATTATTTAAAATCAATATATTGTACAAAGTCTATTTTACCCTTAATATAATCTTTATAGAAAAAATAGTTAAGAGCTTATGACAACGGGGATGGAGGAGGAGGAGGTGGTGGTGTGGGCGGTGGGCCAGTGGAACGGGTGGGGGTGGCGGTGATGGAGAAGATAATGGTGGTGGCGATAGGCAGGTGACAGCGGCAGCAGAAGAGGAGAAGGTAGTGGTTGTGGCTATGGGCTGGTGGCAACGGTGGAGAAGGAGGAGGTGGTGGTGGGCGGGTGGCGGCGGCCAAGGAGGTAGTGGCGGCGGTGGCGGGGGTAGAGGAGGAGGAGGTGGCGGGGGTGGCAGCTGCGGAGGAGGAGGTAATGGTGGTGGCGGGGGCGGAGGAGGAGGTGGCGTGCAGCGGCTGCGGAGGTAGTGGTGGCGATAAAGGGTGGAGGTGACGGCGGTGGAGGAGGAGGAGGTTGTGGCGGTGGTCGTTGTGGCGTAATATGGCAAGTGAAATGAAACAAGTGAAATAAAGACATGGGAAACTAAGGGCTTGTTTGGTATGAGGGGAGTGGAGGGGAGGGAAAGTGGCTGAGGGAAATTTTTTTGAGTTGAATTTTAAAAAATTAGAGAAGTGAGGTTAAAAATTTTTAATTAATTTTTCTCACTCTTTTATCTTATATATTCTCTTTATTAAAATTTCATAACCCCACTTCTTCAATCTTTTAAAAATTAACTTATAAAAATTTCCCCTCCCCTCCAATCCCTCACACCAAACAAACCCTAAAGGGTTAATTGGACTTTTTAAACCATATAATGAGATGGTAATGAGAATTTATAAGGAGGGAGGTATGAATGAGAATTGCCAATTTTTTTATAATATCATTACCATGGTAAACTCTATCATCATACTAAAGAGCAACCAAACACTCTTCTCTTGGTAATACAATCATGATTATCATTGCAAGCATACAATGAGGTGAACCAAACGGGCTCTAATGATAAAAAGTTATGCATGTTTGTTAAAAATATTTAAATAATTATTTTAATTTAAATTAAAAAAATAAAACAGCCATAAATTTATTGTATACGTATATGTTTTGAAGTAAACATATTGATTCCTCACTTAAGCCTTAATATATTAAATTCAAAATAATACAGTCAAAATATAACAAAAAACTAATCCTTTTTCCCACGAAGTTGTGTCAAGTTTTATGAGGACATCCATAAAATTCCAGCGTGTTAACAGGTCACTTGTGTGATCATAATGAACATACAAGGCTTTCAGAAGTACAAATACAAACCAAGAGGCAGAAGGCAACACGTTTTCTAGTATTACACCATCAAAAATTAGGCCAAGGAGCCCATAACTAAAATACAATATGTTAAGTGTCTATGATCAACCTTGATTGAAAAAAAAATTGAGATGCAAACAATTTTTTTTATTCTTCTTGTAAAACTTTAATGGGAAGCAATTAGTGTGGTTTGACAACTTGAGGCAGAGACTTGAGAAGGGTTAGTGAGGGCCTTCGAACAGTGTGATTCAACAGTATCATAAGTGTCATAAGCGTTAAAGCTCCAGCCTGATGTGCAGTGCCCAGTGAAGCAGGAACGTATGAAAGAAGCGTTGAAACTCCCAAAGTAACCTACAGCCGATAGAAAGTAATTAAACTGATCATGAGGTGACTTGTAAAAACACTGAGCTACATCCACAGAAGGATATGCACAAATATGCTTCCACATCGCTTTATTCTATTTGGCACAATTAATGATAAATGGGCCTAGAGGGTAGTGAAGTCATATATGAGGTTTTCAGCTCAGCCAAGGAGGTAAGACAGAATGGGCAACAGCAATCAAATATAATTCCCAAAGAACATCCAAATTGAAATAATAACCTGAAGAGCAGCCATCCCAACGGTGCTTCCGATCAGAGACCGGACAGCAGGATGTATGTCCAGCTTTCTAGTTGACCGCCATAAAGCACCTACTGAGATCAGAGTTGCAGTTGCAAGGATGCGATGATCAAGCTGTGACATGTGACATTTATTTGAAACTCAAAGTTAAATTCCACACAGGCATAAACACTGGAATGTAATGGTTTTGTTGACTTACAAATGGTCCTACAGAATTAAAAAAGAAAAAAATATTCTTTTTTTAACCTTCTTAAAAGAATTTACGGAATAAAAAGTTAAGGATTTATTTGCTGCCGCTAAGTACCCATTCCAAAATTGGATGGATCATCACATGAAACTTCTTTATTTTAACCACACTTCATTTCCATCTAATTTCCTCAATTCTAGAAAGTAAATAAGAAAACAATGAGGAATTAGGTGCTTCAAGAGGTATGCACATGGACAATCACCTGTACGGTTGATACATTCTCAAAGAAGTTCCGAAACAGAGGTTTCATTTCAAAAATATCATCTGGTATCCATGTATCTCCCATCATTGGAAAAGTATTAAATGCATGCCCCTGGAAATACACAAGCAGGCAGAATATTTTTCTTTACTCATCAAAGTTAACAATTATAGCAGACAGAAGTATGAAAAGCATTGAGATAATAGAGACACTAACATACAGCATCGTTTCCAGCCACAAATGCACCAGAAATAGCGGTCAAACCAACAAGTAAGCCTATAGGTAGTGCAAGTCTCTTGACTTTAGCAGCCCCATGAACCCAAGCTAGTGATTCAGCTGGTGGTTCAGGCATAACAACAGACAAAGCAGTCCAGAAGAGACCACTGTAAATAGCAAATGCTGAAGTAAGATGAGCAGCAAGGCGATAAGGACTGACCCTTGGCTGAGAATATTCAGATGCTGGTTCCTATAGAACAAGATTGGTATTAGAATACAATACTGTTAACCAATAAAACTTCAAATCAATAGAGGAATTTGCCAACCTCTAAACCACTTTTAACCATCCACCACCCAATTAAACCCTGGCCAGCCCCAAGGGCAAAGAGAGTAGAAAGTCGGAGTCCCAATCGTAAGGTTATGTACCCCTTACGGAGAAAATACGAGAAGGGCAAAGCAAACATAACCCCCAATGCCCTTCCCCACATACGATGTGCATACTCCATCCAATATATAAATTTGAAATCTTCAATCTTCATTCCCTTGTTAACTCTGCAACAGGTGACAAGCAAAAGTATCATCTGCCACCCATCAGAATTTTTTACCCCTTCTAAACCAAGCTTGACTCACTAAGTCTCCGGTCAATTCATTTTTCAGTAATCAATATAAATTTAACACCCAAAAAAATTTATACTAAACAATAACTAAAAGTAAAACAAACTTCTCAATAGCCATAGTTCTACAATGGTCAGTCCAAACAGTGCATTGTGTGGACTAATCTATTCCATTAACATATTAATCTTATTGAGCATTACAACATTTTAAGCCAAACTTTGATAGCCTTGGAGAAAATTTTAATGATATAATCTTCATTACTAGTTTCAGACCATATTACTTACCGCTTGTATTCAGGTGATTGCCTATATTTCTCAAATTCTTGCTGCCATTCCTCATCTGACAAAGGAGGGAGACTACCAGTGAATTTCCAATCAGTCATTGAAAGACCAGATCGTGTCAGTCTAGTAACACCCCCAAGTACCACCATGCTAAACACCCATGCAGCTGAGCCGAAAAGCCATATTCCAACCACTTTCTGGGCATGAGATCCACCAGTTACTAGCTGCTTCACACCCTCTTTCTGTGCCACCTCAGTAGAAGCCACACTACAAAAGCTCCTCATGTATGGCACATTGTGACCCTAAAAGCATCGTAACATTTCCTTCAAACCAAATATACAAAACATCACAATAAAGAAATCTCCATCACCCTTAGACCTGAAGAGTTGCAAGATCAAAATGGAAATGGTACATTTACAACTAGATTTAATTATCATACTCAAGAATATCTAATACAATTATTATGATCATAATCAATAATAGCTAATAGACCCCAGACAAATCCAAAACCCAATCTTTGAGTTGTCAATACTCATAGCCAAAAAAACAACTAAATTTACGCAATTTATTTACAACCTGTTGAATGCAGAAATTTCAATCGCTCCAGAGAAAAGAAAGAAATACACCAAGAGCAAAAGATAGCTAGAAATGTTGATGTAGGAGTGAAAATAAGGGAATAGAAGAGACCTTAGGCTGAGATCGAAAAATATGTAAATATTGCCGGGCGATGGTCGGGTAAAAGAAAGACCTTGACGAATCCTCGGCAGAAAAACTTGAAGTAGGCCTTGTTCCTCTCAGTTTGTACGCCCCAATTACATCTTTAGTGCGCCTCGAAAGTGACCAGGCCACTCTGCTCCGAAACATCTCTCTCTAGCTATTCTGCGGCTTTGCGCTGTGAGGGGCTTAACCAGGGTTTAGCGAACGAAGACGAAGATTGGTCTATCCTTCGCTGCGACGCTGTCGTTTCGAGGGCAAGGCCGTTGATTCAGTCACTGTTGTAACTTGGGACTGCCACCTAATAAAATAAACTAAGGATTGATTATTGGAGTCTTTAAAAATAATTTTTTAATAATAATTTATGATATATGAGATAAGTATGTAAGAAGAGTTTTATCTCAATTTATACGAATAAGCATTTTTGGGATCACAAACGTGTGTGTGTGTTTGAATTAGCTTTTTTTAAGAGCTTTTACGATTTACGAGGTAAGTGTGTGAGATGAGTTTTATCTCGGATTGCGCAAACCATAATTTAATAGTAAAGGACATAGTAAGGGAAAATGATATTGGTTCTAAATAAAAGAAATAATGTTACAAAAGTTTCATAGTTTATCAATAACAAATGAAAAAACAAAGAACATCCATTAATAAGAAGTTATGACATTTTTCTAGATTATTTTTCTTAATTTGGCCGTTAGTGTCATTTCCCCGAAAAATAATAAAGTGGGCGAATTAGAGGGAAATACAAGGGAAAAATAATATTTATTGAAGAGAATTTTAAAAATTGTAAAAATGGACAACAATTGAAACCACTCGGAATGTCAAATGCATAATAATCAAGGTAATTAAATGAGGATCGATCACTGAACCGGTCGGAGTACTGAGTCAAGGGTCAATGGGTCAAACCGGAGTCAATCCGGGCCTAAACCAGTAAGAAATTGAAGATTTTAGGATTATTAACATAAAATTCTAAAGAAACAAATTTAAAAAAATCTATTTAAAAACGAAGAAGAAAAAATTGACCCAAATCGATTCACCAAACTAGACCAGTCTACCAGCCAGTTTCCATGGAATAAACATTAGGAAAGCTTCATAATGATATTTTCATTACTATAAAGATAGGGTAGTATACAATCCAATAAGAGGATAAAAAAAAGGCCCACAAACTAAAGGTCCAAAACATAAATCTTAACCACAACAACAACATTAACCTTAATAATAGCCAAACTAATGGGGCAGTCGCCAATCAAATCACCATAAGAGAGTGCCATCTCTTCACCTGAATCTCTAGAAAGGAAATCGCCATCACCGACAATGACGCTATTGTAAGGGGTGGTGATTCGAAAGAACCAATTCCAAACGATCCACCTCTCTTGTAGGCAAAGAAATCACCAATAATGGTTTTTGAACAGAATGAGAGAACCCATACAAGCAGAACACCCATAGACACCTAGCACAAATTTGGCGCCGAAGCAGGAAAAGAACTCACTGTTAACCACCCGCAAAACAATGCCTCTTGATAATGCATATGGCCAACATTAGCGCCTTGGATTCGCCACCCTCAAACAAACCTAACAACGATCCTATGGGGGGTGAAGCATATAGCAGCAGCGACCATCAACAAAATCCTTTCCCCAAAAATGCAAATCCGAGCCACCAAATTGAGATATGATCTATCAACTTTTAAGCTACCAACCAACCAAGAGGTGTCATAATCAGATTCCATAGATTTATTTATTACCCAAAAAACAGAGAACACCACCACTAAAACCCAACACCACAAAAGAAGTAGGAAAAGACGGAAGTTTCCTCCACTGACGGAGACGGCCGGGCAGGAGACGCTGTAGCTAGCACAAAAGCGAGGAAGAAGGCTCTCATAGCCTCAAGAAAGATCTGGAGAAGGAGAGGAAAAGCTCACCAACATAAAGAGAAGGAGAGTCAATTTTATATTTTAGTTTTTAATGGAAGTTTTTAATAAATATTATTTTTAAGGTTTTAGTTCTATTATTCGGGAAGCAATGTTACATCGAAAGTTTTTAAATTATAGCAATTTCGCGCGGCCCATTTACCTAGTTAAGTTTAACCATTAGTTAACCAAATATGCTGAACTGACATTCCACGTGTCATCCACGTTATTTTTATTAAAGTGCAAATTGGCCCTGAAGTTTCACTTAGAAGTAATGTTGTCTCAGAAATTTTCAAATGGTAACAATGTTACCCTGATAGTTATTTAAGTTAAGTTTGACTGTTAGTTAACCTAATATATTGAGCTGACAATGTGAACAACATTAAATAAATTACATATAGAGGATGAGCTCACATTCGCCAAAAAATAATGAAGAAAAATATTCAATCACTAGATGCATAACACACTATGGAAGATTGCCGAGAACAAGGTTATCAAAAACTGTCTACCGCCGTACCCAGCGATGCCGAGGCAAGTACCTCTTTGATTTTCTCTTCCTCATACAAGATCTTTTCACCTCTTTAATTGTCTCTAATCCTTCATACTGGATACATTTTTTTTAAGAAAAATTACTTATTTTAAATCTAACATTAAAAAAAATGAAGTGGATGATATATAAACTTGTCAAATAAGCATATTTGGTCAATTAACGACAAACTTGACCTGGATAATAGTCAGGATGAAAATGTTATAATTTGAAAATTGTTAGGGTTACATTGCTCTCAAGTGAAAACTTCCAAAGCAAATTTGCCTCTAAACACAAACAAAAATGACATAAATGACATATGAACTACTATATTAACATATTTGATCAAATAACAGTCAAACTTACCGGAAATAATTATCAGAACAAAATTACTATGATTTAAAAACTTTCGACACAACATAGCCCTTTTAACTCATTTCTATAATGAAGTTTGGAATGTTTTTCAGAAGGAATGTAATTTTCTCATATAATTTTAGAACTACAAATATATTCAATTTTATTGCAGTACAGTCATAAACTTTTAGAACTTGAAAAAGGACCCATTTGATTGAGAATGACATTGGCTTTTTGATTGATCTGCAAACATCCATAATAAATTATACGCACTCAGAAAATACAAGAGCTAATCCTAAGATCCTCCTGTTCATAAATCAATAGACATGTTCCACTGGTACAGTTCTTTCTCTGGCACTCTCAGTTCTATAGTGACCAACCCAGATTCAGCCTCGTATCTGAACTCCACCTCCTCTTTATCAACTGTTATCTTCTTGGGTTTAGCCGATGAATAAGCTCCAAATAGACCACACCCACGAACCTTCATGGCCACATTTGCAGTTCCATTGATGGATTCTTCGTACCTCAAATCCTTGATGGCTCCTCCTGAGTTGAACATTTTGATCAAACCAATTGCAGCAAACTTAACCCCATTTGTCAATTCTTTTACAGGAACCACTGTGAAAACTTCATATTCTCGTGATTTTAATGTCACTGGCATTGATGCATCTTTTGGAAGATAAACCACTTCTCCTGCAAATTGCCATAAACCAGCATGTTAGATTCTCATACTTGATAGCAAACACTTTTAAGTACTTACATTCCTACTTATAAATAGGAACAGGTGAGTATATATAGAGGTATCACGTGAAGCTTAGCCAGAGACATACCAGCAACATGGGAAAATATAATGGTGTCTCCTGTCCACTTGTCATCTGCAACTCTAGACAAATAATCAACATCTTTAGCTCTAATGATGCCAGTGATTGTGCCGGGATTTTCGTCGTGGATGAGGTTCTTCTTTCCAACTTTGCACCACCCAGCTCCCTGGCAGTTAAACACCCCAACAACTCCAGAAAAATCATTCACATTCCATATCTTCAGAAGGCTGCAAGACCAACTTTCAATGAGTATTTTGGAATCTAAAAGCTCAATGATCTGACAATTGTTTCATTTTGGATTGTTTTGCTTACCTCATTCCATCTCTGGCAGGATCAGAAAATAAGCAATCCTTGGTTGGCCTTCCTGGAAGTTTAGCCCTCAATATAGAACCATCAGGGAGTGCAAGTTTCTTTAGTAGATTAAAGTCATGGTGCCCTGGCTTATCACTGTAAATATGAAAAACATTCAAATGCTAAGAAACCATTCGTCTCAATAATATAAAATAATGCCATATCACTCATCAGCAATGATCATACCTGACATAAATAGGACATCCTCCTATGGCTCGAGCAGCGCCATGATATTCAGCCATTGGATGTAGGCTCTGTCATACATCAAAGGTTCAAATTTGATTAACTCAGGAAGAGCAAGTACAAATTTAATTTTCAGGAGAACAAAATATATGGGAATTGATCACTTTATAACTTACCTGAAACATATCCCAATCTGGCTGCATAAATTCACCCAGGAATATGCTGTTGTAAGCAACTGATGCAATGTGTATTGTGTGAGATGCTGGATCTCTTGGCCAAAAATCATCAGATGCCCTTACAACAGCAGACCGTTTTGCACTACACAAAAAACAAGTTCATACAAAATCATCATGAATGAATGATCTCACCAAGTCAAATCATTAAATTTTTCACATGAATGGACAATGCCGCCCTTCATTTATTATTGTGCAGACTTTGTTCTCAAAAGGGTGGCCCAGTGCACAAAGCTTCTACCAGGCGGGATCTGGAGAGAGAGAGATGTACTCAACTTTACCCTCAAAATCGGAAAGGATAGGGTAAAATTGTAAATTTGTTAAATCTTAAGGCAGAGTTAATGAAGTTTATGATTTTTCTTGATTCCTATGAAATATGTTGGAAATGATTTATAAAAAGGAAAACATCCTTACCTATAAAGCCCATCAGTGTTGTGACTCATACAGCAAATGATTCCATTATCAGGGAAATTCCTGCAGACAGATGCCTCTAATGCTTGGTGGTATTTCCTCGCAAGTTTCACCCTTCCTCCATGGCCAGCCCCTAGAGTTTCAAGGATGTTCTGTACATCAACTTTTACGCCATCGATACCGGCAGATGCCAGATATGAGTGGAGTTCATCGTAGAACTGAAAAACTTTCTCAGGATTCACAAGGCCAAGCCCATTTATGGTGATTGTATCTAAAGCTTCGTCAGGTTGGTTTGATTGAACCCCAGGAGACGACACAGGGTAGGTCATCTTCGAGTCATAGTGCTCCGTTCCGGTAACACCGGGTTTAACACCGCCCCAGTAACCAGTTATGGCATGCCACACATAAATGTACCTACAGAATCAATGTGAATTATTAGAACTGAATATTTCTCAAAGCTGGGACAGAGAGAGAGAGAGAGATGTAAAATGAAGTTATTAAAAGCATACTTTATGGCGTGGTTTTCTTTCATCTCATGGGTAATATAACGAAGTCCAAGAGCTGGGTCTTCTATCCTCTCCCCTTCTTTGCCATCTTTCTGAAACTTGTGGTTCTCTTTTATGTGTGTTAAACGATTTGCAAAGCTGATGTAGAAGAAAGAAGAAAACACATTAGAGAATAGGAAATAGAATAACTGAGCCAAATATATGAAACTTGGAAGACATGAATACTCACCTGGCTGCATTATCTGCTTTCCATTCTACGGCATTGAGGTCACTACCAACAGATTGCCATCCATCATCAATTATCACAAACTTGGCAGGAATTCCACCTTCCTCTAAGCTGTAAAAAAATCAAAATAAATAATGGTCACAATTCTGGTTCCCTTTTTTTTTGTGTTACAGTGGATGAATAGAAGTAACACCTTTGTAATCCTTGGTTCACACCCTCTGAAGTGACATCAGTATAGAAAGCATCCCATGTACACCAACCAAACCAGTTCAACATGTCAGGCATCTGAATACAAGAAAATTGAGTATTTATTAGTTAAAGATGTATTTTACTCTTAGATCCTAAGATCATCCGAGGAAGCTCTATATACAAGCAAGCAAAATATACTACCTTCTTCCTCTCACGATGAGAAAACGTCTGCAAGTGTTTCTCCACAGTCCTGAAGAAGAAATTGGAAAATAAATCAAATTATGACCCGAGTGAATACAAAATTTGACCCCAATTATGATATATATGAAGAGTTGTTACTTACTTGACAGCATTTGTGATGACTTGGTATGGGTCTGGTCCAGCGCCAATAAATACCAGATTTGTGCCATCAAATCCTTCAACAGCAGGACATCCTACAATCAAACACGGATTAATTTCACTACTTTTGAAAAACTAATAAAATTATATCTACAATTAATTTTTTAATTCAATCCCTATTTACATGGGTCCCACGTACCGCTTTCAACACAGATCTCTAGCTCGTTCTGTTCATTGCCTTGAAGAACAGCCCTGAAGTCTCCTTCAAGAAGAGGTAAGAAAACTGCATATACAGCAGAATGGTCTTCTTCTGCATCAATGTCAGAAGCGTTGTGTACTTCCACAAGCAAGAACTGTGTCTCAAAGGGAATGTCTCGTCCATAAGTACCCATCCTCTGTGTCATCCACCACATTTTGAACCGGAAGAGACACAGAAAACGCAGCCCCCTGAAACCATTATTATTATTATTAAACCCATTAATTAATAAAATCCCAATAACAAGTTACTATGATTAACTTGAAAACAGAACATGCATGTTGGTAGTAACACCAAAATTCACCTTTAAACAATTGTTAACGAAAAACTAGTAAAAAATTTCTCCCCCACACACACCCTTGTGTATATATATAGACACAAATATAAAATTTTGAATGAAAGGACAAGACTCAGATTACGGGTGTTTGTCATCATTTATTTTTTAGTAATAAGTCTTTATTACGTAAATCGAGATAAAATTTCTCTCGTATACTTACCTCGTATACCGTAAATCATAATTTATAAGCACTTATAAATAAAAAATAAGCTATCCCAAATAAGTTTCAACTATTTAAAATCTCAATATAAGTCATGTAACGATTATATATTAATATATGATATAAAATTTATATATTAAAAAAACAGTAAAAAACTATAATCTAGTAATATTTATATTCGATAGTATTATTCAAATCTTTTTTTTTTTCCAATTGATGGTATTGTTCAAATCATTTGATCATAATTAATATCATTTTAGTAGTTTCGTGATTTCATAAGATGGATTTCCCGACTAATATCATTTTAGTAGTTTCATTTTCACAAGTGTTATCCGATCCTAAATATAAATCCTAACTGACTCTTTTTTTTAAAGATTAAAAAAATTAAATAAGTTATTTACTTATATTATATGTTATATATAATTAAATTATATATCAGTTTATAAATAAAAAAAATTGGTTTGGAGAAATAACAATGAATATAAATCCTTTTAAATGATTTAATTAGTATCCTTAACCTCCTGAAAAAGTCATCTGACATTATATTTTGAAGCCAGAGGTAGAACTATGCATTATGCAATGCCAGCTTAATGCTTTGATAACATTATGGTTTTTCTATAGTTGGATACATAAAAGAATGGTCTATTTATTAAAAACTCTCGTTCAATCTTCCCATCATAGTATCAGAACGAAAAAAAAACAGCGATTGGAAAAGAAGAAAGAACATACTCTAGTTTTCCGATAGGGAAGACTTTCCGGCTGCCCTTCTGATCACATTCGACGCCAAGGAATGCGCCGTCGAGGAGAACGCCGCCTGAAGCCGGAGTGACGACGACATTGTGACGGACGTCGCTCAATACCTTCTTCCCCAACACAGTTAAGTTGCCGTCGGCAACAGAAACCCCTGCTCCCACCGTCATTTCCTCTTTCTTTCTTCTCTTCCTCGATCCTTAACTCTGCAAAGCAAGTTTAATGGCAGAAAAAGAAGAACAAATTACTCACAATCCAACTAATTATGCTTGCTGTTTCGAGAACGAAGAACGATTACGAATGCAGATATGAGCAGAGGCAATTGGATGGGTAGGTACTTATAGGAAGCAAATTGCAGTATAATTACCACGCGAGGCAGAGACGCGCATGATTTGCAATTTGCTCTGTAACATGGCTAATAATGCAATATAATAATGTGATTATAATTTCTCCGTCACAAAAATTTAATAAAATAATAATGATAACAAGTATTATAATTGTCTCTTTCTGAGTCCTAGATTTTAATTTAATGTGAATCTTAGATTTTTTTTTTGTTAATATGTATGTAAATAATATATGAGTATATTGCCAGATTTGTAAATCATTAATAGTGAGTGTATCAAAAAAAATTCATGAGTACTGAAATTTCTTATAAATTTGTATCCTGATATGTGTGTGTCCATTGTCCAGTGAATCTAATTATCTAAAACAATAAGCGATAAAAATGGTGTCATGTAATTTTACTTCCATCAATTTCTTGCAAAATGTTGATTTATTCTTTTCCATTATATTAATTCGTATTCTAGTTCATAATCAAAAAAATTGGTTTTCTAGTTTAGTTGTTTATTTTGAATCCGGTTTCTTTCCTTTGCTCTAAAAACAAATGACCTCCTTTTCTCTTTTCTGAATCGTTGGATTAAGATTTCAATGGTTTATTATTATTATAATAATATTTTTATAATATATTAAATCTGAACTGTTAAGATCTTAATCCAACGGATCAGAAAAAAAAAAAAAGAGGTTCTTTATTTTTGACGCAAAGGAGAGAAACCCCCGCGTTTATTTCATTCACAGAGAGAAGACCGATTGATTTCACCCAAAAAAAAAAAGAACGGATTTTGGGATTGAGTCACTTGGCACAATGTGGGCCAATCAAACTTTTGGTACGAGTCCCGACGACGTCTTTTCGTGCTTATAATATCATACGACCACTTCAACAGTTTTAGGTGAATCATATCGCGCCAACCAAGTCGTGATCATATACTTTCACGTAATCAGAACTTCATGTTTCGAAACCAATCAGGGAACTTCAGTGATTGAAGGTGGCCCCCACAGGATAATACTTCTCGAGGACTTGTGATTTCACGGGCCCACCTCCTGGATAGCAAAAGAATCATTGCGAGGGACAGATCAACACCGTTGGTTCACGGAAAGCACGTGTGATTGAGGAGGTGCAGGACAGGAAAAAAGGAGGCGACGACGCAGCGGATAATTGTGGACCTGGGAAATATCTAGTTCGTGAATTGGATCTACGTGACAATGATGACGCAGCACGGAGACGAATGGTGGAGGACAGGTGTTGTTAGTCAAAACAAATATCCAAATAATCGTGAACCAATAATCCGGTGAGGCAAAGTGCACGTGATTGTTTCGTGCGTCAGCATTATATGATGGGCGTTGAAGATTTTCTTAAAAAAACGAGGAGAAATAACGTCACGATGGGGAAGAAGTACGTGGAAATGACGTGGAAGCTAAGATACGCGAGTCAGGTACACGTGGAAAAAAATTTGGGGCCAGCTCGTTTTAGTGAATGTTTGAGAAACACCCAAACCGTGATTTCAGAAACTATTTTTCATAAGTTGAGACAAAACTCCTTTTACTCTCACATACTTATCTCGTAAATCGTAAAAGCTATTCTCAAAAGCTAATCCGAACACATACTTTAAGCTAATCTGAACACACATTTAAGTGTGTGTTCGGATTAGCTTTTAAGAATAGCTTTTACGATTTACGAGGTAAGTATGTGAGAGGGGTTTTTTCTCTATTTGCAGTAAAATGCTTCTAAAACCATGATTTCAGAGCTTGCCGAATACACACTTAGGGTCTGTTTGCCAAAGTGGTTCAAAGGGCTTATCGCACGTTTTGGCTTAAAAAAGCCCATTGGCCACTGCAGCACCGTTTGGCAAAGCGTGAAGCTTCACTGTGCTTAACACACCACCGTAGCTTTTTTAAAAAACTCATTCGCGCAGCTTTTTTTTGAAGCTTCACTGTGCTTAACTCACCATCATACTTTGGTGTATCTATTTTTTAATAATAATTTAAGTTTTTTTTAATCAAATTTTGTTTATGTTTTCTCACTTCAAGTGTATATATATATATATGCAGACCTGGGCAATAAGTAATTTTCTTACGGACAATTATTTAAAAAGACATAGACACACTTGCAAAAATCAAAATATTTACTAGAAAATAATGAAGAAAACTATAATGATTTTACCGAACATAACCCGAGTTATGAAAGGAATCATGTGTATGTAGTATTCAATAACATCCATGTCATTTTCAATCATTTTGTATCTAAACGGGCTTTTCAAACTCTAATCCAAACATATTCAAGATAAGAAAAAAAAGTCACCTCTGCTACCGCTAATCCAAACACAAATCACATTTACATCTTCACTTTTAGTGAGTGTTTGGGTTTCTTCCAAGCCTAGGTTTGCGCAACCCGAGGCAAAACTCATTTCACACACTTACCTCGTAAATCGTAAAAATTATTCTCAAAATCTAATACAAACACACACTCAATCCTACCTTACTTTTCCAAAAGTCATATGGAAAAAAAAAAAAGTCACTTCTCCACCACTAATCCAAACGGGCACTTTTTTCATGTGTTAGCAATGATTGTTCATGTGTTACGAGTGCTCAGTCGATAATATATACTCCCTCCGATTCTATTTATAAGTACTTTTTTTCTTAATTGCGTAAAACGAACTGATAGTTAAAAGTAATAAATGTGTCAAAAATGTCATATTTTTTTCATGTATGCCCCTATCTATGAAAAGAATATAGGAGAAGGAATAGATAAAAAATATGAAAGATGATGAGTATAAGATATGAGAGAGAATGAACATTTAATAAGGATAAAATAGGAAAAATAAGTTTACATTTTCAGACAAAAAGTGATAATTGCTTATAAAAAGGATTAATCATGTGAGAGAGAAAATTGCTTATAAATAAAACCGTTTAGAGTAATTTAAAGATGAACATATCATTTTAACCTTTTGTCAGGCTTTAATCTATTTGCCGTGCCACCACTTTTCCTCCTTTTTTTCACATACTACCCGCTCTAACTAGAGCCAAAAAATTAGGCAGAGCCCGTCGAGCCGGCCATTTTAATTTTTTTTTGCCCCTATCCCGTCCTTGCCCTCTGTCCAGTCACCTTTTGTCCAGAAATTCTTGATATTTTTACTCCTCAAGTAGAGCCTACTACACAAAGTGAAGAGCAATCAAATGTCCTTAAAATTGATGATAGTGGTAAAGAAGATGAAAATGATAGTCGTCATGCTAATGTTATGTAGAGGTTAGAGTGTTTAGTTTCTTACCTTATTATGATTTAGTCTTTATGTGAGTTATTATGGGCATGATTTTACTTTTGATTATACATTAGTAATTGTATTTGTTTCTTGCGTGAGACATGTTTAAACTTTAATGTTAACAACATTTATGTGTTAAAGTAGAACTTTGTATATCTCTCTAAAAGAAGATACGCAGGAAAAATAGTTAAATATTGTGAAAAGGACTTCCCGGCCTTGGCCCTGATGCTCTTGGGCCGAGCTTTGAGAAACTACAATTTTTCTGAACCTGGGCCCTTTAGGGCCGGCTCTGTAGGACCGGCTCAGCCCTAATTCCCAGCTCTACCTCTAACCTTTCTATCTCCCTCATTTGTTAATCTTTTCCTGAACTATCTTTGTGTGCGGACTAAACTAAATTTGCTTGTTATCTATCATCAGTGATCAAATTGAGGGGTATCTTGGAGAAAGCATAATAAATAACCGACTTAACTACTTTTCTCTAATACTCGCTCCGGTTCTTCTATAAGAGTAATAAAATTTGAATTGTCTTGATCTTTTTTAAAAAAGCCTAATAAGAGTTTTCTTAATATTTAATGAGTTTTTTTTATTTGTGCCCTTCATTAATTATATATATTGTATTAATCAAAGAGTTAAGGATACTTATTTACTTCATTTCTTTCTCTTACTTGCCCCTTTATAAATAAGGGCATGCTTGAAAAAAAAACTCACTTCAAGATATGCTTATTACTTCTAACTAATTTTAATCCTTTTCTTAACCGCATAATTCAGTTATCAAACTCTTATAAATAAAACCAGAGAGAGTAATGTCTTATAGAAAAAAGGGGAATAGTAAGTTAATTTGATAGTAATTTTCAGGGGGAAACTAGAGGACATCACATGCAATTATTTGATTTGTAATACTTGACCCTTAATGTAAGATATAATTATCATACTTAAGAGATTAAAAACGCTAAATAAATTTGTTTTCCAAAAAAGGGCTAAATAAGTTAGTACTTAATTATAACATATGTGAATGACCTATTTAAAACATTTTTATATAATATTAGATTACATATTAATTTATAAATTAAATAAATTAGTTTCGAGAAAATAATAAATCTAAGAGATAAAATGAAAATCTTACCGTTACTCTAAACCAGAAACATATGAGAAATGAGTTGAATCATATTCCGCTTACAGGGATTGAAGCTGCACCCTCACACTTGAAAGACACTTAAGAGATGTTTTGTGTTATTAACTTATTATGGCAGAAGTTCCGCGAGGAGTCGTGTTTATTTACAACCTGTGAATGATGTGAGTTTTCAAACACGTGTTTTGATTGATTTAAAAATTTTGTTTAAAGAAAACATAAATAGATATAGATATGTTTTTTTTTTTCTAGGCACATACATCTCCATATTGGAAGCAACCCTATCTAAGATACCGTGGGATACTAAATGTGCACACCTCTACTAATGGAGATTCAAATATTATTTCTTCTGTGAGTAAATTGATGTGTTGAATATTTAGAATAGGTTAAAAAAAATCCTTCAGAGACTTTTTTTTGATACGCAGGGTATCCACCGGAGCAAGCTCGATGACTAATCCCTTAAGTACTGTCGGACCCAAGATGGGGGCAACCCTTCCAAACAAATTTTCTCCATATACGTCGTCATAAGAATTAAACCTAAGACTAGAGCGTTTAAAAGAACATAAACCCCCTACTACTTAAAGTCTCAAACCAATCCGCGTTGGTAATCCTTTAGAGGCTTGTCCTGCATGAAACATTGGCTAAAAACTAGGCCCAAGTTTAGTAAGTTTGATAATAGGAAAGCCCACTAAGGAAAATTTAAAAGGATGAGTTGAGCCCTACTACACGAGCTGTGAAGAAGCCCACGGGCCAATATGGATTTCACAAAATGCAATTGAACATTATAGCATCTATAAGAAACAAGCAACCAACGAATATCTCGCAACGGAAGAGTTAATCCCTCATAATATAGTAAATTAAGATTTGAATCATAATTAGGAAAGGTATCTATATTAAGTATTTAATAGTGTCTTGAACAAGATTCTCCAATGGAGGATACTTATGTTGTGCTTAGGGAAAAAAGTTAGCTCAAGAGATCAATGGGGTTGGTTGAGTTTAATAAAATGGGATAGTCCTTTGCAACTTTGCAACACAACAAACTAAAATTTAGATTCTCAATTGGAAAGATACCTATGATTTGCATCCGATGTCTTACTTCAAACAAAGGTCTCCTCCATAGAGAGGATGCATATGGTCATAAGATCAAAAAAGGTTAGCACAAGGTCAGGGGCTTTTAAAATGAGCAGCAAAAACATGCGATGGTCCAAAACAAGATATAAGGAAACAACTATTTAATGGTGCATTTAATTTTTTGTCAAAATTACCAAGTTCAAACTATTTATTTTTAATTCTGGTAAAGTATTGCATTGTATTAAGGTTTAGAGGTAATAATATTTATTTAATATACAACAATTGTCATGTTTAGTTTTAAGAAAAAATAACGAAAGTGACACGAGATAAAGAAATAACCAACCTCAACAGAAAAAAAGAGTGGGAGTGACAAGATAATGAAAGGGAATAAATTCTCAAATATTAGAGCCCATCCCAAAGTAACGGCAATTTTATCAAAACACTATAAAAAGCAAAAAAATTTATCAAAATGCTATAGGGTGAAAAGTATTTATAAAAATGCTACACTAAAGATCATTCTTCTGTAGAATGGTTTTAGATTTTCAAAGAAATCATTCACTTAAAGAATGAGTTTAAAGTCTGACAATTTTCTTTTAAATAAAAAATTGAAATCGTTCAGAAAAAGAACGATTGTAGTGCTGCAAAACTTTTCTTCAATGAAAATGACTAATAAATGCCCAACTATTAGCCTTTTTCTCTTTCCTTACTAGTTTTAAAGAAAATTACAATTGGTAACCCATCCCTTAAAATATATATTTTTTTCAATTTTTATTTTTATTTCCTACAAAATATCAAAAAATATGAATAGATTTTATAGAAAGATTACTACTCTTTATCATGGTTATTAAATTTAAAGGAAATACATAAAATAAATTAAATAAACATAATTTTTATATATATGATTTAATGCATATAAAATCTAAGCCTATTTAATTATAAAATATGCAATTATCAATTCCTATCTTCACAACATGCAATATTATATTTAAGAATCAAAGCAAGCTCCGCATCTAACTTTATATTTAAGACCCTAGGCAATATATCATTTTCTTTTAATATGTTATGTTTTGATGTTGGAAATTTAATGTGAGGTTAGGTGATTTATAAGGTTGTTGTTGTTACATGTTTGAAACATTATGTGCTCATTTGAAATAGCTTATTTTTGGGTAATAAGTGCTTATAAATCGTGATTCACGGTATACGAGGTAAGTATGTGAGAGGAGTTTTATCTCAACTTGCGTAATAAGGACTTATTTACCCCCAAAACATGTTTCCAAACACAGCCTTTGTATATTCCAAGTTTTAAGTTAGAAGCATATCTTTTGTCTTTTCAGGAGGTTGACAACTTCTAACTAATGTTATGAGCCACTTGTTCATTAGCCATGCCCCAATATGAATAAAAATTCACATGAATTTTGGTTATGCAAAATAGTCAATAAATTCTCTTTCCTTCTAAGTTTTAGAGCAAATTACAAATGGTATCCATCCCTTCAATAAAATGTTTTTCAATTTTTCTTTTTATTTCCCACAAAATATTAAAAAATGAGTACATCTTATAGAAAGATCACTACTCTTTATTATGGTAATTAAGTTTAAAGGAAATACATAAAATAAAATAAATCAATATAATATTTATATATATTATCTAATATATCCAAAATCTAAAATTATTTAATGATAAAATATGCAATTGTCAATTTCCAACCTCAAAACATAACATATTAAAAGAAAATGATATACTACCTAGGGTTTAAAATATAGAGCTAGATGCGGAGTTTATTTTGATTGTTAAATATAATATTGCATGCAGCGAAGATAGGAATTTTGATAATTGCATATTTTATGATTAATTAAGCTTAGATTTTGGATGCGTTAAATCATATCTATAAATATTATGTTTATTTAATTTATTTTATGTATTTCCTTTAAATTTAATAACCATGACAAAAAGTAGTAATCTGTCTATAAAAACTATTCATATTTTTTTGATATTTTTAGGAAATAAAAATAAAAATTGAAAAAAAAATATTTTAAGGGATGAGTTACCAATTATAATTTTCTCTAAAACTAGTAAGGAAAGAGAAAAAAGCCGCAGAAATTAATGGTTGGGCATTTACTAGTAATTTTCATTGAAAAAAAATTATGCAGCACTAAAATAGTTCTTCTCCCAAACGATTTCAATTTTTTATTTAAAAAAAACTGTTAGACTCTGAGCTCGTTCTTTAGGTTTAGGTGAATGACTTCTTTAAAAATCTAAAATCGTTCTTCAGAATAACGTTTTTTGATGTAGCATTTTGATAAATATTTCTCATCCTATAACATTTTGGTAAATTTTTTAACTGTTTATAGTGTTTTAATAAAATTGCCCAAAGTAACTGCCGCCTCCCAACGAAAAAAAAAACAAGAAAAATGTCAAGTTACGTATTGTCGGTATTGAGGCCGCATGTAAATCAAAATAGTAGTAGAATGGAGGGAACGGCAAAGAAGATGATTAAGGGCTCGTTTGGATTAGAGATTGAAATGCTTAAAAGTAATTTTTCAATCGTGATTTACGGTATATAAGGTAAGTATGTAAGAGGAGTTGTGTATCGATTTACGTGAAAGTAACTTATAAACAATCTAAAACAAATATGCCCTAAAAAATTAATATTCAATGTCTGACATATTCGGTACTTGGTTTGTCAATGCATGTGCCATCTATTTCTCCTCAGTATACAAATTTGATTGCAAAACTTTAAATCACTTAGAAGCTTCCATGGACTTTTTTATTTTGTCACAAGTAAACAAGACTCATTTAATTTAATTTATAATATTTAGTATAAATATTGATATCTTTTATGTCTAATTTAAACAAGAATGACTAGGCTTCGATAAATTGAGGCAAGATGATGCAATGCATTAAATAAATCATTCGATTGCTCCTTATTTAATTACTACACATCTGTTATGTTGACCCCCAAAAAATTGCTACATCTGCTATTAATTTGCGAGTTTGTGATGGCTGTTTTTAATTTAATCTTGAAAAAATTCATGCAAAACATTGTTTAATAACTGGAACCGACACTTTGGGGTTGTGGAATAATGATAAAAAAAACTATAGTTAAAATATAGTCTAAAGAAGAGATGTCATGTACAGCATTTTATAGGACAAAGTAATGCTCTTCTTGTAAATGGTTACATAGAAAAGGAACTTCAATTTCCACACAACAGAAACGACAAGGGAAATATGACCAGGCATCATCATCTCCATCCAAGCCATAGCAAGAAAAAACCACTTGATCTAAATGCAATGACGACAAACATCTCAAAAATAAAAAGGTAAAGGTAAAAACGATGAACTATAAACAATACATTGACACACAACATAACAACCGACAAGACTCAAAATATCAGTGTATTGCTTGGTATTTAGTCTCTTCAAAACAACCAAGCAATAAAACAACTATCAAAAGTTCATAACACTAAATAGTACTTAGGGTCTGTTTGCCAAAGCGGTGAGCCATGGCAACCGTACGTTTTCCTTGAAAAAAGCACTTTAGACAAAAATATACCGTTTGGCTAAGCTTTATTATCTACCGCACTTATACCACTGCCGTAGCTTTTTTTTAAAGCTCCTCTGAGTTACTTTTTCACTGCACTTCTAATATAATATATATATATATATGTAGTATTCAATACTCCCTCCGATCCTAATTATAAGATAAAGTTACTTTTTTTGGAGAAATTAAGGAAGCTAATTAAATTATTTTAGAGTATTAATATTTATATTTTTTTTCAAACTAATTAATTTGACTAATAAACTAATATAAAATATAAGGATACAGAACATATGATATGATTAAGTAATTTATTTACCTTCCTTAATTGCTCCAAAAAAAAATCAACTTTGTCTTATAATTAGGATCGTCAGTAGTAGCATCCATGCCCTTTTCAATCATTTTGCATCTACACATATTTTTCAAACTTTAATCTAAACAGGTTTAAGGTTAGAAAAAAAGTCACTTCTATCATCACTAATCCAAACACAAATCACATTTACATTTTCACTTTTAATCCTACCTTACTTTTTCAAAAGTCAGATGGTAAAAAAAGCCACTTCTTCAACGCTAATCCAAACGGGCACTTAAGCTACTCAAGTACAACCAGGAAAGGCAAACACGAATGAAACAGAAGTCAAAATTTCAGAATCATACAAATATAATGAAGGAACGACAGGAGCAGCAAAATGAAGCGAAGGACAAGAGAAAATCAGAAAAAAAAAGGCAGAAACAACAAAATTTATGGATTAGATCTATGATATAGTTTGTCACACCAACTCAAGTTTCTTGAGTGATGCACTTAAACCAATTCACTTATATTAAAAGAAAACCGGATGGGTAATTTTCATAAAAATCTTGCACAAGCAAAATTTATCTTGCGGTGTAAAATTAATGCTTACCCCTCATTTTTTAACTCATCAAGATAAATTATCTATAACCCATTTTAAAGTATAAGTTCAAAAGTTAGTTACATTAGAGCATACTAACAGAAACATCAAAAAGCAAAGGAAGAAAGAAAACCAAGAAAACGCTCAAACGAAAAGGTTAAAAAATAAAAAGCATAAATGCTTAACCCATGTCAGATATCTAATATAATTAAGAGGATATCTTTCCATATAGCTTGTGCATAAGAGAAGTGATTTCTAGAAACCAGGGAAAAAGAACAAACGGGAAATACCAGAGTGAAAGCAAGCAGATTAATAATGATGACGATAAAATGAAGAAAGAGAAAAACAGGAACACAAACCTCGGATGTTGGGTGTTCTTCAGAGCGCTACAACTTGGAGAGGCCGTTGCTGTTGCAAAGACCAACACACCTCCCCGCCACGGCAACAACCCTAAGACCTCACCTCGCCACCACAACAGAGACCAATCCTGCACCTCTGCCTCCAAGACCCATACTCTCATCCGATTCTCTCCACCGAGTCCGCCCTTCCCTCTTCAACTTCACGCTCCTTCAAAATCAAAAACATGTGAGACCTTCGCTGTTTCTGTTTCGGTTTCCTTTCATTTGCCTCTCTTTTTTCATTAAGGGCATTTCAGTCTTTTACTCATACGAAAATAATAACAGTCCAAGTCAGATTTCTTTCAGCAAATATTAGGCTAATAAGATTTTTTATGGCAATTTTCACATAAAACTTTTATTTCATTCACAAAAAGAAGACTAATTTTGGGATTGAGTCGCTTGGCACAATGTGGGCCAAACAAACCTTTGGTACAAGCATCAATGTCTTTTTGGGATCCGGTTTTCTCTTTTTTCCTTCTTTTCTTTTCTTTTTTAAATTTAAACTGTTTAATTAAAATATCAACGATCTAAAGTTAATATTTTATAAAAATATTTTTATTAGAATAAAAATGTTTTTTTATAATAAAAGAAAAGTCTACACCGTTGAACTCTTAATTTAACAGTCTAAATTGAAAAAAGAAAAACAGAAAGGGAATGAGGAAAATCGGATCTCATCTTTTTGCGCTTATAATCTCATACGACCACTTCAATAGTTTTAGAGTGTGTTTGGTGAGGGCGTTTGGGGCCTAAACGCTCAATTGCAACTCAAACACAAATTGGCAATTGGAAAAAACAAAAGTGAGTGTTTGGAGCCTCCAATTGCCAACTGAGCTTGTGAGTTCTAAAATAGCTTATGTCATAAGCTCAACATTGGAGCTTTTATGGCACATTTGGTTCAATTACATGGGATAGGATTACATGTAATCCTGTTGCAACAGGCTGATTACAGTGTTTGGTTGGGCTTATTGTAATGTAAAGAGGATTACATTTGTAATCATGATTACATCATTTGATGTAATCATGATTACACTGCTAGGGCTAATGAATGAGGATGCAGACATCCTGTAATCAAATGGAAAAGACAATATTACCATTATAACTTTTTAAATTGACCATATTACCCACAAATAAACCCTACTTATCTACCCACTATTCTCTTCAATGAAAAAAAAAGCACTCCTGCCGCTCGTATTCATCCCAGTTAATTCTCGTCCTTTTCTGTCACCATATTGATCATCTCTATCGCAGCTTTATCATGAGGTGAGTCTCTCCAATAATTTATGATTTTTTCGCTGCTATATAATATTTGTTGCTATCTCCAATATTTGCGTTGTTCACGAGGGATGTCAATATGCCGAATGTTTGCTTTTATCTCCAATGTTTGCTTTTATCTCCAATATTTCCGTTCTTGTGATATAATACACAATAAAAAAAAGCAATAAACATGTATTATACTTCAATTTATTATTATATGTGTGATGAGGATTCACCTCATATTGCTGTTAAGTTAACAAAATTTTTGTTATACATATGGACAAGGGGTAATTTTGTTTATTAATTGATTATTATAAGTGTGAATAGGATTATTTTACATACTTGGTGAAATAATAGATAATTTCAAGTCATTATACATATATATATATATGTAGACAGGGGTAATTCTGTCTTTTTATACATTATTATCATGTATTCCCCTGTTTAATGTAATCCAACCAAACGTTTTCATGCTTATGCATCATCTTTCCCTAATGACGAACCAAACAGAATCATGTAATCATCATTACATTACATTCCCTCTGATTCCATGAACCAAACGTGCACTTAGTGATTTAGCGTTTGGAAAGAGTGAGAATGATTAAAATATTTTTTCAGTTGTGTCCAGTGTGCTATCAGATTGATTGCAATTTTACCCCTAATGTACTTTTTCAGCTACAAAAATTAATTTAAACTATTTTTTGGTGGTTTTAACCCTTAAAATATTTTTTCAACTGTACCCTGTGTGTTATCAGACTGATTGCAATTTTATCCTTAATGTACTTTTTCAGCTTCAAAAATTATTTTAAAATATTTTTTGGTTAACATTTTAAAATATTTTTCCACTCACTTTCTCTTATTATTATCACAAAAATCACTTGTATTTAAGTCATTCCAAACAAGTTTTACTTTTATAAAAGTCATTTATACAATCGTTGTTCCAAAACATAAATCACATTACACAATCAAGCTTTTACCAAAAATATAATTACAAAAAACTAAATTAAGAAACTTTATTTTTCACATCTCTACTCCAAACATACACTAAGTGGATGAATCACATGGCGCCGATGAAGTAGTGAAGTGATCATATACTTTCGCGGATTCAAAATCTCGTTTTCCGGAACCAACCAGGGAACTTGACTCCTTGAGTGATTGAAGGTGGCCCCCACAGGATCAGGACTTTCTGGAGGACTTGTGATTTCACTGGCCCACCTCTTGTTTGATAGCAAAAGAAACATTGCGAGGGATAGATCAACACCGTCGGTTCACGAAAAGCATGTGTGATCGAGGCGGTCAGGATAGGACAAAGGAGGCGACGATGCAGCGGATAATTGTCGGCCTGGAGATATCTAGTTCGTGAATTGGATCTCCGTGTCAATGATGACGCAGCACGTCGGCATATGGTGGGGGACTGGTGCTGTTAGTCAAAACAAATATCCAAATAATCGTGGACCCATAATGCGGTGAGGCAAAGAACGAGGAGAAAGATAGGAAAGAAGTACGTGGAACTGACGTGGAGGCTAAGATACGCGAGTCAGGTACACGTGGAAAAAACGAGGGGCCAGCCAAAATATTCACTGGATATAACCTGGCATTTTATCGTTTTAATCGTTCAAAGTCCAAACAACAAAATTAAACAATGGTGGGCAAAAAAAATAAAATAAATAAAATTAAACAATGATATTTAGTATGACGTACTGGGCGTGATAAATTCAAGTCTCACTGCCCCAAGCAATGTTTGTTCATGTGTCTGTGGTTCACATATTAAGCAGAAAACCAAGGAATGATGTGTAATATGATATTAATTATTATTATTCACGCAATTATTGGACTCAAATACCACAATCACCACTTCTTCAATTTTCTTAAATCTAGCTCATAAAAATTTCCTCTCTCCTCCTTTTCCCTCCAAATCCCTCATATCAAACAGACCCTTAATGTAAGACATATTTATCATACTTAAAAGATTAAAAATGCTAAATAAATTAGTATTTAATTATAACATATGTGGCATAACCTATTTGAAATACTTTTGTGTAATATTAGATTACATATCAATTTATAAGTTAAACAAATTTATTTGAAGGAAAATAATAAATATAAGAGATAGAATAAAAATTTACCCTTGCTTTAGAACAAAAACATATGAGAAATGAGTTGAAAGTAACCCATTCATATTCCGCTTACAGGGATTGAAGATGCATCCTCACACTTGGAAGACACTTAAGAGATGTTTTGTGTTTTTAACTTAATATGGCACAAGTTCAGCGATAAGTCGTGGTTATTTATAACTTGTGAGTGATGTGAGTTTTCAAACAAGTGTTTTGATTGATATGAAAATTTTGTTTCAAAAAAAATTGATATGTCTCTTTTTTCTAGGCACATGTATCTCCATGTTAGAAGCAATCCTATTAAAACCATTCTCAGATATTAAATTTGGACACCTCTATTAATAATAATTCAAATATTAATATTGTGAGTAAATTACTGCATTGAATCATTAGAATAGGTTAAAAAAATCTTTTAGAGACTTGTCCTGCATGAAACATTGACTAAACTCTAGGCCCAAGTTTAGTAAGTTTGATAATAGTAAAAGCACCCTAAGGAAAAATAAAAAAGCCGAGTTGAGGCCAAATGTACGAACTCATTGCATGCGCTGTGAAGAAGCCCACGGGCCCATATGGATTTCACAAAATGCAATTGAACTTCATAGTGTTTATAAGAAACAAGTAACCCAAGAACAAAACTTATCACAAGGGACTAGTTAATCCCTCGTGATATGGTAAATTTAGATTCAAATCATAATTAGGGAAGGTGCTCATACTAAGTATCTAATAGTATCTCGAATAAGATTTTCTAATGATGGATACCTATGTTGTGCTTTGGGAAAAAAGTTAGCTCAAGGAACCAGAGGGGGTTAAGTTTAGCAAAATGGGATAGTCCTTTAAAATGTGACAAATTAATGTTTAGATTCTCAACTGGAGAGGTATTCATATTTAATATCCGATGTCATACTTCAAACAAAGGTCTCCTCCATAGAGAGGATACATATGCTTATAAGATCAAAAAAAGGTTAGCACAAGGCTAGGGGCTTTTAAAATAAGCAGCAAAAACATGCGATGGTCCAAAACAAGATACTAGTATAAGGAAACCATTGTTTAATGGTGCATTTAATTTTTTGTCAAAATTAACAAGTTCAAACTATTTATTTTAAATTTTGGTAAAGTAGTGCCTTGTATTAAGGTTTAGAGGTAATAATATTTATTTAACACACAACAAATATCATGTTTAGTTTTAAGAAAATTACAGTCAAACCACTTAAAATATAAGCAATAAAATATGAATAATGAGAGTGACACGAGATAAAAAAAAAAATAACCATCCTCAACAGGAAAAAACGAGTGGTAGTGACAAGAGAATGAAAGGGAATAAACTCTAAAATATTAGAGCCCATCCCAAAGTAACTGCCACCTTCCCAAATTAAAAAAAAAAAAAACAAGAAAAAAACGTCAAGTTACCGTATTGAGGCCGCATGTAAATTAAAATAGTAGGAGAATGGAGGGACCGGCGAAGAAGATTATTAAAAAAATTAGTATTTAATTTCTGACATATTCAATGTCGGTACTTGGTTTGTCAATGCATGTGCCATCTATTTGTCGTCAGTATACAAATTTGATTGCAAAACTTTAAATCATTTAGAAGCTTCCATGGACTTTTTTATTTTGTGGCAAGTGGACAAGACTCATTTAATTTAATTTAATTTAATTTATAATATTTAGTATAAATATTGATATCATTTATGTCTAATTTAAACAAGAATGACGAGGCTTCGATAAGTTGAGGCAAGATGATGCAATGCATTAAATAAATCATTCGATTCCAAAAAATTGCTACATCTGCTATTAATTTGCGAGTTTGTGATGGCTGTTTTTAATTTAATCCTGAAAAAAATTCATGCAAAATATTGTATAATAACTGGAACCGACACTTTGGAGTTGTGGAATAATGACAAAAAAAATTATAGTTAAATTTGGTGGAGTCAATAAAAATATATCTTTATTTTTTAGAAATGTCATAATGTAATACTCCCTCTTATCCTAATTATAAGATAAAGTTGATTTTTTTAAAGAAATTAAGGAAATCAATTAAATTACTTTAGAATATTTATATTTATATTTTTTTCTTCAAACTAAGTAATTTGATTAATAAACTAATATATAATCCAAAGATACTAAAAATATAAATACTCTAAAGTGATTTAATTAGCTTCTTTAATTTCTTTAAAAAAATCAATTTTATCTTATAATTAAAATCGGAGGGAGTAATTGATCCACGACTATCAATACAAAATTTTCTTATAAAATGGACAGGAGAAACCGAGAAAGCACTATCCTTCTAGAACTTGATGGACAAGAAATTAATCTTATAAAAAAGAAAAGCATTAAAAGCTGGCGCATTAGAAATTTGGAGGGGGAATATTTTAAAGAGATTTGATTAGAAGTGCGATATTATCTTATACTAAAAGGGCGGAGAAAAGGAAAAAGAATCCTTCTAGAAGGGAAGAGATGTGGAGAGGAGAGAGAAAGTGGGACCCAAGAGGGCGCTTCGGAATGGAAGGAAGACCGGCAACTTGCCGGGGCTATCCACATCAGCATGAAATAGTGCCACGCTTCTAGAAGCCTTCCCTTTCCGAATCTCTTTACTGTTTACTATGTGCCCCGTGACTGTTTGCATAGGTTATGGAATCATTGATTGATTCTTTAATCTTTATCTTCTTCCTCTCGTTCTTTCTTTCTTTCTTTATTTATTTATTTTTTAATCCTGAGACGCGGGCTGATTAAAATGTGGGGCCGTCGGGGTGAGACCGAGGACGAGTTGTGTGTGTGTGAGTGGGAGAGAGTGCAAGCAGCTAGGAACGACGGTGCGTGTTTGTGACGATGAGAGAGATAGAGAAGGAAATATGGATAAGGATGAGATGAACACACACACACGTGATGCCCCGTTGGCCTTTTGGTGCCTCGTCAACCTCACCCTCCTCTTGCTTTCCTTCTCCCTCTTGTCCGTTGTTATCCTCTCCCCTTCGTTCCTTCACTCCCACGGTTTTATTCCTTAAAAAATAATTATACGGTGACTCCATGCAAACACAAAAGAAAGTAAGAGCCTGTTTGGTACGGTGAAGATTTGAGGAGGGAAAGGGACGGGCGGGAAGATTTTGAGGAATGAGGGAAGATGATTTGAGGAAAAATAAGTTCTTTGATAGGAAGAAAATGAAGGGGCTGACAGTTGGGGAAAGATTAGGAAATACCCTTTTTATCTTTAACAATAATTAATTAAAAATAAAAAGGAAAAATATTCTTTTATTTCATAAATGAAAGATGAATGCCTCGGATTTGAATTGCAGTAGTAAAATCGATCGATTCCAGTCGTGAAGAAGATTAAAAAAAAATATAATAATATATTGTTAGACATTACAAAAATTAAATTTAAATAAATAAATATAAATATTCAAAATAGATATAAAAATCATGATAGATTTAAATATTTGATGGATCACTAGTTTTGGGATAATAGATGATATCGAGAGTTAGAGAAATGGTAGGAATACATATTTATTTAAATTTTTTTAGATAATTTCTGTTTTATTTAAATCGTTAAAGCTCAAATGTTTTGAACTTTGTTTACTAATTTGATCCCAACTTTAAAATTATAATTTTTTTGAATGGGTCTTATTTCTTTAGAAACTTGATTCAAAGACCTTTATAATAATAGGTTATTTATTGAATTTGTATTTAAATTAACAAATTTATATTGAAGAGTTAATATATTAAGGAAAAAACAAGAAAATTAAATTTGAATTTGATACGAATTTTCTTGCATCAAATTCTAATTTATGGATCAAATTCAAATTCAAATGTGATGACGAAGCATTTATTTCGTGATAAAAAAAATCCCCTATTTTTAAGTAGTAAAAAAGGGGAAATAGGAGATCATTTTTGTTGCCCTCCATGATTTTCATAGTCCATAGAAACTGCGACGACCCCTCTATTATATATCGATGAAGACGAAAGTAAATAGTGCACTGTGCCTCTCTCTTCTCAAATGCTCACCAGATCGTTAAAGAACAAGAAGGAACAAGGAAAACTTGACGCTAGTTCAATAATGCAAAAATCAATTGTGTGGTGGATGCCTTTCCTCTTGAACCCAATGAACCTGTGGCTGCTCCAACCAATTGTGTTCTTCAATACGTCCTCTCTCTATTCCCTCTGATGATGAAATTCACTGAAGAAGAAAACAACTTCCCTTTTGTTCAACTCTAATCTCACTCTTCAATTTCTTGTGCTCGAGTGATGATGAAGAAGAACGATGATATTCGGCAACGTGCTGATGATGAAGGGTAAATTTATCCGAAACTTTTATTATTCATCGAGGGAACTTGAAATCCATCAAAATGTTCCCAACTTTAAAGGAAGACCGGTGGACTCAGAAAGTTGAGTTTTCAGGAAGATTGATCAAGGTTCTGAAATCCGGACCGGTTGGAGTATTGGATCAAGGTTTAGTGGGTTAGGTCGGAGCTAAATCGGGGCTAAACTGGTGAGAAATTGAATATTTTGGATTTATTAATATGAACCCTAAAGAAAAATTTTAAAAATCAATTTTTTTTAAATTACTAAATCAGACTGATTCCATGCAAAACAAGGGGATTTTTTTTAAAAAAAATTACTGAACCAAACTGAGGACTTACTCAAAACATTAAAATTGACTAAAGATTGGCTACGAATAAGGGGACTTACTCATCTTCCCTTCATTTTTCTTCCCACCTCCTCAACGTACCAAATGGGCTCTAAGAGTAGAAGAAAGAGAACGAAAAGGTTAGACATTTAATGCCAATACTTTGCCACCAAGTAACATGTGGGAAATCAATCTTTTTACTAACTCCCTTTTTCATTTAATATTTTAATTATTTGATCATATTTTAATAGATGAGATTTAATATAATATAATAATATTATAATTATAGATTTTCATTATATTTAACCAGAGAGCATGTTACGTTGCATTGTAAGTGGGTATTACATGTGGTTCGATACTTCTCTTCTTGCAATATCAAGTTAAAAAAAAAGTAACGACATTTTTTTTTGCCATCAAAAGCAACGACATTTAATTTAACCTAAATGTACTTTAATGCAAGTCTGTTTTGCAACTTTGCTGATCATTGATGATTTTCCTTTAACTTTCCAAATCACATTAACTTGTCATTTAAGTAATTGCACTGCTTTTAGTATGAAAAATTACGCGCTTACTTGGGGACCGAGGCTGCCTAAAAATAGTACAGTCAAAGGCAGTAGGACCACACTAAATGCTTATCTGAAATCTTACAAAACCGGTGGTGGGGGGTCCGGTCCATGTGAACCACACACCCGGTTCAAGTGGACCAATCTTCTAGAACAATCCCGCCCACAGGCAAAGCGCAGTCGACACGTCATTGGCTAAGAAGAGAAAACAGACAACTAACCCCCGGTTTTGCAGTCCCCTCCGATGATTCTGCGGCCCTCGTATGCAGCTATCCCATTTAATGACTCTTTTGCCCTTCCCGTCTCTTTGACCACGATATATAACACTCCTCCCAACGTCCTCTCCTCACATCTCGCAAATAGCAAACTCGTCAACAGTTTCTCACGATCAAGCCCAACTTCACAATTCTCTCGGGATTTACCCCTTCTATATCTCCCAATTCCCTTGTTCATTTCGCTATGTCTGCAACCCTAAATCTTCCGCTCCCCGCCGTCAGTTTTGTCCGTTCCTCTTCTTCAAACGGTGCTGCCACTTCCTCCGTCAGGTTTCTTCCGCATCAATGTAGGGCTTCGATGCGATCTTTTGCAACTGAGACCGGATCTGCGGCGGTCGCATCTTGGCGCCCGGCGAGCCTCTATGAGGTGCTTCGAGTAAGCCAGAACGCTTCGCCTAGGGAGATCAAGTCGGCCTACCGGAGTTTGGCTAAGATCTACCATCCAGATTCGGCGCTGCACCGATCGGAGTCTGAGGACGACCAGGACTTCATCGAGCTCCACAACGCTTACGCCACGCTCTCTGATCCTTCGGCCAGAGCGATCTACGATCTTTCTTTGATGGCTGTTCATGGAAGGAGGCGCCAGGTGTCGCTATCTTCGATTCAGAATTCCACTTCTGGGTTTTATACGAGCCGCAGATGGGAGACGGATCAATGCTGGTAGAGATTGCTGGTTCTGCTTTAGGAAATTAGCAAGACCGAGGCAAAAAATTTGAAGGAAAAAAATTGAAAAAAGAGTGTTTAGATAGATTAGATAAAAATTGCACTCTGCAAAATACGAGATTTTCAATAGTGTTTTGCAGATTATGCGATGGAAGAGCAACAGCAGTGTAGGAGACTCTGTAAATTCTACCTCTTATTATATATTTAAAGAAATATATAGATATATGATGTTTACTGTTCTTTTTCTGGACTCCCTTTTCATCTGACCTCGTCTTTTATAATTTGATTCCGAGCTCTGAGGTTTTCATTTATTTAAACTGGGGATAAAGCTGGCAATGTATAATCGTGAAGCCTTCTCTGTTTTTTACCTTTAATCTGAACGGTTGCATCTTGAGCTTGTCAATTGAAAGTTGAAAGTTAATGGGGATGAATTGCTCAACATGGAAAGCATCAATTCATTCTTAAATTTTGTTTTCATGACAAACTGGAGTACGAAAGTTATGGAGTAGGCTAGTAGCTGTCTGAAAATGATAACTAAAGTCTCTTTATGAAGATTCACTGGGTAACTGTCCTCTGTGTGTTGTGAATGGAGCTTGAATTTTTTTTTCCCTTACTTGATGTTCCAATTCATTTCCCATACAAGCATTCATACTTCTGGGTTCTCTGGCTCTCATATAACTTACCTAACTCATGTGGTATATAACTGGTCCACCTTAAATGGCAGATGAGGAAAGATGTGTAATTCTCATGGAGTTCAAATACAAAGATAGTTATACTGCCTCTAATCCTTAATATAAGATTTAATTCGAAGTACAATTTATACTATAACCTAGGTTTAATATCAAGGACCAAATGTGTGGTAAAAAAATTAATGGACATCATTCCAAGAGTTTTGGAGTGTCTGAACATGACTTGAAATAACAAAGAAAGTTCAATGGAACAAGGCAGTAGTGAAAAACTGAATCTTGCAGAGCTGTTGCATCCAAACTCCAATTTCTGGGATTCTGACACAACTTGTTGAAACATACCCATTAGCTCAAGAAAATACATTTTCAGAATCTGACCCACCAAATACAATAATGTGAGGTAGTTACAACCTAAAAGCCTGTGTTTACTTTCATTGTAGCAGCTAAGAGATTAAATGCATTCCCACTCACGTTCGAGAAACAAATAAAAAGTGCATGTTGGTGAAGACAAGTGGACAACCTTTCCACAAAACTTTTGCTTTATTAATGATTAGATAACTTCATATCTCAGTGCTCCTAATGCAACTCTTTGTCGTTATCAATTTAATCATACAGCTTAATAATGCTTGACTTTATGAATTATAACTAACGCATTACAAAATGCTCTGGCCTATCACACCACCCGACACCAATAATAAATAAAGAAAACTGCAGCTTGTCGAGGACTTTTAGCTGGGGATTTGAGAGTTGAGTGCATAAACATATTTGGAAAAATTATTTGGCAAGTTTTTAAGTTGAAGATATCAATATAGTTTATATCAAAAAACTTAGAAAACCCATTATTCAATTAACAATTATAACATCATAATATAATTTCCCAACTTGCACCAACACATCAACCAATTGAGATATTATCACGGGATGTTCACAATCTCAAAGATTGAATAGAGGCAAGTACTAAAAACTAGTTACTGATTCTTTATCAGACAAAAATTCACGTGGGTTCCACTAAGGACTCAATAACACGCAGCAGGAGACGAACGCTCAAAAGCTGAGTTCCACTTAATGAAGGACGAATGCTCAAAAACTGGGTTCCACCTAATAAAGGGGAGTGACATTGATAATGTAATCTCTGAAGGAGTTGCTCAATGATGGGCTTGACATCAAATGCAATCGTGGGATCTTTGGGAGCAATGACTGCTGCTAAAGAAGTGATCCAGTTGAGTTTCTGGGATATGTCTTTGTTTAAATCCAATGTCAACCGTTGCACCAGGGAGAGTAACACTGGTTGGCTCAAAGAGAGAGGATCCATTGACAAAATTTCAAGCAGAAACCGTTCACACCAGAAGCTCGTTTTCAGATTCTTTAAATAAATTGTGCTTGATAGTTAAAAACAAAAGACATTTGTTCCCAAAACCATGATAATTACCTCAAACATAACCAAGAAAGAACAGATCTATCAGTTCTTTGCGGAGAAATGACGAAGGCCACCTCGTATCTGCGTTGAGATATTAACCTTGCTAGTTCGTTTCTTACGGGCAAGGCTTCATTCTTGGATCTTGAGTCACCTCAACCTGAAGGAGATCTCAAAAATGTAAGAGAAAGAAATTTACACCTAGGAAGGATTAAAATGACTACCTTTTCTTGCATTGAAGGTCCAGTGAGCTGGTTCTGCTGTAACTCAGAATCAGAACTGCCTTTCTCAAAGGAAGAATCTATTTGCGCTTTGCTTCACTCTTCAAATACAGGAAATCTATAACAGGATTTGAGTTCTTCCTTAAAAGATAATTTATGTTAAATAAAACTAATTCATATAGTAGAGATATCAGTTGAATTATCAGTTGATATAAAAAGTTGAAAAGAAAAAAATTTACACTTAAGAGGTTAAAAATGCTGAATGACTACCTTTTCTTGCATTGAAGGTCCAGTATTCATCTGCTGTGAATGGGAACTACGTTCCTTAGAGGGAAATCTATTTGCTCAAATATGTCTTTGTGTGCAAACTACCTCATACAGCAGAAATCAGTTGAAACTATCAGTTAATATTGACAATTAGATCCCAGCAAGACATGTTCATTCATTGAATCATTCTAGAAACTACAAGAACAGACAGTACATCCTAACCTGGAATTTCTCCATTGCAGGTGATATTGCCTCCTTCACTATTTTGTCAAAGCCCTTTTCCATGCGTTGTTGCCGGGCAGCCTCAAGTCTTTTCTTTTTCTTTATGAATGAATCGCTTCAAATATACAGAAGAAAACAGAGCTTTTCTCCTTTGTTATTTTTTTTATTTAACCAAGGTTTCCTTTCTTTTCAAGCTTAAAAGGGCAACGGATTTTTTCCTCTGCCAACAAATGCTGGGATTTGAACCTGCACTTGGCACATCTAAAATTACACCTAGAATTCTTTGGATGAATCAATCAATCAATCAATTTTATCTTTAAAAACTTATAATATCCGGTTTCATAAGAAATGGGCCGGATCCATCTATCATTAAATACACTGTATTAATCATTATTTTATAATATTTTCTAATTCCATTTATTACGATTTTCATATTTGATCGGTTAATCAAATATATTTGGAAATGATTTGATTATTTTTATATTCCTTAATTTTCTTTATTTCATAACTCCCTCCATTTGAACAAAATAAAAATTTTGTAAATAGCGGCAATATAGGTGTGGAAATTATCTCTCCATCAATGCCATTACATCCCCATAAATAATGATGATTATGTTTTTCTCATCCCTTAATTATAATGATTTGTTTTAGAAATAGTGATTTCATTTTTCCCCAATAGCGCTTATATTTCAACTCTTGATAATCATCCGACATTTTCTAACCATAATGATTTGTAATACATAATTATAACATTTTAAATTTCTAGCTGAAAAATTAGAAGATTATGAAGAACAATCAATCATCAACCAATTTATTCTTGAAAATTTGTAATTCCCGGTTGCATTAGAAATGGGCAAGATCTATCCATCATTAAATACACAGTCTTAATCATTATTTCATAATATTTCTTAATTCTATTTACTATGCTTTTCATATTTGATTGGTTAATCAAATATATTTGGAAATGATTTGATAATTTTTATATTCCTTAACTTTTTTTATTCTATAACTTCCTCCATTTGAACAAAATAAAAAACTTCGTAAAAAACAGAAATATAGTTGCTGAAATTATCTCTCCATCAATGACATTACATCTCCATAAATAATGATGATTCTGTTTTTCTCATCATTTAATTATAATAATTTGAATTAGAAATAGTGATTTCATTTTTTCCAGTAGCTCATACTTCAACACTCTTGATAATCATTAGACATTTTCTAATCATAATGATTTGTAATACATAATTATAACAATCCAAATTTCTAGCCAAAAAATTAGAAGATTATGAAGGACAATTATCAAACTTTTAATGATAGTTAATGGACTGCTAAAAATCTGCAGAGACATTTTAGAAATTCATCAAACTTTTAATAATAACTAATGAATTGATATAAATATGTTCAATACCGTGTTTAATGATATTTAATTGATTAATGACAATATGCAATACAAACAAAAATGGTATTTCCAATGTTCTGAAACTTGGACCGGTTACTAAACTGGTTGGGGTACTGGGTCAAGGGTTAGTGAGTCAGATCGGAGTCAAATCGGTAAGGAAGTGAAGATTTCAAGGTTATTTATGTGAAATTCTGAATAAAATATTAAAAAAACAGGTCAAACGTGAAAAAACCTGTTGAGCAGGATTAATTATAGGACCGGACTGGTCAGACCTGGTTGGCTGGTTTCTGACCTGAACCGGCCAATACGGTCTGGTTTTCAAAACATGGGGTATTTCCAAAATTCCTTCAATGTTATGAAATATCATTATTCTCTTATTTCAATTATTTATATGCCACAATCATAAATAATCCCCTTTTATGTTAATGGTGATAGTGATAGTAAGTTCCCTTCTATTTTTCTCAGGCATTATTTTGTTGAGGTCTAATAGTATATATATACCGTTATGCTGGGCTCACTGTGGTTTCATTGTGGTTTACGGTATGTCCTTAGTTGTCCAACCATTTCCTCATTAAATCCTTTAAGTTTTAGAGTCGCAGAAATAGTAGAAAAAAATATCATTTCGTAAATATTTAAAGATTGGTAACATTACCTTATATATTATTATCACAAAGCGAGGGAAAACACTTCTCGTGCAAAGGAGATATAGTTTGTTAAAGAAAAAATCTCTCCAAATGATTCACTCGTTATTATGCAAAGATAAAGTATTAAAAGAAACAGAATAACGCAGGGAGGAAGGGAAACAAAAATAAAACAGAAATAAAATAAAAGCATGAGGAGTATACGTGTGAATCATTTAGAGGGATTTTCTCCCTAATCCTAGGGATTCTAGGTGTAATTTTGGATCTACCTAACCATTTTGAATAAATAAATTATAATGTACATATTTTAAATTTTTGTAGTTATATAAACTTATTTATTTATTAATTTTTAAAATTAAAAATTTGATAAAAACACTATATTAAACGTGTAAAATATTTATTTTAAACACTTAACCCAACCCATAAAAATCTGATATACACACTTAAGAATTGCAATGCATGAAAAATTTTAAAAAATAATTTATAAAATACCATATTAGTACTTTTATAAAATATTAAATATAAACCATTCATTTTTCAATCTAAAAGTGAAAATGATATTTTGAGGAGAAAAAGAGAAAAAAAAAATCTAAGGCCACCTGACACTACTAATTAATAAACACAAATTACTTGTGAAAGCAGTTGGCAAGGGATTTTAAGTTAAAGATATGAATATATAAGCATCATTTAACATGTAACTAGTAAACAAAGAAACCTATTTGCTTGTGAAAGCAATTTGCAAGTGATTTTAAGTTGAGGATATCAATATATAAGCATCGATAACATGAGAGAGAACTAATAATGCTGCCCTTTATTGAGAAGAAATAATAGTTTGGACGTGTTCATCTATCAGAATGGAATTGATAACATGTTGCAGGAGACGATGATTGATGCTCCGAAGCTCGGGTCCAATGTAGATGGTCTGCTTGAAACCCCTCCTCTTCCCTTCCTATCCTCTTCACCTCTCTCTCTCTCTCTTTTAACTATTAGATCAATATTTGTGAATAGATGAGGTTTAATGTTTTATAAAAGTATTATTTAAATGTTAAATTAAAATAAATAAATAAATATAACTTGTTAAATTTTAATATGAATAATTTAATAGTACAAGGAAGAAATTAAAAATAATATTTTATACGAAAATTAAATATGAACTATTTAAATGTTAACCCAATTATTAGAAAAGGAGGAGAGGTTCCGATATACCTACAATCCCAATGATTAGGAGAAAATCTCTCTAGGTTTGTTTGGTATGATCGAGGGGAGGGAAATTGAGAAATGAGATTAAAGATTTTTAATTAAATTTTCTCACTCTTTTATTTTATGTCTCCTATTTATTACAATTTTATAATCCCATTTTTTTAATTTTTTAAATCGAACTAATAAAAATTTTCCCTCCCCTCCTCCCTCCCTTATGAATTCCTACATTTCAGGTAGTAAAAAAAATCTCTTCTACTTTCAAAATTTTATTTCTTATTGGATAATTGGTAAATTTTCATTAAGCCACACATTAGATCCTAAAATACCCCTATTTAACATATATATTTAAAAATAACTTATTTATCCAAAAAAATTGTAATATGCACTTTTTTAACTTTTTAATCACATTTTAAATTTTTTTATTTATATAAAATTATTTATTTATTAATTTTTAAAATTTAAAATGTGATAAAAATAATATTTTAAACATGTAAAAGAAAATTAATAAAAAATAGATTTATTTTAATAAGATATGGATTGGTCAATATAATATATATTTATTTTAAAAAATTATTAATTCTGATTCAATATTTTTAAAAATTTATTTATTTAAATATTATCCTACTTACTTATTTAATTTTTTTTTCATAGACAGTTAGATTATGTATTAATTTAAAAATGAGAAATGTGCAATCACTTACAAATCAGAATCAAAATTTATTTACATGTATTTTTAAAAACATATTTTTTAAACTTAAAGGAGACGAATAGAACATTATTAAATTTAAAGGACCAAAAATTCACTTTTTCCCCCTTTATAACAGGATTTGAATTCTTCCAAAAAAAAATTATTTATGTTAATTAAAACTAATTCATATAGCAGATATCAGTTGAATTATCAGTTGATAAGCAAAAATGATGTAAAAGAAAAGAAATAAATTTATATATACTTAGAGAGGTTAAAAATGATGAATGTAAAAAATGACTACCTTTTCTTGCATTGAAGGTCCAGTATTCATCAGCTGTGAATCGGAACCAGCTTCCTTCAAGGGAAAACCTATTTGTTCAAATATGGCTTTGTGTGCAAACTACCTCATACAGCAGATTTGAGTTCAAATTATCAGTTAATAATGTCAATTAGATCCCAGCAAGACATGTTCATTCATTGAATCATTCTAGAAACTACAAGAACATACAGTACATCCTAACCTGGAATTTCTCCACTAATTGCAGGTGATATTGCCTGCTTCATTGTTTTCTCAAAGGCCGCCTTTTCCTTCTTCATGGTTTTGTCAAAGGCATTTTCCATGCAAGGAACAATTGAATCATATCATATAGGATGCAGTTGATGAGGCAACTTGGACCCCCCAAACGGCTTAGCGCATCTTTTCTTTATTGATGATTTGATACTGTTTGGGGAAGCCTAGTGCTTACAGATTGATGCTATGTTAGACTGTTTGGATCATTTTTGCCAAGCATCAGGATAGAGAATGAACAAAAGCAAGACAAAGTTCTGTTTCTCTAGGAATGTCCATTCCTTCAGAACCATGGAGTTGAGCAGAAGAATGGGTGTTGGGCTTATCAGAGACTCTTGGGGAAATACTTGGGAATACCGTTATTCCACTGCAGAGCATCAAACATGACCTTTGCTCCCATCGTTGAGAAATCTAAGAAGACATTGTCTGGCTGAAAATGGGATTGTCTTAATTACTCATTTGTATAGTGACAATTTGATGATAGCAGGTAGGTTAGCTAAATTCTCTCATAGGATTGTTGGTAGCTTTTGCATCCATGATCACGCTCCTCCTTTCATTCATGAGTATGAGTTTGATGATGGATAGTAGTTTTTGTTTTATGCTTTAGGTGTAGACGTTTGTACTTTATTTTGAAGTAATGTTATCTATTTTCATGATTAAGAAAAAAAGCAAGGTAGCAAGGAAGTGTTGAATTGGAGTGATGATATGGCGTTTACTGAGTGACCTGGAGTCAATATTAATGGCCAAAGTTAACATTTTTAACTAACAGGAGACATTATTACGTTTTTATCATTTTGGGGTGACATTGCTCAGAAAAAAAACTTCTAGGTGTTTAATGCTCTTTTGCGAAACTTTCAGTGTAAAAATGTCTTTTAACCTTTTAACATAATAATTATTTAAACATTTATATTTTTCAAAATAATTATACAGCGAAAAATTTATAATATATTATAAAATGTATAAATTTTTATTATCTTATAAAATCACAAAAATGAATGTTAATTGCCAACGAGAAGGGGGTGGTGAGTTATTGCCTTCCATGCTGTCTCTAAAAATGGCAACGATAGGAAGATGGCGTTGTCAATTGTTCAACGGGAGGGAAGAAGCTTAAGGCATAATTGCTTTTGATGTTTTCCTTAAGTTGTGAGGAGGTAGGTGATTTAAAGGGCAATTTAGTATTTTAATATTTGATCTTTCTTAATAATTAGAGTTTTTATAGTTTTTTACAATGAATATTATTTTCAATAGGTCCTTTATTTTAATTTTCCCTTAATTAAACTTATGTCCCAGCATAATTAAAAGTATTAAATAAATTTACTTGAAAAAAAAAAGGAAATATCTTAAAGTATTCGTAACAATTTAAACCAAAAATATAGATTTAGCATTATTCAAATTAGTAAATAAAATCTATTTTAATAAAAAAATTAATTAAAAAATATTTTTCAGACTATTCATAACAGTGTTAAAATTTTAGACTTAAGTATATGTTTTTAAAACAGAAATGAAGCCTATGTAAGGGATGTTAGAGTATTTTGCTTTAAAATTAAAATATATATGTAATAATATTAAATAATTAAAATTTGAACATGCAGCATGGCAAAATTCTCTGACTCGGCATTAAAATATTAATTTCAGGGAAATTATTTATTTTCCGTAAAGTAAATATTTATTTATCAGTTTTAGAGTATTTCACACCGAGTGATATAATTGAGGGATTGAGTCAAAAATTGAAGAACTAAAAGATTAATTTCCCTTAATTCTAATGAAAATTATTTATTTAAATATTATCATATCATACTTAATTATTTAAATTTCTTCAAATTGGAGAGAGATAACCGTACTTATGATTAGGGAGAAAATCTCTCTAAATGATTCATTTCCATCCCAAAATTCGTGTAAAGCATTCTGTTTGTATTGTTGTGAAAATCATTTAGAGAGATTCTCTCCATAATCATTGGGATTCTAGTTATAATTTAGTATCTGTCTAATGACGATCCTATATACAGGTATGTGCTTTGCGCACGATAAGAGATGAAGCTAAGTGGGTGATAAGGCATGCACGAGCATCCATCAGGGTCCTTACCATTACAATCTTATATGCGATTGGCAAGGCAAGCGAGGGAGCATTCAGCATCAGCATCAGCTCACCGGGAATTAGAATCTGTCGGTGTGTCTCTGAGGGTGACTGTGTGTGTATATATCTCACTGGTCATAACTCGCAACTAATAAATGTAACGTTGCAGGACGCTTTAATATATAAAGATGCAGCAAACTCAGCTGTGCCGTCCAACCAGCAGTCTCAGGTAGGAATTCATTTTTATCTTCCCATGCTTTTCAAGAGCATAAATAGTAGTAGTCATTTTCTAAGTCTTTGTTCAGACGCAAGATCCAAGAAGCGAGCTATCAAACTTGATATCTGAGAGCCTTTCACCAATGCTCTACAAAGAAGTGACCCATCGCTTATTTTTTGGCTATGTTCTGAGGCAATAATTACCAGTAACACCAAATCCATAGTTTACATTGTTTTAGCCATGCTCCAATTTTCCAATTAGGTTCTTTCTGATGAACATGAACAGGTCAATCTGCTTGGTATCATGTCAATGTTTCCAGTCCCTTTGAGCCAAATAGTGTCGCTCAACCTTTTGCAGAAACTGGCACTTGGTTTAAGATCCAACACATCCCAGAAATTCAATTGGATTACTCATTTGGCTGCAGCCATAGATCCTATGGATCCCATGATCACATTGCATGTTAAGGTTGTCTTTGACAACCTCTATCGTCTTTGTTGCTGCCCTTCCATGGTTGGACCCCAGTTTCCGAGCACCAGTCACCGTCTCCTGCAACATGTTATCAATTTCATTCTCATGAAGATTCCTAAATGATTGTTTCTTCTAAATAAAAAAGCAGCATTAGTTCTCTCTCCTCTCACGTAAAAGATGGCTATATATTGATGTCTTCAACTTAAAATCCCTTGCCAATTGCTTTCACAAGCAATAGTTTTCATTGTTTATTAGTCTCATGTTAAAGATGCTTATATATTGATATATTTAGCTCAAACCCCTTACCAATTGCTTTCGCAAGCAACTTTTATTTATTAATGGTGTTAGGTGGTGCGATGGCTTTTGCTTAAACATAGGCCAATATATGTGCGTTAGAGCAATTCATACTTGCTTACATACGTTTTGGAACTAAAACTCAATTACATAAAATTGCCAACATATAACAAGAAGGGGAATATTTCATTGGAGCTTTTGAACATCCTCATATCTGAGTTGAGATATCAACAAAGGTAGCTCGGGATAGGCTTCATTTCTTGATGTTGATACGCATCAAAAAACCGAAAAACATCTCAAACATGTAAGAGCTAGGGGGAATGGGAGGAAGATTTAAATAAGGGAAGGAAAAGAAAATTATATAGGGATGTGCTGCTGTATACCGATTGGAGAATCTATTTTCTCAAGCATGTTTGTCTGAATCTGGACTTGGAGGTTCTTTAACGAGGCTATCTTCAAACTTTGAATAAGTTCCGCTTCCCTCTGTTAGATATTGTCAAGTAAGGCATATTCATTCGATCATTCTAAAAACTACAAAGTGACGACCTTTTCCCTGCTTTGCTCCAGGGCAGCCTCAAGACCTTCAGCTCCTTTTGGTAATTTCTGCCATTGGCTTCCATAGCTGAATCATATAATACTTAATTATTTAAAGTTATGTAACTTTGAGAGAGATGACTGTGCGATTAGGGAGAAAACCTCTCTAAACAATTTACACGAGATTAATGCAACATCAAGCAATAAAAGGAAACATAACAAAGTAGAAAAGGAAACCAAAGAAAACCGAGCAAATTGATAGAGAAATCAAGTTTGAATTTTTACCCCCCCTCTCTCTCTCAAAAGGGCTTTTGGGTTCTTTTACAGGTATAATAAAGAGAGTAGAGAGAGGTAAATCGATTCATGTCTGACCGGGCAATCAGAGCTCACACAAATCCCCAGAAGCTGAATGGCAGGGGTTTAGTACTAGTATTTTGAGGGTATCTCGTTAAAAAGAGAGATGTAAGTGCAGATAGTTCTTTTTTTGATACAATATGCAGATGGTTTTAACTTAAAACATTAAGTTATTTTGTTTATTACTGTTGTTAGGTGTTGTGATAGGCCCGAGCATTTTGTGATGCGCTGCTTATGAAGTTATTATTATTAAGCTATATGATTGAAGGTCATAATAAACTTGAGTACCAATGAAAAAAGATCCTCATCTGACTTTGATAAACGGAAAAAAGAACCAAAAGAACTCATGACCAAATACTGCTGCTTACAAGTCACAGGACATTATAGTCACAAATTGTTGCAAGTTTTTAAATCAATATTAGACTTCAGATGCCCGCAATTGAGATTCCAACAGAAAAGCACCATGGTGTTGTGAAGTTCTCAATAATACCATGATACAATAAGGTAATCACAAAACCTCTGTATTCAATTTCAGGTTATCTTTGCCAAGCTCTGTAGACAGGGTATCAGTCAGAGTCTGCACTGGATACATCACAGAATTCATGTGCAAGGTGATGTGTTAGGGGCATAATTAACAAGTTCATACAGTGAATGTAACCACATCAGGGTTGAAATATAGGCATCTTAAGAGGAAAATTGCATAAAGATTCAATACCTCCATGCCCCCATAGAAAGAAAACGAACCCCTCTTAGGTTTCATGTTTCCCAATGCACATTTAGTTCCTCCAGGTTTTTCCGTTTTGACAGACAACTTTGATTGCAGAGCCCCAGCTATAAGAGAGCCAAACCTAAGACAAAGGAATTTCTATCAAAACCAAATATATTTCATTTCCCAAAAGTTTCACACAGCTTAATACTCAAGTTTCAACCACTCACAACTGTAAGGCTTTTAGTAACTACCAACACTATTATCTGGTATTCAAAAATTGGCATACACACATACAATGGCGTAATTTTGTGAATCTTGATAAATTATCTTGCTTATTATAATGCAAAATCCAATTAGAGAAAAGTTTAAAGAAAAATTTTCAAGTAAGATCTAGATTGATTTACCAGCACTAGGGGAAAAAAGTTGCAAAGCAATACCTTTTCTCTAAGTTCCATAGCTCTGGAAAAGAATAGTGCATCTGATTGAAGAACAAGAAACAAAATAATCAAAGACAAGATCCTGGCAATTAGAAGAACTAATTAGCGCTAGTAGTTTCCAATCACAACTTAAGTGGAGTATATGCCGAATGATAGTATAAAAAAACTTCAAGATAAATTGATTAAGCGTGAATGTATATGATAGAAAATACCTTACTTGACTTGCCACCCCAAATATCACTATACATGAGTTGGAAAGGGGAATCGTATGTAGTAAGGGAAGTAGGAAAGGGCTGTTTATGTGATTTACCAAGACAACACGATTGGCAAAAATCAAAAGGTACTGTACTGTACAGCAGGTGCGTCACTGTGCTTGAAGAATAAAAAGGGGATGATGTCTGCAATAAGGGCCAAATTCAGTGTTATCAGCTTATGTGTCCAAGTCAGAAAGACCGGATTTCTAAATCTTGTGTTTTTTCCCCCAAGTTTTATTTCAGTTTGTATTTTTTGATTTTTATTCCTTGATCCTTGAGGGCAAGGATCTCTTTGGGAAGGGGTTATTGATGTGTAAATATAGATAAAAGGTTAGTTAAAGAGGGTTGGTTAGTTGTTAGTAACCATTGGTCGTTAGTTTGGATTAATGGGTCTTGAGGTGTTATCTATATAAGACATACAACTCTTCATTATATCTCTATGATTTTCCTGATGAATGAATAATCGAGAGAAGTTCAAGTCTCTCCCTCCTTTCCTCTTCCCTCTCTCTCTCTCATTCTCTATTCCTATCTCTTCTCTGATAGATTTGCTTTTACTGACCTTAACATAATCTTATCGACGTCCTGATATGTATGCAGTTTTTCTTAAGGGCTTGTTTGGTCTGAGGGGAGGGGAGGAAAAGTGGGAGGAGGGAAAATTTTTTTATGTTGAATTTAAAAAAATTAGAGAAGTGGGGTTAAAAAAATTATCCAATTGAGATGATGACATTAGCATCAAATATGAGGATAGATGACTGAATTAGCAAATCAGAATTGCTAATTCAGTCAGAATCTCAACCCAAAAATCAGATGACTGCATTGACAAAAAATAAATCTCAACCAAACAAATCAGAATTGTGCCAGAAATAAAATTTCATAGTTGAGCTTGACACAAAATATCAGTACACATTCAATTGAGTGACAAAAACCAAATGCATTACTTGCACTCAGGATCATGGTTGAAATCAATCTCAAACAAAAATTAATTACAAACTACAAACTGATCTCACCAGATGCTCACAAACCAGAAATTAATTAGTAAATGCATTGATCAAAAATTCATCCCTACAAAACAAATCAGAACTGGTATCAGAAATAAACTTCCATAGTCGAGCTTGACACAAAATATCAGTACACATCCAGTTAAGTGACTAAAAACAAATGCATCACTTGCACTCAGGATCATAGTCGAAATCAATCGCAAACAGAATTTAATTACAAACCACAAACAGATCTCACTAGATGCTCACTAAACCAGAAATTAATTAGTAAAATGCATTGAGAAAAAATCCATCCCAACCAAACAAATAAGAACTGGTGCCAGAAATAAATTTTCATGGTCGAGCTTGACGCAAAATATCAATACACATCCAGTGATGTGACTAAAAACAAATGCAACACTTGCACTCAAGATCATATCCGAAATCAATTGCAAACAGAAATTAATTACAAACCACAAACTGATCTCACCAGATGCTCACAAAACCAGAAATTAATTAGTAAATGCATTGAGCAAAAATTCATCCCTATAAAACAAATCAAAACTGGTATTAGAAATAAACTTCCATAGTCGAGCTTGACAGAAAATATCACTACTCATTCAGTTGAGTGACTAAAAACAAATGCATAACTTGCACTCAGGATCATGGTCGAAATCAATCGCAAACAGAAATTAATTACAAACCACAAACTTATATCACCAGATGCTCACAAAACCAGAAATTAATTAGTAAATGCATTGAGCGAAAATTCATCCATACCAAACAAATCATAACTGGTATCAGAAATAAACTTTCATAGTCAAGCTTGACACAAAATATCAATACACATCCAGTTGAGTGACTAAAAACAAATGCATCACTTGCATTCAGGATCATGGTCGAAATCAATCGTAAAAATAAATTAATTACAAACCACAAACTGATCACACTAGATGCTCACAAACAAGAAATTAATTAGTAAATGCATTGAGAAAAAATTCATCTCAACCAAACAAATCAGAAATAGTACTAGAAATAAACTTCCATGGTCGAGCTTGACACAAAATATAAATACACATCCAGTGAAGTGACTAAAAACAAATGCAACACTTGCACTTAGGATCATAGTCAAAATCAATGGCAAACAAAAATTAATTACAAACCACAAATTGATACCACCAGATGCTCACAAAACCAGAAATTAATTAGTAAATGCATTGAGAAAAAATTCATCCCTACCAAACAAATCAGAACTGGTATCAGAAATAAACTTCCATCGTCGAGTTTGACACAAAAGATCAGTACACATCCAGTTGAGTGACTGAAAACAAATGCATCACTTGCACTTAGGATCATGGTCAAAATCAATCGCAAACAGAAATTAATTACCAACCACAAATTGATATCACTAAATGCTCACAAAACTAGAAATTAATTAATAAATACATTGAGCAAAAATTCATCCATACCAAACAAATCAGAACTGGTATCAGAAATAAACTTCCATCGTCGAGCTTCACACAAAATATCAGTTCACATCCAGTTGAGTGACTAAAAACAAGTGCATTGCTTGCACTCAGGATCATAGTCGAAATCAATCGCAAACAGAAATTAATTATAAACCACAAACTAATATCACCAGATGCTCACAAAACCAGAAATTAATTAGTAAATGCATTGATAAAAAATTCATCCCTACCAAACAAATCAGAACTGGTATCAGAAATAAACTTCCATCGTCGAGTTTGACACAAAAGATCAGTACACATCCAGTTGAGTGACTAAAAGCAAATTCAACACTTGTACTCAGGATTATAGTCGAAATCAATCGTAAACAGAAATTAATTACAAACCACAAACTGATCTCACCACGTGCTCACAAAACCAGAAATTAATTAGTAAATGCATTGAGAAAAAATTGATCTCAACGAAACAAATCAGAACTAGTGCCAAAAAATAAACTTCCATGGTCAACCTTGATACAAAATATTAGTACACATTCAGTGAAGTGACTATAAAAACAAATGCAACACTTGCACTGAGGATCATAGTCAATATCAATCGCGAACAGAAATTAAGCACAAACCATAAACTGATCTCACCAGATTCTCACAAAACCAGAAAGTGTTTTCTGGTTCAGATAGGAGTAGAACATGATATAACGCAATCTTGAAGTGGTTTTGATCAAGTAGTCGTGTCACTAATGGTATCAGCTCCTGAAGAGAAGGAGGAGGATCCTGAGGACGGCCATTGCATTGAGAGCAGGATTCTAAGGATGGCCATTGCCATGTGCGTGAGGAAGATTGTCTGTCATATTTGAAAAAAGGTAGGAATTATGAATGAAATGACGCTAGCTGCAAAACAATGTGAAAGATCCCTATATATATTACCCGCTTATTGCCAGAAGAATGGAAGAGAACCGCAGTGGAAGGCACCATCTGAATGCGTTAGCGTTCCATGTTCAAACGACAGCGCTTTCAATTCATGAGTTGATCGAATCCGATAATTAGAACCGTCCACTTCAGTTAAGGAATTAGGTATCTTATTTTCACGCCAAGTCGAAAGGGGAGTGTCAGGAACGGAACAGCAGTGGATCATTGGCAAATAACGCATGCCTCCAGTGGTTGAATTGTAAGTATGTGGAAACTAGAAAGGAAACTTCCAAAATGGGATATCCCAGGTTGGTTTTTTAATTTTTCACTGTTTATTTGCGTTTGGGGTTGTAATAAATCATAATAAAAAATTATTAAAAATCATTTTGGATTCTTTCTTGCAATTTAGAAAGGGAAAATCCCTATAAAATACCCTTGAAATAGGAAAATCCCTAATTAGTACATTGAAATCAAAAAATCCGGATCAGTCACGCGTCAGTACGGATGAATAGTGCGGGCGGCACCAAAAGATAATTTTGCCCTTCAGCCCTTATTCTCGCCACTTTAAAAATAACAACACGCCGTTTTTGATTAACAACTCCGGATTCTTGATTAACAATTCTGTATTCTTGTTATTCCGAAGTGGCAAGAATAAGGGCTGAAAGTTTTTTGGCTCCCTCGCATTGTTCATCCGTACTGATATGATACTGATCAGGAATTTTGGATTTCAGAGTACTGAATAGGGATTTCCCTAGTTCGGAGGCATTTTTCAGGTATTTTCCCTAAAAAGATTTTGTTTTGGCTAAGAGAAAAGGCTTTTTAAGATAGGAATAGGAGGTATGATAATTTATCGTTGATCCACATGGGTTTGTTTGCCAAGCCGACCATCTTGCTACATTAATGCAAGTTGGACTCTTGAAACCTGATTCATTGCTCATCACAATAATGATAACCACCAAGAGCTCGTAGTCGTAGTGAGATCTATAGTTTCCAAATGAATATTCAACGATCGAAATTTAAGATTTGCCAATAATGATTTTTAATAAAAATAATCATTTTTTGAAAAACTAACAGTTAAGAAATTATTTTTAATTTAAATTCTAAACACATTAAAAAATTAGAAATAAAAAAATTCAATTTGAATAATCCAAATTAGATATGAACAGTTTTTAGAAATAAAGAACTTTTTACCAACAAAGATTTGGCCTAACAATATAAAGCCTTGCTAAATCCTTCTCGGTCTCGAATTCGAGTATCAGAAGAGACACATGTGGTTGGAGGGGTAATCACAAACTATGAATCGGATACCAAATAATAATAATAAAAAAAGCCCTCTTGGTGCTTATTGCAATGAGGACCTAAACTTGTTTCACCCTCTCTAGGTGGTTATTACAATGATATAAACTCGGGCAGAGTCAATGTATTCAAGGGTCACTTGTTAAATAAAAAAAAAAGTCTTCGCTAACAATAGTTGGAAATCAACGAAAATGCTGTCCAGCATGCATTTTCCCCCCATATAATCTCCAATATACATTTTGATAAAATACATAGACTAAAAGTGATTCAAAATATAAGAGCTAAATAATTGTTTTACATTTATCAAGAAAATACTTAAAAGTAGTTAAAAACAATAATATGCAAGATATTTATTTTTTTCTAAATGTATATTTATTTAGGCTTAAAGTGCAAAAATACCCATAATATTTTACCAAAAGTAGACCAAACACTGTATATTTTTGTAAGGTACAGTTAAAAAGGCTAACTTCATCTGTGGAACCCATATTTTTTTAAAAAAAATGAACATGTCTCCATTTAATAATTTTCCTTTCTTGTCCCTCCTCTACTCTAGAACCTCCCCTTTCTCCTCCTCCCTTCATCTTCATAGTTCCCATTCTCTTCCCAGATGACGGTGACGATGTAGGGGTTGGCGGCATCCTCCACCTATGATCGCAATGATTCTCGTCAACCTCAACCTCCTATAGATATGAGGATTTAAACCATGAAAACCTGTCCGGTGGTTTGAATCCACTGGAAATTGAGTTGAATTTCTAGAGGATGTTTGGGGATCGACGTACCCGTGGTTTCTTCAGAGCATCTTTGCCATCAGAATCACAAGTCACATCCTTCTTCCTTTAGCGGCCACATCCACATTATCTACCCCAACACTAGCTCTCACAATCACCTTAACCCTTCCCCCTAATGATTTTTTTTTTTTTGGTTTACAATGTGGCAAGTTGAATCTTGTAATCAAAAGTGACTAAAAATGATGTTTTCAAAAGTGACTATGTGTTTTCAAAATGGGTGCAAAAGTTACATATTCCGTTAGCTCTAAAAAAATTGACCGTGAGTTTTTTTTTTGGCCAATAATTGACCGTGAGTTTAAACTTTATTGACTAAAAATGATGATATGAGGCATGATTTGGATGAATAATAAACAACAGGCAGCAACCAATTGCTGACATAGCAAGGGAAACAACATTTAAATAAAAAAAGATAAATGAGTAATATAAATGAAAAACAAACAGGGGAAATAAGATTGGGATTTATATTAGAGAATCTAGAGTTACTTTATCAGAGGCAAATCGGTAGAAGCAAATTGAGAGAAGGGAGCCTTGATGCCGAGATGAACTTCCAGAAAGTATGGAGTCATGGTGGAGTTAGCTCCATGCGTTATTGGCGGCGAGATCGGAGGCGTGGTTGGCAACGGAGTTCGAACTTGTGAAGAATCTTCGGTTACGGAACTGGCAAATCAAGATTCTTCCCCAGAACAGGTGAATCGAGATTCTTCTATGGTACGGCGAATCTGGTGAAGAATCTTCGGCGATGGAGTTCGACACTTTGCATTCCTCTGATTTTTCTCTGCAGAATGGCAGGGGTTTAATACGAGTATTTTGAGGGTATCTCGTTAAAAAGAGAGATAGAAGTGCAGATAGTTCTTTTTTTGGTACAATATGCAGATGGTTTTAACTTAAAACATTAAGTTATTTTGTTTATTAATGTTGTTAGGTGTTGTGATAGGCCCGTGATGCGTTACTTATGAAGTTATTATTATTAAGCTATATGATTGAATCCTTTATGATAAGGAATTGCTTTAGGAGCAGTAATCCCCTAAAGTTATGTGGAAAGGCTGTCCACTGATCCTCTCCAACCAGCACCTTCTATTTGTTTGTCGATTGTGAATGACTGTCTTTAGCATGTGTTTGGCATGAATTTGCAGCAATGAAACCCAAGTCTTGAGCTACTGGGTGTGTTTCAACATTTGTGTCAGAATCCCAGAAAATGGACTTGCTCCAAATCTGCAACTGCATATAGGTCACTTGCAATATGAAACACCGTTGGGAAAAACTATGACACACAAAAGGCACAACATAATTAGCCAATTTTGATAGATACATTCTCTTGGGGACGAGGGCTACTAATAGACTCCAATTTATGCTCCAAAGAACCTTCCACATTCACAAACTGCTTACAAAGCAGCCAAGCCATAAGCTTTCTTTGAAAACTCTAAAAAGAAGTAATTATGCTGGCAGAAGAGAAGTAATCACCTAAAGTATGTCAGAATTAATGAGTGAAGTACATAAACACAAGTCCAAGTTAAGTTGAAATGGAGTACACCTCAGGAAGAAAATCAAGAGGAAATGGGTTTCCCCTATTTGTAATCTTCATACCTTTGACATTAGATAGAGGTGCCTTTGGTAACACAAAACCACCGTCAAAAATTGACTATCAAGAAACAATTTGTGGTAACCGTAAGCCCACACGAAAATGATGAGAAGTCATAATAAACTTAAGTACAAATGAAAGATCCTTATCTGACTTTTATAAACGGAAAAAAGAACCACAAGAACTCATGACCAAATACTGCTGCTTATTAGTCACAGGACATTATCGTCACAAATTGTTGAAAGTTTTTAAATCAATATTAGACTTCAGATCCCCGCAATTGAGATTCCACCAGAAAAGCACCGTGGTGTTGTGAAGTTCTCAATAATACCATAATACAATAAGTGAATAAGGTAATCACAAAACCTCTGTATTCAATTTCAGGTTATCTTTGCCAAGCTCTGTAGACAGGGTATCAGTCAGAGTCTGCACTGGATACATCACAGAATTCATGTGCAAGGTGATGTGTTAGGGGCATAATTAACAAGTTCATACAGTGAATGTAACCACATCAGGGTTGAAATATAGGCATCTTAAGAGGAAAATTGCATAAAGATTCAATACCTCCATGCCCCCATAGAAAGAAAACGAACCCCTCTTAGGTTTCATGTTTCCCAATGCACATTTAGTTCCTCCAGGTTTTTCCGTTTTGACAGACAACTTTGATTGCAGAGCCCCAGCTATAAGAGAGCCAAACCTAAGACATAGGAATTTCTATCAAGACCAAATATATTTCATTTCCCAAAAGTTTCACACAGCTACAATACTCAAGTTTCAACCACTTAGAACTGTAAGGCTTTTAGTAACTACCAACACTATTATCTGGTATTCAAAAATTGGCATACACACATACAATGACGTAATTTTGTGAATCTTGATAAATTATCTTGCTTATTATAATGCAAAATCCAATTAGAGAAAAGTTTAAAGAAAAGTTTTCAAGTAAGATCTAGATTTATTTACCAGCACTAGGGGAAAAAAGTTGCAAAGCATTACCTTTTCTCTAAGTTCCATAGCTCTGGAAAAGAATAGTGCATCTGATTGAAGAACAAGAAACAAAATAATCAAAGACAAGATCCTGGCAATTAGAAGAACTAATTAGCGCTAGTAGTTTCCAATCACAACTTAAGTGGAGTATATGCCAAATGATTGTATAAAAAAACTTCAAGATAAATTGATTAAGCGTGAATGTCTATGATAGAAAATAGCTTACTTGACCTGCCACCCCAAATATCACTATAAACGAGTTGGAAAGGGGAATCGTATGTAGTAAGGGAAGTCGAAAAGGGCTGTTTATGTGATTTACCGAGACAACACAATTGGCAAAAATCAAAAGGAGTACTCTTATTGTTATTGAAAATGTTACACTGTTTCATGATTTGAGATACAATAGGAGAAGCAGCGTGGCCAAGGCGATATGCCACAAACGAAAATCAGACAAAGAAGTCTTCAAATCAGAAACAGATGCAACAGATTTGAGTACAAGAGGAATTTGGAAAATCAAAAGTACCAGAGCTTGTAGTAGTCATATGAACCGAGGATGACTTGTGTTGTCTGGAAGAAAGCAGTTGATTAATAGCTTGACAACTTGGATACATCCCATTCTTGGTATAGCCCTTGTGGAAGATTGTATTAGTTTGCAGGTCCTTGATAACGCAAACATTAGAAAAGAAAGCAATCAATATATCATTGTCAAGGCAAGGTTTAGAAATAGTTCTTGGTTATTGAAGGAACAATCTTCAAATATGACTGATATGCAAGTGATTTTTCCATAGATATAACAAAATAATTTAAGATGATGTGTGACATTACCTGAACCAATCATGCAAGGACGGACCTAATCACGTGCATAAGCACGCGAAGGTGAACAGATGAAATTCTAGTAAAAACTAGGGGCTCAATGCAGCATTGATTTTGTAGATGCTCCAATAACAGCTTGGTGAAACTTGTTAAGCGTATTGACAGTTAGATCACTCGACAAATGCTGCACGAGCATAAACATCATTAATGGGCTCAAAGAAGGAGGACTTGTGGAGAGAATTTGATACATGTCAACCTGGTAAAAACCCAATGACATTAGGTACTGATGTTTAAATGTAGAAAAAGGGCTGGTTAAGGAGGGTTGGCTAGTTGCTAGTAGATTAATGGGTCTTGAGGTGTTGCCTATACAAGGCATATAACTCTTCATTGTATCTCTGTGATTTTCCTGATAAATGAATAAACTAGAGCAGTTGAAGTCTCTCTCTCCTCTTGTCTATTCCTATCTCTTCTCTGATACAGTTGCTTTTACTGATCAGTCCTATAAGAGAAAATTAGCAAAGATACATGAAAGAGCAAAATCACTTTCAGATGAACAGGGATTTGACCACAAGTTTTTATCTTTTGGATAAAGACACTAAGGGTTAGAGTTGTTATAGGGTTGCTGTAGGCAAGGGCTATGAGGGTTATGTTGTGGAATGTGTTGAGAGTTACTTTTTGGCTCTTATTTAGTTGTTGCTGTGAGTTGGGAGAGGGGGACTCATTTTTTGTAATTTGAATGTGGTGAGGAGAGCTTCTGACCCCTCGAAGGTCAGATTGGAGGTGGAGGGAGTTATCATCTTTCTTCATCATTTTATTATTTTAAATTAGTGCTTTTTCATTGTGTGAGTGAGAGTGATTGTGCTGTTCTGTATCTTCGTGCGTGTTGTATCTTCAGTTGTAACCTTCTTCTGTTTTTGAGGAGGGAATGTTTTGTGATTAATATCCGTTTAGTGTTGTTTTATTTGCTGTTGTACACATAATCTCATGGACGTCCTGATATGCATGCGGTTTTTCTTAAGAGAAAATAGAAACTAAGAATTATTGACCTCAATTTGAAGTTCTTGTTGGTTTGTTCATTATAGTTTAAGAGTATAGATTCATTGAGCCCAAAAATCTTCCACTTGAGATGATGACATCAGCAGCAAATATGAGGATAGATGACTGAAGTAGCGAATGCATCATTTGCACTATAGATCATAGTCAAAATCAATCGAAAACAGAAATGAATTACAAACTACTCCTGATTATAAGATAAAGTTGACTTTTTTCTTGAGAAATTAAGGAAATTAAATAAGTTATTTAATCATATGATATGTATCCTTAGATTATATATTAGTTTATTAATTAAATTAATTATTTAAAATAAAAATATAAATATAAATACTCTAAAATAATTTAGTTAATTTTCTTAATTTTTTTAAAAAAAAATCAACTCTATCTTATAAGACGTGTGTACAAACTAATCTAGATGCTGACAAAACCAGAAAGTACTTTCTGGTTCAGATAGGAGTAGAACATGATAGAACGCAATCTCGAAGTAGTGTTGATCAAGTAGTTGTGTCACTAACGGCATCAGCTCCTGAAGAGGAGGAGGAGGAGGAGGAGGAGGAGGAGCTGGACCGGCACTTCCATTGAGAGCGGGATCCTGAGGACCGCCACTGTCATTGACAGCAGGATCCTGAGGACCGCCAATGCCATTGAGAGCAGGATCCTGAGGACATCAATTGCAATTGAGAGCAGGATCCTGAGGATCGCCATTGCCATTGAGAGCAGGATCCTGGGGAGGGCCATAGCCATTGAGAGCAGGTTTCTGAGGATGGCCGTTGCCATGTGCGTGAGGAAGATTGTCTGCCATATTTCAACAAGGTATGAATTATGAATGAAATGAAGCTAACGGCAAAATAATTTGAAAGATCCCTATATATATTACCCGTTTATTGCCAGGAGGATGGAAGAGAGCCGCAGAGAAAGGCGCCTTCTAAAAGCGTTCGCGTTCCATGCTCAAACGACAGCGTTTTCAATTCGTGAGTTGATCGGAGCCGATAATCGGAACCATCCACTTCAGTGAGGGATTTAGGTATCTTATTTTCGCGCCAAGTCGAAAGGGGAGTGTCAGGAACGGAACAGCAGCGGAGCATCGGCAAATAATGCCTCCAGTGATCGAATTGTAGAAGTGTGTAGAAACTGGAGAGGAAACTGCCAAAATGGGGTCACCCAGGTTGGTTTTTTAATTTTTCACTGTTTATCAATCCTTTTCGATTCTTTCTTGCAATTTAAGAAAACTCGGCTTTTACGACAAATAGAGAAAACCCCTTTTACAATAAATAAAAATACTAATAAATGAATACAAAATTAAAAAAAAATATCTCAATAATGGGTTTCAACTTTCTTTCAAATTTAGGAAATGCTATAGGGAAAAAAAATTAAAATTTAAAAAAGCGAAAATTTACAGAAAACAAATCACCTCATTGAGAAAGTTTTCCTTACAATAAAACGGAAATTAAATGAAAAATATTTGGCTTTCAGATTGGAAAATGCGGTTGAGTCGTTTTGGAAAAATAAAAATAGAAATTGAAATCAAAATCTCAACGCAATAATAATAATAAGAAGAAGAGGAGGAAGAAGAAGAAGAAAATAATTAAAAAGACAAACCCAAATTAAAGCTTATATAAGGTACTTAAAAAGACAAACCCAAATTAAAGCTTATATAAGGTACTTAACTGGGGAGTTGATCTTGGTTATAATAAAAGACTTGTTTCTTATATTTATCATCTTTTTCTCAAACTACCCATATTGATAATGTTCTCTCAATAACAATTTCTTTAATCTATCCAAACTAATTAACTGTATATTTAGATTAGTTTTTTAAGAATAACTTTTATAGTTCATTAGGTAAATATGAAAGAGAAATTTTGTTCCGGTTTGATCGGGGAGGGACTTCTTTAAGATAGGAATATGAGGTATTATAATTTTATTGTTGATCCACATGGATTTGTTTGCCAAGCCGACCATCTTGCTATATTACTGCAAGTTAGATTCTTGTAATCGGTTTCATTGCTCATTATAATGATAACCACCCACAGCTCGTCGTTGTAGTAAGATATAAACTTTTCAAATGAATATTCAACAATCCAAATTTAAGATTTTCCAATAATAATTTTTAATAAAAATAATCAGTTTTGAAAACTGACAGTTAAAAAATTATTTTTAATTTAGATTCTAAACACATTAAAAAATTTAAAAAAAATCAATTTGAATCATTCAAATTAGATATAGATAGTCTTTAATAATAAAAAACTCTTGATACCAACACAGAGTTGGCCTAACGATGTAAGGGCCTAATAGATTCCTCGGGGTTTCGAATTTAAGGAATAGTCATAAACTCCGAACCAAATATCTAATGATAATATATATATATATATATATATATAAACTCCGGGTGCTTATTGCGATGAGGTCTGAAACTTGTTTCACCCTCTCTTGGTGGCTATTACAATGATATAAACTAAGGTAGAGTCAATGTATTCCAGGGCCACTTGTTACAAAGAAAAAAAAGGGTCTTCGCTAACAATAAGTTGGAAATCCACAGACATGCTCTCCAGCGTACATTTTTATTCCATATAATCTCCAATATACATTTTGATAAAATACATAGATCAGGAGTTGTTCAAAATATAAGAGTCAAATAATTGTTTTATATTTATCAAGAAAATAATTAAAAGTAGTTAAAAACAATAATGTGCAAGATATCTATTTTTTTTTTAAATGCACCCTTATTTAGGGTTAAAATACAAAAATACCCATAAATTTTTACTAAAAGTGTATCAAACACCATATGTTTTTCTGAGTTATTGTTAAAATGGCCAACTCCGTTTGTGCGACCCATACTTTTAAAAAAAATGAAAACGTCTCTATTTAATAATTTTCCTTTTTTGTCCCTCATCATCTCGGAATCAGTTTCCCTGGTCATCTTTAGGAGATCTAGGCGGTCCAGATTTATTTTTTTTCTTAAAAAAATTATTTTAATGGGTATAGAATCTAAAATAAAAATAATCTCTTAACTAATATTTTTTCAAAAAATAATTTTTTTATTCAAAAATCACCTATTTAAAAAAAATCAAATCTGGACTATCCAGATCTAGATCTGAAGGGTCCAAATATGGATGAGCTCTCGATGCCTATCCTTTGGATAGGCACTGAAACGGGTTCCCCTCTACTCTTGAATCCACCCTCTCTCCTCCTCCCTTCATCTTCACACTTCCTATTCTCTTCTTAGATGACGGTGGCTGTCACACCACGCACGAAATCCAATCCTAGGCCTACGGGTGTGGACTCACAAAGCTATCCCTGGCCCCTCCACAACAACCGAGTTTCTTTTTCCTTTTGAGTATCGAAGCCGCAACTTGAGGGCATAATAAGTACAAGGTTCAACCAAGGTTGGTACCATTGAGCTAGCTAGACTTGAAAGGCGAGAGAAATGTAGTTGTTGTGGGAGAGTTGCAGATATCCTAGTGAGTCCATGCCCGTAGACTTAGGATTGGGTTTCCTACGGGGTATGATAGTGGTGGCGTAGGGGTTGGCGGCATCCTCCACTTATGATGGCAGTGATTCTTGTCAATCTCAACGTCTTATAGATTTGAGGATTCAAACCTTGAAAACCTGTCCGGTGGTTTGAATCCAGTGGAAATTAAGTTGAATTTTCAGAGGATGTTTGGGGATCGACGTACCCGTAGCTTCTTCAGAGCATCTCCGCCATCAGAATCACAAGTTGTATCCCTCTTCCTTTGGTGGCTATATCCGCATTATCTACCCAAATACCAACTCTCCCAATCACCTTAAGCCTCCCACCTAATGATTTGAATACCTCACGAGTAACCTTGGTTCCACACTTAACCTTGGTTCCACACTTCCACTAAGCACAATCAAGGCATCAATATCAACATAAAAACTATTCCGGTGAGCCAATCTAAAAATGGCTTATCTTTGACTCTAGACTTATATTACTGTTCATCAACTACTTACATTATCAATATACTGTGATGTTTTATTGCTTATTTGTATGTTTAATGTAGATTAACTTATTGCCTTTTTTTTATAACCTTGCTTTCGAATATTCCTTTTTATCTGCAATCCCTCTGTCTAAGATTGAAGATTATATTTCCTTAGGCTTAGCTCCCCTTGCGCATAGGCTCATTTTTATAATGTAGATAACGTCTGTTAAGGCATTTTTAGGGTGATGGTAATTTGCTCCGGTTTTGGGTACTTTTCAGTTAGATCTACTTTTAATAAAACCTCATGAGTATTTTTGCACCTTAATATCCTTATTTATTAAGGCCCATTTGGTATGAGGAAAATTTGAAGAGGGTTAGAAACTTAGTGAAGGGAAAGGGAGATTGTGAGAGGTGATAAAAGATGGGTTGTTTGATATGAAGAAAATTGAGGGATAGAACTTAGGAAAAAAGAGAAATACTTATTTTACCCTAAAAAAAAATTAATAGTTATCTATTAATTAAATTTATATTTCAATTCATAAATTCAATAATTAGTAGTACAATAATTTAAAAATAAAATCAAATGAATAAAATATAAATTATAATTTAAATAAATAAGTAAATATAAATAGTTTAAAAAATAACTGTAGATATTAAATGAATCAAAAGATTAAATTAAATAAGAAAAATATAAATAATAACACGAAGAAGTTAAGATACTGAATCAAATTATTTTTATTTTCATCCTTATGACATTATATAACAACTATATTAACAATAATATGATGAAATAAATATTTAAATTAAATAATAACTTTGCCAAGAATTTAATTGATGTGCATCTTACGGCTTCAATTACTCGAATTAATCCTAAATATTTCTCTCCCATATTCTCTTGCAATGACTCTCTACTCACGTTGTAACTGCTTCTCAAAGATTTTAAATAATTAAATAAATGTGAATATTCAATAAAAATATCAAAATAGCTACATTTATTAAATAATTAAGAGTGAGTTTATCTCAAAGATATTTCTCCCAATTTCTTGTATCGTAACTCCATCCTTCAAATTCAAAAGCCCACTTTGCAACTACTTCCACGAATAGCATCTCAGATCAACATTGTTATGCAAGTTTGAAATTGAAAGATCAAGTCTTATTAAGATATTTAATGATTAAATTAATTAAATAAAAAATATAAATAATAATATGAAAATTGTGTTTTGTTAAGATATTGAATCAAATTTATTGTATTTATTAATAAATTTGGATTTTTTTTATAGATAGAAATTCAAATTTGAATTTACTCATGTTGTCAAAATTCGAATGTGATAATCAAATTCTATTTGACTCTGTTTTACGGTTCTAAAATAGAGCAAGCTTTCATCCTCTCTCATCATGTCGTTGCAAAGTCTCGGTTTGTCGTTATGGATGCTAAGGTCTACGTGGTGTGGGATTCGGAGTAGTCAGTCATAACTCCTTGTTTCTCTTCATTCTTCCTCCTCGCAATGGTATGTGATGTTCTCAAATACTCCCACCTTCTGTTTTCCTAGCCTTTCTCTAATATTGATATAAAAAAGCCAACTCCTACTAACCTTTCTCATCCACTCTTGAATCTACACAAATTCTCAAATTTGAATCTTCAAAAGGAAGATGTTATATCATCGATTTTAACAAGGAAACAAAACATGGCAGAGTCGGAAGGCAATCGACCGAATCTAGTATATTTCTCTTCTCCAATTCTACTTTTCTTTTCTAGAAATCTCTTTTGTTGAACTCATCCAGAGATGCCGGAGTTGCATTGCCGACTCTGTTGCACTCAAGTCCACCGCCTCTGTCACAAGTGGCACCAAGGAACTGGTTTTAAAATGGGCAAATATGTCCAACAGTTTCACTATTCACACAGGGAACTATAGTTTGCACCAATTTTGGTAGAATCTCATCTTCCCACCTTTAAAGAAACATTGGTGAGCCCAGGAATTGAGTTCTCTAAAAAATTGAGCGAAAATTATGTTTCTAACAAAGGAATTTGCTCATGTTCCCTTCCCACCTCTTCCATGTACCAAACAGGCCCTAAGTGAAAAAGTTAGACGGTGAGAGAGATAATGAATAGGTAAAGGGAATAAAGAGAAGAAGAACCCGGTTTCTCTCCTTTGCCTAAAAGTAAAGGACCTCCTTTTTTCTTCTGTGGGCTGTTGGATTAAGATCTTAACGGTCCAAATTTAATATAATATTTTATTAATATTATTAAAATATTAATATTTTTATAATATATTAAATCTAGACCATTGAAATCTTGATTCAACGGCCCATATAAGAGAAAATGAGGTCCTTTACTTTTGGGGCAAAGGAGAGAAACCGTATGGGGAGAAAAATGACGAGAGTGTGTGGCACAAGAGAGAGAATGTAGCAGCAAATTTGATAAAAGGAGAATCCTAATTAAATTCTTTCTAAATAGTAAAATCTAAATTTAGGCCAACACTTTCAACAAATTCTAATCAGACCATGAGGCCTAATTAGGGATTTTAGAATGTTTTTTAAAGATCATAATGCCCCTATTCAGTTAAAAAATGAAGATTTTTAATCTTTAAATTCCTATATAATTTCAACCTTGATGTTAGAATCTACCGTTATTAATGGTCACAGTTTTCCTAATATTTCTCTAACCACCATAGTTTTCTTTCCTATATTTTTCCAAAATTTCAATTATGGAAATGGAGATTATGTATGGTAAGCTGTTTGACAAAGACAAATGGCTCACATATTACACCTCTTCTATACTATAAGGCAATATATACTGGTGGAAAAAATTCGTAACCAAATGTATTATTTCTTCATGCGGCTTATTGTTAAACTTGTATTTTTTCCCCTAATGTTTTTGAGACTGATAGTTTGGTCGTGCCTCATAGATAATTAGTAATTTGCTATACTTTTGCCCACAGGTTTGCCATTTACTAACTGATAACCAGCCTTATTGTCATTTACGTAGTGGTGGAGTATTTGCAAATTTGAAATCTTTGATCATCATTAGGGTTAGGGTAGAAGCCAATGATTGCAATAATTCAAACTCTAACGTTAAGGTTAAAAATATATGGGAATTTACAGATTAAAAATCTTCATTCTTTAACCGAATGGGGATATTATGGTCTTTCAACAACATTCAAAAATCCATTAGGAATTTGTTGAAAGCGTAGGCCTGAATTTGAATTTTGTTATTTCGGAAGGATTTAATTAGGATTCTCTCTAGTTATAATTATTAAGGTTTCTCTCTCTCCCCCCCCCCCTTTTGTAATAACAAGGATTTCTTCTTTTAAGGTTTATAAGGTAAAGAGTTTTTACCTCTCGCAATAAGTTTCTTTTCAATAAGTATTATTTTATGTGTCTTTTACACTAATATTTCTTAATTATTTGACACAGATTTAATTGGAATTAGAATAGAAATATTATTTGTTTGGTTTTGCTTATTTCAACTTGAACCATCATAAGATTACCTATAAAAAATTTGTTTGAGACTTTTAATATAGTATAATTATAATTAAGTTTTTAAGTGATTTGTAAATATTATATTTTTTTTCCTTAATTTTAGATTTTATAAGAATAAGAACATTGATAGACAAATTAATGAATATTAAATATATGCACTTGTAAATTTACCTATGGAACACTTGTAAATTCTTTTATCAACTTTTATAATGTAAATACACCTATAGACACTTGTTATTTTATTATTGTTTGGTGCTAAAATAAAAATTTATAAATTTTCATATGGACACTTATTATTTTACTATCGTTAACCTGTACACTTGTAAAATCACCAATAGACTTGACCTACCAAAGTTTTGTCTTTAAACATTCCTTCTTCAATCCTAAATGTAAGAATTTGTGGCGGAAAGATCTAGTTTGCATTGGATCATACTGTCCTCCACCGCCACACATTACTGCTCTGCCAACACATTCCTACCGTGCTCCTCTTGGTCCTTCGTTGGCACATTCCTATCATGTCATTCAGGGTTTCAATGGATAAATTTTGTAATACCATCAGGCTGAAAACCTCATGAAAAATCAAGCGAGAATGTAGACTTTCAACAAATTGTGAGATTATTCAACAAAACTTGAAAATTTTCAAGATAGAAAAAAGAAAAAATAATTAATGAAGCAGGGTCTTAGATGAGGATTTCAATAATTGAGGCATTATTTGGGACCATATTTGGCTCGTTACAACAAGAATGGCCCTTTTGCACATCATTCCTCAAACTTGTCCTCCTATTATTGCTCCCTTCCCAATATCACTATATCACATTAATTGTTTGACTTCCTTAACAGAACATTTACATGATTGACAAGAAAATTAATTAAATAGCCAAAATTCTAACAAAATTTAAAGTCATTTAATAAAGGTAAAATCCTAATTAAATTCTTACGAAATAATAAAATCCAAATTTAGGTCTACATTTTTAACAAATTCCTAATCAAGCCGTGAGGCCCAATTAGAGATTTTAGAATGATGTTGAAAGACTATAATACCCCTATTCGGTTAAAAAATGAAGATTTTTAGTATGTAAACTCCGATATACTTTTAATCTTAATGCTAGAATGTACGCTTCTTTGAATAATTGGAATAATTGGCTTCTATCCTAACCCTAATAATGATCAAATATTTCAAATTTACAAATACTCCACCGCCATGTAAATGACAATACGGCTGGTTATCAGTCAGTAAATAACAAATTACTAATTATCTGTGAGGGACGACTAAACTATCAATCCCATAAACATTTGGGGGAAAATATAAGTTTAACAATAAGTCACATAGGAAATAATACATTTGATTACAAATTTTTTCATGGCAACCCGCTTTGTTGTAACGCCAGATGGGTATATATTGTCTTATAGTATAGAAGAGGTGCAATATATGAGCCATTTGTCTTTGTCAAACAGCTTACCATACATAATCTCCATTTACATAATTGAAATTTGGGAAAAATATGGAAAAGAAAATTGTGGTGCTTGGAGAAATATAAAGAAAATTATAACCATTAAGAAGCATAGATTATGGCATTAGAGTTAAAAGTATATGGAAATTTGCATATTAAAAATAATCATTTTTTAACTAAATAGGGGCATTATAGTCTTTCAGCAACATTCTAAAATCCTTAATTAGGCCTTACGGCCTGATTAGGAAATTGTTGAAAGCGTAAGCCTAAGTTTGGATTTTGCTATTTCAGAAGAATTTAATTAAGATTTTCCTTTTGGTAAAAAAACATTAAATGCAGAGACAAAATCACAGTAGAACTTATAAAAAAAACGTACCCTTCATAAGTTTGACTCTTATATTTGGATTTAGTTTCAATGCTAAGAACTATGCTTAGCTCTCCCAATTTATTAGATCTAAACTGTTAGATCTGATTTGGATAGTCCGGTCTGAGGCTTTAAAAGTTTATATTTTTTAATAAAAATTATTTTAATGGATATAGAATCTAAAATAAAGATAATCTCTTAACTAATATTCTTTCAAAAAATAATTTTTATTTAAAAAATCATCATTTTAAAAAATCTCAAATCTGGACTATTCAAAATTAGATCTAGATAGCCCATATATGATGAGTTGAGAGAGCTAAGCACAATGCTTAGCACTAAAACTAAGTCCCCTATATTTCTGGGGTCTTGCTTTGCACTAAAAACCACACCAAGTGACTTAGGGCTTTTATTATGTTTTCTATTTTTTAGTTTTCAAAACAGTTTTATAAAATTGTTTTTAAAAAATAAGTTTTGAAAATAAGAAATAAAAAAATATGTTTGGATAGTTGTTTTGAAAAATATATTTATAATATGACGTAATTGCGACTGTCACTGACGATGCTGTGACGGTGGTTGTCACCAGTAGTGTAGTGTTGATAGGCGATAGGTGACGGATTCAAAAAATTGGAAAACAAAAACAAGAAAGCAATAAAAAACTGTTGTTGATTTTTATTTTTTAAAAACAACTTTTTGGTTTTTATGTTTTTAAGAACAACTTTTTAAAAACAGTTTTTCAAATAAGGTTTTTTGGTTTTAAAAACACAATCAAACAAGGCATGTATAACAACAACAACCTCCGCTTGCCTTGTTGCCTCAGGTCAATCGCCATCCTGTAACCTGTCATGCTCTTAAAAAGGCTCTCCTCTACTCTTCCTGCAAGAAATCTGAATATACAATCAAATATGAAGAGATGTTCTTCATTGCCATCATCCTTGGATTAGGAAAAATGGAGAAAAGACTGGAAAAAACGGTTTTATTTAAATCCATTCTCCTTCATTGATCATACCATGCTGTTGTTAGTATAGACAAAATACTTCACCTGGCTTTACAAATTTCCTCTCTAGATGGAAATTGCCTTTTCTCTTTTTCGTTACCAGCTAGTTTTTGTTCCTTTTGTGCTTTCTTTTGGGCTGGACTTTTTGTTTTGTTTGGTGTTTTTTTTCCTGCAGTATACGGTCTCCTAAAATGGGTTATCCTCTAGGCCCATTTGGCGAGTTTTGATATGAAACATGTTTTCTTTTTGGTAATATATATATATATATATTTTTTATATCATGTTTTATAAATTAATTAGAAGATATTCACCTTATAAATGCACATCGTTTTACTTTGAGGACGTACTAATCAACCATATTTCCTTAAGTTGTTAACCAAGTGGGGTTTGGGGAGAATATCATGGCTATATGTCTTTTTGTAGCCATTGAATCGGTTAGGCTTCTTTGTAGCCATTGGCTAAGACATATACACACTCACTTGGAGTTCTTTAATCAAAGGCACCATCACTTTTATATTAGCTGATGATGAGTGCAAAACCATCAATAGTTGCTTATGTCTTTTGAAAAGAGAGATTTTCTTACCACTAAATACATCAACAATTAACTCGTGAATTGTTTTGTACTTTCATAAAGAAACAAGATGGGCTAAGCCTGAAGGCCCATTTTTACTATCGACTCACAACTACCAAACCTAATAGCAGCCCAATGGTTTTGGGCTATCGGAGTGGGCCCAATGCACATCCTATTAAAAGTTCCGATACGCTATTGATTAAACCCATTTTTTATAGTCTGGTTGTATTAGTATTGGAAGAATCGTATTGAGAGCCCCCACAACGTGGCCCAGCACATGGGCTACTAACTTGAAAATTGAGTATTCTTAATTACCGCCCTCTTGTATTTAATATAATATATTTATCTAATTTTATTAGTTTAAAAAAAATAGTTAATATGGCATTTATTTTTTAAAACATTCTAGTTATCTTTCTTAATTAACTCATTTCTCCTCCTCCTTAATTATTGTTAATAGAACATTAATAAGGGTAAACTTAAAAAATATTGACAAATATGAAAATTATTCCTTATATTTAGGATCTATATTAACTCCTTAAATATATCTTATATCAAGAACATGAGGGAGTATATATATAGAGCCCATAGTCCTTGAAAAAGGTCATATTTTTTACCAGGCCCGAAAAAGCTCATTAACTACATCAACTATATATTTTTTGTAAAAAAAAAACAAAGAAAGAAAAGAAAAGAAAACATGACATGAATATATAGTTATCATGAGGGCGGAAAGAAGGATTGGGAGACGTAGGTGTTAGAACTTATTATTAACTATTTAGGATATTTTTCAAAATTTTTCAAAAGGTGATCAGATAATTTTAACAAACCAATTTAATTAACTTGCATTAATTAACCATGATTTTCACTTATGAATAAAAATGGATGTAGTTTTGCAAGATTGTAATCTTTCCTCGCATAACATTCTCCCTCTATAAAAATTCATAGAAAGAAACAAGAATCTCACTGGCACTGAAGCATTAGAATTTAGGTGAGACGGGCGAGGGAGGAAGATAAGCGATAAGTTGTTTATTTGTAAAAAAAAAATACTGATTAGGAGGCAGTAAACAAAATAATAGTCTAATAGAGTGTCAGAGCATGTTCGACGATTGTTGGAGGAAAAAAGTATTTACAAAAGTTTTTATATCATTTTTAATGACGTGTTGCCATGCTAATATTTCTTGGCAAAAATTGTGAAAAAATTCCTCATTGATAACTTATTTATTAAATGGGACATTCACGTGCAAATTATCTTCCATGTGTGCAAAATATCTTTCCTGGTATACAAATGATCTTTCCTGTGTGCAAAATTATTCCCTATGCGTATGCAGAAATCTTCCCTCCATGTGCAAGATATCTTCCTAAGTCCCATTTAACAAATAAGTTGTCAATAATATCTTTTTTAACAATTCTCCCTATTTCTTGCCAGATGGTAGTGGAAAATTATTGGATTCAATCACGCTGCGCAAAATACAAGTAATGGAGCACCACATATCACATGGTAAATTAATTTTGAATCCAGTATGAGAAGAGGAAATTGATGTTAAATAAATTAGTTTATTATGTTTCTGCTCTTTAGGTAAAGTTATATTTTTCAAGGACCTGTAAGAGTTGGTGTTTAAAAAAAGTCCCCTGTGAAAACATAATATTTGGACATAATGTTTCAAAAGAACTTTGTGGTGCTGACCTGTTAAAAATTTCACTCGACATTTTTTTTAAATTGTGGAAATGATAAAAAACACCCAATAATTGTGCGCATGCCTTTTATCTTTTCAGGTCCAGGATTTATTTGTAATTAGCCTGTCATTTTTAAACTTGTCAACTATGGGGTTGGAAGCGATATATCAGGCCAGCTAGACCTTAGCCATGTGCAAATGAAGATCAAACGTTTCTGTAAATACTAATTACAGTTTCTGTACACTTTTTTAGCATTTTAAACTTGATTAACGATGAGTATGGCTCAGGATTTCTTTAGCATATTATATTATACATACTAATTACAGTTTCTGTACACTTTTTATACTCAGACTCCCACTTATTTTTATCAACTTTTAAAATTTAAAAATTAATAAATAATATTATATAACTGCAAAAATATAAATGTGATTGAAAAGGTTAAAGTATATATACAATAAAATTTATTTTGGTAACCTAAATGATTTTTAAACGAGTATAGTTTAGATAGGTATTTTAGTCTAAAATATATGGCTTAATGAAAATTTAACGAGGAAAGAAATTTTGGAAATAGGAGGAAAGTTTTTCATATATATTCTTTTTGGTTTTAAAGAAACATCATACTTTATTATGGATGTTTGACGTATAGCAGAAAAGTAATGAAAATTTTACCAATTTTATAAATATAAACGTTTGACAATAACTCCTTAAGTTGAATGAAATAAAATAAAATAGTTTAGAAAATATTATTTACTTTTACTCAGCTAATGAATATTAAGGGGCATTCTTACCAACTTTATAAATATAAAATAATATGCCTTAACTTAGCAATAAAGAAGAGTGTTCTTCATGCACTCCCCCACGGAAAGGTTTTCTTGAAACACTCTTAAATTATATTCCCCCCCCCCCCCACCTATGCTATAAATAACTTAACGTTTTAAGTTAAAACCATCTGCATATTCTCTTCCGAACTATCTGTGTTAATAACACTCAACAGATATATGAGGAGGCCTTCAACAATGCTATACATAGATATATAGAGCTAGAGACCAGTCTGTTTTTTTTGGTTAAGTTCTTAGGTAATTATCATGTTTTTGGTGATTTCTAACATGAAATAATCAACCACACTAACAATCATCTTTTTGATGATGTGAACAGTTTCTCTATGAAGTTCGACTTGTATATCTGCAAATGCTTAATTCTAACGCCAGTTCGATGAAGGAATTCGAGCTTCTGAACATCCGTCTCCTGTTGCGTTTTACTGAATCATTGGAGCGTTCTTGTTTTTACTGAATCATTGGAGCAGTGGTGGTATACGCAGATGGTTCCTTTTTTGGTACAATATGCAGATGGTCTTACTTTTAACTTAAAACGTTAAGTTATTTTGTTTCTTAGTGTTGGCAGGTGTTGTGATTGGCCTGAGCATTTTGTAGTTCATATCTTATAAAGTTAGTTATTATTATTATTAAACTGTATGATTGAATCCTTTATGATAAGGAATTGCATTAGGAGCAGTAATCCCCTAAAGTTATGTGGAAAGGTTGTCCACTTGTCTTCTCCCACCTGCACCTTTTATTTGTTTCTCGAATGTGAATGGGAATGTCTTTAGTATGTGTTTGGTATGAATTGGCAGCAACCTAACCCAAGTCTTGAGCTACTGGGTATGTTTCAACAATTGTGTCAGAATCCCAGAAAATGGACTTGTTCCAAACCTGCAACTGCAACATTCATTTTTTCCACTGACATACCCATTTCATAACTGCGAACAAAGAAGAACACTTCAAATTTTTACATTGTGAGCATTATCCCGAGATTAAATAGCAAACTTAATATCTGAATGCAAGTACGCGGAGCCTTTCACTCTTTGCCTACAAAGAAGGGATGTATCCGCTCTTTCTTGGTTATGTTTTGAGGTAATTACCTTCTTCTCTTTACACCAAAACCTGATGGTGGTTCCAATTCATGGTTTTGTATAACTTCTAATATGAAACCAAAAACGCCAATAATTCTTCATCTTAATAGAAGAATCAGATATTAAAGAAACTTCACCGAGGCAAATTGGACAATAGAGTCATGTTGTTAATCGGCATGATCTTTAACCTATGGCTACTAATTAATTAGATAGCAAATAATCATTGGTCTATTAATTATGTGCACTGACTGATACCACTATCTTCTCATGCATATATAATTTATCATTAATCAGTGTATAAATCCAATGGCCTTCTTCTCTGTGCTTGTGGATAGCTTCAAAATCCTATTAATAAGGATAGCTTCAACTCGATGAGCATCCATCTCCTACTACTTCTTATAATGTCTCTTTTTTTGTCAGGCAAGTTATTCTCTTTTCATGTTTAAGGTTTGGTATTTATCTCAGCCGCTCTCGATGCTTATAATAACAGTTTAAACAAACTATATACCAGAGCCAGAGAAGATAATTACTCTGTATCTTCATAAAATTCACTTGGCAAATGAAGCCTACTATACTTTCGGTAAAAGAAACTTTGTTTGTCACTTTCAGATTGCTAACTTAGTTGGCAAATGTAACCGACACAACAGTTGATGTTGAGCGCATCTGTAAGTCAGTCTATCAGGTCCTACCGTATCAATGTTCCTCCCTGAGTGGAGACATGTTTTTGATGATGTTCTTGTTTCATTCTTATGCGAAGTTTTATGTTAAAACTAATTAATGGTTAATTGTGTCAGACTTGTTTCAAGTCTTGAAATATTTTAACTTTTAAATTTGAAAAAAAAAAATATTATTTTATGCTGATGATTAAGGTGGGCATTAGAGTATGTTATCATAGCATCTATTATTTGATATGAAAGTACATTATCTCAACCACTTATTCAAGGCTGATATTCATCGTCCATGCTGTTGCTGCCATGAATCCTCCCTCGGCCAATATGATTCGGCCTTTCCTTGAAGAGCTATGGCGCAAATGTACCATTCTGTATGAGCAACTGAGGAATAAGGCTCAGATGCTCATGCACACCACAAGCCAAAAGCATGTATTAACTATCAATCACAAAACAAACTTCACACACGCACATTTCTTGGAGAGGGGCATGCATAAATTTCAAAATGAATTGGTTATTGTGTTTTGGAAATATGTTAATTTTGTCCCGGGTAGGTAATGCCACCAACAAAAGTTAAACATATATATTCTTAACATTTTATATAGTGCAGTGTGAACATAAGTCCTCTCCTGTATACACATGTGAAAATGTATTGTTTGACAAATGAAATCAAACATGGTAAAGAACCGTTTCTCTCTACTGTCTCATTTATTAACATACCAGAAAATGAGAGGCTATGGGATTAGGTTTCGATGGCAAGAATATCAATCAAAAGATGGTTATCTTTCTATTTCAAAGTAAAATTACAAAACATTTTGTGGCCTTCAAGCGTTGATGTGAGTTCGCTATTCATCTTGCAAACTCTGATGAGTCCGTGTCCATGCCCTCATAGCACAAGAACGATTCATTGACAACAACTCGAAGACCCATTGAAATGAGCCTTACAATGACATCTATTGAAATGAACAAGAAATATAGTGAAAAAATGAGTAGAAGGAGGCCACTGGTAAGGGAGAAAACTTAGAACGTAACATAAATATGATGCGACCTTTGGCGCACCTTCTTTGAACACCCAACCTTCACCATACCTTTTGCAACACCCAAACTTCGCACTTTATAGAGATGATTAAGCCAGGTATCAGAGCACCTATTATTTAGTATCAGGGTACCAACAAGTTGTTGGTTGCAATGGTAAACGGCCTCACCCCCATAAGGAGAAGAACACAAGTTCAAAATCTCGAGAAGCGCACTTTCAAGAGAGGTAAAAGCTCTTTGTGCTCTAAGCTTCAAAAGAAGAAACCCTTCATATTATAAAAAATGGTATCAAAGCGTTGTATCAGGGTATGGTATCAGAGCATCTATTATTTGGTATCAAAGGGTTGTATCTCAACAATAATGGTTATTCAAAGTTGATAATTTTTGTCCACGCTATTGCTGCCATGAATCCTCCCACAGCCAACATGATTTGATCTCTCCTTGACGAGCTATGGCGCAATGACCTGTTCGTTTATAAACACAAGTTGGTCAGCAATGCAATTCATATTGGTGTAAGAAAATGTAAGATTAAAACATCCATTCAATTTTCTTATTGAATTGAAATATTTTAATTTTTAAATTTGGAAAATAAATATTACTTTATATAGATAATTAAGGTCGGTATCATAGCAATTATTATTTGGTATTAAAGTATATTATTTGAGCATCTTATTATTTGATATTAGGATAGTATCAGAGCACTTATTAAATCCTCTTCCTTTGACCCGGTTAATGTTGTTTATCCTAACGCAACATCTGTCAAGCAATCTGACCATCAACACTCTAAATAAGATTGCTTTATTTAGTTATATTATGAAAGGATGGATCCAATAAATCTTTATTTAGTAAAAGATGTCAAGGCCTTATTAGAGACTTTGCATCATCAATGCTGCAACATGCCACTGATTTTTGGTGGAATTCCATCGGTTTATCTCCGCGTACTTATACATGTGATTAAGTCCGTCCTTAAAGGATACAAGTGAATGTGAAATTAAAACTTCCGTTCATTTTTCTTATTGAATTGAAACCTTTTAATTTTTAAATTTGGAAAATAAATATTACTTTATATAGATAATTAAGATCGGTATCATAGCACCTATTATTTGGTATTAGAGTATAATATTTGAGCATCTTATTATTTGGTATCATAATAGTATCAGAGCACATATCATTTGGTATCAGAGCACCTATAAGATCCTCTTCCTTTGAGCCCGTTAATGTTGCTTATCCTTGCGCGGCATCTATCAAGCAATCTGACCATCAACACACTAAATAAGATTGCTTTATTTATTTATACTGTGGCAGGAATGGATCCAATAGATCCTTATACAGTAAAAGATGTCAAGGCCTTATTAGAGACTTTGCATCATCAATGCTGCACCATGCTGCTGATTTTTGCTGGAATTCCATCGGTTTATCTCCGTGTGCGTATGCATGTGATTAAATCCGTCCTTACAGGATACAAGAGATTTCTTTTGATATAGGTGATGTCTCACTCTTTGTTAGTACAATATTGATGATTTGTATCATGTCTTTGGACAGTGTCGTCTTAACAAGTTAAGCTGATGAAGGAATCAACCATTGTAATGCTTGCAATTTTGGCCTTCAGATAGAGCATGTTAAATATAAATATCAACAAGTTGCCGCTTCAATGTTAGTGGGGCTTTTAAGTCAGCAATGTTGAAAGAAGGAAAAGACAAATTTATAATCCAACTTTTAGAGAGAATCAAGTATTTGTTGAAATGCCAAAACCACTAAAAGTGATAAAACAAGAGAGGAGATGACAAAAAAAAAGATAAAGCAAGAGAGAAAGTAAGATGATGCACTAGGGTAGAAGACTTGCACAAAATTAGTATGAAGTAGCTTTAAATTCATGTTGCACTCAATTGAAATGTTGAGACTTTTCTAAGCTTTAAGCATTTTCATTATATATGTATTTCTATATATTTCTCATTAAAATAATGTCTTAATGTTATATAATTAATATTGTGTTTTCTAATCATTCTGCACATTAAAATGTAAGGTGTCTCTGCATATTTGAGAAGTGTAAATTATTTAGTTATTTTCTCTAGTTTCCGTTTGATCCTTAGATGTTAAAATGTTGTAATTCACTTTCACAAAAAAAGCATGGTTTTGTTATTGTTGTATGGATATGATGGCAATGAATATTACATACTTGAATCAAGAGACTTCCTTTTGTTACCATCTAACTGCTAGTGCCATCATATTTTTAAAATGTTATCAGAAGAGCATGAAAAGTTATCAGAAGATTATGGTATCCAATTAAGTAAAGTCATGGACATGAACCTGCTACCCTTAAAGGAGAAAACAGTGAATAAGGAAATAGTTGCAATATCAGATGTAATGAAGAGAACATTATCATCAGCACTTGGGGATTTCTACGAAGTTAGGATGTACATGTACATTCTTGTAGTTTTTAGAATGATTGAATGAATGTCTTGTTAGAATCTAATTGACAATATTTGACACATAGGTGTAGGGGCTACGGTAATGTATCAACTCTATGCATATTTTAATTCAGATATTGAAGCTTCCTTACATAGAAACATTGAAACCCAAATATAAACAATTGGCAAAGAGCTGCTTTAGGTATATGTGGTTTAATTTGCTATCAGTTTCAACATTCAAGTGATATCTGCTATATCATTTAGTTTTGATAAAAATGAATAATTTTTTGTAGGAAGAAATCAAATACTGTTTTGAAAAATCATTGGTTCCTAGATTTCAAAGGGCATGCGAAGCTATGTTAGAACAAGTGGACACTGCACTCCGGGAAGGAACATTTGAGCATACGGAATGGGTAGTACAGAAGCTACAACAACTTCAACCTCCAATATAGGTAGATTTTAATGATCTGAGATAAACTGTCAAGTCTAATATCACAGCATCGTCATGAGGAAGCGTTCACTTTCGCTCTAGGAAAAGAGGACAAACCTCTATTTTATTGGTTTTTTCATTGGGTAAGTATATCTAATATGAAATCAAACACAGTTTGTGTAACAATTATCTTTGATGATGTGAACAGTTTCTGCTCGATACTTTGGCATAGGTTCCAATCCCTTTGAGTTAAAAAGTGTTACTATGCATTTTGGAGCAGTTGGATAACTTAGAAGACAACCTGACCCGAAAAATAAAATGGATTTCTTATTTAGCTACAGTCATGGACATTAAAGATCCCACTATTATGTGCACTGATACCACCAATGAGTGTACTGATACCATTATTATGTATACTGATACCACCATAGTGGTATATGCAAACATTTCTTTGGTTTTTTTAGGTACAATAAGCATATAGTTCTAACTTAAAACGTTAAGTTATTTTGTTTACTAGTGTTGTCAAGTGTGATAGGCCCGAGCATTTTGTAATACGTTGCTTATGAAGTTAAATATTATTAAGCTAGCTATATGATTGAATCCTTTATGAGTAGGAATTGCATTAGGAGCAGTGTGGAAGTTAACTTTTATATTGCATCAGGAATTCCAACTTCATAGGATGGGCTTTCATATTGCATTCTCCGATATCCGAATAATGCTCATTAACTTTACACACAATTCCTAATCTGCCTTATAAGACGGACAAGTTATATACCATATGGGATAGATAAGTTATATGAGAACCAGATGTAACAACTCACTTAGCCAACTATGAATGCTTTGTATGGGAAATAAATTGGAATATCAAGAAGGGGGGAAAATCCAAGCTCCATTCACAACTCAGATACGTTGGAGAAAAAGGAACTATTCATCACTTTCAGATTGCTACTAGCCTACTACATTATACCATTCTTGCTTGAATTTATCATGAAAACAGGAATTAAATCTACCCTCTCAGTATTTAAAAGCACACTGTTCTCAAGTGTGGGTTCTTTTTTCTCAGACTCTCACATTCTTCAAATGTAATCTTTTACAAAATTACTGTTATATATATTTTGGCTATTCAAATAGGTTATCTTAGATTGACCAATATAAGTGGGACCGATCCTTACAATGGGCCGGATGTTTATCAATTCATAGGCTTAGCTACATAGCCCACAAATTTTTCCCAATCATTAATTTATATATAACTAACTTTTAATTTAAGTGTTGGCGCAAAACAAAAACTAACTTAATTCAAGTATCAAGAAAAAAAAATCCTCCTAATATGATTTTTTGACTTAATAAAAAAAAATCAGATCTAAAATTGTACTATTTAAAGAATAGTGTTAAATTTTTCTACTGAGCCTGTGATTAATGGCCCCATATTACAGTATCTTGGTTGTGACCGAACCATATTAAGTCAATGCCCGTGACTTGCCTTGATCCTAACTAACCAAGTTACAACTTACAAGCTCAGCAACGTATGAAATACTTTCCACGGTTAGGTGTCCCAATGATAGTTATATTTTATCGCAACAAAGCTTGGATTACAATTTACAACTTGTCATGTTTTGTTGTCTATACATGCATGGTACCGCTAATTATATTAAAAAATGAAGTTTGTTTTCTTTCCGTTACTATCCTCATCCGCGACCTCTCTTCTACTTCAAACCACATCATTCTCTGAGAAAATGACATAAAAATAGAGGAGCAAGGGATTCGTCTCTCCACTCTATTTTTATTTGTCCTTTTCTCACAGAAAATGATGCCGTTTGAAATAGAAGAGATAAAAGCAAAGCTTTGAAAAAATGTAGCTTATTATATACTCGTACATACTTTATATATATATATATATATATATATATATGCCTCATGTCACTTTTTTTTTATAATTATGTATGAAATATATACATATTTTTTTGTCAATGAAATATACACACACACCCATAAAATATGGACAGTGATTTAGAGTGATACTCGTACATAGAATATGGGGAGCCAACGGATGCAAGACAGTCCGGAAAATGCATTCCTCGAGACTGAACAAACACCACCAAAAAGATAGGCCTGTAAACTGACAATGGAGAAAACGTTTGGGGAAGCAACCGAGCAAAATATTTTCATGAAAAATGCTGGTACCAAGTATATAGCCGATTGCAGCGTAAAAAACACCACCAAGTTCTTGCTTGTGGTTCGATAATATCTTCATTGATTTTGTTATTTAGACATTCATTAATTATTCCATATATTCGATTAAGTAAAAAACAAACCACCCTTATCGTAAAAACTGAAGAGCTTTTTACCCTTATAATATTCCGTTTACACATTTCTTCTCTTTTCTTTCTTTAATCAGGATAAAATTCCATCTTATATATATTTGTGTGTCCCCATTTTTTGCTGAGTTATTATAGCATTATAATTAATTAATCTGGTTTCATCTTATATTACATGCCCGCCAACCATTGAAACGAGAACGGGAAGAAAGCCCTATCATCACACCCAACTCAAAACCTAACAAACAACTGATTTCAAGGTTACTCGATCACTTCTTTTCATTTCCCTAGGCCACACACTCCCAGCGTCACAAAGCTCAATAAGTCTAAAGCTGGTCTTTTAAGTGAAATAGGTTTTCTAAAAGACTTGAGCATGCTTTTATATTCAAACAAGCCAGGTCAGGCCAAATAAAAATATGAATTATATTCTTAAAAGTTTTTGTTTGGCCATGCATGAAAATATCATGATGCATGCAGGGTCATAAAAAACTTGTTGTGACCAACATTGATTGTAGTTTTTGGACACTCACTTCCGCTATCAAACAACTATTTTTGAGTTATCTATACTTTTTACTCTTAATAATGCTAACATATAATTATAGAATGTATTACTTCTCGTGATCTTTAATATATGACATATTTACCTAATTTGATTATATTAAAGAAGTTAGTTAATTTAATAGTTAAGTTAGTAAATATGCTTTATAGTAAGGGAGTATGATTCTCATAAAAGAAAAGCAAATTAAGTTATAAATGAAACTTATTCGTTTTGGCATAATGTGTCGGCATCAACACGTTGCATCGTACAAATTGTTGGCGGCAGCTAGAGGTGGTCCCTGAAGTTATAATCACTAACCTTCTAAAATTTATATTGACTCATTTTATAACATAAAACATAAGAAATTGATTAATTAAAGGGTTAATATAACTTTTGGTCCCTGAAGTTTGATCCAATTTTGGTTTTGGTCCCTCAAGTTTGAAATCGGTGGTTTTTGTCCCTGAAGTTTCACCCAATTTTGGTTTTGGTCCCTCAAATTTGAAATCGGTGGTTTTAGTCCCTGAAGTTTCACCCAATTTTGGTTTTAGTCCCTCAAGTTTGAAAATGACTTGGTTTTTTTTCCGGGCCGGGTCGGGTTTCAAAAACGAGTCACCAAATCCTTTTCAAACTTGAGGGACGAAAACCAAAATCGGGTGAAACTTCATGAATCAAACCATTGATTTCAAACTGGAGGGACTAAAATCAAAATCAGGTGAAACTTCAGGGACCTAAACCACTGATTTCAAACTTGAGGAATCAAAATCAAAATTGAATCAAAGTTCAGGAACCAAAAGTTATATTAACCCCTTAATTAAATTATATTTTTGTTTCCCTATTATAGAGTGCTAGACTTTTTCTTTAAAATTAAAATTCAAAATATGATACTTTCAAATTGAACATGTTTCTCACTTTCTTTCAAATCTCCTTCCAGCTGATAGACTTGCACTTGCACGAGGATGATAGCAAGTATGTGGAGTTTTATTTCTTCCATCTTAGGCTTATTCTTAGTTCTTCCCTTTATAAATCCATTTCATTATTTTATTAAATTATGTAATCCTTTGACAAGCATCTATGCAAAGACAAACTTTGCATACAATTCAAGATAAAAGATATATGCACTCTATTCAGCCTCACCTATGATGATGGAAGAATTGCTATGGTAGTCAAAATAAAATGGCGAATTACAATTTAGCTTTAAAGACAACAATAATCAATATTTATTTTCATTGAGCCGTAATTATTTTTTCTTTATTTTGATTGATAATCTAACATAATAATTTTACTTTAAACTTTAATTAGAGCTATATCAAAAGATTAAAACCTCAATTGTATAGGATGTTGGGTGTGATGATGAGATGAATATCTAATTTTTAAGAAATTTGATATAAATATTCATGAATTCATTTGAATTCATGAACACGGCAGAAAATTTGGGTGCCTTTGGGAAAAAAGATAAACGACTTTACTTGTCACAAATATTTGCAAATAATCATTTTTACCTCTTTACTCAAGGAATCAAATCTCTAACCATATTCATGAATTCATTTGAATTCACGGAGATCTTTATGTCAAATTTTTTATAAAACATAAATTTGTCTTCATCATCAGAACCCACATGGCATATAATTGAAAGTTTAATTTTAATAATATGGCTCAATTTCATGCCCAAAATAAATTTAAAGAAAAATTTTATGTTAGATCATTAATCATTAATCAACATAAAAAAAGAAACAATTACGGAGGGATATTATTGATTGCCTTTGTCTTGAAAACTAAATTCAAGACCATATCTTAGTTGACATTCATAACAATGCCTCCATCAACGTAATCGAAACCAAATATAGTACATATGTCCTTTATCTTCTTCGATTGTATTAAGATCTTATTTAAGATGCATATCAGTCAAAAGACCACAAATATCTGTAGATAAATGAGTCTAGAATGAAAACAATAAAACTCAACCTTATTATTACCCTTGTATGAGTCGTGAAGATATGTCTTTGGACCAGGGTTCTCAGACCCGGACCTGCCGGTCCGGGTCCCAATTTTCAATAAAAAAATTTTTTTTTTAACTTTTTCCTTTAGAATTTCATACTATAAGCCTAAAATCTTCAAATACTCACCGGTTTGGTCCCGGGTTAGCTCCGGTTTGGCCCCGGTTTGACCCACTGACCCTTAACCCAGTACCCCGACCGGTTCAATACCCGATCCAGATTTTAATACCTTGCTTTGGACAACTTTAAGGAAGGAAATTTAAACAGTACAGAGATAATTCCCAAACTGAAAATAACACATAAAAAAGGGAGATTTACACTTAGGTCCCATGTAAGGAAAAAAATGAAGAAATGGTCCCTATAGATTGCAAAATGAAAAAATGGTCCCATGGAGTTGTCAATACAGGCTCCTGGAGTTGTCATTGACAACTCCAGGAGCCTGTATTGACAACTCCATGGGACCATTTTTTCATTTTGCAATCTATAGGGACCATTTCTTCATTTCTCCTCTTCCTTGGGACTTCAGTGTCATTCTCCCTAAATTTTAACTTTAAAAGAAAAAATTACACTATTATATAGAAGCAGAAACATAACTTCATCAATTCTTCAGAGATTCTAAGAAGTTATACAGTACAGATCTAGAAGTCGAGATGTTACCTGTGGTGGTGTGATCCGTGGGATGGATAATTCAGTTCAAGATGCTTCTATGTTTAGAAGGGAGGAGGATGATATGCTAGCTGAAGAAATTTAGGACTGTCCTTTAAGTTGACTTGTAATTCTAATTTTCCCAGTGCCAAATGGAAAGGGAAACGGACAAAGCACTCAACAAGATTTATTAGGCCGAAAGAACGAAAATAAACATAATAATATCAATCAGACTAGAAGGAACCCATGGAACAGTAAATCAATATGCATGGAAACAAAAGCCATGGAATTAAACAGTGTAATATGATACAAGTAGAGAATTCGGAGCATATACCAAATGTCAAATAACAAGTTTAACAGAATAATTAAGCTCTAGTTTATCATGCTTTCTTTCCAAAAATCATCTGACTTTCAGTACTTGAAATTCGTGAATTAGTAAAACGTCACATTTTGTATAACATATAATGTGTTCTTGTAATAAGAAATCACAATGATGAAAAATATGTGCCAGTTTGTAGAGCTTTATTCAAGAGACTAGCATACCCTGGTAAAAAGGAATATATAGAAAAATGCTCCCCCTCCAATTTCATCTTTGGAGATCGGATACTAGAAAAATGAGACGCGCACTTCACCATGCTAAGCTTTAGTGTCTATAGTCTATATTGAATGAAGCTCAGCAATAGTCAGCCCGAAAAAAGGAAGATAAAGTGATAAACATGAGATGGAAAGTGCTTATTCAGTTGAATTCTTCAACACTTAGCTTCAAGAAAAGAAGGAAGGGAAAATCTGAAGATTTCAGGACAAGGGCACTCTAACAATTTCACAAAGCAGCTTTCTTACAACTTTTTACAGTATTTACTAAAAATTAAACTTTGTTTCTGCTAAACACAAATCCAACATAATATAGCACACTCATGGTAAATTTTCAGAACTTGGAGAATCATTTCAGCAGTGCAGTTTAAATAATGAAATTTAAGAGCACAAACCGTATTTATGACCCATGAGAACCCATAGCTGACACAACCATCTCATCAAAGGCAAAGCCAAGAACCACCTCCGCCGGAAACACAGGAACCAAAATCGAAACACCACTTCTGAACCACAAAAAGCCAAACATCAAAGCAGAAAAAAAGGCTTCAACCACAAACTAAAAACAAGAAATCGAATCAGATTTTATTTCTAGGGAAAAAAAATGAAAGAACTAGCAGAAGTTGGACTAGATCGGACCTCGAACTCGCGACGGAGGGTCAAATCTCTCAAATCCGGTGGAAGGATCCAACATTTTAACTAGTACGTTCTTCTCCAGCTCTAACCAAAACACCTTTGGTGTGCAAGTCACTTCCATAAAAACTGGAGGTTGAAACACCTATTTTAGTCTAGGTTCAAGAAACGTTCGGTTCGATGTCTAGAAACGGTGAGGAGGGCTGACGACGGCGGAGATGTGGTCAGAGACAACCATCTCTTACCTCTGGCCGTGAACGCATTGCACGGAGGGTCAAACGTGATCCGGCATCTCTAGCTCAAAGGTGACCAAACGGGCATTACTAGAACATAATGCTTTACGAGATCTTTTTTTTGTCAGGGAAAGAATCTTTTGTATTAATCAAATCAAACGCTCCACAACCTCCTTACCTCCGCCCTCTGCCGCTCTGCGTGTGGTCCAGTTCCAGGAGCAGAGGGACACACAGGTTATTATGATGCAGTATTGGGTTTGAGAGTGTTCAAGCCTCGTGATTGCAGAAGACTGTTCGCCTTAGTGGGTGTTTGGGAAAGCTTAAATAAGGGCTTATTTAAAAAATAAGCCCGAATCACGCAAGCCGAGAAAAAACTCCTCTCACATACTTACCTCGTATACTGTGAATCACGAATTATAAGCACGTTTTGGACAAAAATAAGCCATTCCAAACACACACTTAGTCGGCCGTCACGTGGCCTCTTTTGACTATCCCTCTCGGATCTGCTTTTCAGTTAATTAAAATCTTGGTTCATTTATAAAAAAAAATATTTAGTTCAAATAATTTAGGAAGAATAATGTATAAATCTAATTGAACTATCAAAACCTAAGTTCAAACATATATATTTAATAAATTATTAACGAGGTTAAAAGATCAAATTATAATTTTTGAATATTATTAAAAGGATAGAACATTCTCCTATAATTTAAAAATTCTAATATTTATCGATATAAAATTATTCAAATTTGAATATATCATATACAATCGCAAAAAATATTTTTATTCAATCATGGTATTATATACATATAAGAATATAATGAGTGGATTCATTTTTCTATTTTATCAAAAACTATCAAATGTTTGGGGAATTTCACTTGTTTTATTTCCCTAATGTTAATCCTATATGCCAAAAAGAAAAATTACTTGTCCGTTACTCTAAAGAAAATTAATGAATATTGATGTGTCTGTTTCATTTTTGAATCATATATTAAGTCATGGAGTAAATTTCATTGGTTTTAATTAATACACTAATAATCATAACTAAAAACAAGAGAATAGAGAAAAAATTGAATCAGCAAATAGAGGTGATTCGAAAAATAAGAGATGACTTTGAGGGAACAACGTGGTTATTTAACAACATTTAAAAATTTTTAATTAAGCCTCTTGGCCAGATCAAGAATTTGTTAAAAGTAAAGGTTTAAATTTGGATTTTATTATTTCAGCTGGATCTATATAGGATTCTCCTAAAAAATTCTCAGTGTCAACCCCAAACAAATTTTCAATTGAAGATTTTTGATAGGGGTACTCTTTGAATTCTTTTTCTCAATTTCTTCTCAGAATCTCATCTCTACCCTCAGATAAAAAAATAAATGGTTTGAATTTAATATTTTCTAAAACTATTATTATAATATTTTATAATTTAATTTTTTAAAATTTTGTTCAGGTTATAATTATAAATTGTGTAGATTAGATTTTAACAGTTCGAATTTATTTATTTATGTTTAAAATAATATTTTTATAAAATATAAAATCTAAACCATCTATTTTTTTAATATGAGTGTGAAGATGAGATTTTGAAAAGAAAAAGAAATAAAAGATTACGAGAGAACCCAAATCCAGGATTTCCCCCCAATTTTCTCTTAAATCAATTTGAGCCAATATTAGGCAATCACTTATAGACCGCAATTTATTAAAGAAACAAATGAAACTAAATTTAGAGAGAAATGAAACAATTGAAATTGCTAGTTGATATGTACATTGCAGGCACTTATGTTAGCATTTAGCATCCTCTGTTCCATTTAAGGCGTTCATTTACAATTTCAAAAATGCATCTTAAATAATGAAACTTATAATCAAACTCCTAGCTGTAGCATCTAATAAAAACATGTTTATTATGAAAGCAGAATGTTTTGGCAAAAGTTACATTTTTTTTATTGGAACATACTAAGCAAGCATAATGTAAAATTTGCTTTACTATGATGCACTGGGACAAGTCGCTGAGAGGATTTGATGGAGTTTCTCTCTTTTCTGGATATATATATATATATATATATATATACATCTTTTTTATTGAATTTTATAACTTAATGGAAAATAAAGTTTTTTTCCTGCAGTAAAAGCTGGATGGGTGGCTGGGTGTCAATATAATATTGAGGAGATTATTTTTTAAAAATAATATGCACTTGCTACAATTGGAATTTACTTTCAAAAAGAAGTAAAGCGATTCTCCTTTTTCATCATCAGTTTGTACTTTGTATCCTTTGTCTCCTATCGTAATTAATACGGATCCCATTACCTTCGAAATCATATAAAATTGGGAAAATTACTCTCTTTTTTTTTTAATTACAATGATAAGAGAAACAGTCTCTTGAGAGTCTCGACGTACTCAAACAAAGATCAACCTAAAAACGGCAGTAGAGAAAAGCCAAATCTTAGCTTAAATCTGCTAATATTTGGATTAAATAAAAATCTGGAGGATAGTGCAATAAGGATAGGTCATTGTTTGAATCTAGAGCCGCTTTAATGATATGGATGACAGTGATATGGATGAATAGAGAGGATTAATGATATAATTTAGAGTTAAGAACTTTATCCCTGTTTTAGAACGCACTTTTAATCCAGCACATTATCCCTGGTTGGTGTAACAAAATAAAATGGAATGAAAAAACAGAATGGACAAGGGAAAAAGTAATTTTGTGGATGGGAAATGTCCTTTGTGCCCTTGAATGACCAAATGCCTTGTTTTGTGTAAATACGTACATTCTTGAGTTCGACGCATCCCATAACTATGCTAAAATTACTCAGGAAAAGAAGAAAGGGGAAAAGCATTTTTAGCCGTAACAACCAAAACTTATCATAGGTTACATGCATCAGAAAACTTGAATCCAGCACATTCGTCAATTGTGCCTCTCGCTTTTCTTGTCCGTAAGCAAATATACAAGTTGCCTGATTGTTTATTTGCTACTACCTTGCAAAGAAGCAAAGGCATTTTAATGTATCAAGGATAGTTAATACAGGACTGAAGTAAGATGACTAGACCTATCCATTTTGCTAAGAGTTCAAAAATTATGAAAATCAAATAGATAGGTGAATTAAGAGAACTAAACCTGTGCAAATGAATAAACGCAGTGGAGTAAATTCCGGCAAATCTTTCATGGTACAGAACAGTGCGCTGTGTGGCCACATGGGATAGAATTGTAAAACGGTTAAAATAAAGGAAAAGTGTTTGTGTGTGTTTGGATTAGCTTTTTTTAATAGCTTTTATGACTTACGAGGTAAGTGTGTGAGAGGAGTTTTATCTCGGATTTCGCAAACCATGGTTTGGAGGATTGCCAAACATAGTATACACGGAACCAAATATATTGAACAAGTCTTGTTGGCTTATACTGTGAAAACAGTTAAAAGAATCTTATATCAGCCTTCGCAACTTAACTGTCTTGTTGGCCATTAATGCAAACAAGTCTTAATTTAAATTTAATATACAATCTTTAAATAAGCATTTTAACATAACTGACATGCAAGTAATTTTAAACAAGATGAATTTTTAACAATTCATGAGCCATCCACTTTTAATATGTAAACTTCAGTTCTAAAATGAATATATATATCAAACCCCTTGAACTTTCTACATCGCAATTCATAAAAGGAATCATTAATAAACTACTGTAACCACTAAACTTTTTTCTACGCACTTTACTATTGGGTAATATACAACTCTCTTTTCTCATAAATATAAGTATTACTTATATGATAAAATACTTTAAATAGTGAACATACTGTCTCAGTAATATGAGTTTTATTGATAAACTCATAAAATCCCAACACTCAATATTGGTTCTCGCAAACATATTGTTAAAACAAATTTAATATATGCATTAATCAAAAACCCCCAACAGATAGGAACAGAGTTAGTAACCGAAACAATATACCTACGATTATTGAATTCACCAACGAATTGTAATTCTACAACTTAAAAAGCAAAGATAGTCTACATGTAACTACGACACAAAGGCAATGCCACCGGTTTAATATATTTAATAATCAAAACAATTTATGGGTTACATCTCAATCAAATGAAGCCTAGTAATATAAAGATTATGTGTGAGACATCACTTGAACTAGAGGTGGGGGCTGGCCCGTTTAAACCCGACTCTTATAAAAGGTCGCTATTTTGAAGCTTGAACTATTTACTCACGGACTCAGGCACGGCCTACGAAAGCCAGTTTAACAAAAAAAATCATTTTTTTAAAGTAATTAAATTAAAACACTAAGATTTTTAATTTAATACAAATATTTTAAGATATTAAATGTTTTATATTTTTTTGATAAATAGAATAAGTGACCATTTGCCTTAAAATAAAATTCTTCACGAGATAGAGACTCTACTTTCTCATTTTTCAATGTGTGTTATTAATTTTTCTTTTTGACATAGTTTATATAATATTCGGACCTATTCAAATAAAATTAAAAAATTATTCTTTTTGTTTACCTTACATCAATAAAAAATGATTCTTTCAATATTTCATAAGGAAAAATTTATTTGGGGAAAGATTAAGAACCAATGAAAGATTCTTAAAAGTTGAGTAATATTTTTTAAGAAAAAAAAAATAGAAAACTTTTAATTAACTATAATATCATCAACAAGCTTCTGTTAGCTTTTTAACAACAATATAATCAAATTTTCCTTTAAAATGTTCAAACAGCAACACTATATGATTTTTAAAAAATTTTCAAATTTTAAAAAATTATTTTTTCAAAGCAAAACTCAACTTGTAGTCATTTAATAAAATTAAAAAAATTGATGGGCTTAAACGGGCCCACGGCTGAACAAGGCTAGCCCTTTTAGGCCCGACTCCTTCTGGAAGCTCTAAATCATAAGCCCATTGGCCCGATTTTTCGGCTCTAACCTAGACCAAAAGAAATCACTTGTATCTTGTAAGGATGAACTTAATCACATGCATAAGCACACGGATAAAAACCGATGACATTCCAGCAAAAATCAGCGGCATGGTGTAACATTGATGATGCAAATTTTCTAATAAGGCCTTAGCATCTTTTGTTGTATAAGGATCCATTGGATCTATTCTTGCCATGATATAAGTAAGCAAAGCAATCTTATTTATTGTGTATAAACAACATTAATGAGCTCAAAGGAAGAGGATTGATAGGTGCTCTGATACCAAATAATAAGATACTCTAATACTGTATCCTGATACTAAATAATAGGTACTCTAATACCAAACAAACCGCAGAAGAAATCACTTGTATCCTACAAAGACGGACTTAATATCATGGATAAGCACGAGGAGATAAATCGATGGAATTCCAGCAAAATCCAACAGCATGGTGCAACGTTGATGATGTAAATTTTCTGATAAGACCTTGGCATCTTTTGCTGTATAAGGATCTATTGGATCCATTCCTATTACGATATAAGTAAGCAAAACAATCTTATTTAGTATGTTGATGGTCAGATTGCTTGATAGATGCTGCAAAAATATAAACAGCATTAATGGGCTCAAAGGAAAAGGATCTGAAGGTGCTCTGATACCGTATCCTGATACTAAATAATAAGTGTTCTAATATTGTACTCTAATACCAAATAATAGGTGCTCTGATACTGACCTTAATTATCTATATAAAATAATATTTATTTTTCAAATTTAAAAATTAAAATATTTCAATTCAATGGTAAAGATGAACCAGAATTTTAATTTCACTTTATTTTATACCAATATATATTGCGTTACTGACTAAGTTGTGTTCATGAACGAACAAGTCATTACAACATAACTCCTCAAGAAAAGGTCAACTCATGTTGGTCATTCGAGGATTTATGAGATTCATAGTAGAAACATCGTGAACAAGAATTGTTAGCATTGGATAAGTGTCATTGTTGAGAAACCACACTTTGATACCAAATAATAGATGCTCTGATACCGTACCTTGATGCGATGCTCTAATAACATACTTTGATATCAAATAATAGGTGCTATGATACCTGCCTTAATCATCTACATAAAGTGTGAAGGTTGAGTGTCACAGAAGATGCATCGAGGTTAGGTGCTCAAAGAAGGTATGCCAAATGTCACATCATATTTGTGTTCTGAGTTTTCTCCCCTACCAGTGGCGTCCTTCTACTCATTTTTCCAATATCTTTCTTGTTCATTTCAATAGATACCAAGCTGTTATTGGAGCATCTGCACAATCAATGCTGCACTGAGTCCCTAGTTTTTTACTGGAATTCCATCTGTTCACCTTTGCGTGCTTATACACATGATTAGGTCCGTCCTTGCATGATTGGTTCAGGTAATGTCACACGTCATCTTAAAGTATTTTATTATATCTATGGGAAAATCACTTGCATATTAGTCGTATTTGAAGATTGTTCCTTCAATAACCAAAAACCTAATTAGTATTTCTAAAACTTGCCTTGACAATGATATATTGATTGCTTTCTTTTCTAATGTTTGCGTTATCAAGGAACAGCAAATTAATAAAATCTTCCACAAGGGTTATACCAAGAATGGGATGTATCTAATTCGTCAAGCTATTAATCAATTGCTTTCTTCCAGACAACCAAAGTCATCCTCAGTTCATATGACTACTACAAGCCTTGTTACTGCTAATTTTCCAAATTTCTCTTGTACTCAATCTTTTATATCTGTTTCTGATTTGAATACTTCTGTGTATGATTTTCGTTTATGGCATATCGCATTGGCCACCCTGATGCTTCTATTGTATCTCAAATAATGAAACAGCGTAACATTTTCAATAATAATAAGTTTTTATGCGAAGCCGCTCCTAGTGGTCCCTAACTCAGCCTTTGACTTCTACACAGCACTGACAATGTCATACCCCCATCTCTGACTGGACCCCACTTATTGATACCAGATCACCTGGCCTGGAGGCACCTGTCTCGGGTTCGAGGGTGGACTCACAAGGAGTATTTGCATACCCCTTGTGCATTTCTTTCGCCTCCGCAAGTATCGAACACTTGACCTGGGGTAAGTACAAGTGTCAGGTAATCTGGTATCAGTAAGTAGAGTCCAGTCAGAGATTGAGGGGTGTGACAATAAAATGTCAGCACCCGTTTCCATTTTGATAATCAAAGAGTAATAAAGACGAAATTCAATGGGCATACAGAAAAGTACAATTATACTGATAAAAATATTTGTTTACAATCCCAACGTCGTTTGTCAATGGAAAACAGAAAATACAACGAAAACTTAATATTTACAAATTATTCAAAATATTAAGCCATAAACTAAGGTATAACCACGTTCATATCCTCACCTTGAGACACGTGCCACTCACTTTCCGGAGTCTACATCTTTTCCCTTAGACCCACTGGTACCCGCTGAGGTGTTTATTAAAAATAAGGTGAGATTCCGAAGAACCCCAGTAAAAACATGATATCGTTCATAGAGAATGCGAAAAGTAAATATGATATATGACATGTTTGCACCAATTAATGAACATTATAAACATATCATCTGCATGTATACATGAGTAGGGCCCAGCCCCACTATTCTGCACCGGTTGGGTTTTCACCAACTATAGTATAAGTGCCTTTGGCACTTCTGGCCCCTCTCTTGGCAAATCATGTTGATTAATAAAGCGCATTTACAAACATTGTCATTCACACAATCATATAACTATGGCATAATGTATGATGGATAATGTCCCTACTTCAACGCTTTATAATCCTCTGTTTAACGGTGTCTCGTAAAGCATGTCGTTCCGGCTCTCGACTCAGTCCTAAAATATTAAATGTACAAGAAATAGGTCATAACTTATCCAAGTATCATTTTAGACTCCTCTATAGTATTTCTTGTAGTTATATTAGTCTATGGTGAAATTTTAGTAAAATGCCCTCGGGACCCTGGCTTGGTCCCGCCGTACCTGGTCCGATGGCACGCTTTCCCAAAATTTTGACTAACGCTATTCTGAGGTATTTTCGCCCAAGGAATCCATTTTAGGCTCAAAATTACCAAATTCACTATCAAATTATGAAAATACCCTTGACAGCCCCTATTTAGTGATTTCAGTGGCGTTTTCATAATTATGCTTTTTTGACCTCTACCGAAAAAGTGCCCAACTGTAACCCCACCTATTTTTTCCCACTGAGTCTAATGGAACCATTTATTTTATAAAAATCCATTTCCTAGTACTAGTTCTGGTTCTGGCCGAAATTATTAAGGAAAAATGGAAAAAATGAGGTTTTGTGTTTTAGCTCCCAAAACTTGTACTTTTCCACTTCTAATCCTTGATTAACTCATTTGAACACTTCTTAACCATGATTTAAAGGATTTTGGGTAGCATAACCCCTTAGGGTTATGATTTTTCTAATTTTACAACTCAACCCAAAAATCACAAAACCAAACAACAATCACCAACAACAACTTCAATACACTAAGAAGTTGAGATTTTAGAGATTACCTCATGATCATTGATGTTTCTCTCTCTAGAATGTCCTCTCTCTCTCCCCCCCCTCAACCTTGAAGAATAGCTTGCTAAACCATGATTTCCATGAAGAATAAGAGATTAGAGGATGAACTACACAAATAAGAAGCTTAAATCACTTGAAAACAAGCTCTTACCTTAGCTCTTGCTTCCTCTTACTCTCTAAGTCTCAATAACTCTCAAGCTCACACACACACTCTCTCTCTTTTCTCTTTGTCTTGGCCGAATGTGTGCATGAAAGAGGAAGGAGTTTGTGTTTAATAAATTGGTTTTCTTCCTTCCTAACCATTGATTCAATCAATGGCTCAAGTTGTGACACTTGTCACCATTCTCTCTTCCTCATAATTTCTACATTGACCTGGCCATTAGTTGAATCATTATCTCCCTTTTCTTGCTCCAACAAATCCGTCCCTCTCCCTTTCTTTTCTCCACTAGCCATGCTTCTTTCTCTATGCCCATACTCTTACACCCTTTTTATGTAATCATGTTTGTCTCTTCCTTCACTCAAGCTTACCATCATGCAATCAAGTATCTCCCTTCCTTTACGCAAGCTATCCCTTCATGCATTCACCATACTTCCAAGTTGTGTACACTCATCCTTTGTCATCATTGAAATATTCATGTAGCCTTGTCATCATGACTCTCTTCATGTAGTAATTAGGCATGTGCTCATGAAATCAAATTTTCTCCTCATTCATGCGTGTTTGGACGAAATTTCAAGAGGGAAGGAAAGGGAAAAATGATTTTAACAATTCCACAATTGACATAATTGGTTTTATGTATAATCCCCCTTAATTTCCCAATTCTTGATTTATTCCACCAAAAATAATGCCATTATGCATTTTCTTTTATTTTCCTTGATTAATTGAAATTAACTCCAATTAATTGAAAAATAATTAATCTTGGGCTAAATTAGCAAAATTATGATTTTGCTATCCTCTTTTATAATTTAATTCAATTTTTGAATTAATTTGCCCATTTCCTCATGAATATGAATATTTCAAAATTCACAAGATCCAAATTCATGAATATTCACCATTTTATTGAATTATTCAAATAATTACAATATATTTTTTGTGAATAAAATTTGGGGTGTTACAGACAAAGCTTGTCTTTTATAAAACAAATTACCAGGTCTTTTCCCTTGCCTTTACACACTCCAGTTTCTTCCTTCACGTCTCTCCTCCTTTTATCTCCAAATGCTGCAAAGCGTGATCTTCAAGCAAAACTCTTCTCTTTTTCCATTTCTTTCTTGTTTCGCTCACACCAAATGTTCAATTGGCTTCTACTGTGGCTTCATCTACCAACACTTTATGCGCAGAATTTATTTTTTGAGTACATTGTGTTGTAAATATTGTGTGTAAGTGTGTTAAAGAAAGAAGTCTCATAATTATATTCAAGATTGAAAATGCCGCCCTAATATGCAATTAAATATAAGCTTGATTTAGTAAAAAGGCTTATAAGAGGAGTCGTCAAACTAACCGTTGGAGTTTTAATTGACCAATTTGAATAACATTTAAAAGATTTTATTTCATTAAACTATAATTAATTCTTATTTTATAGCTATCATTTTAATTATCATTAAACCATTGTTAATGGCCATTATTGCTGCTTAACGATCACATGCTTTTTGCCTACAAAAGGCAATGCATGGTCTAAGGTTAAGATACATAGATGTTAAAGCATCGAGGTTAGAAGACACCAAGATCTATCCTTCAGCTTCTTTTGAGTTACACTGTTATCTTTTTGTTGTTCTGTCAACATGCTTTCTATAGAAAGGACTCGTCTTATCCTGATAAGTACCGCTTTGTAATTTATTAGGGGGGTTGTGAAATATCTCCTAAGAATAGTGCTATTGAGCATAATTCGAACTATATGTTTGTTATATTTATACAGGTGCTACCACCAACAATTTGTACTATACAAAGTACTGATGCCTACACATTGTTCCAAAACCAATAAGTTTCATTTATAACTTAATTTGCTTTTCTTTTATGAGAATCATACTCACTCACTATAAATCTTATTTACTAACTTAAGTAACTTCTTTAATCTAATCAAATGAGTAAAGATGTCATATATAAGGATCGGGAGAAGTAATGCATTCTATAATTATATGCTAGCATTATTAAGAGTAAGAAGTATAGATAAATTGAAAATAGGTGTGTACGCTAGCGGAAGTGAGTGTCCAAAAACTACAATCAATGTTGGTTACAATAAGTTTTTTAAGATTGTATGCATCATGATATTTTCATGCATCGCCAAACAAAAACTTTTAAGAATATAATTCATATTTATATTTGGCCCAGCTTGGTGTTTAAATATAAGGATGCTCAAGCCTTTTAGAAAGCCTATTTTGCTTAACAGACCAGCTTTAGGATCGTTGAGGAGCCTATTAAGCCTACTAGGTTGACTTAAGTCTATTATAAATTTACAATATTACGCAAAATTATGTAGAAAGTATGTGTTGAATGTAACATCCTATTTTTTATTTTTATGATTTCATTATCATTAAGAAATAATTATTTTATAATAATGGATTTTATCATGTAATTAGTTTATTATCAAGAATTTACCCAAAACTATTAAGCTCCTTAACTCCAATTACCAAAACCACACAGAGAGAAAGAGCTTCTCGGTAATCAATTGAAATTGTTTTTAACACCCATAAGGAAAATAATCAACCACTTTGCAAAATATATTGGCAGTACTATTACCATACAGTGTAATACAACAACTCACTTAACAAAATGACCTAACTAAACGACTATCTCGGCAGTCATAGAAGTCGCAGGCGTTGCTTTGTCTCCACTAGGAACCGTTGTCTCTTCGCTCATTATAGGGTTTCTTGGCACACAATGATGGAGTGGGCCATGTTTCTTGGGCTTTCTTGATTAGACGAAAAAGGACTTATAGCTCTGGTACCATATTGAGCTCCTTAACTCCAGTTACCAAGGCTTAGCCAATTGGCCATGATGCCTACTGATGAAGAAATCCGTTTGGCAATTTTTGATATGGGACCCTACAAAGCTCCAAGATATGATGGATTTTCACCCATTTTCTTTTAAAAGAATTGGAGTATAGTAGGAAGTACGATATGCCTTTTTGTCAAATCTGTCTTTAATGGTTCTATGGCAACGGCAAAGGCTAATAAAACTCTGCTTACCCTTATTCCAAAAAGAGATATTCCTGAAAGGGTTGAACACTTCCACCCTATTTCGTGTGCTCTGTGCATTATAAGTGTATAACCAAGATTAAGGCCCAAAGAATGAAGAGCTTATTGGTTGATATCATCTCTCCTATCAAGTTGGGTTTATTCCAGGGCGACATATTCAGGATAATATTATTGTTGGTCAAGAGATACTTCATATAATGCATAAATCAAGAGGAAGAAAGGGTTTCATGACTCTAAAACTTGACCTCGAAAAAGCATACGATAGGGTCAATTGGAAATTTCATGCAGCTGGTTTTAAAGGAGGTCGGAATGGATGAGGTTTTTATTAATCTTATAATGCAGTACATTTCGACTACGTCTTATGTTTTGTGGAATGGGTCTTCCTCTACTTTTTTCCAACCTAAGAGGGGTCTCCATCAAGGAGATCCTATTTCACCATTTTTGTTTATTTTGTATACGGACAGATTGTCTCATGTTATAAGCGATGCAGTTGATTCAAATCAGTGGAAGCCAATCTGGATAACCAAGGAAGGGCCTCTAATGTTCGCTGATGATCTATTACTGTTTGGAGAGGCCATAGAAGAGCAAGCATTGACCATTATGGCTTGTTTAGACAAATTCTGTCAAGCATCATGAGCAAAGGTGAGCAAAGAAAAATCATCTATTTTCTTCTCAAAGAAAGTGCCAAACAGTATGAAAAACAAAATACTAAATATTACTGGCATGAGACTTACAACTGAAATAGGACGATACCTGGGCTTTCCCTTTTCTAGAAAGAAAAGGCAGACCGAAAACTTCCATTACACAATCAGGTGAGCCCATGAGTTAAGATATATCTATTTCTATGATTGTCCCCTCTTTTTCCCATGTGATTTCTTATATGAATTATAAATTATTATTATTATTATTATTATTATTATTATGAAAATGCTTATGTCATGTCAAATTCCTTATATCCATTTCATTAAATTTTTCAATCATATTTGACAATGTGTCATATTTTTTAATTATTATCATGTAACTACAAAATCATATAAAAAAATAGAACACACAGTCATATGTAATTAGAAAACTTAATGTAATAAATATAAGGAATTTGATGTAAGCATAATCCTTATCATCATCATCATCATCATCATCATCATCATAACTCCCTCCAGTTTTAAATATAAGACAAAAATGACTTTTTTTATAGACATTAAGAAAGTTAATTAAATTATTTTAAAATTTTTATATTTGTTATTTTTTAAAACTAGTTTTTCTAACTTATAAACTGATATATAATCTAAGAATACACAATATATGATATGATTAAATAATTTATTTAACTTCTTTAATCTGTTAAAGAAAAATGAACTCTAGTTTTTTTTACTGAATTCCTCCCGAGTGAGTATTCATAACATTCCGTGTACTGTTCTAACACGCAATTTATTGCTCGTTTGGAATAACTTATTTTTGGGCAATAAGTGTTTATAAATTGTGATTCACAGTATACGAGGTAAGTATGTGAGATAAGTTTTATCTCAACTTACGTAATAAACACTTATATTTAAAAAAATAAGTGTTCCCAAGCATGCACTTAATAAGGAGAAAAAAAAAGTAAAGTATACGATTTCATGCCTTCTAGTTAAAAAGCTTGCAGATAGGAAAGAAATTAGAAATGAATGGATACAATTTTTCGGCTTTCATTATAACCTGTGAGAGGAGTTTTATCTCGACTTATATAATAAATATTTATTTTCTAAAAATAAGCTATCCCAATCCCAAGCACTCAGGGAACTCTTCTCATTTCTCAAATCGGAAATTATTTCATCCGGATCTTCCTTGATGAAATGATGTTAAGTTACATCATTGTCGTTTTTTGAATACAAATCTGGACTACATTAATCTAACAGAGATTAGTACAAGCCTCCCATAGAAGGAAGTTCACGGATTTTCATCAACCACCGCCTACCAACAGCGGAGGTGGTGGATGATCAAAAATGACAAAATTGTCGCTACTTGCATGAGCAAACCTAGCCAAAAAATCAGCCTGATGGTTCTCCTCTCTAGGGATATGACTAATAATGACATGCCAATCCCTAGTTAGCCATAATCTAGTCTCGTCAATAACATCTCTAAAGGGATGCAAGTAGTCACAACCCCTAGTAAGTAAGTTAACAGCTTCTATACAATCAGTACATAACAAAATGCCTTTAAATCCCCTATTCCAACAGATTTGTAACCCCTGAAGGATGGCAATAATTTCCGCAATAGCCGGTGGAACCGGAGTAAGCTTGGAAGAGTAACCACACACCCAGCCACCATCTTCACTTCTAACAATCCCCGCACTTGCGCTCTGCCCCGACTCACGAACAGATCCGTCAGTTTGGAGAGTATAATAACCTTGTCTACTCAACATCTGGTCCGTGCTTCCATTATTTGCTTGAGAATAGAATTTACAGTGAATCCCCAGCTCCATATCCCAAACTGCTCGAAAAAGACTTGAAAGAGCATTCTGTTCACCAACGTTTGCCTCCTCTCCGAACAGCTTTCTGCACCGATTCACCCATATGTCCCAGCATACATAACCGAACAGAGTTTGCCAACTGATCTTCTTTCGAACTTCACGCGGTTTCTCAGCTGAAAAGATAATTAATTAATACATTAAAATATGGGAGAACTTTTATTTATATTTATATTAAAAAAATATATATTTGGCTGAATATGAGTTTTGAATATAATGATGTAAGGCTTGTTTGGTTTAAGAGAGATGATGGAAGGAGAGGGTAGAAGATTACTTTATTTGGTTTGGTTGGAGGGAAAAAAAGGGAAAGAATATTTAATGATTATTTGTTTTGTTCAAAAGAAGATAGGATGAGAGATAATAATTAGTTTAACATTTTACCCTTATTATTAGATTATATTTGTTTACTGATACAAATTATATAAATTAGTTTAAAATTAATTTAAAACTCACCATTCAACTTAACTTAATATTAACATGCAGACTATAGATTATAGATATGATGCCACTTCGTCATTAAAAAAAATGATGATACCTTTTTTGTCAGAAAAATTAGGATACTTCTGCCCTTTAAAATTATTTACGAGCCAATATCCAAACATAAAATAAAAATATAGGTCTAAACTCAATTAAACTGTGGGCACCGAGCTCGACTGATTAAAGAATTTTATACATGTTGAACTGATTTTTGGTTGGTGGCAACTTAATTGTAATTGGTTTTTATAATTTTATTATGATTAAAATGTTATTAATAAAAAATTTATACACAGGGTTTCTTTAATAAACGAGGAACCTAAACTGTAAGGACCTCACACTTGGGAAGGGTTCGAAAACAGAAATCGTAGCTCAGTGAGGGAAGCAAACTCTCCCAAGTCCCAACCTAGAATTCGAAAACAAGTTTGCGGAGGAGAGGAGATGCAGTTTCGACAATTGGTGCTAATAGAACCAAAGAGCCTTGACTGTGTCTGGGATTGCAGAAGGAATGACTTGCCAGGCAGAGATGAGCAGACATGGAATAACATAAAATATAAGGGAATAAATTGGTCACAAAATCTGGCTTCCTCCAAAAAAAACCCTAATTTAAAGGGGATCAATATGAGGGGAGGGGCTCATTTTTTCTCCTCTTCCATCCTCTCCCCACCAAACAAGCCCTAAGTCATATCAGGGTACGTTGCCTTTAAGCATTATTCTGCCAACACGGATGTACCATAGGATCAGAAATATCAGTGAAGTAGAACAAGAGGCAAGAAACTGTAAGCTCGAGAGAAAATTATAAGAGGAAAAGTAAGAAAACTAGTTAATTGTTCATCATCATCATCATATTAATATTAATATTATTATTATTATTTGCATCGGAGAACAAGAGACAAGATGACTATAGTTATGTTTGGAATAGTTTTTTTATGGGTTATAAGTGTTTATTGCGTAAATTGAGATAAAATTCCTCTTATATACTTACCTCGTATATAGTAAATCAAGATTTATAAATAAAAAAATAAACTATCACAAATAAACACTGTACACTGAATTAAATATGATAAGATTGAGATGAAAAAAAAAATACCTATGAATTTATGCCTATTGTATAAAAATATTTATAGACTTTTGTCGAATTCAAAAAATACTCATTAACTTTAAAAAATCACAGCGAAAAGACACAACCGATAAAATCAAAAAATATTCATTACTTTTTGTAAAGTAAGAGGACAATGAACCCCACCAGAAAAAGCAAGTTAGATTTTTTATCGGTTGTCATTTTTGCCCTGATTCTTAAAGTTTAAGGGTATTTATTACATTAAAGAAAAGTCTATGAATATTTTTGTATATATTTATAAGTTCATAAACATTTTAATTTATACCTTAACACATTACATAGGAGGAGCAGTTACCTTGTTATAAATAGAAATAAATAGGAATGAATTAGGGGTATATTAACCCCACATTAATCTCAAAACTGAAAAATCCATTCCAAATTAGAGTCATAATACAATACTTTATTGGTTACTTAAATAATTCCTTTTGAAATTACACTCATAAAGTATCCAATTATGGGGGGGTTTGAATTTAGTCCAATTCATTCAGTTCACGAAGGAAATTATATGGAGAAAGTATAATTGCATTCGCATATAGAAAATGAAAGAGAAGAAGATTGAATGAATATAATGAATATAATTTTGTGATTTTTTTTGGGACAATTACAATGAAGTCCCACACAAGAGAAAAAATGAAAAAATGGTCCCTGAAGTTGTTAATGATAAGTCGAAGAGCGTCCATTAACAAGTCGAGGAGTTTACACTGACAACTTCAGGGACCATTTCTTCATTTTTTCTCTTGTATGGGATTTCATTGTAATTGCCTCATTCTTTTTCCTATGATCCATTTTTTAGATGAAGATTTAAACCTAACAAAAGTAACAAAAAGAAGAATAATTGAATATTTGAATATCGGGAATGTATAATAAATTAGGTAGGGTTGTACACAGTGTTCAGGGACCCGGACCGGACCGGCCGGTCCGGCTCGGAACCCGCCGGACCGGTCACTAGACCGGTCCGGTCCGGGTCCCAAATTAAAAAAAAAAAAAAAAATTTAACTTTTTCCTTTAGAATTTCATACTATAAGTCTAAAATTTTCAATTACTCACCGGTTTGGTCCCGGTTTAGCTCCGGTTTGATCCCGGTTTGACCCACTGACCCTTAACCCAGTACCCCGACCGGTTCAATACCCGGTCCGGGTTTTAATACCTTGGTTGTACGTGATGGATTGGGAATGGTATGAATTGATGGAGAGTGAACTATGTCTGGAATAATTTTTTTTGAAAATTAAGTGTTTATTATGTAAATTAAGGTAAAACTCTTCTCATATACTTATCTTATATACCGTAAATTAAGATTTATAAATACTTATAAGTAAAAAATATACTATTACAAACGAGCACCGAACAAATTCCCCATCCACTTTACTTAACAAGAGATTTATCACCTACACTTTGGCATTACATCCAAATCTCTCAACTTCTTTGTTGTGATCATCTCAACCACTTCACCATCCCTCTCCCTCACGCACCTTGCTTCTAATTCCTAACCACTTTTTTAGTACTACTATTAGACAAAGCTACGTACCTATAGATATCATGTAAGAAAATCAAATTGTTTTTTAGCATCTAAGCATCTTAAAATATTTTTGTTTAGTAATGCTCGGTATTTAAAATTATTATTTTTATATATTCAGCATCTTAAAACATTTTTAATACATAATATTAGTACCACTACCGTAAAATAATTTTTTGAGTATCAATCACTTTAAAGTATATTTTTTAATAGCACTCATAATCCTAAACTTAGGGTGCTTGACTGCTTGTTACTTATTAAGGGTGAAATTGCATTAAAAATATGATATCCGGTGCTACTTGAAAACACCATAAGATATTGAACGCACCAAAAATTAGCTTAGGATATCAAGTGCTATTAAAAAAAGAAAAATTACTTCAAGCTAACCCAAAATTAAATACAGAGAAGTCTTGAGAAATTCTTTTTTCCTTTTTTTGCCAACTCTCAAGAGCTTTAATTATTTATACTTTTTATAAGTTTTATTTGTAAATGTCACTTGTAAATATGAAAGCTTGACTTATAAATATAAATGATTAAATTTGTCTTATAAATATAAATTTTTGAAATTACTTTGTGTTCAATTTTTTAGATAGATTTCACATGTGATTTTCTCAAGTTATTAATAATTATTCATACCATGCTTTCGAATTTTGTATCCATGATCAACTAAAAACAACGATTCACACTTAAAATACTCTTTTTATCTTGTTTAAAATTATTTCTAAATATTTTATTTTTTATATCCATTTTGTTTTAAATTTTATTTCCATCATTTCACTCTGATATAGCTTTTGATTCATCTTGATTTTTATTTTTTGTTTTTCAAATGATTATATATGTTTATTTTAAATTTAATTGTGTCTATTTATAAAAATCGTTCAAATATCTATCTCTCTGAAAAAAGGGAAACTTTTGAGAAATTTTTAAGAGATAAAGATCAAATTAAAATAAAACAGACTTACAACTAAATATACAAACATGATTTTTTTTCGTGATGAAAAAATTTAATTTAAATTATCAAAATAAAATAAATGAATGAAAGCAAACTCTAAAATCAAAGCAAAAGATAATTAGATAATATATTAAAATTTTAAATCAAAGCAATAGCTCAATTCAAATTAAGTAAAATACAAGATTGTGTGTGTGTGTGTGTGTGTGTTGGCCAGTGAAGAAAATATATAGATTTAATAAAATTGAATAAAAACATTAGTACACTTTTATGCACCATAAAAAGAGAGCTAATAATGATGGTGGTATCTTTGAAGCAATATTCATACTTATCGATTTATTTATATTTTGGCCAACCTCATTTTATATACGCATTCTTTTGGAAACGATTAAAGAATCAATTATATGTATATATATATATATATATATATGGGCAAGCCAAACACCCTCAATTATCCTAATTAAGGCTGTGTTTGTTTCAGCGTTTTGAACAATCAAAACGCACTTATTACGCAAGCCGAGAAAAAACTCCTCTCACATACTTACCTCGTATACTGTGAATAACAAATTATAAGCACTTATTGCCAAAAAATAAGCTCTTCCAAACGAGCAATAAGAATCAATCATCAATCAATTATTCATGCCAAACCATGATTTGCAGATAAGCTGTCTGATATCAGCTTATATAATAATTTATCCGTATAAAAAATGATTTTGATAACAATCATCCAAATATTTTCAATCTTATCCCTATCACTTTTTTGAAAAACATCATCCAACTATTACCAATTTTATAAGGAAAAAAATATATTTTACGTCAAAAGAGATAAAGAAAAGCGAGCACACTTTTTTAAATTTATGGAAAACGGTATTCCTTTTTATTTGGGAGAATTACATTCAATTTCTAAGGAAGAGGAGAAATGAAGAAATGGTCTCTATAGATTGTAAAATGAAGAAATGGTCTTATGGAGTTGTCAATACAGGCTCCTGGAGTTGTTAATGAGTTGTCAATACAGGCTCATGGAGTTATTAATGGGACCATTTTTTCATTTTGCAATCTATAGAAATTATTTTTTCATTTTTTCTCTTTTATGGGACCTAAATGTAATTATCCCTTTTTATTTTCACAAATCGCAATCCGATGAGGAAAGAGAAACTAACCGTTCCAATTCCAAATAGCTTTCCCTTTCCTTGTAAGCGAGAAGAAGAAGATGAAACTACCCATTACGCCACAACGCGTGTAAAGCGTTATATAGATACATAAATACCCTCCTCAATCATAAAAGCTAACTCACCGACTCCACCTTTATCGTCTTCTTCTCCCTCTCCTTCGTCTCTTTGGCTTCACGTTTTTCCTTCCCCAGGAAATTAGCGAGATCACATTGCTCTGGTTCGATCTTGGATCTGATCGGAACGGAATTTCAGAGATCATGTGCTGCGGAGGCAGGATGTGTATGCTGTGTACGTGCGTCATTCTCGTTGTAATCTTGATCGGCTTGCTTTTCGGGTTCGGAGTCTTCACCCATGGATTTCACAAGCTCAAGGACACCTTACATTTCTGCGAGCCCTCCAACACTGGTAGTTTGTGCGGGAATTCACATGGAAGACCCTTCTTGGGTCACGCACCGCCTCCATTGTACTAGGGTTTTTTAATTTTCTCTTCCCCTCTTTCTATGTTCATTCTCGATTCATTCTTTCTCAGTTTCTGGGGATTTGTTTCGAATCGTAAGGTTAGGGTGTTTCTTAATTTATTAATTATTACCTACTCTGTTACTTTAATTTGAATTGAAAATTGCCGTTTTGGTTTCTGTAACTATCATTTGCTTCTTCTTGGGATTCATGTTTGTTTATATCTAATATCTTGCCGTTTTTTTTCTTCTGGTGTTGCTCTAATCTGCTGTTTATTTCGTATAAACAAGTTTCGTCAGATTGTAATTTACTGTACAGGGAATTCGTTGCATCCTTACTCAATTTTCATATGAAATTCCGAGTATTCTAAATTGAAGTACTTCGTTGATAGAAAAATTATGAAATAAAACGGCTTCTTTACATGTTTCTTCTTTCTTTTCTTTTTTTATGCGTCGTTATCACTAATCATTTAGCCAGTGAAAGTAAATAATGGGTCCTGTCTTTCTTTAAAGAATTCTGAAGAATCTCATACTCTACTTTTGAGTTTTGAGGGATAAGTTAAAATATGTGTAAATTCGAATCAAGCATATTATTGCCTATTGGGCTTTTGGGGGTGAGAATCTGGGAATATAATAGGGGATTGCTTCGACTCTTCGAGACAAGCGTCTATTGAAGACCATTGGAATAATTGTTGATTTTAAGTTTAATATTCTAGAAATTGAGATGGATATCTACTATCTAACATTCTAACTTTATGAATTTTCGTTTTTCATATTTGGTCTTCATGCGTTTTAAAACCGATCCTTATATCCGAATCTTTTTTGGTTGCCCCTTATATCCGAATCTGAATACTCGTATGATAGATTTTTTTTTTTTGGGCCGGAGATAGTATAGTAAATTGAAACCTTGGGATCAAAATTTTTGACATTCTTTCAAGCTTCAAGCTTGCCGTTTGTAATTCTAAAAAATTGTTTTTTGACATTCTACAGGACAAAAGAAATAATGTAATTTTTTTATACATGAAATAATTTAATTTATATTTACAAATTATACCAAATAATTAATTTTAAAAACATATTTCCAACGTATTTTTATGCCATACAAATTTATGTCCCAGGTACTTCAGAGTTAAAGCTAGTCTATTATTGGTCGCCCGCTTTCCACTGAGCACTAACATCCCAATATTTCCGATAAAAATGTTATTCAACTAAATAAAATCGTAAGTATATGACAATATTAGTTTGCAAAAAAAAAAAAAAAACACAGACAATATAAATATAACATTTGAAATATTTTTAGAGTTAATACCATATTTGGTCTCTCAAGTTTCAAATCATAGGTTTTGATCCTGTAGGGATAAAATGGTTTAAGTATTTATTGAGTCATAAGGACCAATGTTTTAAACAAAATGAAACTTTAGAGACTAAGACCTATGGTTTGAAATTTGATGGACCAAAATTAAAAATGAAAGCAAGTTTATATTAACCCAACATTAATAAATAGTATATGGTTACCTTGTCACTATCAGATTGGATATTAAAATGTCGCAAGATCATTTAAATACTAGTATTAGTGGCTTGCCATAAACTAAATGGTATGTTAATTTTAAATAGTCATTAATTATTTTAATCTATTGGTGCCTTAATTTATTAAATCCGTGACTCAAAGTTGAATACATTGGCAACTCAGTTTAAGCCTAATCAAGGTGATTAAACCCGGACCGGTCAGTGAACCGGTCAGGGTACTGGGTCAAGGGTCAGTGGGTCAGACCGGAGTCAAACCGGAGCTAAACCGGTACCAAACCGGTGAGAAATTGAAAATTTTAGACTTATAGTATGAAATTCTAAAGGAAAAATTAAAAATTTTTTTTTTTTTTTTTAAAAATATCAACCCGGACCGGACCGGGAACCGGACCGGTTTACCGGCCGGTTCGCCGGTTCCCGGGCCGGACCGGCCGGTCCGGTCCGGGTTTAATCACCTGGAGCCTAATTGGTCGGCCTACAGTTTTTTTGGGTCTCGTGTTAACCTTTTTTTGCTACGCTCAATTGAAAACAACTCCTTCAAAAACGTTATTTTGCATTTACACAAACTAAAATTCAAAACCTCATGCTTAAATCGTCAAAGTCTTTTCTATTGTAGAACCAAAGTATGTGGATTAACTTACTTTATTCTCAAGTCACAAAAATATAGAAATGATGTCGCTTAACCTCCCAAACAACCATATAAAGACATGGGGCAAATCTATATAGCAAGAGGCCTGTTGTGATGAGCACAAATGCCTTTGTTGAGTGCACGTCAAATCTACATAGTGTATCAAATTTGAAGGTCTCCATTAATATTCATCCTTTTCTTTATCCTATTTTATATTACTATCCACATGCACATTCTTAAAAACACTGTAAAACTGTAGAGTCTGAATGTCTGATACACTCAAAACATAGGATAATACTAATAAGGTTAGGTCTAGTAGAAGGAGATATTCACTCACAATTTAGTGAATCAAGGTACAAATTCTTGTTGAAGGAGATGCTCATATTTAAAACCCAAGAGTGGTATAGTACGTCAAACAGAATTATCTCTAATATAAGGTTACCCTAGCTAGGAAGAATGGATAATGAACTTTGATAATGTAGTGCTGCTTTGGGCCCAAACAACTTTCCATGTTAGGCCATCAAGTCAGCCCAATCTAGTCAACAAAAGAATGTCTCCGAACTTTATCCCTAATAGGCCTGACTTCTAAAAAATTGAAAAGGGCTGCTCAGAGTTCTTCATTATTTATTTTTTTTAATTTCTAATTAAAGGGGATGGGCGTGCCACTTGAACAATGTTATATATACTACATCATTCATTAGTCAGTATTTTAAACATGGCACCAACAATGTGGAACACTGATCTTAATTTTAAGGGTGAACATAGCTTTTGGTCCCTGAAGTTTGATCAAATTTTGGTTTTGGTCCCTCAAGTTTGAAATCGATGGTTTTGGTCCCTGAAGTTTTACCTGATTTTGGTTTTTGATCCCTCAAGTTTAAAATCAATGGTTTTGATTCCTGAAGTTTCACCCGATTTTGGTTTTGGTTCCTCAAGTTTGAAAAGGACTTGGTTTTTTTTCCGGGTCGGGTTGAGTTTTATAACTAGGTCACCTAGTCCTTTTCAAACTTGAGGGATCAAAACCAAAATTGGATCAAACTTTAGGGATCAAAAGTATATTAACCCTAATTTTAATATTATCTTTAGTTAAAATTCACTCTCTTCTTTATAAGAAGACGATTTTTTAAATAAAGATAAAACATTGCAATCCAAAAGAAAAAAAGTCTCCTATCACCCTCTAGGGAAGGAATTAACAGGAGGCCCGGGCCACCACAAAGACCAACCCAAAACATTACAAAGAGAAGATCAAGCCACCCAGACAACTGATTATACTTAAAAGGCCCCAACTCTTAATCTAAACAAACCTAACAACATTATTAAATTGATAATTATGGATCACTCTGGAAGGCCCAACTGCCAACGGACTGCCAGTGTGATTTAAAATTTATTGTCGGTTTATTTTAGTTGTTTAGAAATGCTTTTATGGTATTTAAAGTAAGTATATAAGAGAAGTTTTGTCTCAACTACGAAAAGTGTTTAAAAAAGTCACTTTTTATACTTTTCAAACAAGCACTTACACTCACTTGAATCATCTATATAGTATAACATAACTAAATTGAAATTAGTTGAGATCCCACATATTTCTTGGAAATATGTTGATTTATCCGAATATAAAATTATCCGAGGTTAGATCCAACAATGATTTTTGGGAATAGGTTAAGCTATCATAATAAAAATTTTCGGGAATAGGTTATTTTATCAGAGAAAATCATTGAGATCAACAATGATTTTATATCTTATAAATAATTAAATCTTCGGTCAAGACTTTATAAGCTAAATGACTACTCTGCGTCCACAATATAAGCTTTTAAAAAGAAGGTTTGGTTTTTAACATAAATCATTTTGGGAGTAATGAATGCATTTTTGTCAATTTTATTCCTGTAATTAACGTTTAAATACAACTTATTGTATTTTTCTTTTTATCATTTAAAACCTCATTTAATATGTGATAAAATTATAAATTTTCTTTAATGTAAAACAAATTTAATAAGATAACTATCATTTATTGATTATGATAAATAGATAAAAATGACTTATTGCAGACCTTAGTGAGTATAAACACTTTTTAAGACTTTTTTAAATATGAGATGGTAAGTTTAGTTAATCTATGAAAATAGTAAGTATGTGAGTAATCATAAAAGGAAAACTAAATATGTAAGGGTTAAGAAGTAAAAATGCCTATGAACTTTTACTAAAAGTGTATTTAGCACCATATACATATTCAAGATGTAAAAATACTCATAAACATTTAAAATGGGAGTAAAAATGCTAACACCGTTAAATTTAGATAAACGCTATTACATATGTATTTGTAAAAATAGTGTGGATCCTATTACAAAAAAGTAACGGTATTGGGCCAAATTTAACAATGTTGGCATTTTTGCTCACATTTTAAATATTCATAAGTATTTTTATACCTCCAGAATATATATGATACTGGATATACTTTTGATAAAAGTTCACAGGTATTTTTACACTTTCACCCAATTTTTAAATAATTTTACTTGGCACGAAAATCCGTAAATAACTTATTAATCACTGTATCCTTTTTATTTAAAAAGGCAATTCCTGACACAGATCGGAATGATAGCTTATGAGATTTTGGGTCTGGATTCTCTTAGAATCATTTTTCTCCTTTTTTCTCAGAATCGTATCTTTACCATCAGATTTTAAAAAATTGATGATCCAGATTTAATATATTATAAAACTATCATTTTAAACATAAATAAATAAATTTAAATAATGAAAATTTGATCTACACTATTTATAGTTGTAATACAAATAAGATTAATAATAAAATTAATTTATAAAACACTATAATAATAGTTTTACAAAATATTAAATCTGAATCATATATTTTCTGATCTAAGGGTAGAGATGAGAGTCTGAAAAGAAAATAAGATAAAAGGATTTTAAGGAAATATGCTCCCTGAGATTTTCACTCTTGTACGTCTCTTTCGGTGCTCTAGCTTTGCAAGTTTGCAAGTTGCAAAATTTTTTTTGGGGGAAATGATAGGAAAAAAACTTTCAATTTGTAAAATCATAAATTAAATTTGTTATCAGGAATTGATAAGGTAATAGTAAAATGTGATAAGTAATTCACACCTTATTTTATTAGAAATACTATATTTGGATTTTATAGTTTCAAGATTCTTCTTCTGTCATTTTTTTCTTTTTTATTTGTATTATTAAAGATTTTCTTGGCACTTAAATTTGCTATTGATTTGATCATCTCGGAGTTTAAATAAGTTTGAGTTCTCTCATATTTTCCCCTTTCTCTCATTTCCCCCCTCACAATCTCACATCTATATTTAATTAAGAAATTGGATAGTTCAGATTTACTAATTTATCTTTCTTTGTTTTTTTTCCTTACAATCTCATATCCATATTTAAATTAAAAAATGGATAATTCAGATTTACTAATTTATAAAAGGGAGAATTGTGAAAAAATATCTCATTGACAAATTAATTGCCAAATGAGATCCTGGTGTGCACACGATTTTCCGAGTGTGCACAAGATCTTTCCTGGTGTGCAGACAATGTTCCTTGTATGCAATATTCTTCTATATTAGGGCCCGTTTGGTTCGATTCCATTACACCCTGCGATGCAGTGCAATGCGATGCAATGGTAATGCAATGTAATATTAATTACAAGGGTAGTGTTTGGTTTGATTTTTAAGCAACATGCAATGAGTTAATATTTTAACAATTATTTAAAATTAATATATTACACAAAGTCCATTTTACCCCTTAATATAATCTTTGTAGAAAAAATAGTTATAAGCCGATGATGGAGGGGATGGAGGAGGAGGAGGTAGTGGTGGTGGCAGGGGAGGAGGAGGTGGTGGTGGTGGCAATGGGTGGTGGGCCGCCGCCGACGGCGGCTGAAGAAGTGCAGGTGGTAGCAGCAGCGAGGGTAGTGGAGGAGGTGGTGGCGGTGGGCGGTGGGCCGGTGGCGGCGGAGGAGGTGGCGGTAGGCGACGGTAGGCGACGGGGGTGGAGGAGGTGGTGGTGGTGGTGGTGGCGGTAGCGGGGGTGAGGGTGGCAATGGAGGAGGAGGTGGTGGTGGCGGCGGGCGGCGGGGGTGGAAGAGGTGGTGGTAGGCGATGGGCCGGTGGCCGTGGAGGAGGAGGAGGTGGTGGCGGCAGCGGCAGCGGCGACGGGCGGCGGGGGTGAGGGCGGCGGCGGAGGGGGAGGTGGCCACGGTGGCGGTGGGCCGGTGGCTGGGTTGGGGGTGGCGGCGGGTGGAGGTGACGGCGGTGGAAGAGGTAGTGGTGGCAGCAAAAGTGGAGGTGACGGCGGTGGAAGAGGAAAAGGTTGTGGCAGTGGCAGTTGTGACGTGATACGGCAAGTGAAATAAAGATAAGGAAAACTAAAGGGTAAATTAGACTTTTTAGACCATGCAATAGGATGGTAATAAGGATTCATAGGGGGGGAGGTATGAATGTGGATTACCAATTTTTTGGTAATCATCATTACCATGGTAAACCCTATTACCATGCTAAAGAGTAACCAAACACTCTTCTCTAGGTAATGCAATCATGATTGCCATTGCAAGCATGCAATGCGGTCGAACCAAACGGGCTCTTAGTGTGTAAAATATCTTCACTTGTGTGCACAAGATCTTCCCCAATGTGCACAATGTTTTCCCCCATGTGCACATGATCTTCTCAGGTCTCATTTGGCAATTAATTTGCCAATGAGGTATTTTTTTCACAATTCTCCCTTTATAAAATTATTACTATTATAAATATAAATAAATAAATTTAAAAGCTATATACATAATTCATAACTATAATCTAGATAAAATAAAAAATACTCGTAATTTTTAAAATATTATATTAATATTTTTACAAGATGTTAAAAAATAAGGTGGAGATAGGATTTTGAGAAGCCATCCTCTGAGTCCAAACTCTAACCCCGTTTGGACTATAGGAATTTGAATGCCTGTTTGCCAACGCGGTAGGAGCAAAAAAGTTACAATGATAAGGGGTCATTCCCTTGAGAGTCGTGACGGACTCATACAAAAAGCTGTCTAGATTGAAAGAAAAACTAAAGGGAATCCAAATATTAGCTTAAGTCTGCTAAAATTTGGATCAAACAAAAACCTGGGGGATCTTGCAATAGAGTTTGGTCATTGTTTGAATCTAAAGGTAAAGCTACACACGGACTCGGCTGAAGCACTTCATTTATTATTTCACGGCGGTGGACCGCCCCATCCTCTACACAGCGAGCTTGAGGAAACCAGAGATTTAATTTATAAGAACTGGGATTTGGAGATTCATCACTCACACAGAGAATGTATTGTATGTGCCGACCTTTTGGCAAAAAAAGCTCATTTTGATATAAAGGCCGACAGACAAATTTTGGATTGTTTGGCAATATTTCTGTGCAGATGGGTTTAACGCGAAAAAGCTCCTTCTCATTTGAAGCCAAAAATTCTTGCCTCTGAAGTGTTTTTACGGTGGTAGGTGGCTGTGAACATAGCATTGTATCATATTAATCACAAATACTAGGCTCTAGATTTTTTGTTTTGTCTAATTTATAATTCTTTAAATTTATTGAATTTCATAATTTAGCTTATCTTTAGCTCAATACCAATTTTTGGATCCCAATAATAAAGTTACTAACTTTTTTTAAAATTTCTAAATTGGTATTGGTTCATTTCTAATTTCATAAATTAATCCTTAATTGAATTTTCTCTTTTTTTTTTAATCTAAACTGACTTTTTAAATGATAATCCAAACATGTTTAATATCAAAAAAAAAAAAATCTCTTATACCACCATCAGTTCAAACATAAATCAAATTTATAATATATGATTTTTATTCTTTCTAGCTTAATTAGATTAAAAAAAAACCACTTCCACGTCACTGAGCCAAACAGCCGTAAGTTACCTATGTATGGAGTTAAATTTTACATCTTGTTGATAAGAACAAGGATAAGAGACGCTTTTGAATCTAACCCAATTACCCAAGTCACTAAGCAAGCAAGCGGGACCTTTGACGGAAACTCGGTCTTCCTACAGTCTTATAAAAAAACCTCGTCTTTTTCTCCTGCGCTGAGAAAAGTATCGCAAATCTAGAGGGAGGCAAAGGGGTCGAACAGAAGCAAGAGGTTGAAGATGAGGATCACTGTAATGACAGCTGATGAACAAATCCTTACGTTGGACGTTGATCCCCATGAATCTGTAAGAATCTGGAATCATCATTCTTTCGCCTTTTTTTTGTTTGAAAAAAGCTTTCTTTTGTTACGTTATCTACAATTTTGGTGCTCTTTGTGGTAGGTGGAAAACGTCAAAGCATTGCTTGAGGTAGAGGTGAGGTCCCCATTACTCTTCCCTCGTTTTCGGTTTTATTTTTATTTTTTAAAATTTTTCTCCTTTTCCTCTGCAATGTATTATACTGTGCAATATTGCGGAGAATAGGGAACGATATTCAATAGAAAGTTTTGAATTTTACAATTTTCATTTGTCGAGGACCTTGAAGCAAAAACCGAACTGGAGTGATATTATTGATGGTTGAGTAATGCATCATTGTAATCAACTTGTTTGTAATTTCCTTTAGATTTTAATAGGCAAAATTAATCTGATTGGTGCATTAGAGACTGAATTTTGTTTTATGTTTTTCGTCTTTTGTGCATATTGATTCTGTTAATGATGTCTTATTATGTTTCCTTGATGTTAACCTTACGCATCTATGAAGACACAAGTGCCTCTTCAGCAACAGCAACTTCTCTTTAACGGAAGGGAGATGAGTAATTCTGAGAAATTGAGTGCTCTCGGTGTTAAAGATGAAGATTTGGTGATGATGGTCCCTGCTGCTCCTTCTGGGTAAGCGTTTCTTTTCATATTAGATTGCACTGTTATGAGGTATTGCTGGAAAACCTCTTTTCTTTGGTTTGATGCCTATGCCCTGCACATGGTCTGCTTGCTTGTCGGTGTGAATCAAGGATCCCCCACATTGCAATATCACTTGTTCCCATGGCACTTAATTATGATCTTTGCTTGTGGTTATTGTTGTAACTCTTTTTTGGATGATATACAATGTTACATCCCTGACCATGATCCTAATAGTCTAACCTGTTAGTGCTGCTCCCTCTATGTCTGATTTGTTTTTCTGAAGAGTTTGTTTATCTTTCTAACAGAAGGGTTTTTGCATGAAGAAGCAAGTGGAAATTGCCATAGGAAAATATTACTTTTATCTAGATCAATCACTAATATCATAGATTTAGTTCTAGCTATCGTTATTTGCTCGTTATTCATGTAATTTGAATGGTAAAAGAATGTTGTAAACTATTGTGTTTACGATGTTTGATGAAAGCATCTTTGGGTAAACTTACTGGCATTGATATTTGAATGCCTATATTCATACTGAAATGGAATTTTTTATAGCCAATGCTTTTTGTGACAAATTCATTTTTCCCCCAGTGCACCTGCCAATGTACCTGGCAATGATTTAGGCTTCAATCCTGATGGATCTGCTGTTAATCCTGCTGCTTTCCAGCAGCACATTAGACAGGATTCTAACCTGATCAGTCAGCTCTTTCAGGTAAACGAGTAGTATTTAATGCAGCACTGCTTACGTTATATGATTTTCTGACATTTTATGTGATTACTTGTTCGCTGTACTTTTTTTCTTTTATTATGGCTTGCTATAAAATAACCTTTTTACTTACATACAGAGCGATCCAGAGTTGGCACAAGCTATCTTAGGAAACGATCTTAACAGAATACAGGAGATTTTACGAGTGCGTCGTCAACAGAGATCTGAAGTACAGCGACAAAAAGACGAGGAACTTGTGAGTAGGACCTACAGTGACTTTTCTTCCTTCACAGTTGTGAGGTTACTGGTTTAAATTTTAATAAAAGAAGCTAAATTCTGATATGGATTTGTTTTTTTATTTTCTTCCATCTGCCTTAACATGTCATTCTGCATAGTGTCTGCATATATATATATATATATGTTGTGTCTTGTTTATACGTAAGAGATGTGATTGCTTTGATCTCACTGGTTCTGTTTGTTGATGTGACTGATCTTCATTTTCAAAATATAAGATTGGCTCTATGTAATTATAGAATTATTTATCATACTTAAAAGGTATTGACAGAGTAATTTGTTTTGACTTTTCCCCCTTAGGCTCTTCTTTATGCAGATCCTTTTGATGTTGAAGCACAAAAGAAGATTGAAGCTGCCATTCGTCAGGTGAGTTCATTTTATATCTTATTTGTCACATTAGATGCAAAATTATAATTTTTATTACTCTTAAGGTGTTTTACAAGGGGCTTCTTGCCTTTATAACTCATAGTACATCCCATCTGGACCGAGCATATTCCATTAGACCGTGAGATTTCTCAGGTTGTGCTTTTAGTGAAGTACATGTTGTTATTTATCACTTTATAATTACTTGTTTAATTTGTTTCCTTGAAGTATGATTTGTTCTGTGTGATTATGTGGACATATTTTGAGTGTATATGGTATGTAATGAATTATTCTATGCTTATTTATATTTGCATGAGAGCTAGCAGCTCAATATCTGTTTCAAGATTTATCTATTTCTTAGAAGAAGAATGTTATTAAATTTAATCTTCATTATCTCACTAATTTTTTTATTAGCTTTGTAGAACGTCCTTGATAATTTGTTGGCTAAAGTAAACTGCAATATTACCTTGTTAGAGGAATTTAAGGTATTTGGAAAGTTTTATGTTTGTTGGTGCTGACTATGGAAATATTCAGTTATTCTAAAATTTGTCATTATTTAACCTCCTTTCATGCAACCTATTACTTGTTTTGAAACTCCATATATATTGCTCATAATAATTTATGATGGCGTCATATAAACTTTTTCCCCTTTGTGAAGCACAATACCATATTACTTTACTTTGAATAACAGAATTTTGGCATTCTTTACAGAAAGGAATTGATGAAAACTGGGCAGCTGCACTTGAATATAATCCCGAAGGTTTTGCACGAGTGGTATGTATGAGTTCCAGAATTCTGTATTCATTGCTAATATCTTTGTTTTTTTTTCATCATAGATTTAATTATTTTTATGTAATTCTTCAGGTCATGTTGTATGTTGACATGGAGGTTAATGGTGTCCCACTGAAGGTAAGTGCATAGTCTCAGTGAGGACATTCTTCTTAAAATCAGGGGTATTTTCTGCTTCGAAAATGAGAAGAAAACCATATTTGTGGCGCGGGATTAATGCCTATTATAGGTTATTTTGGTAGAGAATACTAAGAATTATTGGTATCATTTTCCTGGTGATACGGAATGGAAGTTGAGTTGAATTGATTATTATTTTATCTTTTTCCAGGCATTTGTTGACAGTGGAGCACAGTCTACAATTATATCAAAAAGCTGTGCTGAGCGCTGTGGGTACGTGTTATTAACATTTGTTGGACCTGAATTCGTTTTTTTTATAACTTGTTGGACCGAATTCTCTTCCCTGGTATTTATATATACTTCAATGTCATTAGATTTGTTATGAGAACAAGAGTATGCCTATGAATGTACTCTACCCCATAGCTGGCTGTCTAGACTTTTGAGGAAATAAGGTTCATGATTTGTGCTAAGTGGTCTAACAATAACTAGTTCAGAGAGAAGAAAGAAGAAAGAAAACTGCAGGCATATAAGCAGCATTGTATATGATCGTACATTTGTCTATATGCTGTGTTAGAGCTTGCATCTTCATTTTAGGCCTGACTCTGACATTTATTAAGCTTGTGTACCATGCAGTGAAAATTTCTGTCTGTTTGAGGAAGATAAGTCCATGAATGATTTTTAGGAATTTCAGAGCTGATTTGATTAAGTAATAAGATATTAAAGGTTTCTGTAATGGATAATGTGCTTGCCATACTTAATAATTATCGTCCTGATCAACTCATTATTAAAGGATATTGAATGATGTAAAATTGTTGGATTCGCTATTGTTTATAAGCTTCCTTGATCTGATTATCTTTCCAGAGGATTTGCTTGTTCTTATAATCTCCCTTGATCTGTTTATCGTTCCATAGGTTTTGCTTTAAGAATTTGGAAATTAGATACTTAAGGCTCCTTTCTTTTTTCCCTTGATTTTATATTGTTTGACCTTTGTCCTTTCCCTGTTCTTGATAATTTAGGACTATCTTTTTAATTCTTCTTCTGTAAAACATCATCACAACTCTTCTTATCGTTATCTTTACTCAATATTTATAGACACTAGTGTTCAATAGTGTGCTAGATTTTGAAACTAGAGGATTCTAAGTATTCATGCTATCTTTCAGATTGTTAAGACTTCTAGATCAGCGTTACAAGGGAATTGCTCATGGAGTTGGCCAATCAGAGATATTAGGACGAATACACGTAGCTCCAATCAAGGTAAATATTATTCTAACAGCTCTTGTGGCGAGGATTTTTTGGCAGATGAAGTTGTGCCCATCCTAGTGTCTGTTGCTGTCTGGTAGATTATAATTGTATGTTGGATAAACTATCATAGATGTCTAATTTCATGATCAAACATATGTGGTGTTCTGGTTTTCTTTTGTCTTTAGGGAACAAAGTTAAAGACAGGTTGATAAAGCTTTTATCTGGTCATACTGAGTTAAAATATATGAATATTTTAGTCTGTTTATTTTATATCAAGGTTTTGCACCTTCTGTATACTGTGATTACGGGTGTAAACATAGTATAAGGATTCCAAATTTACAATTTAGGTATAGGGTGCGCCCTAATTTTTACCTTCTATTGAATTCTTACTGGACAATGTACATACATGAGCATGACTACTTTTTCATGTTTGTGCATTACGGTTTTGACAAAATCCATTTTATCAGATATCAACTTTCTCTCTGTCTGTCATTCTTCCTGTAGATTGGGAATATATTCTACCCTTGCTCATTCTTAGTGCTTGATGCTTCTAACATGGAGTTTCTTTTTGGGCTGGATATGCTCCGAAAGCACCAGGTAAGATCCTCCTTTGTTAATTCAGATATCCTCACTTTCAGTAATATCTGTGTTTTTTATGAAAATTTTCTTGTTTCTGCAGTGTAGTATAGATTTAAAAGATAATGTTTTGCGAGTTGGCGGAGGAGAAGTTTCTGTGCCATTTTTGCAAGGTTTGTCTTTTAATGTGTGGATGGAATCATAATATACTTATGAATTTTTTTCCCTGCTTGTGTTTGTATAGCTCTCTTTTAAACTCTCAAGATTTGGTTAACATTCTTGTGTGCTGTGCTCAGAAAAAGACATACCATCTCGGTTCCTGGATGAAGAAAGGTATGCAAAGGAAGCATCGAGCTCAGGTGCACTGGTAAGTATACTTCGTGTTCGGCTGAATTTAAGAAGGCAAATAACTTTTAAAGTTTGATTTTGCTTTACTCAGTGATTTTGTATTGACAAATTTGCATTATCCTTCAGGCAACAGGAACAGCAGATAGGAGTGGTAGTGCACCGAAAGGAGGCCAGTCTTCTGGTTAGTACATGATTTTGTTTCTAATAATTGTCCTGTAGGGAAAATTTTTTCACATGTTTTGACTTAAATTTTTGTTAATACTGTATCATTTTTGGAGTATCGTGCAAAAAAATTACTACCTCCGGTTCTGAATATAAGATAAAGTTGACTTTTTTTTAAAAGATTAAGGAAACTAAATAAGTTATTTAATTATATCATATATTGTGTATCCTTAGATTATATATTAATTTATTAGTTAAACTAATTGATTTAAAGAAAAAAATATAAATATAAATACTCTAAAGTGATTTAATCAGTTTCCTTAATTTCTCTGAAAAAGTCAACTTTATTTTATAATTAGGACTAGAGGGAGTATCATTTTTGAATCTACGCCAAAAAAATTATCATGTTTGGCATATCGTGCAAAAAAATAATCATTTTTGGCGTAATTCCCTAGGTTCTCATTAGAAGTCTGATGGGCACTTAAGTGGGATCCTAAAAGCTAACTGTTGAGGTAGAATTACCAACCCATTTAAATGCCCATTAAGCATTATATACTATTCAATGTGGGACTTGGTATTCCGTACTACCAAGCCTCTATCAAATTCCATACTTGACAGTTATTTCTTTCTTGATCTTCTGATTAACCTTATTTTGTAGACAATTCTTACATGGAATTTATCTAGTTTGTAATATAAATCCACACAACCGACATCTTATTTCTCCTTTTCAAATCTTGCATTCCTGACACTGATATTAATAGTTAAATCCACCATTCTTATTCGTTTGCTATTATCCTTTGGTTTCTAGGAGGAGCTTCTGGTGGCACTTCTCAGGTAGATTTGCATCTAAGAACTATTTCTGTGTTTTGCATCATTCTCGTCCCGTTATATTCTTTTCTTTCTTTTTTGTCCGAAGCAATTTCAAGTGTGATTGATGTGAATAATAAATAATGATTGCAGGAGAGTGAGTTTGAAGCAAAAGTTGCAAAGCTGGTGGAGTTAGGGTTTGGAAGAGAAGCAGTGGTACAAGCTCTTAAATTGTTCAATGGCAATGAGGAACAGGCTGCTGGGTTTCTGTTTGGGGGTTTCTAGAGTCCATTAGTTTACTGCAACTGCAAATAACATTTTTATTTTATTTCTGTTTCAACATTCATTTCAATTCATCTAATAGAAAAATGGAATTGAAGAGCAGGTGATGTCTCATATGCTGTTAAGGAACCGGGTTGATTCGATTCGATTGGATTAGACTTATTCATGGTTTAGTTTTAAGGTTCAAGCTTGTGATGTTCACCTGTATCAAGAAAAGAGGTTTGGAATAAACAATCTCTGTTTCCAAACAAACTAAAGACAATCCCTGTTCTAAACCCTTTTCTCCTTGTTTACTTTTACTCAGTGACTACCAGGATCCTTCTTCTTTTTTTTTCCTTTTTAAGTACTGATAAAGCTGATTGCGTATATTTAAAGCTGGAATATTATTGTCTCATAAAACATTGGAACATAACTGATAAGTACAAGTGAAAAGCAGAGTTATCACTTTTATATCACCCAAAAGAAAAGAGTTAGCGCTTAGCACTTTTATAATAATATTAACATATAATAAAATTTGTTGAAAGTTTCGTTAACATCAGGTAGGAATGAATAACATGAATTATTTTTAAAGGTTTAAGGTGTATCTAATGCCTTGATGTATATTTTCAAATGCATTCAGTATAATAAAATATTTTATTTAGATGTTGAACTCACGTGAAAAAAATGTTTCATGGCGCTTGATGCTCGAAAAATTACTTTATGCCATTGGAGGTAGATGAAAAAATACTTACTCTGATTTTATATATAAGACACAATTGATTTTTTTGGAGATATTAAGAAAGTTAATTATATTATTTTAAAATATTTATATTTATCATTTTTTCTCCAAACTATTTTGTCTAACTTATAAATTGATATATTATTTAAGGATACATAATATATGATATGATTAAATAACTTATTTAATTTCTTTAATTTACATGAAAAGATTAAATTAACACCTTTGTAGGGTCAAAATTCAAAGTATGAGTGTGACATGAAGTAAAAAGTTATTTGAGGGGGACACTTGAAGTTTGATTCCTCTCTTGTTCTCACCCAATAACAAAAGTTTAGATCAATAATTTATTGACATTTTTACTTCATCGGATTGAGATAGCGCTTTCTTCCTAAATATAAAAGCTACACTAACCAGTTTACTTTATTGGATTGATTCTAAATATAATACCTCAATCAATTTTATCTTTTAAATTTATAATTTTTTATTCTTAAAGAAACCTTATTGATTTGTATGTCCCTATTAATGGGATTTCTATTAATAGATTGTTCTAATACTCATGATTAGATAGAATAATATAGGGAAATAATATATTAGTTACAAATAATTAAACTAATTTTTTCAATATCCACAAATTACTTATCTAATTTTTATAATTAAAGGTAGGATTATATTATATTAGTGGGGCTTGATTAAGACGTGTGGTCATTAAAACTTAGGGATTAAATAACTTCATGATTAGAGTGAAGAATATAATTGGGAGATAACATCAGAGGGTGCTTTATAATATTACAAATAAATAACATTATGGCGTTGGATGCTACTTTATCCTTCATTCTATTGCGAAAATTTATAGGGGTAAACCTCTGATCACATGAAGAATTTTGTGAACATTCAGTTTAAAAGGATATTTCCATTCGAAGTAATAAACTTTCTTTTGACAAATTATATATTATTAATTTCTTATAAATCATATTAATGAAACACAATTACATACTGAGAAACTCCACCACCACCAACACCATATCCATATTCCACACTAACAACAAATTTCTAAAATTAAAAAAAGGAAAACGCACGCGCACACACACAGAGAGACGAACAAACAATATTATAAGACGAAACACAACTTAAATATAACAGTGAAATCCCCATAATCATTTCTATTTGTGGTGGACCACTATAGGACTTCTCACTGTGTTCTTCCCATTTGTCCAAATTATCTCTGCAAATGAATAAGGGCCAGGCCTGTGCATACCAGTTCCTTCAATCGAAACCTGGAAGCTCTTCTTCTCTCCAACTTTGCTGAATCTCAAGCGACTTGGCTCAACAAAGACATTAAGTCCCTTAGGAACCTTAACATCCACAGAATATCTGCTTGGAACAGTCCCAACGTTTGTCACTGTCCTTGTAACTTTGACATTTTTTGTCCCCAAACTAGGCACTGTGATTGAAGGGTAGTTGAAATCCAGTACGTTGGTTGACTTTGGACAAGTGTAGGGCTTTCCTGTAAATGCCTGAATAACTGTTGCATTGTAGCCATACCCACATAAGAAGTTCAAGTAATCATTAATGGTCAGATCATAAACAAGCCCAGGATCCATGGCTGCATCAGGTTGAACATGTCCTGCTCCATAAGCAAATGGGGTTGCATCTTTCAAATCTGAGTCCCGAATTGGATTCTTGGTGTTATCCATAGTGCTTGCTGCAAAAAAGAAAATGAGTTTCAGAGAGAAGTTAGGGGAAAAAAAGCTCTTGGCAGACCAACAAGCCAGGGATATTAAATAGATCTCCTTTAAAAAAATGTGTTCAAAGTGATACTGCCTCTGGTCCTTAATATAAGATCTATTTAAATATTAAGGAAACTGGTTAAATTAATTATTTATAATAAATATGAGTTGATTGTCCTAAAGTATCCTTTGAAATCATGTCTACCAATTAAATCCCCCTAGATGCTTTGGACAATGAATTATAAATTTGGGAAGCAAAGTGGATTAAGATTTTATATTTATAATCAAATCTAACTCTTGACTAGTTCTTATAATAAAGACCGAAGGAAGTAGTATATATATATATTGTACCAGTGGTCATGATTGCAGATTGGATGGCCGCAGGACTCCAATCAGGATGAAGGGTTTTGATGAGGCCAACAATGCCAGAAATATGAGGGCAAGACATAGAAGTTCCAGACATTGAAGTGAAAGGAACTCTTCGCTTATCGAAATCTTGTTCGGTTGGGCCAATGGCTTCTGTATAAGCTGCAATTACATTCACCCCAGGTGCAGTAATATCAGGCTGAAGCAGAAAAAGAACAAGTTTTAGTAAAAATAATCTCTATAATGTGAAGTTGATGATGAAGCAACAAAGAGAGAAACAAACCTTGAGGAGTGAAGGCAGGACTATGTTGGGTCCCCTTGAAGAGAATGCAGCCATGACAGGAGCTGGCTTTGCTGGTATTACTGTTTTGGCATTAGTCATGTAAGCCACTGGGTTCCTACAAGAGATGAACAAGTACTAAGTAATTTTAAGAACTCAAAAGCAAAAATCAAAGCTTTCTTGTAGCACAAGAAAGATTATTACTTGTCTTTCTTGATGTAATTATACAGATATTGACCATCTTCATAATTGATGTGTGAAGCAGGCAAAACATGAGGGTCTGCTATAGTTTCATCCATGCTTTGGGCATCATTGGCCAATATCATCCCTACCGCTCCTACCCGGGCGGCTTCAACGCCTTTCGCGGTTCTTGCATTCTCACCTCTGAGGCAGACCAATATCTTCCCCTTTGCCTTCTTAGGATCAATGGTTCCATTGAGGCAGAGCTCACTGCAAAGAATCCAAGATTTCATCATCAAATTCTACCAACAAAAGATTCAAGAATCCAAGTACGGATTTTGGAATTGTACTCACGCATCATTAGCTGGCACGCCGGGAACTCTGGCGGCGTCCTTAGAACTAATCAGAGGGTAGAACTTTTCAGATGGCAACTTCATGGCTGAAAGTGTGGCTCCCTGGAAGTCACAAAACAAAATCTCAATGTCATTTACAGATTTCACACACAAACCATTACTATAATACCAACTTCAAAGCAAAAATGAGAAAGAGACATGTTACAGTACCGATAAATGCTTCTTGTCACCAAGAGATATATAGTCAACGAAGTTCCTATCTAATGTGCTAGCACCAACGGTTAACATCCATGGAGCCACATTAGACACAGATCCAGGAATAGGTCCTGAATTGCCTGCAGAACTAACTACTGCTATTCCCTTAGACATAGCATGGAAGGACCCTAAGGCTATAGAATCACTGAATAAATCTACAGGGTCACCACCAACGGAAGCAGAAATCACATCAACACCATCACTAATGGCAGCATCAAAGCCTGCTAATATATCTGCATCATAGCAGCCTCCAGATTCTTGACCATTTGCAGGAGGCCAGCAAACCTTGTAGGCTGCAACTCTTGCCCTTGGAGATCCACCTTTCGCGGTACCGGTCCCACTACCGAAGACACTAGCTCCTTTGACAAAGTTTCCACCAGCAGTTGATAGAGTGTGAGAGCCATGGCCTTCCATGTCACGTGTGGTGTGGAAGGACGCATTCTGTTTGCCAGCGAAATCCTCAAAGCCCTTGATGAAGTATCTTGCTCCTATCAGCTTCCTGCACATGGAAGAACAGTAAGAGAGATTAGATAGAGAATTAATTATAGTTCATGGTTTTGCATGATTGGAAGTGAAGTGAAAATCAGTGAACATGGGGTGTTTTGAGTAATGGTTTTGGAAAAGGAAATGTCATCAAGAGGATTGACCTATTACAGAGAGATTTCTTTGAATCATGGTCTCCAAATTGGCATTGTCCACGCCATTTTGATGGTACTGGTCCCATTCCTTCATCACTGAAACTCTTGGATTCTGGCCAAACACCTATTCAAGAAGATGGTGCATAAGAAGAAGATTTATTTGGTTTTTAATGTTCAGTTGGAATTAATCTTTCTGATGGAGGGATAAATAAGATTGGAAGACCATAGCATCAATGGCTCTGAGGAATTCTGCTTTATTACAAAACCAGAAGAAAAATTCTAAGCAAGCACAAAAATAAACAGGAAAAAGCCTATGAAACTAGTTTCCAAGAAAACCTATGAATGATCAGATTTGGATTCTTCAAAGAAAGACACAGTACAAGATTAAATTTTAAGGTTAAGTTAAAAACCTGTGTCAAGGTTAGCAATGATTGTATCTTCACCATATTTAGCCTTTACCCAAGCAGAACCATTATTAACTACTCCTTGAGAAGACTCTAGTCCAAGAAACTCCCAAGAACGTGTTGTGTGCAGCTCACGCCTCCTGTTCAAGAACACAGACACCACCTTTGGATTCTCTGCACCAACAAAAACACCATACAATGAAGAAATCAGTCATGTTTTAACCTTCAATGATGATAAAAACAGAGAAAAACATAGAATGTCATTAGCAATTATCCTTCCTACTTGCAAGCTTGACTGCTTCTTCCTCTTCAAGTTTAGCAGCAAAACCATTGATGTTTCTATTATAAGAATAAATCAATGATTCTTGTGCTTTGACATAGCTGCCAAAGATCATAACATTATAATATGTCAGTTTCTTCCTTAGAGGATTTGGCATATAAGGGTTCAGGGAAATTTTGAAATTCAATTTACCTTCCCAGGAGTGATCCTAATATATTGTAATGAGAAGTTTTGGCTGAATCAAGATCAGCAGAAGTAGGATTTGGGCCATGAGTATGTGATCCTAAGTACACAATATAAGACTGCAATAGAAGAGCACAAATATAGTATTAGTACGCCAATTCTGTAAATTAAGCCCATCACAAGAATGTATCAATCAATTTAGGGGAAAAAACAGAGTAATACTCTGACCCACATTCAATTTGAGAGAGTTTAAAAAGAAAAGAAAAGAACAGAAAAGACTTACTTTCTTAGCGGCATGGATAGGTTGCAGACAGAAAGTGGACAAAAGAGACACAGAGAGAAGAAACTGAATAACAGAGGATTTCGTCATTGTTTCTTCTTTCAAAGATAATATTATCCTTCAAAACTGAAAGGTATGGAGGCTCTGTTTTCCTCTGTTTCTTTTATAGACTTCACAGCACAGAGAGTAATAAAGAAAGAGATTATATTATATTAACGGAATTTGATAATTATCCATTCATTCATTCCTCATGAACATATTCATTGGAGTTAATTTGGCAGAATCATAAAAACTTGCATAATCAATTCAAGAGTAATCACATATTAACATTACAAAAAATCTCTTGATATCCTCGCATTAATGGCCAAAACTTGCCAAAACTAATGTTAGCATGCAAACGTGGAGAATACAGTCATGATTTCGCCGATACTTTTAACTTTATCATATGGTATACGTTGAATCCCAGAAAGCATTAAAAAAGATTTAATGATTTAATTTTTGGTGCATACTCTGTATTTTCTTTTTATTTTCATGTATCCTTTTAATTTCGGTTATTAATTTGATTTTTCCGGTTACAAAAAGCAGATTCTTAGGAGTTTGATTTGAACTAGATTTATGGCGTTTCTTTTGTTGTTAGTATTTTATAATTATATTTTAATTGAATTTAACAAGCTACTCAAGATATTTCTTTCCATAAATATTAAGTTTCGTAAATTTTTGGGCGTATAACTTGTCGTTTACACGATAATTAATTTTAAATGAATGAATATGAAAAAGCATGGAGATTTTTAAACCTAGCCAATTTATTGGTCCGGTAATATTAATAATTTTTAAAAAAATTTTATCTGACGCATAGTTTACTTGGGGAGCGACTATGCTTGTTTGGAATGTCAATTGAATTTACGATATATAAGTAAAATATATAAAAAGAGTTCTCTCTTAATTCACGTAAATAAATATTTTTGAGGTTCCCAATCAAAATCCCAAACAAGCACCGTAAAAGTGAATACCTTACACGGTGAATATTTGAATGAACAAACTCATATACATGGTCAGGAAAAAAGAAAAGAAAGTTTATATAACAATTCTTAGTTATACCTTTTCGTTGGATATATTTGCTATATGGTTAATGCTCTTACTATTAGTGAAGCAGTGATGTGCATCCATCGAGTCAGCTGGAAAAGTTCCAATTTTTCAGAAGAAGTTGCGTGGCAACTAAATGTTTTGTTTAAATAAAATAAGAAAACAAACTATTATTTAATTACATATAATTGTGGATAGAATAGATGACTAATTGTCGCTTTTGATCCAAAACAAAGACATTTGGAGAGAAAACTTGTTTTGGGGAACACCTGGTTTTGCCACAACAACTCTTTTAAGAGGAAAACTATTATGACATGATTTCGTGGTACTAATGGTTCCCAAGTTTCTTATACGTATGCAAAATAATGTCCCATTCATCGCCATTTTTCATGAGATGCGAATCAACAGTTTTAATCAATTTGCAAAGCTTAACCGGAGAAGAAATACTTACATACTCCAGGAGTGCCACCTCATCTATACTCTAACAAATTAAAATACAACAACTCATCTTATTTTAATCTTACACGGCGGATAAGTCATCTGGAGAAATTCAAATTTTATAGTTCTAGGGATGATGGGAGGGAATTGAGTTTTTTGTTTTTCTAAATTAAGAAGTTTATGTTTTTTAAAATCATGAATTTAAATGTCTCTGATTACTCATTCGCCGTATAGGATTAAAATAAGATGAGTTGTTGCATTTTCCAACCCGAACCCGTCAAAACCCGAGGGCTCGCGGGTTGGGCCCGTATTACCAGCTCTACTCAACAACAATCAAGGAATAGAGAGAATGATGAAATTAAGGAAGATGATTAGGATATTTCTGAAAATGCATGTTATATTATTAACTAACTTATTTAATTCAATCAAATTAGGTAAATATGTATTATATTAAGGATTGGAAGGATTATCTTCTAACCATGTCTTAAATTTAGGAATTGTAAAATTAGGAATTATTATAATTATTATAACAAGACATCCATATCAAACATTTCTTGTAAAAAGACACACAATAAAAAGATGCTCTAAAGATTTTTTATGTATCCAAATAAACAAAGAGTATGTGAGGAAAGATAATACTTACTTAAAACATCATTTAAAGGCACCACACCACATTATGTAAAAGCTTTCACACAAAGAGTATGGAAGTTTAATCCTCTATGAGAACTTCTAGAAGTCATAATTTAGATCATCACCTCGAGATTAAATTTCAAAGTTTACAAATTAGTATCTTGTCGTGTATATTTTTTTATTACCCAAGAACTTATTGTTTATTGTGGTGGATATTTTGTTATTACCCAAACAAGGGATTCGTCTCTTCATTACATAAAAAATAAAAATTTCATTCAAATGCAATTTTTCAAAAGCAGAAAATTGGGTGGCATTTTACAGGAAACTAAAGAATTTGGGAAGCCAAAAAAATTGTGTATGCAACTAAAGATTGGATTTAGGAGTAAAATTTCAATATTATGTGTTAACCTGAAAATTGAATTTGTCAAGAAAAGAATTTAGATTTTTATGCATAGATAATTATGAATTTTACTTAAAAGAAGAAAAAAAAAGAGGAATACGATTTGAGATTTCAAGTACTCCCTCCGGTCTTTAATATAAGACTTTAAGACATTTATCTAATTTGATTAGATTAATGAAGTTGGTTAAGTTAGTTAATATGATATATATTTTTTAAAACACTTTAATCATTTTTCTTAATTTCCTCCTTCACTCTCCTTGATTATTAGTTAATATCAGTGTTCTTAAGACCGGACCGGCCGGTCCAACCCTGAAACCGTCGCACTGGCTGTCCGACTGGTCCGGTCAGTAACTGACCCCGGTTCGACCGGTTTTTCACACGGTTTGACCGGTTTTTTAATTATTTTTTAATATTTTATTCACAATTTTACATAAATAATCTTAAAATCTTCCCTTCCTTACCGGTCTAGTCCCGGTTTGACTCCAATCTGATCCACTGATCTTTGACCTAATACTCCGACTAGTTTAGTGACTGGTCTGAGTTTCAAAACTTTGATTAATATGACACGTTTTTAGTAAACAAAGTGCTTTTGATTCTAAATTTAGAGAAAATAAGTATTGAGTCAAAAAATTAAGAATTTAGCACGTATTTTTATAAGTCCTATCCCAAAAATAACATTATAAGATTATATAGTGTATAATATGCTAACTACCTAAATCATAAGGAATTGAAATACAAGCTTTCAAATTACAAGATACTCAAGCATAAACAAACAAATTCAAGTGACAATTCTATTTATAAAATTATTATTTTTTGTTTCATTTTAATTTATGCTTCAAACCACTACGAAATCAGCTTGTGGTTTCTAACAAAAAAATTCATGATTTTTCTGGCCAACAAGCACAATAATCCTCTATACTATTCCTAGATATGCTTCACTGCAACGGGACTCTTAACTTTGTGCTTGCCATCTGACCACCACATCTCTCCAAATACATAATCAGAAATGTCATCTCCTCCAATCCATTTCAACATAACTTTAAATGTCTTCTTCTCACCAGCTTTCTCAAATTTCAACAGACTTGGCTCAACCAACACATCAACTCCATGAGGAGCCTTCACACGCACACTGTAAGCACCTGGATCTCCAACATTTGTGAGTGTGCGAGTAACAGTTACAGAGTGGTTCCCAGCAAGATTAGGCACAGAGATTGAAGGGTAGTTAAAATCTGCAATGGTGAAAGATTCTGGGCAAGTATGAGGGCTCTTGGAAAATAACATGATTTGGGTTTGGTTGTAACCATGAGCACATAAGAAGTTCAAGTAATCATCAGTATTCAGATCATAAACAAGTCCTGGGTCCATTGCAAGGTCTGGTTGAATGTGACCTGCTCCATAAGCAAATGGGTTTGCTTCTTGCTTGGACTGTTCCAAAATGGGTCTGTTGTTGTTATCAAGTGTCATTGCTGAAAATGTGGAGATTTTAAGATTTAAGAAAACTAGTGGCATACAATATAACAACAAATCGATAACATTCTACTTCATCTAGTTCTAAATATAAAAGCTAGATAATTAATTTATAGATATTAATTAGTTAAGTTAGCTATTTATAACAAATATATATTGATTTATCCAGAATACCCCTTTTATTCATTACCCCCATCCATGGAAACCCCCTTTAATTTATACAATTAATAGAGATAACTTGGGAAAAAATTTATAAATTTTGAAAGAAAAAGGGATTGAGGTCATATATTTAAAACCAATTGACCAAAACAATCCCTCAACTAACTCCTACATCTAAGACTGGAGGGAGTAAAATTTATGCGGAAAGATTCTTGGGATGGCACAGACTCAACTGATCATCAGAAAATAACTAAGTTCCGAGCTTATTAGAACTAAATCCTGCTAGAAAGTGTGCAAATGGGTTTATTCTTGAGAATTTTGAATTTAGAAGACTTGGAAACTGCATATATGCATACCAGTAGTCATAATTGCGGATCTGATAGCAGCAGGACTCCAATGAGGATAGGCTGTTTTGAGAAGGCCAACAATGCCTGAGACATGAGGGCAAGCTATAGAAGTTCCTGACCCTATATTAAATGGAAACCGGCGTTTATCGGAATCAACACCAGTCGCAGTTAGGCCATCGGGGTATGCATAAAGAATGTCCACTCCTGGTGCAGTTACGTCAGGCTGAAATAGGTAGCAAAAGCTGTTTAACTGCAAAGTCATCTCAGAATTCAAATGCATTTGAATGTAATAACTTACTATAACTTGACTATTAAATAAAAGCAAGACCTTGAGAATTGCCGGCTGGATGATACTAGGTCCCCTAGATGAGAGTGAAGCCATTACAGGAGCTGGTTTTATTCCTACTCGTGTTTTTGCTCTTGTCATATAAGCCCTAGGGGCCCTACATTACACACATAGTAAGAGTTTATAACATGCTAGAACTGTCTTTGGAACTCAGACAATGGAAATGATTTGGAGTTTTAAAAGAAATATAATTACTTGGCGAGTTTTGTGTAGGAATAAATATATTCACCATCAGTGAAATTGATGTGTGAAGCAGGCAGTAAATGAACAATAGCCATAATATCATTTCCACGTGTTTCATCATTTGCCAAAATCAATCCTACAGCACCTGCAAGTACGGCTCCTTGCTCTGCTAAAGTTATTCCTGTTGGGCTTTTTACAAGGCAAACCAGAATTTTACCCTTAGCTTTCTCAGGATCAAGGCTTCCAGCATTGCACAGTTGACTGACAGAAATCATGATTTATGTCAGCATATACTTTAAAAGACAAAAATGTAACGAAGAAAGAGAAAATGATACGATTCATATTATAACATTTTTACTCACGCATCCTCAACTGTAGCATTAGCAGCTTTAGCATCAACAGAATTGATCAGAGGATAGAATTTCTGAGATGGTAAGCCTGTAGAAAGACTAGATCCCTAGCAGTTCAAATTCGTAAAAACCAATGAGTACATACTATAATTTTTATCCTGAATTGAGTAGAAGGGGATGATGCAATTCGAAGTTAAACAACCCACAGATAACCTAAGACGAGTTTGAATGGTGAATTTAGAAATTCATGGAATTCAACTTCTGCAAACAATTCCATGAATAAAAAACTCAAATCTTATAATTAATAATCAACACACGATCTATTGACAAGTAATGTTATAAATAGAATTTAATTTCGAAACAGTTGATACGAATTATGATACCACTATATGCTTCTGGTCACCAAGAACAATGTAATTGGCGAAGACTCTGTCGATTGAGCTCGCAGCAACAGTGAACATCCATGGAGCCACATTAGTTACAGTTTCAAAACGTGGTCCTTCATTCCCTGCACCGGCCACCACCATGACGCCATTGGCGATGGCATGAAAAGCTCCAATTGAAAATCCATCTTGGAAAAACTCTGGCGGAACAGGCTTCCCCAACGAGAAGGAGATCACATCAACACCGTCGCTAATCGCGGCGTCGAAGGCATCCATGACGTCAGCATCGGTGCATTGGATTTCGGTGACAGAGAGCCAGCAGGCCTTGTAGGCGGCGACGCGGGCTCGGGGGGACCCACCCTTGGCGGTGCCATTGCCGAAGCCTAGAACGCTAACGCCCCGAACGAAGTTACCTCCGGCTATGGACAGAGTAGGAGTGCCATGACCTAACTCGTCGCGCGCTGTGTAGAGCGATTCGTTGAGTTTGCCAAACTGGGATTCGTAACCGTTACTGAAGAATCTTGCTCCAATCAACTTTCTGCATTTCAAACATGAATAATCAATTTTTTTTGCCGCGAAAAAAATAACTAATCAATTCAATTTTTTTAAAAAAAATTATCAGAGTAAAAAGAGGAAGAGAAAATGATTTTTTCTTTTATTTATCAAATGAAAATACATATTTTAATTACTCATTTATCTTCTTAAATATAACAGCTTAGAGAACTATTTACAGAGATTAAAGAAACAAGCTAATTTAGTTGTTTATAAATGGGGTAAATTGCATCCAGCAGCTTCTAAACTAATTTTTCAGTAGCATATATCATATCCTAGAGTAGTTTTTGGTGTGGTTTTACTTTTAAAATATTTTCTTTATAACAATAAGCACCATAAATTTAGAATCTGAATGTTATTAGAAAAATATTATCAAGCACTGAATGTTTCAAAAATTACTAATATATCCAATGCTATTTAAAGTGATTGATACACTAAAAATTACTTTACTAAAATCATTATTTGCCATAGAACTCCTTAATGAAAACCTTTTAATATACATTCATCAATAAATACGTTTTAAAGAAAAATCTGTAAATTTAAAAAATCAAGTAGATTGAACTATATGATCTAGAATCAAAATAAATCCTACAATGAGATATTATATTTAGTACGGGATGAAAGGGGACGGACCTATTGCAACGAAAATTATCAAGTTGGCAGACACCTCGCCACCTTGAAGGAACGGGTCCCATTCCTTCGTCGCTAAAGCTCTCTGATTCAGGCCATACACCTGCCATGATCATTCTTATTATTAGTCCATTCATATCATAATTAAGGATCAAATCAAACCTATTATTATGATAATGAAACTAAGCCCACCAGTATCAATGTTCCCAATGATTGTATCTTCGCCATATCTAGCCTTCTTCCACATTGAGTCTTCTGAAACTTGTCCATTACTAGTCTCTAGCCCCAGAAACTCCCAGGACCTTGTGGTTTGAAGTTTGTGTCCTCTGTTCTTAAACACTGACACTACTCTTGGATTCCCTGCCAAAAAACAGAGCAAAGCAGAGTTCATATACTACTTACTGGCCCTTCATTCTCAAACGCTTCACTGACACAATAAAACAGAGCAAACCAGAGTTCATATTATTAATTCTCTTACTGGCAATATCTGCTGCTTCCTCCTTCTCCAGCAACGCAGCAAAACCATTTATATGTTTGTTATATGAATAAAATATCGCTTCCTTCGCCTTCTTCTGGCTGCCAATCAATGTTCACATTCAAATTATCAGCTTTTGCTTTTTACCTTCACTTGAAAGTTTCTTGGAGTTCATTAGATTTTATATGTGTGTACCTTCCCAAGTGTGAAGCTAGTAGGCTGTAATGAGAGCTTGTGGCAGAATCTTGGTCATGAGCAGAAGGGTTTGGGCCATGCGAATGTGATCCTAAGTATACAACGTAAGACTGCCATACGCAAAAATATTCAAACAGCTTGCAGGCATTATTCTCAGAATGACAAATCCAGAATCTCAAATGAGCAAAAACGTATTAAAAAGTGGGGCTTGCCTTTTTATCGGAGTGAACTGGTTGGGATTGTAGGAGGAAGCAGGAAAGAAGAAATATTGATGATAGAAGAAAGCGGACATCAGATAAACGCATCATAATAATTAATATTTTCAATGGGTTTTTGCTTCTGAGATTGTGTTTGATGAGGAAAATGTTTCAAGTAGAGGGGCTCCTTTTTCTCTTTGCTTATATAACTTGATTTTCATTGATGGCTTTTACTTTTCAACGTTTTGATGATAATTTGGTATTGGGTTTAGCTCATTCCACAAGTAACTTCCTTTTTTTTTTTTTGGTTGTAGAAAAGAATGATTTCACCACGAGAACGGGAAAATCAGAAAGGAAAGTATTACAAGGCAAATGATTATATGGCAGTAATTTGTCATGATGAATACGGTTTTCATTTTCAGATTATTTGAAGATAACTCACTCCTATGATATTTTTTTTAAAAAAATAATATTTGAAAAATCCAGTTATTTTAGGATATAAACTTGCTTTAGGACTTTGGGGGAAGATATTGGCAAAAAAAAAAGGGACTTTGGGGGATGATATGGACAAAACAAAATCTGACTTCTGTTCAATAGAAACAAAAGAAAATTCTAACTTTTTCTTCAGAAAATTATTAGTCCGAAAACAAAAGTTAGGAAAATTCCGTAAAAGATGGCACAACCTTGTAGGGTTAGACTTGGACGAATACTTACCCAAGATGAATTCTACTTCCTACTGATATAAGAAGACAAAAAAAAGATTCAATAGAAATTAATTAATTCAGGTAAAAAATAAATAAATACATAAATTATGTATCTGGATACCAAATTTACTTTTGTGGACATGGAAAAAATTATAAAAAAAAAATTAATAGAAGATACCCAGTTAATGACTATTTAATTAACTTCAAAAGAACTTGAGTGCTTTATCATATACTCTATCTTTTTTTTTTTTGGCCAACATCTATATCATATATCCAAATAAGGCAAATGGGTGGTTCTGTGATTAATGTTGCATTATGTTGACTTGTTTAAGTGTTTGTTTGGGATAGTTTATTTTTAGGCAATAAGTGCTTATTAATCGTGATCCACGGTATACGTGGTAACTGGTAAGTATGTGAGAGGAGTTTTATCTTAACTTATGTAATAAGTGCTTATTTCTCAGAAATAAGCTATTCCAAATACTCACTAATTCCACTGTTGGGATATATCCACGTCGAAGCAGCCATCGAAATTGAATAGTTGACGTTTTCTAAAATTTTTCTACAAAGAAAAAAAATTAACAGTGTGATTCTGAGAATAAGCAAGTTATCGTGAAGAAGAGATGTGTTCATAATTGATCACAGACTTCACAGTTCTGAATATCACATCATCCGAGAAAGAAAAATTATATGTTCAAAGCATCATATTCCATCTCGAACAAAAGATAACTAATTTTCATATATTAAAAAATTTATTCTCTCCAATCCTAAATATAATGTCTAATTGGTTATTTCTGAAGAGATTAATGAAGCTAAATAAATCACTTAATTATATTATATATTGTGTATGAGACAATATAGTTTGAAGAAAAAAGATAAATATAAATACTTTAAATAAATTTAATTAGCTTTCTTAATTTCCTAAAAGCATCATCTTAAAACTGGAGGTAAAAGTAGTTTTTGTAATAAGTGGTGTTTGTTTTCCTAAGAAACTTCATTTAATTATTACTATGATTAATGAATTTTGTTAATATACGCAGTTAATAGTGATAATTTCAAAAAAAAAAAAAGAAACAAAATGAATTAAAACCTTTAAAACCAAAATGAAACTCTCAACGAGCTACAAAATTCAAAACATGATGGTATTTCATAACAAATATATAATGCTCTTAATTAATTTGGATTTAAATTTAGTCACCCTTCAATTTGATGAGAATTTTTCATAATGAGTTGTTCTGTTTATAATTATTAAATAGTTTTTTTTACATGACATTAAATAGTTTGATTTATTATAAATTTACAATATAGAGATGATACTCCCTCCGGTCTTAATTATAAGATAAATTTGACTTTTTTGAAAAAATTAAGGAAACCAATTAAATCACTTTAGAGTATTTATATTTTTAGTATCTTTGGATTATATATCATTTTATTAGTCAAATTAATTAGTTTAAAGAAAAAAATAAAAATAAAAATATTCTAAAGTGATTTAATTGACTTCCTTAATGTCTTAAAAAAAATCAACTTTATCTTATAATTAGGACCGAAATGAGTATTACATATATAAATCAGGTCAAAAAAATATTACATATATAAATAAATGCTTTCTTTTACTGACAGTCAATAATCATTAGTACTGGTTAAGGCTTGCGAACAAATAATAATTCAGATTTTGAAAGGATTTGATTTTAGTGCTAAGCATTGTATTTAGCTCTTCCAACTCATTAGATTTGGGCTGTTCAGATCTGATTTTGAATTGCCTAAATTTGAGTTTTTTTAAATTGATTTTTTTTTAATAAAAAATTATTTTTTTAAAAAATACTCCCTCTGGTCCTATATATAAGCACCTTTCTCTTTCATAAGGCTGGTCCCTTTTATAAGTAATTTTCATTTCTTGTCTGAAAATATAAGCTTCTTTTTTCTATTTTACCCTTATTAAATATTCATTTTCTCCTATGTCTTGTACTCATTCTCTCTCATACTTTTTATCTATTATATCTCCTATACTTTTTTTAATAAATAGGGGTATATATGGAAAAAACATTACATTTTTAACATATCTATTATTTTTAACTACCAGTTTGTTTTACTCAATCAAAGAGAAAGTTGCTTATAAATAGGATCGATGGAGTAGTAGTTAAAAGATTATCTTTATTTTAGATTTTATATCTATTAAAATAAATTTTATTAAAAATTATAAATTTTTAAAAATTAAAGTTTAAACTGTGCAAATCAGATGGGAAAATCCCTAAAAAATGCGTTCGAAATTGCTAAATCCCGTTTCAGTGCAGCGAATTCCAAAATGCCGAATCAGTCATGTGTCAATATGGAATGAACAGTGCAGGGTGCTAAAAGACGATTTTGCCCTTCAGCCCTCATTCTCATCACTTTCAGAATAACAACACGAGCCTCTTAATTAACAACTTTGTCTTCTTGATTAACAACTCCAATTTCATCTTCTTAATAAAGAAAGAGGTGTTGTTATTGACCCTGAAACTTAAATTATGAAGTTGTGAAATAAGAAATGAGAGTTGTTAATGTAGAATATGGTGTTGTTAATAACAAGACCGTTATTGTTATTGTGAAAGTAAAAAGATGAAATTAGAGTTGTTAATCAAGAAAATAAAGTTGTTAATTAATAGGCTCGTGTTGTTATTCTGAAAGTGATGAGAATGAGGGCTGAAGGGCAAAATCGTCTTTTAGCACCCTTGCACTGTTCATTCCGTACTGACACACGAATGATTCGGCATTTTGGAATTCGCTGCACTGAAATGAGATTTAGCAATTTCGAACGCATTTTTTAGAAATTTTCTCAAATCAGATTTAACAATTCAAATTTAATAAGTTGGGAGAGCTAAATAGCAAATACAGTGCTTAGCACTAATGTGCATTTCGAAAGTGTTAAGGCCATGTCCTCGAAGGCTCGAACGAACAACAGGCTGGCAGGGTCATTGTGTCAGACCATATCACAGCAAAGAACAAAAAGAAAGATGCTCGTAATATTCCCCTATTTTTTCCCAACGCCTCGTCATTCACATTTCGTAATGCACCTCCTCCATTGTTTCCTCCCATTTCGTTCCCTCAAATCTCTCTGCAACTTCATGCCATCTTCTCGCCATCACTTGGATGATTATTGCTCATCAAACAAATTCTCCCTGTCAAAGGTGAGTTCTTTAGCTTTTTGGGCTCTGCTCCTGACTTCCTTATTCCAGAGTAGACCATCTTCGCTGTTTGTTCTTAGTCTCCAATTTTATGTTTAATGATTTAGGTTTTGATGCTAAACTTGCGTGGAAGGGAAAAAGGGTTCGGTGTATGGGGACCATTTTAATCTCTAGTTTCCATGTCTGCGTCGGAACTTTAAATGATAGCCCGATAATCTGCCATTTGTATGAACAAAGCTGTCACTTATCATCTCCATTAATAGGTGTTCTGTTTGTTATTGGGAGACATTGGAGTAGTTATCAATGTGTCTTGTATGTCCCATTAAATAGAGACCTTGCCTTCTGCTTTATCTCTGATTCATAAACTATATCCCACGGATTATCTTTCGCTCATATTTGGGGGTCGACTACTCATTTCCAAAATATTTCTTAACCTTTTTCTTTAACCCTTTATCTTTCATATGGAAGCCAATGTTGTCCTCCTACTGAACAGCACCAGACTGCATAAGTTAAAAAGAAATTGTAGATTGTAGATTAATTTTTACTTTGTCCATCTTTTGGATCTTTTTATGTAATTGGCACTCGTCAGAGACTTCTGGATATTCATCTGTGTTAGATTGCAGACTTGGTCCTTATACTTACGAGTAGTTGAACCAAATGATCCTTAAGGCAAGGGCCAAATATTTAACTTAATGAAGCTGCTTTTTATGCCTGCCTGTTTTTAACACAACTGCTTAAGTAACGTGAAGGGATTCAAAATTATCAGTAATGGCCCCTACAAGTTTGCTGTGTGATCTTTTCTGTTCATTAGCTTGGTCCTTTCCTTGATTTGAAGAATAATTCACGGTTTTTGAATGATGAAACTTGGAAGCCACTTGTAACAAATCACTTCAATCTTTGTTTTTGCGTTATGAGAAATCTCAGGTTTGTCTCTGCATATCAACCTTGTTGAAGATTTTGATCTCTAATGAATGTTAAAGATTGTTATAAGATTAGAAAGCTGAGGACTTAACCTATTATGTTGTTGCCCTTGACTGTATTGGCATGCTTACCAATATTTCTTGCTTTGGATTTCTTATATCTAGTGTTCTTGATGAATCCTTTCACTGGAAAAATGTCTTTGCAAACAGATTTGATTAAACGGGGTGCAAATGATGAAGATTAGAATATTTTTCACAACTTGTTAAGATTTTAGTTTTGCTTCAAATTTAAGCATTATAGACTTGAAAATCATCATCTTCCTGTGCTTTCTCCTTAATTCTTAACTTGTGTCTTTTTTTTTTTCCCGCCGCACTTATTGGGGAGACCGGGTCTTAATCGGCCATTAGACATGTGACGTTGTGATGAACAATCATCTTCAAGTTGATCAGAGACCACTAAATTGACATATCGTCAGAACCAATGGGGTTCTTGAAATCTTCCTTCACATATAGGATACTAGTACATTTTTTCTTCCAATCAAGAATGATTTGATCCATATGCCAAGGGCATTACATAAATATGTACATTGAAATCATAACAAATTCCAATCTGAAGAAAAGAATAGCATTCCTGGAAACAAATCCTTCCAAAAAAATAAAAAATAAAAGCCCAAGCATCCCATTTGATGGGTCTGTCTATTATAATACACCTTTTCTTCCTCTCCTTTTTTGAAATAGGAAGATCTTCAGAACCCTCTCCAGGCATTTAGAACTTCATGGAAGACTTCAGTAATCAGATCCCTATCTGCACACTGCAGGAAGGAGTTGAAATCCTCGCGAACGTCAAATAGTTTCCCAAATTTTACAAGATACCGTAAACAGCTACTCTTCAGTTTTGGCAACTGATAAAGGGATGCATTTTGAAGCCTCTCAAGAACATTTTTGGTATCAATATCTTCTACAAGGCTTTCATGGCATGCCTCTTTCAGGTCAGATATGTCATACTTGTCAGCAGCATGAAGAAGAACAAGCCTGTGTGCGAGAAATTCTTCAGTTTTTATGCTACCATAAAGATAATTGAGGAATGCCTGGCAAGCATCAATGGGCATATCTTCAATGTTTATGGTTGATAGCTCCTTCTCCTTAAGGTTATGCGAGAACATGCTGTGAAAGACAGGAGATCGAGCAGCAAGAACAGCTCGATGAGCTCCAATGCTTCCATCAGATGCATTGATCATTATGTCTGTGTGGATTCCTTCAGTTAGCATCCGACCAAGAGCTTCAAGAGCTGTTGCATTAGATGCCTTCGGTGTAGGTCCTATGGCCCAGATGGAGCAAGGTTCTCCACCCTGCATTGCCCCAGCAAGTTGTAAATGAGGTAAGCAACTAGTAAAGGTTGATTAATCTGTTCAAAAACTTTACTTGACTGAACATATGATTAGCATGATTCTGCTTCATTCTCACTGATTATTTATCAAGGCTGAGCAAAAGGAATTGATTAAGTGGCGTGATTACAGCAGTAGATTATATAATTTTCTCAGAGTAATCAAGAGAAGCGTACGTTTGGGGACGCTGTCTTCAAATCAAGGAACTCGACGTCAATAATGAATTTCCCAGTTACTGGAACCTCAAGTGGCCAAACAAAGTCTTCGCTGTTCTTAATCAATCTGTCTTTTACTACTGCATCATGGTAAAGGAGTAATCAGTCAAAAAAATGAGAAAAATGTTGTGTTGTTAAGAATCTTAAGATTATAAACTTCCTCACAAGGGAAGATCATTGAGAAATTCTGACTATGTAAGAAGCTTTGGGATAATGCATAATATCTTCTGATTCAAGTTTCACAACAGTAGTCCTAGGCGAGGAGGGGATTAAAAATTGCTGAGGGGAACAGAGAAAACTTCCGACCATTAGGTCATATCCCCTTTTTGGTAAATAACACTGAATTAACAAGCAAACGTATTCGGGTAATTCTAAAATTCAGTTCTATTTTAAGATTTTCACTGGGTTTGTAATCATTAAGGTAAAACTATTACAGAATACAGATGATGATTAGAAATAGATTTTTTTTCTCTAGATTTATCCAGTTTATTAAAGAGGGGAAAGAAGAGAGCAGAACTTTGGTTACCTGGATGGGTCAAGGCCTTGCGATCCGAAGCAGAACTAACGACCCGGATGATGAAAGATGCAATCGGTGGGTTGTCTCTGGTTAGATTTGATATTTCTGGATATAGTTTTATGTATAAAACCCTGTTCTTCTCCACGGCCAAGTGCCTTCGCTTAAACGAAAGAAAGGAACTCAGTCTATTTCAAGTAGATAACTTTCTCTCATTTTCTGAGACTACCAAACGCTTAATTACGATTTACATGTGAATAGGTGAACCCATTTACACGAAGATTGGGATGAACAGCTTACCAATTCCACTTGCCGATCCTGAAAGGATCAGATTTGCGATAAGTGCAGGAAGCAGGGTTTTCGATTTTCCATTGGGCAAGACGCGAAGTGGTTTCAACTCTGTAAGCAGAATCGCTCATCCTACCAGAAAAAGCAAGAGCCAATGTAATTTCATGGATGCAATCGAAGATACCCTCCAACAGAAACTCTCCGGGATTTCCCAGGTTGACTACTTCTTCCCAGACCTTCTCTCTTCATTCATAAAAAAAGGATTATATTTTGTTCTTCACTCTGTTCTTTCACTGAACCAGTCCCACAATTAAGAGACACAACACACCAGAAAAGGTACAAAATATCCAATCTGGGGTTTGATTATTTCTTAATTGCTCCCAATGGTTTCGGGCACGCAAGGATTTCGGTGTTGCTTTTACTCCATAGATGGTGAGCTTTTCCGGGAAGAGAGAGAGTGAGAGAAAATAATATAGTATTTGATGCAGAGCTCTGTGAGAGACAGACAGACTGAACCAAAGAGAAGGATTTGGTGGTTTTGTTGGCTTACACAGCACTTTTATTGGTGTGAGATGGTGATGGGGAAGAGATATATACGGCTTGATTATTGATTGCTTGTATCATTGATTCATTGATGGAAATACGGGAGCGCCATACGTGGATTGTAGTATTGACCTTGCGGCATCTGCTTGCAAAGGAAAAGCATATTTTAACTTTTGGTGCTTTGAAGCAAAGTATCAATCTTTCTATCTATCTCTTTGTCCTTTGGAAATTTCCAAAGCTCCCTTTACTCTTTGGATTGGGGGAAACATATATACCTTGTTTTACCACTCAAAACATCGATTGCCTGTCTGGGGTTTCTCTTTCTGATTCTCTCAAACTTTCAGGTAATGAATTATATTCTCTTGTTCAAGAAGTGAGTGATGCTGTATTGGTATTATTTTATTTTTGAACTACATATTAATACAAATTGCCTTCAGAAATGGGTAAGTTGTAACAGTCCAGTCCATACTCCAGAAAATCAGTTTCATACCGTACGTGCCCATTCCTCCATGTTGATGTTACTAGTGGACCAATAAATTCGCTTCACGTTTTAGACATTTTATCTGCTTTCTTGACCTTTTCTGCAAAATTAAGTAACATCAGGTTGATCCTCTTTTCTTTCTGTCTTTTGCAGAGAAGAAGACGAAGAAAGACCAAGTGCACTTATGGGTTAACAGGTGAATTTATTGGTCAATTTGTATCTTACTCTGCGGATAGAACAGGTGAGAGATATTAATGGTTACGATCGTTATTATTTGGTCAGCAAGTTTACCAGAATCAGTACAGATTTTTTCCCCCTTCCACTCTGTTTGGCTCAAGATAGGATTATTGAAGCTTGTTTTTGGGGGAGCAATTTTAAAACAAATTCCAAAAATCAATTAATTTAAGAACCGCATGAAAATAACTTCCCCTCCTAAACCGCTCAACACCTTCAGGAGTTGGCCCCGTCTCACTCTCAGTATAGGCAGTATTTGACTATTTTCTCATGAGTGAGGACTCACTCCCTTGGGATTTAGGAGCCTCTCGTACTCTACTTTTTTTTTTAATTATTATTATAATCACTTTCCAATAACATAATTCGTTTCAAGGTTTGAAAATATTATCACTAAATTTCAACAAAATCTACTATAAAATTATTTAAAATTATAAGTTCCTTAGAATTTAAATACTTCCATATTAACATTGATTCTTAAAAATGATTAGTACTTTAAAGATTTTTTAATTTAAATTATTAAAATTTAAAATTAAGATCTCTTATTGTTTTGTAAATTATATGCCACGTTCACATTAGATCTTTCTCTCTCATTCTTACCTACCATTTTGGGCGTGATTTCTTTATTATTCACCTATAAGTCAACCGAGAGGCGAAATATCTATGAGACGGAAGAAAATTTAGTCATTTAATCCCTATGCTTTGCATTATTTTTCATTCAATACCTATGCTTAATTTTTTTAAAAAAAAGTATTATAACAATCTGCTATTTAAATGTTAGTCCCTAAATGTCTTTACAAAATGCCCTTACAAGTTGAATGATGGGGGCAAACTCTTGCCAATGTGGCAAGTGGTGTTGGCACAAAGTGGATAATGTTATTATGCCATGTGGACAATAAAAAGTAGAGTTATGTAACCTGGACCGGACCAGCCCTGAAATCGTCGAATCGGCCGGTAAACCGGTCTGGGTTACTATTTAAAAAGAAACATTTTTAAAAAATTTTCTTTTAGAATTTGATACTGTAAGTTTAAAATTTTCAATTTTTCACCGGTTTGGCCCCGATCTGACCCACTAACCCTTAACCCAATACCCCAACCGGTTCAATACCCGGTCCGGGTTTTAATACCTTGTAAAAAGATGCTTTTGACAAAGATGACAAATTATAAGGACTATATCTACATATGATAAAAGTTAGTGCATGTTTGAAATGATGATTGAACTTTTTAAAACAGTTTTTCAATCAATGATTTATATTGTACATTAAGTATGTAAAAAGAGTTTGATATGTAAGTTTTCAAAAATACAAGGATCTGTTTAAAAATAAATGTAAAGTATATAGATTAATTGGTTAATTTCTAAATGTTATAAGATAGTGAACTCAAAGGAGCATTTAGTTAAAGAGGAAAATAAAAATAAAGAGAACAAAACCGCTAACTTTCAACTTAAATGTGCAAGCAACGACCCAACCATTCATCCAACTTTATTTTGAAGCTAATTTACATTAATTAATGGAGATTATTAGGCAACACTGTTTTGAAAAAGTTGCTTCCCATCAAAATCCAAGTGGAAGCAATTCAATATGATTACTCCAAATCAACAGGGACATCAAATGATTCCTTTTTTTTTTTTTGAGTGTTCCAATAAGTAGGGGTGTCCAAATTGTCCCTGTCCCGGTCCCGGTTGTCCGGTCCCGGTCCCGGAATTTTGATCCCGGGAATTTCCCGTCCCGGCCGGGACCGGGACCGGTCACATACCTTGTGATCCTGGTCCCGGTCCCGGTCCCGGTTTTTTATTTTATTTTTTAAATTTTTTTCTTAAAAACTAAGTTATTGTTTTATTTTTGTATTTTTTATCCCATAATTTAAGTTATCATTTGATAAAATGTGTATCACATATTTAGTTGGAGTTAAATTATATATATTGTGATACTAATCCTACTATATAATATATAAAAATAATTATAAAAATGATGAAGGTGATAATAATAATAATAATAAAATGTTATTTTTCAATTCTAGATCAATTTATGTGATTATTATGGCCTTATTAGATGTTAAATAATTACTTTAAACACTAAATTATAGAAAATTTAACTAAAATAATAATATTTTTTAAATTTAATTTTTTTTTAAAAAAAAACCGGGATTCCCGGTTTGATCCCGGTCCCGGCCGGGATTACCGGGACCGGGACCAAACCGGGACCGGGATGCAATTTGCATCCCGGCCAAAAACCGGGACCGGGACCGGGAGTGGTAGATCCCGGTCCTGGTCCCGGTTTTGAACACCCCTACCAATAAGGTTCAGATAGTGAGACACGCCTAAACTATAGTCATGATGCTGATTGGACGCAATGGAATCTTAAAAGATTCAATTGTTTCTTTCTTTAAAAAAAAAATTCAATTTCATCATCATTATTTTGGGTGATAAATTACGGGAAAATTTTTTATTGCAAGTGCCCCGGACCATCTTAGTTAGATTGTCTCAATTGATATAGCAAAAAAAGATTGTCTCAGTTGATAGCCATCAACCTACCCTTCATCTTTTGGCAATTGGTAATTAGATGATCTAAATTTTATTAATTTTTCAAAATTGAAGTATTCATGTTTAATTTAAATAATGCAACAACAAAAAATAATGAATTAAAATTGAAGATAGATTTAGCTTATGTTCATGATTTTATTGGATTTTTACCTCTAGCGTTTTAAAATTTTATTATAATTAAACTCCGTTTTCATTATAAAGATAATCAAACTCAGTTAAATCTCATAAGCTCCAGCGAAAAAAAAAATAAAAAATAAAAGTTCTTTTTTTGGAGTGTTTTAATTGAAGTGGGTTGAAAGTGTGGTAGCTGGAAAAGCCTAGACGAGATACGATGTATTTTTGACGCTTCTTTTGAAAACAAAGGAAGGTGAGCTAGTTGTCTCACCCCCATGATTCTCCCATCAACGTAAATGGATTTCAAGTGTCCACTGCATTTTGCTATCAATAATCAATTTATATATATCAATATAAAGTACTTTAATTGGGAACTGGTTTTACCTGTAAGAGCTATTAAGAGATTTATTTTAGTTCTAAATAAATACCTCAATTTTTTTTGTCTCTTAAATTTAAATTATTTACAAAACACCTTGTAGCATAGCCAAACGAGTTGGGCTCTGGGCTAGTGAAAAGAAAAAGCCCAAATCAAGGGCATGGTTTAAGAAGGAGTGAAAGGATTAGAGGAAAGCCCTGGAAGCTGCGTGAATTATGTGAGGAAGAGTAGTATACAACGATAAATACAGTTAGAGGAGGAGTGTGTCATAATTTTCGAGAATTTTTTCCCGGTTGTGAGATCTTCTGTGCTTTTTTTCTCTGCTCTTACTTTCTGCATGTTTCTTCCATTCCTCTGTATATTTCTGTGACTCTTATGATCTGTTCTCTATAATTGCTATAGTTTATGGCTGTGAAGTTTGATACGAATATAAAGAGCAAATTATTTCCATATTTCTTTGTTTTTGTTCACATTATAATTTTACCCTGACACACCTCTATTAGAAAAGTTTAACGTAAATGATAAGAGGAGGTATTTTAGAAAAAAAAATGTATATTTTTTTAAATAAATAATTTAGCTAATTTTAAAATTAGTTATCTAACTCACACATATACAACGAGAAGGATTAATATATAAATTTGATTTTTTTTTTTCAAAAAAAAAAAAAAAAAGCGTCAAGTTGGGTAGGGAGAATAGTAAATGCTTGGAACCTAACTAACAATGTGTGCGTCCACTTGCATTTCAAAGTTGGAAAGGCCGTTACTTGCAACCTGCAATTCAGATCTTTGCCGGCGCGTGCGAAGCTATATGGAAATTCAGTTACCATATTGGAAGATATATATATATATATATATATTGATAAAAGACCAGATGAAATTAAAGCAACCAGGGTTTACAAGTTACATATAGGTAAAATGCTAAAATGAGATCTCGCAAAATTATAAAACGTAGACTTGGGAATAACCCGACTTCTAACAACAAAATAAAATAAAAAAAAGCAAAACCAATATTTCCTGCCAAATATTAATGTTTGCAGAAAGATCTTAATATTGATTCAGTGTTAAAGAATACAAATCGGGCTTAATATTACCTGACAGAAATCTTGGCCTTGCTTTTTTTATTTTTCTATTGTTAGTATTAGGGTTATTCTAAAGTCTGCATTTTACAATTTCCTAAGGCCTAGGTTCTGCATTTTATCTATATGTAACTTGTAAGCCTTGGTTGCGTTAATATCATTTTGTTTTTTTATAAAAAAAAAAAATCGGGCATTGAACATAAACACATCTCCTAATGTGATTGTATCATCGGTAAAAGTTTGGCATAAAAATTCAGTCATGGGTGTGTATTAGTAAAAAAAAAAAAGGTCAAATAAATTCAACATTGAGAATTTGTTTAATACTTAAAAGGTTGTAATTTGGCAGACATCTGAATGTACAATGTCTAGTTGACGTACAACAACACCGATCGGCAAGTAGACCGACCCCACAAATGATAAAAAAAAAAAACTCCCTCTGTTTTTTATAAGATATAGAATGTGTTTGGAACAACGATTGTCAATTAGGTTTGTTGTGATATTACTTTTGATAAAAGCCAAATTATGTAATGTGATTTGTGTTTGGATTGGCGATTTTCAATTGGGCTTTTGCAAAAATAAAAACTTGTTTGGATTGGCGATTGTCAATTAGGCTTTTGTGATAATGATAAAAGATAAATGTAATTAAAAATTATAAAGAATTTATAATAGTTTAAGTTGGGAAATTAGACAATTAAAAAATGCACAATCTGATTAAAATAATATTACATAACCAATTGGATCACATATTCCGTACAATTTGATCTCTAATTGAGTCACAAATTTGATTCATTTGAGAGGAAGATCGCCTGCCAAAATTTGTCGTGGAAGATTGTTCAGCTACACTATTATTATTTACATCAACAAGATTCCCAGCTTTACCTTGGTGAAACACTACGTTTGCAATATCATTTCGCTTAATAAAATTATGTAGGACCATTGTTGCACAAACAATGCGAACTTGTGTCTGATAGCTATACTTGCACATGTTTTGCAACAATTGAAATCGATTCTTCCACACTCCAAAAGTCCTTTCAATAGTAGACCTTAAACTAGAATGATAAAAATTAAAGGTTTCATTAGCGTTTCTAAATTTGGGTTGGCAGCTAAATTCTGAAAGATGGTAACACTCACGTCTATAAGGACCAAGGTACCCAAGTTGTGTTGGATAGCCAGCGTCAACCAAATAATATTTGCCTAATAAAAGTTTAAATCAATCCAAACTATTAGATTCATTAAAGTGTAAAATGAAAGTAATTGAATGGAAGGTGACGGAGCAATACCTACAGGTGGATGAGGGAAGTTATAAGATGGATTAGAAACAGCAGATTCGAAGACACGAGTATCATGTGCAGTACCTTCCCAGCCCACCATAACAAACGTAAAGCACATGTCCCAATCACATACAGCCATTACATTCTGTGTTGGATATCCCTTTCTGTAGATATATCTCTCACGGTTCGTACCAGTGATCACACACGTAATGGGGGTTCCATCTATTGCTCCAATAGCATCTTGGAAGAATGGATAATAACGGGGATCATCTTTTATTTTGGGGTGGCATACACTGAATTCGGGATCGTACGGTTTGATATTTTCCCCCGCTAGACTAATGCAAGCATCTAATACATTGTACAAATGCCTACTGACCGTTTCCCCTGAATGTTGAAAGAGCTCTTGAACCACCCTATTGCCTACTCCATGGCCGACGGTGAGCAAGAACATGGCAACCATTTCCTCGATCTCAATGTTCATTGAAATCTGTAAGCCATGTTCGACCAATTTGTGACATAGGCTATAAAAGACATGTTTTTGCACTCTAAATATGTCATGACAGCATGAACCGTGTGTTGCCAATACCTCTTGCACCCAATCATGACCGGTACGTGTACTTGTTTTTCGCGGTTCTTTACACATAAAAGGCACCCAATATTGACAGATCAATGCAGTCAATCGCTCATACTCATCTACTTCATTATTTATAAGAGATATAAGTCGGATTGGTCATCTTCCTCCACCATGTCAGGTAAGTGTTGATTACTCGAACTTGCCATTGATTATGTACCCTGAGTGTGATTAAAAATTCAAATATGAGTAATTGAATGAAAAAAACTCCAAATAAGAACTCAATAGCATATAATAACTGGCATAACGTAGTTTACACAAAGCATAATGTCATGAAGTCAAATAAAACATAGTTTAGGTACATCTAGGATTCATAAATCATAAACTCCAACCACGGACCACGAACTCCATGTTTCGTTTACAGAGTGACATAAACGTCTCCTGATTAGTCTTATCCGTGATTAGCTTGATACAGCGGTGACGAAAGCTCTTATCACGTACGACTTCCTCAATGCCAAGCAGTTCACTTATAGCAGAATTGACACTAACATCTTTAATAGTATCTAATGTTGCTGCTCTGTCCTTGGATGCATTTGCCATCACACTAACTGCATCATCGATTTGTCTTGAAGCTGGCATTTTCTGCTTCTTTCTCTGCCCAGACCCTTCACCCATCTTTCGCTTACCCCGACTTCCTGACTCAGTACCACCATTTGATGGAGTGCTTGTTGTTAAGCCAATGCTTGCTAGCTCATCCGTCACTCCGATACTAGGCACGGGGTTAGCACCAAACATGTCATCTTCATTGTCCCCTGAGCCTTCCTCTTCATCCATAGTGGGTCGATACACATCCTCCTCGTCATCCTCCTGCTGTGTCTGAGGCTATGTAAAAGAGGGTACAAGTACATCTTCGCTGCTTGCCATCGCATCCTTGAAAATTATTCTTAATTCATTCTCAAACTTAAGGCTTGTGTGCCTAAACTTTCTATATGCTGGCTTCTCCTGCATGCAAACAAGAAACCAAAAAACAATTACTTCACCAAAACTAATCAGTTATGAGGGGAAAAAATGAAAGCTATAAGTTACAACAGTATTGTTTTACCTGTAGTTTTCGCTGCCACCACTCATTTGTTGCCACGACTTTTTTCGTCACATGGTCTATGCCCACCCCAGTCTCTTTGATTAAGGAATCCCAAGTCTTGAAATCCTTTTTCAGGATATCTAACCTATTCTTCAATTTCTTTCTGTCATAATCTTTCCCAGTTTTTGCATTAAACGTAGAGACAATAATTCCCCACGCTTTTTTTTAAAAATGACTGCCCTCGGCGTTCTTTTTTATATACTTGCTCAACGCAGCCATTAACTAAAATCTCCGTTGTCTTATCATCCCAAACAGCTTTATCCATATTTCTATATCACTATTTCAACACTATTTCCACCGCAAACAAAAATTAGAATAGATAACAGAAGGTACCAAATGTGATGGCAAGAGCAAATAATGGGGATCACTGTCAATTAATAGTAAATTACACTAACTTAACTTGAGCTGCTAGTTTTAATAGTAAATTACACTAACTTGACTTGAGATTTGCTTAAGTTACACTTGGTACTTGTCTTGTTTGAAAAATTACACCCAGCTCCTATAAAATTTGTTTTTTGTCAATGAAGCTGACTTTCTATGCAATATGGTTTATTCTAAAACTAAAAAATTGAATATCTATTGATACTGTCCTACTAAAGTTTAAATTAGTCTTGTGTTAGAGCTTAACATTCGCTTAGCTTCCTTCACTGCCATATCAAATGGGAAAATCTGTATTAAGTTTTCAAAAAGGTTCAAATTTCTGGCAATCAATAAAGTGGAGGAAAAGGCTTGTGCAGTACATATATAAAAATATCATAGTTCATGTTGTGAACTTGCCCTTATTCTGCTACATTTTCATTTCTTAAGCTCTTGATATATGTAATGCTCATTTAAGCTGAATAGTGAACACAAACAAAAACAAAACATTTAAATTCGGATCAATCTCAATAAATATGATTATATTATTCATAAAAATACCTTCATGCTTATATGATTTTTTCATCATAACTTCATGCTACATTTATATTAGGCTCCTCTGTCGGTAATGTATGAACCATTGAGTTTGAGCTTTCTTTTGGTGTAATCTCCTAAGTACTTAGAAGGAGGACTGTTGTCATTCAATCAATCAATACACACACACACAAGCGCGCATGCGCGCGCGCGCACACACACACACACATATATTACCTTCTTTTCAATGCAACACCTAAATAAACTAACTTGTACATGGGAAATTCTTTTCAATATGCACCTGGTTAAGAAGGTCCACAATTATACCAACAGTATCTCAGAGGGCAGTTAAAAAACTGGATATTCAATCACGCATGATCTCTACCACTAGACATAATCATGTTATAATACACAACCAAGCATTAGACAACTTATGGATTTGGTGGCTCCATTTTTATTTTGTCAAAAAAGCTCTCTACCCCTCTGTTCGCATCTCTTCTCTCATTCCCTCTGCAGCACCTCTTCTCTCATTCCCTCTGCTCTCATCTCTTCTCTCATTCCCTCTGTTCGCATCTCTTCTCCCATTCCCTCTACAACATCTCTACAACCATTCCCTCTGTTCGCATCTCTTCTCTCATTCCCTCTGTTCACATCTCTTCTCTCATTCCCTTTGTTCGCATCTCTCCTCTCATTCCCACTGCAGCATCTCTTCTCTTATTCCCTCTGTTCGCATCTCTTCTCTCTTCTAATCATGTCTATCTCTTATACCTCATTCCCTCTGTTCATATTCTGCTCTTTTACACAAAGCATATCGCATCTCTTCTATCTCATTCCCTCTGCAGCGATTGTTTTCTATTTCGCATCTCTTCTATCCCATTCCCTCTGTTCCTATTCTTCTCTATTTTCCTCTTTCTAAACAATTTACATACCCAAAACACAACCATTGATTTCATTGGTGTTCGAAGCATTGACCACATTTTGTTCTACTTAACACAAGAAGCTAAACAAGGCATATAGTCACACAGCAGATCACGTCGAAGGAGCAAATCGACGAGAGGAACAGATAAAGAGAAATGAAACAAGATGAAGGTAAATGAAGTTTCAAACCTCAGCAGCCAAACAGATATACGCCGACGGACAAGATCCATAGCCACAACACCTTCAACTGGAGATGACTTCAACGCCAGCCAAGTAGAAACAGATCACCACCACCAGATCGGCCACCCCCAGAGCCAAGCCCTATGAAAACCACCGAGAAACGAACTGGCCGAATTCAATGGAAGATTGTTCGGAGCTTCTGGTGCTGCAGCCGAAAACCACCCAGAGGAAGACCTACACCCGACGACACGGCAAAACACCGATTTTAAGACCACGCCGGAAAATGGGACACCGCTATTCGGAGCTTCTTTAGCTGCAGACGCCGCCGCGAGTTGGGTGCTATGTTGAAATGAAGAAGGAGCCGTTGGTATATGGAATAACGAGGAGAGAGAGAAGGAGGGCGTCAGAGGGGGTAGGTTAAAAATTTAAAACGCATTAAATGATTAACGGTAATATTTTTTGATCGAGCTTTTGATACAAGCTCGATTATTGAGCTTTTGAAAAACGTGCAGGAACAGTGGGTAATTTCTTAAAAGCCCAATCTCTGATCTTATCAATCAAGCATGAAAAAAACACCACTACTAGCAATTGGGCTTTTGAATGCACAATTGGGCTTAAGGAGACCCAAAAGCTGCAACCAAACACATACATAATTTACTATTAAGTATTGGCAAGTATCTATTTAGTCAAGTATCTATTTAGAATTTTATTGGGCAAAAGAACCTAAATTGAAGTATTGGCACTTTATGTGTATAAAATCTTATAGAAAGCCAGAAAACCCTGTGAGGATTCAGCTTCCAATTGAATCATTGTTTGTGTGTGTGTGTGTGTGTTTTAAACAGGACAAAATGATATATATTAAAGACACCAGAACCTTGCAAAGTTTGATAGTTTACAGAACCAAAATGTAAAATTTCAAGTTTTTCAATAGAAAATTGATTGATGCAGAATATCTAAAAGGATAAGAAATTCTTGATGAGTTTTTGTGTTCGCATACTTCCTGCAAATAAAGTGTGTAATCCAAGTTATGTTTGCTAATGTTGTCCTTAAGAACTACTTTGTTACACCAGTTGATAGGAAGCAACACTCCCCAAAATAAAACGGATCTTCTTACAAGTATAGGATGAGCACAAGAAAATATAATAGCAACCAGCAAATATAAAGAGAATTGAGACGAAGAGAGAGCTTGAAAGCTCAAAAGAAGGAGAAGATGCTTGAACCTCTTGCGTGCGATGCTTTTTATATGTCACTCTTCCACTCAAACGTTGGACATGAATCAATGGTAATAAACAGGAATAAAAAGGATTGAACCAATTGCTTTTAAACTTTGAAGAGCGTAAAGATATTTGATTGATCAATTTTGGTGATATGAAGATAATTAATGGCATCCTACCCAAACGTTAATCTAAACGTTGGTAATGATGGCCAGTTATTGGGTTTATCTGGTAAGCCATTTTTCATAAAATAAATGTTAGATTTTTCCAAAAAGTATTTAATAAAAAGTGTCAAATTCATATTTAACTCACACGTAAGGGAACTGTCGGATTTTCAATGCGCTTGCCTCTTGGTGGGCTATTGTTGTGCGTGCGAGCCCACTCTTCTTCTTGACCTATTTACCAACTCAAACTCACAAAGTGTATACATAGTTGCATTCTCTCACTCCTAAACAACATGCCATTTCGTTCCACTTGACACACTTTTTACTTACAACTCCGACATTTTGTTTATTTTGTATCCCCACATTTGATGATGTCAGAGGAGATTGTCTGAGAGTTTAAAAAGGCTTTGTCTACCCACCATATCTGCAATTTTTCCTGTTCATTTGAGTAGATGAAGCCGTTCTTCCTGTTTTCATAATAATTAATTCATATGATTCATTGTATTTCCAAACGAAAATTTTAAAAAGTAATTTTTCATGCATAAAATAATTTTGCATTTCATTTCATTTTGCATGCTAAAAGGCATCTAAATTAATGACTAATAAAATGACAACATAGAGTTTCAATAAATAATATTTTAATATAATTTTTTTACTATATAACCAAAATTGCCCCTCTTTAACATTAGAATTATTTAAACACTCACATATATGGGCCAAAAAAAATTTATACAGCCAAATTTTAATTCTAATAGATTTTTTAATTTCTAATATGTTAAAAATTTATTAATGTTGAGATTATAAATTTATAATTTTAAATTTTCACCATATTTATTGAAATTTATTTATTTTTAATTTCTTAAATGACTAAAAATATATATTAAACACGTTTTTTTTATCAAAATAATAAATTATATAGGTTTGAGAGATTGTCATTTAAATTTATAATTTCATATTTTTTCTATAAACATTTAAAAATATTACTATTATTAAAATTTTGTGATATTTTCAAGCTGTTAATTAACATTTCAGATTTTGTGTTAAGGATAAATTAATAAATAAATTTTATTTTTTATATAAATTTTATTCATAAAATATATTTTTAGAATACTCTTAACAGAGTTAACGGTTTAGATTTAAGTGTATATTTTAGGGACAATTACAATGAAGTCCCACACAAGAGAAAAAATGAAAAAATGGTCCCTGAAGTTGTTAATGACAAGTCGAGGAGCTTACACTGACAACTTCAGGGACCATTTCTTCATTTTTTTCTCTTGTGTGGGACTTCATTGTAATTGCCCCTATATTTTAAAATAGAAGGGAGATTTATGTAATTAAGGTAAAATAAAAGGGTGATTAAGATATTTTACTCAAAAAAATTATAATGATAAAAAAAAAGAGGGACACAGAAATGTTTTCACAACAAACGCTGCGATAATAGGCCTTTTTTTGGGTAAGTTAGTCCAAACTTTGATCTCTGGGACATCTATAACTTAAGGAAAGAATTCAGATCCAATCATCACAAAAAGGTTCAGTCCCAATCTTATGGGGCCACAAGAATGGTAAGCCCATTAGCAAATGAGATCGGGATAGACTAGTCCAAAATTTGGGCTGGGCCCAAAAAGGCCTTTAAATATGCATATTCTAACTTTGTTTGCCCTTCGCATCTGTTTTTACTTTTTTACCCTTCCATTTTTACTTTGGAGGAATTCCTCTTGATAAATTATTAAATACAAAAAATATCCAACAAATGTCGGTCTAGGGTAAGAATTTAGTTTATAACTAAGGAACGAGAAATCGAACCGGGTAATAAATTGGTTATAGTATATGTTTAAGAGTTAATGGGTTAATTGGAGTCTAATTAGTAGTTGAACCAGTCATATTAGTGGCAATGTATATTAATATATTTTTAAACTTCTATAGATAAAAATGAAGATTTTTAGAAAAATAAAATCTATCAGTATTAGTTATAATGCCTATACTTATGCAATGATATCTCATTTTCTATAATTATTATATCTTTTTAAATAATTTTTTCATTATCTTCTTCATTTTTTTTAGATTTTTTGTTTCTTTATCTACTCTTCTCTTCATTTTGGTCTTCAACCTTTCATGTTCCCTTAAAAAATGCACAAAATAACAATTAAAAAAATAAAAAAAATGAAACTGGTCCAACCAGTTGAATCACCGGTTTTACCAGTTTTAACCGATTCAACCGGTCTCATGGTTCAATGAACAAACTAAACTGGACCACTGACCGATTCCCGGTTCAACCGGACGACTCGAAAATCCTATCTGATTTTTTGTTCATCGTTAATAACCCATAGAATCGGGGGTTCAAATCCTCTTATTATTGATGTAAGAACCTTGTTTGTGGGTAATCTGTAAGTATTCTTTGATCTCAAAGCATTCTCTAACTCTATTGAGTCGGAACTCAACTCACATAAACTTTTTTTTTTTTAAACTATGAAAATCATGGTATAATATTTTTTTCAAAGTCTAAAATTGTGTTCTATATGTTAAGGGTTAATACCATCTTTGGTCTTTCAAGTTTACCTTCATTTTGGTTTTAATCTCTCAAATTTTAAACCATAGGTTTGGTTCTTGTAAGAGTAAAATTGTATAGGTTTTTATTGAGTTATAGGGACCAATAATTTAAATAAAATGAAACTTGAGAGATAAAACTAAAATGGAGGTAAACTTAAGGATAAAAAAATTATATTAACCCATGTAATAATCGTTTTGACATTTTGCTCTTTTTCCATGTTATGATGCAGCCTACAACCTAGAGCTAAAGTAGGTGAGCCACATGGAGCTTGGGAATGGCAGATGAGTACCCATATGTTATTAAATTATGAGTTTTTACCCTTTTACCAACTCAAACCATTTGTTATATATTGGTGGCAAATGCACGTGTCCTCGAGCTAATTCAAGTGACTTAAAAAATAAACGTCATATTAATTAATTTTATTAATTTAATTAAACTAAATAAATATATTTTATATTAAGAACATGAAATAATAATAAATACACTAGCATGACCCTTGCACAACGCACACTACAAAAAAACATCCCATTAGCCACGGAATTTACCCACGGAATTCCGTGGGTAAATTCATTCCAGACTGACATTTAAGACGGAATTCCGTCGGTAAGGAATTACCGACGGAATTACCGACGGATCCAATTCCGTGGGCAAAAAAACCGTGGCAACTAGCTCTTGGGACGGAAAATGAGTCCGTGGGTAATTTAAGACGGACTTACCGACGGAAATTTCCGTCAGTAATTACCCACGGAATACCGACGGAAATTTCCGTCGGTACTTTGGGACGGAAGTGCGTGGGCAATTACCCACGGATTTTGAGACGGAAGTCCGTGGCTATTCAACCACTGAATTCTGGGACGGAAGTCCGTGGGAAATTACCTACGGATTCTGAGACGGAATTCCGTGGCTATTTAACCACGGAATTCTGGGACGGAAGTCCGTGGGAAATTACCCACGGAAATCTGGGACGGAAGTCCGTGGGCAATTACCCACGGGATTGTGAGACGGAATTCCGTGGCTAATTTCCCACGGACTTCCGTCCCAGAATCCGTGGGTAAATTTGATTAGGCAAACAAATTTTACAGTATCTGTTTCTGCGCCATTTTTTTAATAATTTCCATTACATTAATTTTTGGAAAACAAAATTTAAAATGCTCAGTAAAGTAACCTGATCATTGAAATAGAAAGTAACCTGATCACTTAATAAGGCAATATGTCACAAGTTCGAAGTCATGAAATAGTAAAAAAAAGTGTGTCTAGAACTTAACATTAACAAATGTACGGAAACATAAGAAAGCTACAACAAGTTCTCAACTCTAATTTTCATGTTCTTCATTTGCATTGGTAGTAGAGGGGCCCGCAGCATTGGCATTGTTAGAGAGATTAGGCAATTGAATCCCCATTCCTTGCAATGCAGTCATAATCATATCAGTTGCTTGTTTAAGATGTTGATTTTCTTGTTTGAGATATTCAGTCTCTTGTGTGAGGTGTGTTATCCTCGTGTGCAATTCTTGAACGTTAGAATCCCCCGTTGAGTTGATGGAAGGAAGTGAGATAGAAGAAACAATATTTTGATTTTCAGATCCAAGCCCATAGATTCGACCCTTCTTGTTCTTACCACCGGTAACCTCTAACCACAGATTAAGTTCATCCTGATTAGATTGAACACTGCCTGTCTCAGAACTAATAGATGCCTTTAGTCTCAAAAATTCATCCTACAAAAAAAAGCACATAAAATAAGTACATCATAACATTTATTTCCAGATCAGATTTATCATATAATTCTGCTCGTTGGAACAATTCTATAATTCTACATCATATATACACATATATGTATCGTTCTCATCTGCTTTATATTATTCATCCCAAAGCCAAATCATTGATCAGACATTGACATTATTACTGCTACTACTACCACATTATGTGTAAAAGCAACACCAAAAAGCTGCTATATATGCGCACTTTCATTGAGTATAATTATGTGAATGTGAGCCTCTCTTTTCTCTTCTCTGTTCCTGTACTGTTCGTTCATTATCCACTATCCTGGGGGGGCATCTCTGTTTTCTCCCATATGCTCCAAACAACATGCGGACAAATTCCATTTATTGATTTGTTTGTTTCAGCTTTAAGTACGTAGCATCTTTAATTTATGTTCCCCCCTCTTCTCCACAAATATGCCTCCAACAACAACAAACACTCACACTCACACTCACACTCACACTCACACTCACAACCCTCTCTCATTTTCTTATCCTGGTAAGGCAACAGTTAAATAAAATGACACACTTTCTGTAATTAACACACACACACACACACATCATAGCTAGTTTTGGTGCCCTGCATGCATGTGAATCTGTAATTTGATCATACTCGTCCTTGTACCTGTAATCTGTTACAGTATTTGAATTTTCCACAAGTAAATTTGACATGTATTGATTAGTATATGGTACATGCTGCTTTCACTATGGAAATGAAGTGGAGCCAGTATGTTTCTTGTTTGTCGCAACAACTGTAGCTTAATCTGGTCATACGCGTTTCACTTAATTTTTTTCTCTGTGAAATAAATTGTTCATTTTTTAGCTACGTTTTTCTTTATCCTATAGAGTATGTTGACATCAAAACTCAGCTCCTTAATGTTCTTCCTACTTTTGTAGGGGATGGAGGGTGTTCAAGATTTGAAGGTTCAGATTATTGAGGGAATCGCAAGTGTTGAGGTATGTTTAATGTACTCAAATATTATTAATATAATTACTCTCTCTTTTTAATAATTCTATATACTATCCTATTATACATTATCAGAATTCGTGGCCAACAGGATTTAAATTACAACATCGTATTAACTTATTTGCTTGGGATGCAATCCTCAAATGACTCTTGATATTTAATGGCAATAGTAGGACAAAAAACAGTATGACTTTAACTATAATTGCCATCAAACTTAAACCTTTCAACGTGGGCTAATGACAGACAACTGGGTATGAAACAAGATGCTAGTCATTACCTCATTACCTGTCTATATGCCGACTTTCTTTTTAAATTTTTTTGAAGTCAGCAGTGTAGGGCTTTGCTGTAATCGTACAACTTGAAGTTTCAATGTCATTACTAACCATTGGTGCTCGGATGCAGTTGAAGAAACAGACCACAGTACAAGCTACAGGTGTGGCTTCGGGTCTGGTAGAAACCTTACAGGGTTCAGGCTTTAAATTACAGACATTGAATTTGAGTTTTGAGGATGAAGAGGATGCAGCTGCTTATAGTTGATATGCCATGTTTAGAGGACAAAACATTTCGAAGTGAGCTGTTTTTTTCTTAGAGGTGTTGATTAATTTCTTTTTATGAGCTGAGGAAGCAGCTAAATCATTTCAATCTCAAGTGAGCTGTTATTTGAAAGCAGGATGTTGAATGTGCTTTAATTGCACCTTTAATAGGCATTAGGCTGGTATATCTCTCTCTGATGTTCGACCAATCAGTGCTAGCAATGCATTTCTTGTCGACACAATCTTTCAGCCAAAGCAAAATTAGATATCTTTGTGAGGAGGTGATTTTTCTTGTCATTGCATCCACCTACGATATAAATGGTATATGCTCTAATTGCTTTTCCTCTTGTAACTGTGTTTGAGATTTGGGAAGTAACTAGATGTGTATCTTGTTTGGAATTCAAGGTGAAAAGCTTGCAGATCAACTTAACAAAATGAATGTAAACTAAACTATTTGCCATTTTAGTTAAAAAATGGTAAAAGATTATGACATGCATTGTTTAGAGAATAATTTAACTAAGATTTTGTGGTCCTTCAAGTTTTGTTTGTTGGTTAGATAGATAGCTTAGCTGTTAAAGATGTTTGACAATTAGGTTGAAGTTGAACGCTTGGAGAGAAAATATCAGAGTCAGAAAATTTTTCTTCTTGTGTCAACATAGTCATACCCTAAGCATGGTATGTTGAATCAAGCTGTAAAGCTGAACTCAAATCATTTCAGCTCAACCTAACCCAATTATTATATGATTTGACTAAAGAATGTATCTCAATTGTAATTCAGCATTTACTTAAACAAATATCTACTAAAAATAATGTTAATCCATATGGAATGGGCAACCATATACTTACATGAGTTGCAGCTGCACGATGGTCCGCAAATTCGCCAGTTTTCTCATTATAATGAGTCTTTTTGAACAATTCAAACACAGAAGGCTCTCTTCCCAAATCTGCAACCTGCAGGTATATATAAAGATGTATTATACAAAGCATCAAATAAGTAATGACTGAACCATTTGGAGATAAATTCTTACCATCCTTCTCTTGTGCTCAGTATTAGGGATACTGCCCCCTTTGTGTTGAGTTCCCCCTTTGCTAGATGCTCGATTGGTCTTTGCTATCTCACACTTGCTCAGATATTCTGGTGTTGTCCACATTCTCTCCAACTCATTCATCACTTCGTGTGGAATCCACTTAGGTCTAACTTGCTTCTGAAACAACTCCTTCCGGATAGTATGCATTGTACCTCTCAATATTTCTGAACACTTTGCATTCCATATTCTCTTAACTTCATCATCAAATTGTGGCAGCCATTTATATTTTCTCTGCATAAATGAGAAATGAAAGAGATAAAAAATACAAATATAATGAGGAAACTACTAGACATAATAGTGATAGAAGTGGATGATCAAGATTTACTCACATTAAAGTGTTTTTTTTTTGTTCAAAATCCAAAATTTCAATCCTTATGGTTTCCTGGTCTAGTGATTTTTGGTTCAAAATCAATTTTAGTGCATTGAATCAGAAGTGCTAGATTATACAAAGTTTAGCAAAAATTTCAAAATGCAATAAAGACATTTCAAGATGCAACAAAGATGCACTTTGCCAAGTGAGAAGAAATCACAATTTCAATGGACCAAGAGTAATATACAGTAAAAAACAGGGATTTTACAGTCAAAGATTCTCCGAAAGTAATCACAATTTCAATGGACCAAGAGTAATACACAGTCAAAGATGCACTTTGCTAGATTATACAGTTAAAAATTTTCTGGCACAGTGAAGTAAAGTTCCCAAACTCAGATTCTCCAACATATTTAAATGAAGCATGTAAAATAACAGGGATGCACAAGTGAGAGCAATATTAGATATGCAGATTTTTTTTTTCTAGAATAGGTTAGCACAAAACACCTAGATTCCAACATATTATTAGTGCTCACGATTCCAGTCCCAGGAAAACTTCCTATATACCACTATCTTTTATTCAATTCAACTAGAACCTTACAGGCCATGAATTTTGGCAGCGCAGGTTTATATATATATATATATATATATATCTTATATTCGAATTTTTGTCTATTTGTTTATTTATTTTTTTCTCTTCCTGGGTTTAATTTCTTCATAATATTATGGTCTTCGGTTATTATTTGCAGCTAGCTAGGTAACAAGATATATAATGGTTCCAACTACTGCCAAAATATCCGCAGGTGAAAGCGAAATATCAACCTTTAAATAACTGTTGTATACCAATTCCTCAGTAGCTAGCAAGTAATAATAATAATGCAGCAATAAAACTACTAAATCAGCCAAAGAAACAAGAGGTACTTTGCTTTACTGTGATCAGCAATAAAACTACTAAATCAGCGCAGGTTTATCCATTGTTGCTAACACCCGCCCACCCCCACACACAGTACAGTGTTATGGTTTAATTTTTTTAGGTATTATGATTTATTATTTTTGGTTAATTATCAACATATATATTAGTAGAATTCGGGATGCCACCGAATAAAAATTTATGTCTCATAAACCACCATGTTTACTAAAATTTGGTTGATATATATAAGGCAGGCCACCTAAAATGTACGAAGAGTTATCTAAGTAGCTTACATTATATTAGCCATAGGAGGAATTTCTGTTATTTTTTTAACCAAACGAGAAAGCAAGAATTAATCATAAACCTAATCAACTTCACCATAACTTCTTGTAGGACAGTTCTACTGTTTTTATTTCTTAAACCTAAAAGCACCTATATATGTATGAAACAATATTATGCTGTAAACTTCTTGATCCAGACGTTTGCATCAGGTGCTACAGTAGTGTAATAACAACAACTAATCACTTCAAAACACCTAGATTCCAACCACCTATAACAACGACTTGGGGAAGTGCTATTTCCAACATGCGATTAGTTCTCACCAAAACTTTATGCAAGTGTCATAATTTGGAGTCCTCGCAGCTAGCTGGTTGGAACAAAAATAGTTACATCCACAGGATTTAATGAAGTACCGCAACATTGTTCAAAAACATGGTTTCACACCAACTCAGTTTAGAAAATTCAAGTGAACACTCTCAGGTTAGATTTCCAAGTGTATTCAACAGGTAACTGGACAAAATGTTGCCTATCAATTAGATTTGGATGTGAATTTTTAGAATAGAAAAGTGCTCAAACATGTGTACAGACATTTGGATAACACTAGTAGCAATAAATCATAATTCTCACAAACCTAAGATATTGGAAACACGTTCAAAACACAAATACCCAATGCAACCTCAGATTTCATAAAACATGTTTAGCAACAAGCATTTGATCACTTCTGATACAGAAAAAACAGAACAAGGGAGAAGAGAAACACATATTTCACTCCAAATTTCAGAGAACAAGGGAAGCTCAGTAGTTAGCACTTCTCACTCTTGGAATAAAACTGAACAAAGAAAAGGAAGAAGATATCATATACCGCCCATTCTTCAAACCACATTTTCCTATAATTGGCCGGTGTTGCTTTCCAACAATGACATGGATAGTCAAATTTTCCTTGAATTACTGGAAGAATTTGCCGTATAGAACAAACAACAGGATTGAACCTAATAACAATTTTAAAAATATCATTGTCATTATTAGAATGGCTTTAAAATATACTAAATAAAGATACAAATTACAGCAAGCTTGGTAATGACTTACGTGTTTTTTTCAGGATATATCCATGTTCGACCATCAATGGTATCACGACCCCAAGGTGATAATCTACCACGTTGTACCTGTGGAGAGGGGGGGTGCGAAGATTCTGTTCCAGGAGATGGTATTTGAGGAGATGGGACTGGAGATGGAGAGGGGCTAGGTGATAATGAGTGTCCACCGATTGATTCATGCAATTGTGGAAGTGAGGGTTCACCTGAGTCATGATGCATTTGGGTGGATAGTGTGGGTCTCACAATTGGAGTAAGGATTTGAGGTTGTAATGAGGGTTGGAAAAGTGGTTCACCCAATTGAGGAGCCGATACAAATGACAATGATGGTCTAACTACCTTTGGAATAGACGAAATAGAAGTAGTTGTCTGAGGAAGAGACAACTTAGGACGTTGGTGAGGAAGAAATGATTGTGGGGTACTCGATTGGCTATTATCATGCTTTGAACCACGGCTTGACATCTACATATTCATTGTGAGACTTGAGTTAGTAATAAAAAATACATAAATGATGACAAAATTAAATCAAAATAAAAACTAAAACGATTAAAAGTCAATGCAAGCAAAGGTAAAGGCAAAAACTTCATTACAACAAAATGTCTAAACATTAATCTTCTTCCTCATCATCGTCTTCGTCTTCGTCTTCTTCCTCATCCACATAAACATCTTCAACCTCATCATCTGTATCTTCTTCTTCATCATCATCATCTTCTTCCTCATCATCTTCTTCTTCATCTTCATTTTCTTCATATTCCATGTTAGGCACCGGCATATCTACATCTTCATAGCGAATTTCAGTTACAAGAGTGTCAACTATTGGCCTTGGGATTTCATCATCATCGACAATTATTGGCAGTATGACTTCAAGGTCATCCACTTGAAATGGCCCCACATTTACTTCAGATGCAGGAGAGTCAATTACGCTACGAGCCTTGATCTTAATAACAGCTAACCAATTTTGCTTTTGACGGCAACAAGGGTAAGGCATGTAGTAGACTTGCATTGCTTGTTGGGCCAAAATAAATGGGTCATATTTGTTATACCTCCGTGATGCATGAACTTCAACAATCCCATGATGCGGATGAACCTTGGTACCACGATTCGGTGTTGGATCAAACCACTCACATTTAAATAATACCACTCTCTTCACAGGGACACCTATATATTCAAGTTCAACAATCTCGTGTAGAATGCCATGGAAGTCATATTCTGCTTGTGCATAGTCAGTTCCCTTAATGCATACACCACTATTATTGGTTGATTTATTAAGGGCAACTTCTGCTGTATGAAACTTGTACCCATTCACAAAGTACATTGGCCATGTTCTCGCTCTTCTCTTTGGACCCCAAGAAATGTCATGTAAAAATGAATCCTCAATATTGTTGGCAGGATTTTCAACCTACGTGACATAATAAGAATCATGTCAAATAGTTTGTTTAGGTATTTCATTCATAATATTAAGTACTTACATGATCTTTAAACCATGCTGCAAATCTATCATTGATATGAGCTTCTATCTCATTATCTGTAATTTGAGGGTGAGCTTCCTTTAATTGCTGTACAAAAAAACTGCATTGCAAGTGGTGTTAACTATCATATATTTAGTATAAATTTTATTTTATCAGGATTTAACATCACTTACTTCATATATGGTTGCACCTCATCACAATTCATTAGAATAAATGTGGTCGCGGCTTTCATGTCTTCATCCCCCAAGAAACGAGATTTACAAGCCCCAGAAGGTCTTCCTCGATGATTAAAAATTGAAATAGTTGGCAAATTTGGTTCTCCACCATCGTAATTTCTGATAGGTCTTGTTATTCTTGGTGGAACACCTGGCTCAAAGTAGTGCGAGCAAAACATGGCAGTCTCCTCAGCAATATATGCTTCACATATAGATGCTTCAACCCTAGCTTTGTTCCGCGCCTTTTGTTTTAAGGTATAAAGGAACCTATATATATAGCGACGTATATTGCTCAATTATTGTATACAATTATCATATATTTTTTGTCAACTCACATAAAACAATATTCAGTACCTTTCAAATGGATACATCCATCTATATTGGACAGGCCCTCCTACCTTAGCTTCATATGGAAGATGGACAGGTAAATGCTCCATTGAGTCGAAGAACCCTGGGGGAAAGACTTTCTCCAACTTGCACAATGTCAGAACAATATTTTGCTCTAACAACTCTAGTTGATCTCGCAACAAGGTTGTGGAACAAAGTTGTGTAAAGAATTGACTAAGCTCTACTATAGGATTCAAGACATTTTCCGGCAAAGTCGCAAAGGCAATGGGAAGCAAGCGTTGCATGAACACATGGCAATCATGACTCTTCATTCCATACAACTTTGCTTCCTTCATGTCCACACACCTATTTAGATTAGATGCATATCCATCAGGAAGCTTCAAATTCTTCACCCATTGACAAATATGTCGTTTTTGTTCTAAATTCAAGGTATATTTTGCGATCGGTTTCACCATTCTCCCTCTGATTTCAACAAGTTCATCATCCTTCCTTCGACAATACTCTTTCAGATCCATTCGAGCTTGTGTATTATCTTTTGTTTTCCCCTTTGTGTCTATAACAGTGTGAAACACATTATCAAAGACATTTTTCTCAATGTGCATGACATCAAGATTATGTCGAATGAGATTAGTTTTCCAATAAGGCAATTCCCAAAATATGCTTTGCTTTGTCCAATGATGAGTGGCATTATACTCTTCAATTGGTACATTTTCCCCATACTCAGTGACCTTTGGGAGATTTTTAACTCTTTGCCAAACTTCCTCTCCACTAAACCGAGGCGGAGGCACTGAATTCTCGACTCTGTTCTTCAAAAAAGATATTTTATTTCTCCTGAATTGGTGGTCAATGGGAAGGAATTGACGATGGCAGTCAAAGAAACATGTTTTTCGCCCATGCTTTAGTTGGAACGCTTTTGAGTTCTCCATACATATAGGACATGATAGTCTCCCCATAGTCATCCAACCAGACAACATGCCATAAGCTGGAAAGTCGTTTATTGTCCACAATAGTGCAGCACGCATAGGAAAGTTTTGTCGCAAAGAGGCATCATATGTTGACACCCCCACACCCCACAATAACTTTAATTCATCTATCAGTGGTTGCAAATACACATCTATTTTTCCCTTTGGATTATTAGGACCAGGGATAATCAACGTCAAGAACATATATTCTCGTGTCATGCATATCTCAGGTGGTAGATTATAGGGAGTAACTATCACAGGCCAACAAGAATATTGTCTTCCAGATTGGCCAAATGGCGCAAATCCATCCGCACACAATCCAAGCCTCACATTTCTTGGATCATATGCAAAGTCTGGATATGTTCTATCAAAAACCTTCCATGCTTCACCATCAGAAGGGTGAGAGAGAACATTGGAACCTCGACGATTCTCAAAGTGCCATCTCATTTCCTTTGCCGTTTTTTCAGAAGCATATAGTCTTTGTAATCTTGGAATGAGAGGTAAGTAAAACAACTGCTTCCTTGCAACTTTCTTTTTTCTTCTTTGACACTTCTTAAAGGAATATCCTTCCTCACAACAGAACTTACATTTTGTTGTATTAGCATCATCTTTATAATACAACATACACCCATTCACACAACAATCAATCTTCTTATAATCTAGACCTAGCTTCGATACTAACTTCTTTGTTTGGTACAAGTCAGGAAGCATAAGGGTGTCTTTAGGTTGCGTCCTTAGCATGAGTTGGGAAACTAAATTAAAGGAATGCTGAGACATATTTGTTGTTGCCTTAATACTTAATAACTGCAATGTTGTTGAAAGTTGAGACTCTTCACAACCCTCCCACAATGGTTTTTGTGCAGCACGTAACATGTCATAAAAGTCTCTTGCTGTAGTATTTGGCATCTCTTCAACACCTTCATGATAGTGATCCCTAAAACTAGGCCCAGCTGCATCCATCACTATCGTCTCATATGGACTTGGATGGGTTCCAAGTGCCCTATGTGAGGCACGTGGTATTGGCGACATGGACAGATGATTTTCTACTCGTGTTTCACCATGACTAGTCCATACATAATAGTCCGGCATGAATCCCCTACTATATAAGTGTACCTTAACGTCATCAAAAGGTAGATAATATCTACATTTACATTTCACACATGGACACCTAAGCTCTCCCCATTTTTGAGAATATTGTGATTGATATGCATATGCAAAAAACCCATCAACACCTTGCTCGAACTCTACCGTCACCCATTTAGTACTCTGATTAATTCTGTTATACATCCATCTTTGATGTTCTGGGACTTCCATTCTAAGAAACAGGAATTTTAAGTAAATACTAACTAAGATTTGAAGCAGACAAAATTGCAGACAAAATTAAATTCTAATTCACAATTTTATGGCAATAGGCATGTATATGATGTTGCCATGAAAACTATTTCTATCAGTATAAAGTGATAAAGAAAACTATCGGAATATGTATGTGAAGTCATGATAATGTATGCAACTGAAATGGTGTACCAGTAATTTACCAGCTATTTGAATCAACAAACTAATGTCAAGAGAGCATCAAGAAGAGATAAAACATTTACATAACACTGATATTTTCTGAAACTTAAGAATTAAATAACATATGCGAAGGAACTACCTCAACAGCGCTGTCGATTTAAAATTTAAGTCCCCACCACGTTCACTCACTCAGATTCAACCTAACATCAACAAACAACTTATCAGAACAATAATGGCTGAACATATGAAGTACAAGTTTTTGGAGGATATTCATAGTTCAAAGTACTTGACTGCTGTATTTTCACAACAAAAGACAATTAAAATGTAGAACCCTTTCAGCTCTAACAAGTATGAGAATGTGACAGCAAAAGGGCCCAAAGCTCATGGGAAGAAATTCACTATTTTCCATGTTACGCAGCTTTATTATATTTCAGAATTTGAATGGTGGGAGACATATCCTAAAGGATAGTGGTAACCAAGAAAATAGAAGTCATTAAAATATCAACAAAGTATGTAGAAAGTTTATGAGCCTAGGCATTAGCAAGTATGATAATCAAAAAAATATTTCTCAACAAATTATGAACAACTACCAATCTAAATAAAGACTATTATATGCATGCAAAGAATAAGTAAATATCCTCATACACCACATGCCAAGTCATGCATGCATTCTTTAAACCACCACACACATATATGCGAATAGAAAAAATTTATACCACCAAATTTTATTCTAATCGATTTGTAACTTTCTAATATGTCAAAAATTTATTAATTTTGATATTAGAGTAGAGTATTTTACTCTCAAGAATAAAATTTTAAAAAGTTATCCAAAAAAGAAAAATAGAAACACATTTTTTGCCAACAAATACATTAATTAGAAGGAAACAGATTATTCAATACTTTTAAGTCAATGCAGAAAAAAGCATACAAATTATTGGCAACTTTAATATAATTGCCGAAATTAACTAAATTCCCCAATTCTTTTGAAGTGGCTAAAAGATTCTCATATATTGAAGCAAAGAGAGTACAGTTAAGAGAGATACAAAAGCATGAGTCTATATATTAAGAGGATATAGAATTGGAATTGGAAGCCAATTCCATCATATCAAACAAACTATCTCATGGAAATCAATTCCATTTCCATACCCTCTAATTCTATTATACCAAACAGGGCATAAAAATGTCACTTAGAAGAAAAGAAGTTCAGATAGCACCTCTGATTGATATTTTATTGTGTCTTAGCATTTACTTTTACTACGCAATGTGGCAATTGGTGAGGCAAGATAAGTACATAAAACTGGAATTGTCATGTTTCTTCTCGGCTTGATGTTATAGCTTTTGCAAAAATATATCTGATAATATGAGAATAGCAAAATGTATTTTATATACCTCTGTTTTTTTAGTAAATTACTATACCTCTCTTTAGTGTCGGCATTATGATTGATAACGCCCATAAATAGACCACAATCAGACCTCAAAATTAAGAACCGAACAACCTTTCTTTAGTGAATTTTTGTTTCTCACTTCCCCAAGTGTTTCAACATCACAATCATATTTGGATAGAATAAGCTTCACCAGTTAAAGCTTGATTTTGACAACCAAGATGTTTAGTTCCCAGTCCTCCCTTTTTCTGATCATTCTGAACAATTGTGATTTGTGAGAAAAATAATGTTAGCAATTGCAAAATGGACACATTATTTCAATTTCAATTTCAATATTTTGATATTAATAAATAAAAAAGAATAAAATAAGCCTATTTTTATGAAATTGTTTATGCCTGAAGTATTTTAAAACACCTATCCATCATCACCTGCCTCCAAAAGGTCTAAAGTTGTCGAGGGTGACTGATGATACAAAGATATCTATAATTAATTATGACCTGCCAACCCCTATGAAAAAGTAATCTAAGTAATAGAAATTCCTAAATCATATCACTGAAGGATGAACGTTATAACATCCTTTCATGATCAAATTAATATCTTCTATTTAATCAGCTGTTAAATAATTTTTCCTCAAAACCTTAGATCAACATATATAGGGACCATGTATGATTCGGATAGGGACTCTCAAAAAGCATGGTATAATATGCATCGCACTTACTCTTAATCAAGGAATTCCATAGTGAAAAATTAAAGAAGCCTCACACTACCTTGCATTATATCACGGCCAGCCCACCAAAGGAAAACACCAAGACCAACTATTGGTACTAACACAGCAAAGATCTGCATTAAGGGGGGAAAAAACGATCAAATTCATTTACAAGAGGACTATCCAAGAACAAATAAAAGTTCTTTCTACAAGAGGAAAAACACAAGAGAACATATCTACCAAAAAGAACATGGACCATTCTATTCACTAGTATAAGTAGCATTATTCATTTTACTGGAAAATAACAGTAATGAAAGATTAATCAATGAAGTTAATCCCAACCTCTTGAACTGGTGAAGTATCAACTTAAGACCAAAATATTAATCACCAGAAATAAAAACATATCAAGCACTTTTCTCCAAACAATAAGAAATTAGTATATTGGCTTTCAATTCAGCCAGTCTCTGCCAAGGCAAGTAGCATGAAGGGTTGGAAACTCTCATACTTGATTCTGCTGTCACATATCTGCCTTGTCTTGTCCTAAAGTAGCGTGTCATTTCATGACCTGAGAATGTGTGTGAGAACTGAGAATGATTTTAAAAAGTTTTGGAGAAATATTTGCTTAAAATATTTGTATTTTTGTAGATGGAATCTTTTGATAATACTAATCAAGAGGGTGGACCACCAATCTTACAACATGAAGCCAAACCTAAACCAAAAAACAGGGCCCTTTCTCTCACTCTCTCTCTCTGTGATATTTACAGAGATTATAATGTTTAAACTGATAAGCATGAATATTACATAGAACAATCAGCTTACTCATCAGTTATTTGGTATGGTGTTTCTATGAGCTATCAATTTATATTTCAATTTTCTGTCTTTCTTCTATGGCTCTTGTTCATTATTATCTCTCTCTCTCTCTCTCCGTCCAGCTTATTTCTTTGTAACCAAAAGATATATTTTTAGTCAAAGCTCTTGTGTTTAGTTATTGGCCACAGAGAGAGAGAGAGAGGGGTAGCCAACTATTGATTGAAAATTTGCCAATTTTCTTTGAAAACCTCTCTCCAACTAGGCTGCAAATTCAGGTGTATGCTTCTGGGTTTTAGTCATAATTAAGATCATCTATAGTACTTATGCCAAATCATACCTCTGCAATTTGCTAGTGCTCTCTCTATCTCTCATATATATATATATATATATTGTGTACGTTGACTATATCTATGTATTATATAAATATTGAGAGCATATACTAACTAACTAAATGAATGTGTGTAAACGATGACAGGGCTGCAGGCATTTGAGATAATGGGAATAGCAGCAGTGGGGAACAATCTGATAACATACATGATAAATGAGATGCACTTCTCATTGGCAAAGTCAGCAAATATTTGCTTTTAATGATTGGCAAAGTCTTAATTCAGAATAACAGCAAGGTGGAGGATGATGACAGGTACAAAAATAAACATCAATCATCTATAAATCTAGCCTAAGAATTATCAAAACTTATTTGCTTTTCCTTAAACAAAATTAGTAGAAAATATTTCATGAAAATGTTCAAAGCCATTGAAACAAGTCACAAAAGAATCCAACCCACTATTATGAAAAAAAATCTACTCCACCAACAATTGCATTCAGCTATGCAGAATAACGTAAAAATCGATGAGGGAGTATACACTAAGGACTCACCGATTGAGCACCAATGACGGAGGGAGGGAGGGAGGACGGAGATATTGGAGACGGCGACAAAGTAAGGAGGCAGCAACCATAGACACTCAGAAAAAGGCAGGGCTTTCGGATGACACCCGTCTCGCGCGTCACCTTGGCTCACAGAACCTTAATCTTGCCGTCTCCATGGAGGAATCGAGGGAGTGGCCGATTGAACTTGTAGAAGGAGGTACAAATCACCGATGGCCTTTGTGGGAGCACCAAATTGAACTTAGAAAGGGTTAGGGCTATCGCATAGGAGGGAAATTTTTTGGGTGAGGAGGGAAAAATTTAGCACTTGAAGCATTTGCTGATCTAACAAAGCATATCAGTGACCGACGAGCCTACCCACTCAATTCCGTCGCCAAACTTTTCTGATTTATTATCATATCGAAAGAAACAATCCTCAACAGAGTTTTGTTGGCATTTCGTCGGAATTCCGTGTAAGATTATCGACGGAATTTATTCGTCGGTGAAATTCCGTCGGTAACGCTCACTCGCTGACGCCTCTGCCGACGCAAAGTTTCCGTTGGTAATCAATGACGCCTTTTCATCTGCAAATCCGTCGGCAATTTTACCGACGGAATGTCCGTCCCTGTTCCCTCTGCAATTCCCCACGGACGATGTTCCGTCGCGAATTCCGTCTGTGATATCCCCTTTTTTTGTAGTGGCATACATGGAAAATTAAACAAGGTGTAGCCAATCATCAACCACTATGAATCTTGTATAAATTAGAATTACATTTCCAATTAACAAAAATGCAAAACAATTTCTTTCTATTTAATTAACGTTCTCAAAACATTCTGGTTAATTATTATGCTGATCCATCGAGGACCACCATGCATTCATGTGCCTTTTAAATGTTCTATACTCTATTTTTCACATTAATGCACATGGACCCTTTCAAATTTTAGTCACACCAACCTGGAAATTATATACTTAACATTTATGGCTTTTGATAATCACATATTAATTTGAATTCGAGTATTAACCCTCTTAGTACCCCAAATAGACGGTATATCTTTGACCATGTTTTTTTGTTTAATTTATAGGTCCTAAATTCAAAATTAATCTTACTTAACCTGTAAATAGCCTTCTTCTACTTGACCTAAGTTATATTGATCAAGTTGCATCGTTTAACATCATGTAGCTAGCGAAAAAAGGGAAGAGGAGAGAAGATGATGAAGTGAAGAGGAGGGTTCCAAGCTTATGCACAACATAGTACTCTTCCCTGCTATGTGCCTATTCGAACTAGCATTTAAAAAATATGTTTACGTAAGTTGAGATAAAAAATTCTTTTCCAACTCTATCTTTCAGTCAGTCCTCTTCCCACTTTCACCTCCCCGTCAGCTCAATTCTTGTTCCTTTTTCTCATTGTATATTAAGATTCTTAAACCCAGACCAGCCTCTAAACTAATTGAGGTGCTGGATTAAGGATTAGTGGATTATACTAGAGTCAAACCGAATGAGGAATAAAAAATATGAGATTTGGTAGACTTAACATTGAGGGTAGTAGTATTCTTAAATCCATCATTATTTCCCTCCATCAACAAACCAAAACCAGGCCAAACACACCCTTTCAATCAACAACAAAAACCCAAATCTAAAAATGGAAGTTTTAGACTTGAAATTCAGTAATGACACTTTAGGACCACGAATTTGGAAAATGCTTGAATAGTCCATCACAACGTGACAGCGTTTTGATAGAAATTTTAGGGTTGGATTTTGACAGTTTCATATATTAGATCGGGAGCCACTTTTCCTATCCTTGTTTTTTCTTGCTGCCGCCTGTGGACATGGAGAAGAAGCCCCATGTAGTTCCCGCTTTCATAGGCGAATATGAGGCACCATCGTCACCTTCTTCATCGGCGACCAACCCTTCATCTCCTATTGCAATCCTCGAAAACGCATGTGGAGCAGTGATAATCAGCGTCCGGCGGTGAAGAATCATTCCAAAACTCAGACTTTGCAAGAAAAACCGTGGAGGTAAGGAGATTATTAGGCTCGAGACGGCGAACGTGAAAGAGGGAAGAGACGCCGCAATCTTTTTCAAATTTTTATTTTATTTTTTTAAAAATCATGATGAACCCGGTTTGGTGCCTCACCTAGACCGGATTAGAGCCCGATTCGCTGGTTTCTAAGCCAAATTAACAGATTCAGTCGGAATCAATTTAATACCCTATATATTGATGATTTTATAGATAAGTCTGCAAAAACAACTCCTTCATCGAAAAAGACGAACTTTTTGAAGATATTAAAAGAGTTAATAAAATTATTTTAAAATATTTATATTTATTATTTTTTAAAAATTATTTTATCTAATTTATAAAATGATATATAATTTAATAATACACCACATATAATATGATTAATTAAATTATTTAATTTTTTTAATTTCTCCAATAAAAATTAACTTTATCTTATATTTAAAACTAAACAAAATATTTACAACATCTTACAATATAATACTCATATTTGAAGCCATCCTACTAAACTAGTTGTTTTCTTTCTTCATCAAACTTGACTTTATCACTTTAAAGTCTTCGGCTATTCCCGGGGTCATGATGCATTATAGACCCCACTCTTCAACTCTACCACTGTTGTGTTACGTACTCATTCAGGGATCGCATCGAATATTATGCAACCGAATCTTTCCTTTTTACCCTCTTTGAGGATTGATTAATTAGGCGCATTAGCAATTTAACTGATTCAGTGTTTTGAATCAACACACCATCTTGTGATCAAGTGCTAGATAGTGGACCATATATACTGAAAATGACAACTTCATTCACACACACCAAAATCAATTTGTATTATTCTATCCAGTTCTAAATATAAGACAAAGTTGACTTTTTTTAGAGAGATTAATGAAGTTAAATAAATTATTTAATCTTATCATATGTTGTGTATTTTTAGATTATATATAAATTTATTAATTAAACTAATTATTTTAGAAAAAAAATAAAAACATAAATACTCTAAAATAATTTAATTAATTTTTTTAATCTCTCTAAAATATAAACTTTATCTTTTATTTTAGTACATGATGGAATACGTAATAAGCAGTGACTCATCAAACAAGTTTGACTGCTTTACGCAAAGCTGATATATCAACGTGTCCCGTACTCTTATTCTTGCATCACCACTAGATGCCACTGGGGTCACTTTTATTTGGATCAGTCCTGGAGAGTTTCACATCACACTCAACTATTATTATTATTGATACCACTTTGAGCTGCGACGAAAGTTTGTTAGAGGGAGTAAATAATAATATTAAATTGCATGTTAGTGATAAACACAGACACCGATTAGTCTTAGAGTGCCTCCAATGATCCGACGCCGAGTCTGAAGTCAAAAGATTTAACCTTCGATCAAGATTGATTTTCTGCTTCTTGGATGCTTTTAAAGCAATATAGTGATCAACCACACATTGACTAATTGCTTTATAAGTATAATGTTTAAGATTAACAAAATCTCTTAAATCAAAAAACCAGAAATTACTGATTATATATTCGTCTATGTAATCGAACATATTCTGAAAAACAATTATATATTCGACTAAAGCAGAATTCAAGCGATATGATTTTCTATAATAGCTTGATAAATTTTTGGATAATCTCGTCTTATTGAATGCAATTCATTCAAATATATATTCAAATTATTCTTTTCTTCCTTCAGTTAAGAATGTTATTCCTAAGTCGACTTCTTTTTCTACAATCTCCAAAGGATTATACATTCTAGAATTTTCTAATCTTGAGGGTATAGCATGAGATATTAAAGACTCTTTAATATGTGAATACTGCACCCCTGTATGAATTACACAACTTTGTATAATTCTTTCATTTCTTATAGAAATTGACAACAAGTATTTGCTACTTTCCCCAATTTCTATTCTTGGATTTAGATTAGATTGACTTCTACTTATAATTCTAGGATTTCTTATTGTTATTATTCCTTGATCAAAAAATAATCTAGGAATATTTATGGGTTGGTTTTGTATTAGAGGTTTCTGTCGAGAGACCTCTAATAATACTATTTCTTGAGGTATGAATCTATCATCTGTAGGAATTGGCTCATTCCTTAAGAAAGAACTGAAGATTGAAGGAATCATTACTCTTTCTTCAGATTTTCGACTAATTTTATTATCTTCTGTAAATGCATACAGAAATTTGAATTCGATGGTCATGATATCACTTCCTTCCATCATATCGATTCCAGAGAGCTTATAACAAAGTTTAAGAGCTCTTCGTTTATTTTGTTCTCATCTTGTTAAACTAAAATTTGGTTGAATTACAAATTTTAGTTTTTGATAGATTAAATCTCCTAAAACTATACCAATTGTAGCATGTTTTATGTTGGATATTATTCTATCATCCATAAGGCATACTTGGATTGGTGTACTTATTTCTGATATGAAGCAAGCTTTTATCAAGACTTGTACAGCTGCTATATAAATATTTTGAATTCTTAGATTATTTATTTTTGCAAGTTCTTCTTCTACGATTTCATTAGTTAATAGGGGAATATCAGCATATCCTGAGGTAACTTGATTAACTCCTATTGGTTCTTGGATTTTTCTTATAACAAAATATTGTCATTTATTTTTCTTAAACACATCTTTTAAGATTTTAGTCTTAAAAATATTTGATGGTTCAAGATCAAACTCTTCTTTTTGAATCTTAGATGCTAATTGACTATTAAAAATATGAGTTTCATTAGTTATTTAAATCAGATTCAATCTTGGTTTCACTTTCAATAATTATTTCATAAAATGAACATTCATTTTCTGAACTCAAATATTCGGCTTCTTCACAAGGATGATATCCTTGTTCATCTAAAGCTTCAAAAACTTTAGTTTCTTTTCTTTTCTTTTCTTTATTAGGACATTCATTAGCATAATGACCCTTTTCTTGGCATATGTAACAAGTACACATTTTCTTCGGCTTATATTTACTTGTTTTTTTTCTCCAATATCCATATTTTGGATATTCTTTCTTGGCTTTATGTTTAACCTTTTTAGGTTTCCATTTCTTTTTCTTTTCTTTTTTCTTTTCTCATAGAACTGTGGTTTATAGCTCCATCTTTTCTCGAGTATTTGGTCACAACACAATCCTCTTGTCTGTTTCCACTTATCAATCTTTTTATTCATTAAATGTTTTAGGCATACATCCTTTAACCATTCTCGGCTAAATTTTATCTTTGGTCCTAAAGTATCATTCTCGGTTGTATTATACCTATTATTATAATAAGTATAATAATCTTTCTCTATCTAAGTCCCCATGGCTCAGATATCTTCTGGAAAAACAATTTTGAATATATATCATATTCTTGTATTCCAAGGTCCCCGAATCTTCCTTCATAAAAAATATCTTGAAAATTACATATGTATTGCTCCAGATAACATGGAGGACACATAGCTAATTGATTAAGCCTTCTAATGGCTCCTTGAGTTTTTCTATTATTCCAATTGGCTTCGGACTCTAGTCTTGGGTCTCCTACCCATTCCCATAATACAAGATTTTCTATTTTGGTGGCTAATTCTTGGACACTAGAAGATGATCTTAAATCATTTCTATTTTCTTGACTTATAGATTGAAAATACTCATCCGTTTGTCCTTTAGTAGTCATTAATAAATAAACTAATGTTTGGGATACATTAAATTGTTTAGTTAATGCCACTACTAAATTTTCTTTTTTCCAGGAACTTATCTTTGCTTCTGGATCTATTTTACAATCTAGGTTTAGAATAACTCCATTGGGTCTTATAAATTCCATTGGGTTATCGTTCGGTTCATATCTATAATACCTATAATCTCTTTCAGGATTTCTATAGGTATATGGTTCTTGGTTTCTCTCAGGAAAATAAGTTAGGGGTCTTGTTTCCCTATGAACATTTTCTTGGGTTACAGTTGACTCGGATAGTTTTGTATCTATAACTAATTGATTAGCTCATTCTGATCTTGGGTAATTTCTTCTTCTTTTAAACTATAAGAAGACTCGGTTTCCAGATACTCTTCTAATGAGAGTTCTAAATTCTTGGTTTCTATAAGGGCTTTTTCTTCTTTATAACTAGCTACTCACTACTACAAATAGGGGTTTTAACGTCCCTATTTTGGCACTTTTAACGTCCAAAAATAGGGGGATGTTTATGTCAGGGGCGTAGTATATTTTAGAAAAAACGTCCCTAAAAAAAGGGATTTCTAAATTGGGACTTTATACCTCCCCAATTTTAAAAGGGACGTCTAAAGTCCCACTTTAGACGTCCCTATTCTCAAATTTGAGATGTCTAAAGTCCTCTACTGGAGGACTTTAGATGTCCGTTTTTTAAAATTGGGACGTCTAAAATCTTACTTTAGATATCCCTTTTCTCCATTTGGGATGTTAAAAGATTTTATTTTTTTAAAATGATTATGTATATTCTTCATTACCCAACAAATTAAAACTGCAAAAACAGAATTGAAGATGGATTCATAAACCATAAAATGTCCCTTACAAAATGGTAAGGACGTCTAGCACTGCAATCTTTTTACTATATATATGTACAATAACAACAACTCATACAACCTAATATTATATATGTATAACAACAACCAGAAAGTGTCAAAATGTTTGTCACCACACAACTACAAACTAATTGTTGTTCATTTCATCAAAATAAATATACATATGTATTTCCTTCGATTTCCAAGCTCCAAACGTATAAAACAAAAATATTATTAGTATTGCATAACTACTAACAACTAGTTTATGATTTTGGCCAAAAGAAAAACAATCAAGGGAAAAACACTCCAATAACTAGAATCACGTAAATAAATTGAAAGCATTATAATAATTTCACATTGCAAGTTTAACTTAATTCTTCATGTAAATTTATATTTAAAAAAAAGCAAACCTGATGAAAGCAAGGAAGAGGGCAACCAACGGTGTCTATGTGCTTCCAAGGTGGAGAGAAGACGTTGGAGGAGTTGTGTATGTACGATGGAGAGGAGAGGTACGCTGGAGGTTGAAAGCAAAGAAGAAAGTGGGAGGTCTACGCCGGAGGGTGGAGGGGGCAAAAGAAGGTGGATGAGGTGTACTGAAGAAAAGGGAAAAGAAAAGGAAGAGAGGAAGAAGATTGAGGAAGACGAAGTATAATGAAGAAAAGGGAATAATGAAAAAGCTTACTCATGATGTAGAGAAGACAAAGTTACAGGAATGAAAGAAAAAAGGGAAGAGAAATTTCACGCATGTCAGAATTTCTGACATGCCTTTAGAAGTCCCAAAAAAATTTGGGACACCTGTACTTTAGGTGTCCCAAATTTTTTTGGAACTTTTAAAGTAAGACTTTAGGCGTCCCAAATCTCAAGTAAGTCAAATTTTTTTAATTTACTTTTTTGGCGCCAATAGGAATCTTTAGGCGTCCCAAATAAAATTTGGGACGCCTAATGTTGTGATTTCACTACTTTATTTACAAAAATGCCACTGCCTCTATGTTTTAATCTCCCTTTTTAAAGAAGGGACGTTTATAGGGGTAGTAATATCTTCAACCTGTAGTAATGACTGAGGATTCAGATTCATCATCACTATCTTCTTCTATCTTAATTCTTAATTCTTCCAATAACTTTCTTTTCTTTTCCTCAGCATCTTTCCCTTTTTGTCTTAATTCTTGTCTTTTTCTTCTCTCAGCTTTTCTCTTTTCTTTTTCTACTAAGAGCTTCTTTAATTCTTCTATTTCTCTATCAATAGCACTAGGTACTTCAAGAGAAAAAGTAGAAAGTGTAGCTGAAGGTTTATAGATAGGTTTAACAACCTTACTGGATCCTTCCTCGACTAATTTCTCTCTAGTTAGTTTAGATTCTGTTTTAATCTGCTCACTTATTAACTCCAATTCTTGTCTTATTAAAATCATATGACTTTTAATATGTTCTAGATTAACAGGTAATCCTTGGTTAATTATTTCTCTCTTTCTAATCTTGGATAATTCTTGTTCCAATTCTAACTTTCTTTGTTTTAATTTAATCATTAAAATGAGAACTTTCGACTTCCTTGCCTTTATTAGAAATTTTCCTAATATTTCTAGGCTCTGATACCACTTTGAGCTGCGACGGCGGCTCATTAGAGGGAGTAGGTAGTGGTACTAAATCGCATGTTAGTGATAAACACGGACACCTACTAGTCTCAGAGTACCTCCAATGATCCGACGTCGAGTCGGGAGTTAAAGGATTTAACCTTCGATCAAGATTGATTTTCTGCTTCTTGGATGCTTTTAAAGCAATATAGTGATCAACCCACACATTGACTAATTGCTTTATAAGTATAATGTTTAAGATTAACAAAATCTCTTAAATCAAATAACAAGAAATTACTGATTATATACTCATCTGTGTAATCGAACATATTTTGAAAAACAGTTATATATTCGACTGAAGCAGAATTCAAGCGATATGATTTTCTATAATAGCTTGATAAATTTTTGGATAATCTCATCTTATTGAATACAATTCATTCAAATATATATTCAAATTATTCTTGTCTTTCATGCCTAAGAACATTAGTTCTAAAATCAAATTTTTCATTGAATAATATTAAGGGATTAATCTTTTTATCATGCTTCGAGTTGATTAATAACCAAGATTATAACAGGATTGAGGGACTAGAATTTACCGGGTCCAACATGTCTTCCGCTATCCTTCTCCTTTTCTTTACTTTTCTGCTCTGGTAACCTTTCGGTCAACGCCTCACCCCAACACGGCCTCTCGCCTTCAATGGGCAACGTCTCTTTCAGTCGGCAGACCTTTTAAGCGATTTCCTCCACTCAATCTCTCTCCTCTTAGATATTAATTTAGAAGCATATTGATAAAAAGATATATCCTTAATTATTCATGGAAAAGTAGAATACATGGCTAGGTGGTTGCTCATTCGTGTTCTATGAAAAAACCCTGCTAGTCTATATATACAACTGGACTAAGGTTCAACCATGGTTTTGTAACTCAACCATATTTATCTTTTTACAACCCTAGTTTTCTGACACTAGTTACTTTTTATCAGAATCTTGGGCTGCGTTTTCTTTGTCTGTCCTTTCTGTTATTGATGGCCGACATATTGGACAGTTGTGCTTGTCATCTTTTCTTCGCAAAATAATGCAAAGATTCTCTCTTACTTTTTCACTCGAGCATATTTGATTGCCCCGGATTTTTCGGCTAAAGGCGATGAGCTGGCTAATCACTCCCTTCTTTATTGGATTCCTTTTCTGATAATAAACTATTACCGCTTCAGTGACGTGATAAGTCCATGCCTCTTCGTCTTCAATAATTTCATTGACTTCTATAAGATACGGAATGTATCTCATAGCTCTATGTAGTTGGATATAGGCATCGTTGAGATCTATTTGAACATCCAGTTGAGCCTTTTGATCTTTAGACTCATTTGCTTGCTTTTTCCAACAGTTCCTACTTGATAGACATATGGTCTTGCAAAGGAGTGCTTTGGTGGAACAATGTTAAATTTTAAAAATTTAACTTGGATGGTCCAATCTTATCAAGTTCTTTTAGGGCTTGAATAATTGGTTTGGGTAATCCTTCAACTTGAGAATGATTTTCAAAATAGGCTAAAGACAAATATCCATAATTAAATGCAAGTTTAATTACTTCTCTGGGTGCTCCGCAAAGGGATGAGACTTTAGGATAAAAATCCCCATAATCTATAGCAAAAGTTTTGACAGAGTTTTGGTTATTTCCTTTATAAATTAAAGAAAATACTTGGTTATACTCATCAAAGAATTGTTCTCAGGATTTTGTATTTTCGGTTAACTCAGGAAACTGTTTTGGGTGAGGAGGTATTTGTTTTGCCTTTTCTGCAAAAGTAAACTCCATCTTAATAGTTTTCTTCTTCTGTACCTACACAAAATTTTGTCCAAGTAATTCTTGGGTTAGTTTTTCCAATTCAGGATTTACAATTTCCTTGACTTCACAGACCTTAACCTCATTTAAAGTCTTCATCTTGGATCTTGAACCGTTAAGGCTCCTATCTTTTGAAAAGATAGTCTTTGTTAAATTAGATGGATCATCAGAACCTCGATTTTTTCCAAGTTCTTCCTCGTCTATTTTTTCTTGGCTATTTGCAGAAGGCAAAGCTTCTTTCTTTTTCGCTTCCAGTATTCTACTAGGAAGACTTTTCTCGCTTAAACCAGAAGAACTAGCTAAGTCTTTTTTGGCTTCGCTCAAGGGACTTGAATTCCTTATGAAATGTTTTAAATCAGTTTTGAGACGAAGTAAAATACTTCTTTGAAGTATCACTTGGCTTTGAAACTTTAAAAGTTCCTCATATAATTTATTTTGAGAGCCTAGAAGAGACTCCAACTTGGCTTCTTCTTCTTGGATTTTTTGAATTTGATCTAGAAGATTAATCATGGAATTGACTTCCATATCGGCTAAGAAAATTTGCAAAAATGTTATGAATTCCTTTAATGATTACAACTTTAAAAGAATACATACTAAACCATGCAGATAACTTTGCTCTTCTTTGGCTAGCAATTGAATCTGGGCATTTATTATCAATAAAAGTTTTTACATGGGTATTATTTGTTTCAATAGTAAATCCCTCACTGACAATCCAGATTTCAAACTTCTTTATACCATATTTTATTGCAAGAAGTTCCTTCTTGTTTATATCATAATTTATCTATGCTCCTTTGAAGGTACCTGAAGCATAAGATAATATAGGATTTATGGGTTCTTCCTGCTTTTGCAGTACTGCTCCCCAATAATGATTATAAGTATCAGTTTGTAAAAATAAATCATCCTCATCTTTTGGTAAAGGAAGAGGCTTTACTTCTTTTTTCACAAACTCTTTTATTTTTCTAATCTCTTGGATTTCTTCTTTTTCCCATTTAAAGGGTTTATCTTTTCTAAGCACCTTTTGCAATTTTCCTTGAATTAATACCCCATAGGGGATAAAATTCATGGCATAATTAAGATGTCCTAGCAATGACATAAGCTGTTTTTTATCTTGGATTTTATCTGGAAAAGTTAAAATAGTCCGAATAATATTGGGCTGGAGTTCTACAACTCCTTTAGATTTAATGATTAAACCTAGATATTCTATCTAGGCTTTTCCAATTTCAGCCTTTTTCTTGGATAAGATTAGTCCATTTTCAAAAGCCTTACAAGCAAAGATAAACAAATGTTTTCTTGTTCTTCTAGGCTTTTAGAAAATACTAGTATATCGTCTATATAGACCAAAATAAATGATCTATATGGATTAAAAATTTGATCCATCCTTTCTTGGAAGATTGCTGGACTTGTTTTTAATCCCATAGGTAGAATATTCTACTCATAATGTCCATTTGGTACACTAAAAGAAGTACATTCTCTTGACTTTTCTTCTAGTTCTATTTGGAAAAATCCCGATTTGCAATCAAACTTAGAGAAGATTACAGAATCTTTGATTTTATCAAAAAGAACATCTTTTCTAGGAAGAGGATATGTATTAGATTTCACAACCTTATTTAAAGGCTTATAATCTATTATAAATCTCGGTTCCCCTCTTTTTTGTTCTGAATAATTTCTCACCAAAAATCCTGGACAATTCCACGGACTTCTAGAAGGTTTTATGGGTTTCAAACTTAAAAGTTTTTCCATCACTTTAGGAAAATCCTCTAAATCTAATTTACAATATCTTCTCGGCTTTTCATAAACTGGTATATCAGTTTTTAATTCTATTTTTGCAACATAGTTTTTTCTATTTGCAAAAGCTCTTGGATTTTCTTCAAGACATTTTTCCAATATATTCTGAAGGTTTCTTGATAATCCAAAAGTTTCAAAATTATTTTCTTTCATCATCTCATCATGCTGAGCTGTTAAACTCTAAGTATAATGATGAATTATTGGCATTGATAATAATGTAACTTTAAAACTCCTATTACGGTGAGTGATAAAATATACATTATTATAATCAAAGCTTATTAGCTTGAATGCTTGTCTCATAGCTCGAATTCCTAGAATAAAATCACATCCTATATTTGGATAATAATAGAATGTGTTTATTCTAAATGAAGGTGCTGATATCCTTTATCATAATTGGTTTCTTGGTTATGAATATCACTAGCTTTTATTGGATTTAAGCCAATCATTTTTTCTTGGTTAAACTTATGTTTTACTAAATTAATAGTACATCCTGTATCTAAAAGACAATCATATCTTTTAGCTCGGAAACACACCTTAATATAAGGTGTTTCTTTACCTAGCTTTTGGGATTTTGAATCCATAATTTCTAGGTAGCTTGGATGAATTATTACCTGATTATTGTCAATGAAATCTCTTTCTAACAGCATATCAGATTGTGGATTAGTCATTAATTCAGACCCCTCCTCCCTCTTTTTTATCTTTTTTCCCCTTTTCCTTTCTAGCTGACTCCTTTTGTGCACTCTCTATATATCAGCATTATTGTCGCCAAACCATCAAGCTAACATTATCTAAAAGGAATATTGCATTCAAAGGACATGTATCTATACAATTTTCGATGACCCCCTTTTCTAGAACACGAGTTAGGGCAGAAACAATGTCTTGTACAATTTCTCTCCAACTTCAATAATAGTACTAAAAGATCCAGAAAATTCAAATAGAATCCTTTTGAATTTTCCCAAAGCTTAATTAATATACAGTTTGTTTATTTGCTCTTAAAGCTATACCGTTACATTTTACTACTTGACTAGCATTTACTGATGGATTACTTGTGGCATCAGGTCCCACAACCTATAGGCACCAACACTTGGGGACTTCTCTCTCTCTCTCTCTCTCCCCTCTTGTATTGGATGAGCAATAATTATATATAATATTTTATGGCACTGCTATGCTAAGTTTGTCATTCCATTTGCAATTGCAACTAGTCTAGTGAGAAATCCGCGAAGCAGGTTCATGCACCTATGACCCAACCGTATGAAATGGGGCGTTTTCATGGCACTATTAGCAGCACGCACTATGCAATGTTGGGTCATCACACACTCACACCCCTTGGCCTACACGTGTCCTCTCCCAACTGCACCTTTTGACTGTCATAAATCTCTCGATTATTCAAGAGATCAAATTATCATGCCGATACGAATCAACACTAATGATTTGATAGACTCAAAAGCTCTGCTAATGCATAAAGACAAAGTTGTTCTGACTAGTTCCTTGTGGTCTGTTTGGTATGAGGGATTTGGTGGGAAAGGGAGGGGAGAAAAAATTTTTACAAGTTGGATTTAAAAAAAATTAGAAGAGTGGGATTATAAAATTTTAATAAAAAAAGATGTAAGATACTCCAGTTCTTAATATAATTAAATTACGTAAATATGTTTTATATTAAGAACTTGAAGAGTAAGTGAGTGTTTGGGAGAGCTGTTGACAGCCCTATAAGCTCGATTGGGCATGAATAAGCCCGATTGGGCTTGAATATGCTTTTATTGAGTGTTTGGGATGATGATTGATGAAAATGACTTGTGCAATTTTAAGGAGCTTTTACCATATATGCTGACTTTTACCATATATGCTAAAAATTGGTGCTTATTGCGATGGGCTTCTGGAAATTGGACAGAGGAAGTTATTGTTAAGCCATAAATGCTGGGCCTACCATAAATAATCACTCTCATATATAGAACTATTCAAAATGAGATTTTGAGCACAATTTTTTAATAACATTGCAAGTAAACTGGGAAAGAATAAGAACGAATTGGATTATACTCCCTTTTTTTATGCAAATATTGTATTATTGCAAAAAATGCTAAAATACAATTATGAAATATAAGTCTACTTAGTTTGCGCAACAATGGTCATACATAACTTTATTAGGAGAAATTCACAATCTAATGTTAATTTTGAGCAAGCAAAAATTAGGAATTTAGCTCATGAAGATAATAATACTGTAGAGGATGAGGCTTCATCGATCAATTATGCTGGGACATCTTCATCTCATATGAATCGTATTCATGACATGATTAGAGACTAACTTATACGGAACATCTGATCCAATTAGTTATGTTATAAAGAATCCAACCATTTTAAATGTGCTACTCCCTTGAGTCCCTCCGGTCCACAATATAGGGCACTTCTATAAAAAAGGCATGGTCTACAATATAAGTCACTTCCTGTTTAATTAATGCTCTTTTTCCTTTTTTGCCCTTGTAATTAATACCTACTTTCCAACGTTGCCCCACTCATTATATCTCCTATCTCTAAAATAACACTCCCAATGCAATTAAACACATTCCTCAAGAAGGGTAAAAGTGGAAAAAAGTTGCATTTTGAGACATATTAAATGACTTAACTATCATTTCTTGTTTCCCGTGATATAGTTAAGGTGCCTTATATTGTGGATCGGATGGAGTATATATAATAGACACCATTTTCATTCAGTCCTTATATTTATTGTGTTATAACTAGTACTCCCTCCGGTCCTATTTATAAGTTACTTTCTCTCTCATGAGGCTAGTCCTTTTTATAAGCAACTTTAACTTTGTGTCTGAAAATGTAAGCTTTTTTTATTTTTTTTTATTTTACCCTTATTAAATATATAATCTATAACTAATTATCACACATACCAAGAGTCATATTTAGCGGAGGGAGAGAGAGATGTGTTCTAACTCACTAGGTGAATGAAGTCAACAAAACATTGGGAATATGTATATTTTACTATCTCTCATACTTTTTATACATTCTCTCTTCTATACTTTTTTCATAAATAGGGGTATATATGAAAAAAATATGGCATTTTTGACACACTTATTGCTTTTGCTTTTAACTACCTGTTCATTTTGAGCAATCAAAGAAAAAGTTGCTTATAAATATGATCAGAGGGAGTAATTAGGAGTATAATTTAATTAAGTAGACAAAATATTTAAATATTTCCTCCTTAGGTACACAAAGTAGCAATAAATGGGTGCCTTAACCAAACACAGATAAGTTTAGGTGGCAAAATATATACTGCAAAACAAATGGCCCATTTGGTTTACGGAATTGGAGGGAATGTAATTAAATGTAATGTAATATAATACTCCTTTTGGTTCAAAATATAATAGCCAAATATCTACTTTACATGTATCAAGAAGTTAATTAAACGTAGTTGAAAACAATAAATATGCAAGATATCAACTTTCTTTTTCCAATATACCCTTATTTATTAAAGGAATAAGTAAGAGAGATAACAAATAGGAAAAATGAAGAAAAAGAATGTAGGGAAGAAGAATAATGAGAGAGAGTATGGCAAATTTGGAAAAGAAAACATTAAATGCATAGACAAAAGCAAAGTGGGTCTTATAAAAAAAACACATCCACTCACAAGTTTAGCTCTTATATTTTGAACCAAAGGGAGTAGAATGTAATGTAACGATGATTACATGAATTTGTTTAGTTTTTTATTAAGGAAAGATGATGCTTATGCATAAAAAAATTTGGTTGGGTTACATCAAATGTGATAATATATGAAAATAATATAGCAAACAACAAAATTGCCCTTGTCTACACATTTATGTATAATGCACACATTGGGTTTATAGTAATTTTTTTATTTTGTGTATTGTACTCATTGGGTTCATAGTAATTTGGGAAAATTGTGAAAAAAATCCCTCATTGGCAACTTATTTGCTAAATGGGACCTTCGCATGCAGATTATCTTCCGCGTGTGCATAATATCTTCCCTGGTGTGCAGATGATCTTCTTTATGTGCAAAATTCTTTCCTGTACATGTGTAAAAATCATCCCTAAGTGTGCAAAAATCTTTCCTATGTGTGCAGAAATCTTCCCTCCGTGTGCAGATATCTTCCTAGGTCCCATTTGGCAAATAAGTTGCCAATGAGGTCTTTTGGCAATTCTCCCTAGTAATTTTTTAATATATATTTTAATGGTAGAATTATTATCTAGTGTACAAGTTGGACTCATGGTAATTTTTTTTATAATATTTAATGGTGGAAATATTATTTAATGAGATATTTTAATATTTTTTAGCGGTGGAATATAATTTTTTTTATTTTTAATAGGGGAATATTTTTTGAATTTCTATATTATTAATTATTTTTAATAGTGGCAATTAGTTAATATTTAACAACATTTACACTACAAAAAAACAGGATATTAGAGATGGAATTTAGCGACGGAAATTCCGTCGCTAATAATATTAGCGACGGAATTTCCGCTGCTAATTCCGTCTCTAATATGTTAGCGACGGATTTGCGATGGAAAAAGTTCCGTCCCTAAAAAAGGCGTTACTAATTCTGTTAGCGACGGAATTCTGAATTCCGTCGTTAATTTAGAGGCGGATTAGCGACGGAAATTCCGTCTATAAATTGAAATTCCGTTGCTAATTTTTTGAGATGGATTAGATACGGAAATTTCGTCGCTAATTTTTGACACGGATTAAAGACGGAATTTTCGTCTCTAATTTTTGACACGGATTACAGACGGAATTTCCGTCGCTAATTTTTGACACGGATTAGAGACGGAATTTCCGTCGCCAAGGCTGAGACGAATTTTATGTTCCGTCGCTAATGTGCAACGGAAATTGTCAAGATTAGCGACGGAAATTCCGTCGCTAATCCGTCACAAATTGAAATTTTTTTAAAAAAATAAATTTAATTTTGTGAATAAATTTTCAGAATTATTTTTTAATTTTTGTGCAATATTTTTTTTTGTTATTTTGAATTTAGACGTTAAATTTTTTTTTTTAAAAATAAATTTAATTTTGTGAATAAATTTCCAGAATTATTTTTAAATTTTTGTGCAATATTTTTTTTGTTATTTTGAATTTAACTGTTGACTTATAAAGATTAAAGAACTGAAAATGGAATTAAATTGATTGCAAATAAAGTCAAGTTCAAACCAAATTCTAAAATGATAGCAAGTTAGCAAACTACAAAGTAACAAAAGTGTGAAAATGTATATAATATATCAAACAAACCACACAAATATTTAATGTAGTCAAACAACCTAATGACCACTATCAGCGTTATGAGCTTCAAGGTTTGAATTGTTGATAGCTCCAGAAAATTTTTGCTCAAGTGCTTCCAACCTAGTTAAGATAATTTCATTCTGTTGCTTAAGATTGTCATTCTGCTGTCTAAGCTCTGTGACAACATTTTCAATATCAGGTTGGTGCACTATGTTGATGGAAGGAGGAGAAGACCCATAAGAATAACTTGAGGAATCAACATTTTTTGCCTCAGATCCTAAGACAAATATGCGACCCTTCTTGTTCTTACCACCTACAACCTCTAAATATAGATTCATTTCTTCTTCATCTAGCTGATTTGATTGCACATCACTTGGAGAATTTGTATTGGAACTTCTAGATGCCTTGATCCTCATGTAATGATCCTATTAAAGAAAAAAATGAGTAAAAAAAGTCAATAGATATGAATAAATATATAAAAATAAAGGATGGTATGCAACCACTAATATGAAGATAATAATGTCCCTATTATAATCAATATCCTAAAATCAAGGAGCAACAATCAACAGATCCTGATTTATTTCCTAATATTCTAACAATATCAAATCTCCAACATACAAGTGCAGGATAAATAACATTCCATCATAGCATCATGTTGGAAATATAATTCATTGAATTCTAGACAACCGAAAAACAAAAAGAAAACTGGTTAAGTTTTTCCCTCTAATATTTACTGATAGAAAAGGACTATCAAAAGTGAATCTTCAATAGTCCAATACATTCCCCTAAACAAAAGCAAACAAGCTGTACGCAGCATTCAAATCACTATGTTCTTTTGATGACTTCTTCTGAACTTTACTTGTCAAAAATTAAAATGCACATTATGTTTTACCCTTTATTCCTCTGACCCTTTGCTTGTTCACTGTGTACAGACAACAAGAGTACTGGACACTAAAGACATAGGTATCTAGGGCACCTTTCTATTGCTCATTTTGTGCATTTATTATAAGACAGGATTTAAATATGCAAAGATATTGATGATACTGAAAAGCCCTTCAAACACGCTAATTGGGTACATATGCTAATAACTCCATTTTGACTGAAACGTAGGCCAAGAACATGAGTAAATTCAAAGGCCTTGTATTATCTAAAGGCCAAGAATATGACTATAAGAGTAAGAGCAGTAAGCTTTGATTCTTCTCCTTAATGACCACAATGAGCCGAATCCAAAGGTAAAATCCCAACGGGCATACAATATAAAACACTTTTTGAAAATCAACAAAGAATTATGAATAAGCTAATAGAGCAAGAAAAAGAAAATAAAAATATAAAGACCTTAGAAGAAAAAGTCGAAAAGATTCAGAAAACTCTAGAAGAAAGATTATGACAGGAATCGGAAAACAAATTGAAAGAGTAGAACAAAGAATCATTTACCATGGATATGCTATTTGACAAAAGCAACTTACATTCGACTCAGATTTCAACAGGTCTAAGAGCAATGACATTTATTTAACACAAAGAATTATAGCATCAAATCAAATATGAATTCCTGAAATTATAATATAATGAAATTAGTTCTCAAATACCTTAAAAGAATCAAGGTTGGGTTCTGGTACATTTACAACTCCCAATCCAGCAAACAGAATCAACAGTCATGCTCTTCCTCACAAATCAAACCAGTTCCAGAAGACACTAATGAACTACTCAAGCAAATTTTAAGCCAACTCACAAAACCACCGAATCGATTAAGAATTTTCACTAGTTCAGTTTCAATCATAACAACACAGAAGCAAAATAAGAGTGATAACTTAAATTAAAAAACACAAAAAGAAACTACAAAACTATATCTTTTTTACTTTGAGTTTCTGGCTTTTTTTTTTTTTAACTTTTTGGGCCCAAAGGATTGCTTGAGAACCTTAAAAAGTAAGGCTCCCTGGCAACGGTGGCCCTTGATTTAACCTTGGCATGAGGCTTAATCAAAACAAAAAAAACTAAGCAAAATGTAGTAAATGGTAATCTAGCCTAGGTCAAGTCCTTAAGGAGCCTAATGGATGTTAACATTCCTATCAAATCTAATGGACCACAAATTAACAATTTAAAAATTTAGAATGAGGAATGAGAATGTCTATCTATTTATCCTAATATTTATTTTGTCTTTCTGGTTAAGAAATTGAGAAATGCAACTCAAGAAGCTTAAGTTTAATTAGCACTCTGACACACTTAAATTTCAACTCATAGCAGCAGCCAAAGGTTTGAAAATGTAACACCAATGAACAAGGGTCATACCCCCAACAACATCAATTACACTTATGAGTTATGACAGTGATTATTACCCACGGTGTAACAACAACTAATTGCACATAAATGATCTAGTAATGGTGCTATCAAATTCTCAATATTAACCAGAAACTATCAATGATCTAGTTAAAATAAGTTATCATTATTTGTTTGCAAAGATCAAAACTACTAATAAAGATTTCTTGCTTGAAAGGACTCACCTGATTTTGAAGGCCTTTAGATGCAGTGCCTCGGTATGCAGGATCCAATGTGAGCAGAGATACACAAAAGACCCACAGAAGCAAATCGCAGAAAAACCAGCCTAATCACTTGAGAAGCATTGGAGCCTAATCGAACAAATACTTGCTTGAGAAGCAAATCGCAGAAAAACCATCCTAATCAAACAAGTAAGTACACAAAAGACCCACAGAAACAAATCGCAGAAAATGAGAAGCAAATCGCAGAATAAGAAAATAGCAGAAAAAAGGACTGACGCATCCAGAAATCAGAGAAAAACCAGAAGCAAATCGAAGTTAGAAACCATATACTTACTTGACGAAGAGACGACGGAGAGAGGAGGGACTGACGGAGAGACGACGGTGTGACAGTGGAGACAGCACTGCTTGACGAAGAGACGACGGAGAGGACGGCTGTGGGAAGGACCGAGGTCGAGTGACGAGTGACGACTGTCGACGACGGACGGAGACGGGGAGCGGAGAGCTATACTGTGCACCTGTGCGAGATGCGATGCTGGAAAGAGGAGACCTGTGGTGCCGCCAGTGCCGCAGGAATGACCGAATGAAGAGGAAGAGGTTATCAGCAGGGAAAATGGAGGGTTTTGCAGAATTTTTGGAAGGGAAATATGTAGACAAATGAAAATATTTTTGAAAATGGAGGGAATATGCAAATGTTTTTGCGCCATGGTCAAATACAAAGCCACAACTTTAATAATATAACTCCAATAAATTTAAGAAAAATAATGTGAAGTACATAATAATGAAGCTATCAATTCAAAATCAAAGTGGTTAGAACTATGGTTCTAATTTTAATTTTTGACTAATTAAATATATTTTACTTTATTTTTCTAAATTATAGTGAATTTTTAAATTGTATAACTTAAATATTGAGAGTCTTAGTCTAAAATACAACAACTCATTATAGTGAATCTTCAAATTGTACTCAGACTAATTATTTACTTTGGCCTATTGACTACCACTCTAATCCTACTTATTAGTCTCAATTAACAAATCAAATGAGTATTTAATATTGAACCAAACAAACCCGATGAGGAAGAGAGACTTTGAGAGAGGAGAGCTGCAATGGCTGACGGAAAAGGGAGAAGACGTTGACTCAATGATTCCGAGAGAGAGGAGAGTTGTGACTGCCGATGAAGAGAGGAGAAGGCGGTGATTTTGTGAGTCTGAACAAGTGACTAGGAGGAAGAACCAGAGATGCCAGATCTCTGATAGAATGAGAGTGCCCTAGAAATTAAGAAGAAGTGGGATTTGGCCAAAAAAACGCTCAAATATGGAGGGAATTTGCAACAATTTGGAGGGGAAATTTTTTTAGTCTTATAAATGAAGGGTATGTACAATTTTTTATATCCACCCTAGAAGTTATTGTATCAATCTGGTCTGTCATGTTATTTGTAGCATAACTAATTAAAATACAACAATTCATGAGCTGATTTGGCACCTCTTAAATATTAGTTGGTATATTAAAAAACTTTCTAGAAGAACAACATAAGAAAAAAAATTACAATTTCTAAATTTTAGACTAGACTTATATTTTGAAATAGATTGGCCAAGTTGCAAGATTGAACTTTTTTTCGATACAATTGCAAGATTGAACTTATACTGTCAATCAAACGAGTATTTAATTACACATTCATATAATATATGTAGTAGTAATTATTTACATGTTTTTATGTATTATTTGAAATGGTAGAATACATTATTGCAATTTGTCACAAACTCAATATTTTATAAATAAAATCCTACGCTTTGCATAAAACTCAAAGAAACAAGTCGTGACGTCTATACTTTGTAAATTATATCATGAGTTGTTATGAATTTTAACTTTTATATATTAGTGTTCTTTGTTTGTATTTTTTTTATTTTTATCTACACATTTCATAACTATATATAGCTTCCAAAACAACTATTGTATTTTAATTTTGTTAAAGAAATCATATTAGTAACACTGATAAATAAGTGTACGAATAAATTGATTAGCAGTTTAATTAATTTCAAGAAATTAGCACTACAATTATTCTTTCTTCATTTATTATGTTAATTTCTAAAAGAGAGTAGTTAATATATTATTCCATTTTTTAGAGACGGATTAGAGACGGAATAATTCCGTCGCTAATTTCCGTCTCCAATCGGTCTCTAATTCCGTCGCTAAATTTTTAGAGACGGAAATTAGCGACGGAATCATTCCGTCTCTAAATTCCGTCTCGGATTTCCGTCTCTAAAATCTTAGAGACGAAATTTAGAAACGGAATTATTCCGTCGCTAATTTTCGTCTCTGATTGTGTCTCTAAAATTTTAGAGACGGAATTTAGAGACGGAATGATTCCATCGCTAATTTCCGTTTCTAATAATCCGTCTTTGATTCCGTCTCTAAATTTTTAAAGACGGAATTTAGCGACGGAATTATTCCGTCCTAATTTCCGTCTCTAATCCGTCTCTGATTCTGTCTCTAACTTTTTAGAGACGGAAATTAGTGACGGAATTATTCCGTCGCTAATTTCCATCTCTAATCCGTCTCTGATTCCGTCTCTAAAATTAGTGACGGATTTATTGACGGTTTAGAGACGGAATAGCGACGGAATTAATTCCGTCGCTAATTTCCGTCTCTAATTTCCTGTTTTTTTGTAGTGTTATGCAAGGGCATTTTGGTCAATTTAAAAAATTATTCAATAATATCTTTTTCACTTGATTACTAGATGTCTACATCCCCATTCATCAATCCTAGCCGTGTAATGTTCATCACATCAAATGATGTAATGAGGATTACAAAATGTAATCCTCTTTATATTACATAAGCTCAACCAAACATTATAATTGTGCTTAGATATAGTCTTCTCCCAATGAATCGAACCAAACAGGCTAAAAATGAAATGATTCATATAATCTAATTAAAGCCTTCATTTTAGATAACCACAAAAGAACATTAATTAGTAAATCAAACTTTGTTGATGAAATTTTTATTTTCATCAAACTTGTGAAATTAAACCCTATCTTGATCAGCTATATATTCAAATTTGCCATCATGTGGGTGAGTGAGACATTTGACGTTGGAGTGGTTGATGAACTTGAAAGTGCAGCACTCTCCTACATATATAGAAACCATAGTAGAGGTAAAAGGTGATATACAAACATGTCACATACGTTCTAAGTAAATGCTACTCAAATTGAAATCGTTATATCATAAACCTGTGGAGAGGGAGGGTCCTTCTTCTTCATGAATTTGAAAGCGATGCTTCGTCCAAAAGGGATTTTATCGTCCCACCTGTTCCCAGATCCTTTTTGTCACGGTAACCTTCATAATCCCGTTTATAAAATGGGACTTTCTTAACCAAGTACAATCCAACTTCCTCAGCTATCTCCACTATTCTCCACTTGTAGAATGGATATGCCGTCTTTTGTGTGACGTGAATTTCTCCATCTTCACTAACCATTTCTTTACTACTGCTCATAAATCCTCTTATCAGAAACCTGTGTGCCCTGAAATTGAATCAATTCCATGAGGTAAAACTAGTTACATCTTCAGTAATCCACATATATAACGCACCTTACCTTTCTTTTCAACTTTGTTTAGTACAATGGAAGAAATTAATTACCGAATTTGTTTTTCCCAATGCTATGGCATGGGGGTTCCAAAGTGGGGGCAGTTGAAGACGATTCGATCAAAAAGCTTATCTTTGAGAAAAGCATGTTGGTTCATTGTGTGCTCGTCAACTTCAAGCAAGTTGTCTAGGGCTCTTGAGTAGTACATTCCCAACGTATCTGAAATATTAGATACCTTTTGGAGTCGAGAGAGGTGGCAACCATGTTAGAGGCTGAACCAATAGCCAAGGTTAGTGAGAATGAGAAATCTCCCTCTCCCACAAGCAGTATCTTATGCTTGCTGCTGTAGTACTTTATCCTTTTCTTTTCCATCTTCACCAGGTCACTCAAATTTGATTAACTAAATTATCATCAAGACAATAATTTATAGGTAATACAAGCAGACCGAGGCCATGACGACACTACAAAAAAACCGTGATTTAGTAGCGGTTAAAAATAGGTATTAGTAGCGGTTCTAACCGCTACAAAATAGGTTAGTAGCGGTTAGAAAAACCGCTACTAAATCGTACGTTGCAAGAGGTTTTGTAGCGGTTCTATAAAACCGCTACTCAATCAAAAATAACCGCTACAAACTTTGTAGCGGTTAATAGTAACCGCTACAAAATCAAGAGATCTTTGTAGCGGTTATATAACCGCTACAAATATAAAAAATTTTATTTACAGCTTTAAAAAGAATTTTTTTTCGTAGCGGTTAAAAAACCGCTACAATTATATAAAAATGAAAATTTGTTAAAAATGACTTTTTTTATTTGTAGCGGTTAAGAAACCGCTACCAAATTTGAATTTCATGAAATTAGTAGCGGTTCTTAAAACGGCTACTAATTTCATGAAATTCAAATTTGCCGCCAAAAAATTTAAATTTACCTTTAAAAAGGCGCGTTTTTTAGTAGCGGTTTAATAACCGCTACAAATATTTAAATTTTTTTTTAAAAATATACGTTGATTTTTTTCTTTTTTTTCAATATTATATTAAATGGTTTAATTTGTTATTATTTTATCTATTTCAATTAGTTTATTATTTAATAGTTTAACTTATTAATAAATTAAAAAGAAAAAATGTAATTGAATATGATTAGTATAAAATTATATTAATAATATTATTAACGATAGTTAGGTAATAAGGAATTATTATGTTTTATAATATAATGTAATTGTATATGAAAAATAGATGAAAATGAGATAGAGTTAATATATATATAGAAAAAAAGATGTTTAGAATAAATTTTATAGAAAGGAAAGAAGTATTCTAAAAGAAATTGAAAATCTTGTTACCATATTTGATCGTATTATTCAACTCCTCTACTCATACGAAAGAAGTTGTAAATGAGAGGAAATGAAAGAAGGGTAAGGTGAAAAGAAATTGGGGAGTGTTTGAAATGAGTTGTGATAAGGGTATTTATAGGGATTTACGTATTATTTGTAGCGGTTAATGTAGCGGTTAATGTAGCGGTTACTAATTAGTAGCGGTTATTTATATTTTTGTAGCGGTTTAATTATTTGTAGCGGTTAATGTAGCGGTTATTATTTAGTAGCGGTTATTTATTTTTTTGTAGCGGTTTAATAACCGCTACAAATATTATATTAATTTTTTTTAAAATTTTTTTTTACATTTTATTTTAACACAAATTTTTTGCATTTTTTGTAAAGAAAAGATTTTTACACTTGAATTCTACAAATATTATTTTAATTTTTTTTACATTTTATTTTAACACAAATTTTTTGCATTTTTTTTAAAGACAAATTTTTTACAATTGAATTTGATCACTCATCGTCGCCATCCCTACAGAAATTTTGTAGAAAAATTATTGTTATTGATGTATTATTAAATTTAAAAAATTTAATTGAAATGACGTGGACTTAAAAAAACTCACCGCAGTAGAGGTAAATTGTCATCGCCTTCAGGGAAGTAGTTTTCAAAATCAGCTGGCTGAAATGGCTCACTCTCGTAGGTGATGTTATCGCCTTCACCCATGTCGTAAAGGTCTCTTGGCTTTAAATGAACGACCATGTGCCAATCCCTATGCCGCTCGTCCTCGACATAATAAACCTGATGTGCCTCTGAAGCTAGAATATACGGCTCATCATCTTGAGAAATACCAGTATGAATCGGGCGTGAGAAATTGACTGATGTGATCCCTAGGTCGTCAGTTGTCAGTCCCCGAGAAGTCGTGGTATTTGCCCACAAACACTTGAACAGCGTCACGGTGAAACAGCCTTGATAATTAAGCTCGACCACATCAAGAAGCTTGCCATAGTAAGGGACGCCTCCGAACTGCATGTTGGCGTCACTGCTGCTCGCATAACTCCTTGTCCCAAATGTGCCATAAACACCCGAATTCTGTGTTTGCAATCCCTGATCCCGTGAAACCGTGCAAAACTTAAAACCATTGACATTGTATGCTGTAAACCGTTTTGCATGATCAAGAGGGCCGATTGCGAGAGCTCTGAAATCCGGTGAGTGCGGGTTGTGGTCATTTAGTATTCTGCGAGCAAACCAGCCCGGGAATTCTCTGTGGACCCTCTTATCAACTTCCGAGGATGTCTGTGTACGGATCCTGAGCTGACGCTTGACATGACTTCTGAATTCCCTGCAATTAATAATGGAAAGGCGTTAGTGAAATGAAAGTGAGAAATGTTACGAAAGATATAGATCGAATAACATACATGTGAGTGTACAATTCTTACCGTATGAAAGGCTCAACTTAACTGCAATTAATCAAGACATGTCTATGTGCTTGGAACTTCTCAGTTGCCGTTAGTTTGAAGTTCTCAGTTGCTCCAACTGGTTTACCAACACGAGGGATAAATTCTCCTGATGTCGGCGCAGGTTCAGGACAATCGTCAACACGAGGCGGGCGGTTGAAAGCCGTCTCAAGATCATCAAAGTACCTTGAGCAAAAATATAGCACCTTATCCCCTATATAGCCTTCAGCTATAGAACCTTCTGGCCACGCCTTATTCCTCACGTAAGATTTTAATTTCCCAAGGAACCTACGAAGTACATAAGAGAAAATTGATATAAAATGATGAAAAGGACGACGAGCAAACATTAAATACGGACAATAAATGAATGCAAAACTTAAAACAATGAGTACCTCTCAATCGGATACATCCAATGATATTGTACTGGTCCAGCGAGCTTTGTTTCATGAACGAGGTGGACTGTGAGGTGAACCATCACAGTAAAAAAGGACGGAGGAAAGATAATCTCCAAGTGACAAAGCGTAAGAATGATTTTCGACTGCAGCTGATCGAGCTCCTCAACGATCAAAACCTTAGAACACAACTTCCGAAAGAAAGAACAAAGTTCCACCAAAATGATGGAAACATCGGGAGGAAGTGTATTCTTTATAGCCAGAGGGAGTAACTGCTGCATAAGAACATGTGAGTCGTGACTCTTCAGGCCAGCAACCTTTCGAGCCTGCAAGTCGACACATCGAGAAATGTTGCTTGAATACCCATCAGGAACTTTTATTTTCTTCAACGTCGCGAGGAACACATCCTTGTTCGGTTTTGTGAGGGTAAACTTTGCCGGTGTAAATCTGTCATGCTCATCTGGCCAAGCGTCTTCACGAACTCCCATGTCGCGTAAATCTTTCCTGGCTTGAAGATGATCTTTTGTCTTGCCGGGTTCGTTAAGCAGCGTATACAGCACATTGTCGCAAACATTCTTTTCAATGTGCATTACATCAAGACTGTGGCGAAGTAAATTAGATCTCCAATACGGAAGCGTGAAGAAGATACTTATCTTCTTCCACTGCTAAGGCGCCGAAGTCCTGCGCGTCTTTTGGCGAGTTTGTGCTGAATCGTCGCTTTTTCCAAACCCGACGTCAACATGCTCAAGCTGCTGTAAGATATCTGTACCGGACAAAGTCTGAGGTGGTCCTCTTTTCTCTGGTTTCCCATTGAAGCGATTCCGTTGCAATCTGAACTTATGCGTTCCATCGAGAAACCTCCGATGCCCCATAAAGCACCACTTTCGGCTGTGGGGAAGGCGCAGTGCGTCAGAGTCAAAATTGCAAGCCGGACACGCCGACCCAGTGTGCACATTCCAACCAGATAATGTGCCAAGGCCAGGAAAGTCACTGATCGTCCACATCAAGGCTGCACGCATGTTGAACAAAGTCTTGCTGTGAGCGTCGTACGTCTCCAAGCCGACATTCCACAGGTCAAGCAATTCCGCAATAAGCGGTTGGAGATACACATCGATGTCATTGCCCGGTGCCTTTTTGCCTGGAATGATCATAGACATAATGAAAGAGCTTTGTTTCATACACATCCAGGGGGTAAGTTGTAAGGAACTAAGACTACTGGCCAAATGCTATAACTTGTGCTAAGATTCCCGAAAGGATTGAAACCGTCGGTCGCCAACGCAAGCCGGACATTTCTGGGGTCAGTCGCAAAATCTGGAAAGTCGTTGTCAAACGTTTTCCAAGCAGCTGCATCCCGCGGATGTCTTAATTTACCGTCTTCATTTTTATCAACGGCATGCCACCTCATGTGATCAGCAGTTTTATATGACATAAATAATCTTTGTAGACGAGGTTTCAAAGGGAAATACCTGAGAATCTTTGCGGGTTTCTTCTTCTGCTTTTTCCCCTTCCGAATTGTCTTGTACCTCGATGTGTGACATCTCTTGCACGTCTCCCTGCTGGAATCGTCTCCCCAATACAGCATACAATCATTTGGGCACGCATCAATCTTTTGATAATTCAACCCCAACATGTTGATGATCTTCTTGGCCTCGTAGAAGGTTGTGGGAATCTTGACGTCGGGGAATGCATCTTGTAATAAGTCGAGCAACATCGACATTCCCTTATCCGTGATCCCACACAAGCACTTGATATGATACAATTTGATCAAGAAAGATAATTTAGAATATTTGCGACAACCTTGATATAAAGGACGATCTGCCTCATCCATCAAGCTGAAAAAATCCCGAGCTGCTTCATTCCCCATAAAAGCAGGCTCAGAGCCGTGCACTTCTTCGTTGAAGTTGTCGCCTTGAAATCCAAACGCATCACGCACAGCATCATTCACAGGATCATCTTCATATACTTGAACGCCTACTTGAGAACTTCGAGGAAGAGCCTCGTCATATCTAACGCCGGCCTTCTCACCATGTACTGCCCAGAACGTATAGTCCTCAGGGAAAGGCTTCACAAGCAAATGTTCCTTCACAACATTTCGTGGATGCCACTTCTTGAACTTGCATTTCCGACACGGACAGACGATCTTGCCGTTACAGCTGGCGTGAGTGAATGCGAAATCTAAGAAACTGTTTAATCCGTACAAATATTCAGGAGAATTGCGCGGCAACCTTATCCATGATTTATCCATAGCTACAAGTGAGAGAGAAGAAAGTATAGAGAAGAAGATGAGTGAGAAGATAATGACGAATGCCTAGAATCTTATATTCTGAAAATCCAACGTTTATAAATTTGTAGCGGTTATTAAACCGCTACACCAACCGCTACAGAAATTCCAACGTTTATAATTTTGTAGCGGTTACATATATAAAACCGCTACTAATATTCAAGCCGTTAATTGGTGGGAAATTTAAAATGTACTTGTTGAGTATTAGTAGCGGTTACCTATATAAAACCGCTACTAATATTAAAGCCGTTGAATATTAAATATAAAAATAATTTTCTAATTTGTAGCGGTTTTACATAAGATAACCGCTACAAATGTGCACAAAGGCGCCAAATTTCAAAATTCAAATGATTTGAGTGTTTGTAGCGGTTATTAGTGTATAACCGCTACAAACATATATATTTGTAGCGGTTTTTGGAGCAAAACCGCTACAAATATATAAGTAAATTTGTAGCGGTTATGAGTTAAAAACCGCTACAAATATACAATTATAAATTATTTAGAAATCTATATATAATTTTTTTTTTAAAATATATTTAAAAAAATAAATTATATATATATTTAATTTATAAAATTATTATATATTTGTAGCGGTTATGTACTAATAACCGCTACAAATCTATGCATTTGTAGCGGTTTTGGTATAAAACCGCTACAAATATTTACATTTGTAGCGGTTTTAGGTTAAAACCGCTACAAATATATATATAATTTATTTATTTTTTAAATTTAGATTTAAATCATTTATAAATTATTTCAATGCGATATAATAATATAAATATAATTATATAAAACACAATAAGAAAATTCTGAAATAAAATCTCATAAATATTTACAAATGTTTAAAAGAAAAGAAAAAGTCCTAAACTAAGGAGCTGGGGGCTGATCCTCAGGTGCTCCCTCAGATGCCGCTGGATCGGGCCGCTGCGCAGACTGAACCGCACCATCGTCATCAGCAGGAGGAGGAGCAGTAGGAGGAGGAGCAGTACTCGGGACGACGTAGTGAGGGACAGGGGGAACCGCTGGATGCTGCTCGTTCGGGAACAGGCGACTCCATGCTCCCTCGAGCATGGTGTTTGCGATCTCACGCCACTGCGTCTGCTGAGCGTACATCGTATCTGCGTGCACCTGCAGCATCTGCTGCTGCTGCTGTGCCATCTGCTGCTACGTCTGCTCCAAATCTGACCGCAGCTGGTCAATCGACTCGTCCCTCACACGTCTGACCCCTCTAGAGCTGCCAGCCTCAGAGGCGGCGCTCCTGCCGTAGATCATGCTGGGTCTGGCGCCTATCCCCATCCCCCGCACTCGTCCGGGGTGCTCAGGCTGAGCCAAACCCGCCTTCAGAGGAGCCGTCGGGTCCACTGACCCCTGTGACTCCTCAGGCTGGGTCTGTCGCAGCTCAGCCTGCGACAGCTGCATCCGCTCCTGCCATTTTATGAAACAATTAATAATTACCATTTTTCATTATTAACTTGGTTTTATAAAAAATATAATAATAAAATAACTTACAATCGCCGCCTCTGCCTGCTGAGAGGTCGCAGTCCCGTCACGGTGTCTGTGTGTGATGGCGTACAGCTCCGCATAGTCCGTCTGACGGTTCTCCTGCTGTGCCCTCGTCTCCTGAAACAATTACAAAACAATTAGTATTATGAAATAATCAGCTAAAAGTAAGTGAAGCACTTGAAAAGTTACCAGCTCGCTGTAGGTCACAGCAAAGGTCTTCGATCCTGCTGTGTGGTGGATCGTCTGCTGCGCCCGGATCGCGGCGTTCCTCTGAGAAAGCTCCTGGAAAAACAAATAATTAAATGTATTATAAAATTTGAAATTAAATACAAATTAAATTGAAATTATAATTGAATATTTAACAATTAGAAAATTATATATCAAAAATATAATAAATACATTACCTGCGCTTGAGGGCTCCTCCTGAACTGGACGAAACGCGCCCAGTCGTTCGGCGGCACGCCGTCCGGGACGCTCTCCTGCAGCTGCTCCAGAGGCATCGTCCCGTCCCCATCCACACTGTGGAAGAGACGGTCCCTCCTGTTCCTCCAGGCGTCGCCCATCTTCACGAGGGCGTACCTCTTCCGGTTGGCCCGGACGGCAAACCGCAGCTGAAAAAAATACATTTAAATATCAATAATACTAAAAATCATAATTTTAAAAAAATAATTAAATAGAATTAATTACAAAAGATATTAATTAAATAGTTTTAATTACCTGAACCACCTCCTCCCAAGCCTGGTCCTTCGGCCCCCTCGGAAGTGCCTCCAGGTCGGGAAGTGAAGGGGGAACCGCATCCAATTCGATCCCAGGTCGCTCAGGAAGCGGTTGAGCAGGTGACCCCCATTGTGGATCGGCTGGTCAGTGCCCTCGTTCCACGGCACTACAACTCGCAGGGACCGGTCCATGCTGTTCAGACCGGCCACATCGAGCCTCCTCGTCGACACGTTCCCCTGCTCATCTGCACAGTTGACCGCACGTTAGATAAATTATAATTCAAAGTTAAAAAGTTAAAAAATTAAAAAATTAAATAATTTACCTTCGACCTGCACCTCAAACCCAGTGGACCACGAAGACGACCCTCGTGGGTTGTTCTGCTCCCGAGCCTCTTCCTCATCGAGGAACTGCTCCATCTCCCTGAACCCACTAATCGGAATCTCGAACTCCTCCTCGTTGAGGAAGTCCTTAACGCTAATCTCTGGCACCTCCACCTCAGGCACCTCAGCTGCGGTCGTCGCCTGTGGGATCGTCTGCGGTTCCTGTGGAGGGATGGGCTGAGATGCCTCGGTAGCCCTGCCTGCGCGCTGCCCCCTCCCTCTGCCCCCTGCCCGGCTGCCGCCACCCCGTAAAGTCGGTCTGGGGAGCACAGGGGCCTTCCCCTTATCCTGTCCTGAAGCCATATCAACTGTACAAATTAAAAAAAAAATTAGTCCATTATTATACAAAAATATAATAAAAATACAAATATAAATAAAAATACGTGTTATATACGTACCTCAAGTGTAAATACTGCGAAATACTGACCAAAAACTCCTATAGACTCGTCTGAACGCTCAAATATCGAATAAACCACTCAGAGAAACCTCAGGAAACAAAATGAGCAAAATGAGAAATGGAGGAGGCGAGGGGTTTAAATAGGCCAGATATTAGTAGCGGTTATTTAAAATAACCGCTACTCTAACCGCTACAAATAATTAAATTTGTAGCGGTTCTACAATAACCGCTACAAATCTTCACAACGTTTGAAATTCAGTAGCGGTTATTGCTCAGAACCGCTACAAATTTCAAGACTCTTGAAATTTTGTAGCGGTTTTCAGTAAGAACCGCTACAAAATTCTGACCTTTGGTATTTTGTAGCGGTTTATGTGCATTAACCGCTACAAAATAACCGCTACAAGTTTTGGCGGGAATTTCGCGCCAAATTTGTAGCGGTTTTTTGTAGGAAACCGCTACAAATATTCTTGCCGCTACAAATTTGTAGCGGTTTAGGAAACAACCGCTACAAATACTATAATTTGTAGCGGTTTAATATAACCGCTACAAGTGCACCGCTACGAAATACCTTTTTTTTTGTAGTGCGAATATATGTACGTATGGATAAATTTGTATTAATTGCTTAGTGTGTTCGGCTCACCAATTTTCTGGGTGAGTTTAATTAGGAGATTTTGGAAACTATGGAGCTTGCACTTAATTTGTGAGTATTCTTGGATAAGGAGCCTCTCCATTTCTTTTTTGATCCATTTCCTTCCATTTCTCTAATCCTATCCGTTAATCAAATCAAATGGTGAAAAGGCTCAAAGACATATCACAGCTAATACCTCTGAATTACACGCTATAATCTCTCTATCTCCCCTCTTCCTTTCATTGCTTCGGCCTTATCCGATGGCAAGGCCCAACTAAAAATCGTCAGAATTCAAGCAATTGTGTAATCGCTCTACACCCCAGATGTTAGGAGCATTATTATGGATATGTTTCGGGCTACTAATATATCGCCATCTTATTGCCAGTTTATAGAGTTTGATTAGATTTGGTACTGAGAGAGGCTTATTAATGTATATCCCCAATTGTATATTTACCAAATCCCAATCAAGGGTTTTGAAAGTAGCTGAGGTAGATTTTTGTACTTTTTAAAAAAAATTTTGAAAATGAACTTCATTACTTGCTGATCATGTTATGAATTTCTTGTCTTTAATTGCTAGTCCATTTGGCTGTAATATTGTTAGGCGGTGAGGTACTTTTCCTGGAGCTTTGACATATTGAAGAATATGCTACCATTAGGTTGTATTAGTGGGTGACTTTCATTCTGTGCTTGAGAGACAGAACTCCTTACATGAATTTATGATATTTCATCAAACTTATTCATCATATATATATCGTTAATTGCTTTAATAACTTTAATTGTGTTTTCGAGAGAACAAAACCCTTTTCGAGAAAACGAAGACGGGTGTTTTTTTTTTCAATAAAATGGTTTCTCTTCTGTTTCAATAAAAATAGTGCACAGTGCGGGAAGGTGGAAAGGTGCATTAATGTTATGCCTTTTCAGCCTTAGATTTGATTAATGGTCAGGATTAGGGAAATGGAGGGAAAAAGAAATGGAGAGGCCCCTGATCCCCCCATTATGTACCTAACTTTAAGTTAATTGTACCTCATTCTCTCATAAATTAAGAAAAGCATTAAATAAATAAATTATTTCATATTTATTCTTATTTATGGAATGATACTTATTTTTTCTCTCATCCTTTTATTTCTATGCACACTACTACAAAAAGGGGCTTTAACCTCCCAAATTTGGCACTTTTAACGTCCCAAAACGGAGGGACGTATATGCTGGGGGCGTAGTAAGTTGAGACAAAAGACGTCCCAAATGATAGGGACGTCTAAAGTCAGACTTTAGGCGTCCCAAATTTTAATTTGGGACGCCTAAAGTCCCCCCAGGATGGGACTTTAGACGTCCCAAATTAAAATTTGGGAGGCCTAAAGTCCCACGGTGGGGCACTTTAGGCCTCCCAAATTTTAATTTGGGACGCCTAAAGTCCCATCCTGGGGGACTTTAGGCCTCCCAAATTTTAATTTAGGACGCCTAAAGTCCCACCAGGGGGACTTTAGGCCTCCCAATTCTTAATTTGGGACGTCTAAAAGTTAGGTTTTTTTTTATACCATAATTTACATTCTGTATTACCCAACGAATTGAAACTGCAGAAACAGAATAAAAGATGGATTCATAAACCACACTGTCCGTTACAAACTAGTAAGGACATCCAGCACTACAATCTTTACTATATATACATACAATAACCTTTCATGCAACCTACTACTATATATATCAACAAAAAACAACCAGAAAGTGTCAAAACGCTGTCATCACACAAGTACAAACTGATATAAAATAACAAGTTTACTGCTCTATATGTTGAAGAAGATGTCCAGCCAAAAGATCTCTGATCAAATCAAGGTCTTCACGCAGGTAGGCATCGTCATTATCAAAAATCTGAAAATTAGAAAGTAATAAGCTTTGATGAAATGAATCTCAAGCAAATGAATTAATTAGCATTTCGATTAGAACCCCAAAAATATTATCATTTGAGAATGAAGAAGCGATTACCTTTTCAAAGTCGCTAGTAATTCCACTTTGAATTATGTTATACATATAAAGTATAACATAATATCCGCATTCAGTGTTGCCAGGTTGCCGAGGGCACTTTTAATCAAAGGGATGCAATTGGTTGTTAAAATCAATAAAGGTATGTCTAAAAGGACCGTCAATGAAACAATTATGCAGGATCGAATGTACTTACTATGGGATAAAACCACTTTGGCTTTTTAACAACTGCACCCTCGCTTGACCCACCTAGGATTCTATATGTTTGACAAGCACTATCATGAAAAGCAAAATGAACAGAAATTAGAACCATTCATTTATTTTTGTTGTCAATGAAATACAAACAGGATAACTTACGTGTCGAAGACGGATTTTGTATCTCTATCTGGCTTGTTACTCAACGGATCAAACCAATAGACTATGTTGCGGCGGGGACATATAACACACAAAGTCCAGTGGTTTCTTTAACAACATGTACACATTAAAATGAAGTTAGATGAGTGAGAAGACAATTATTTAGTAAACTTCTGAAATTGACAAAATGTAAATACGAACCGTTGGACAATTGGTGCTAGATAACAACGAAGTTTGTTTTGTGCCATTTGGTAGCCGACATAGTGAGTCCTATGCGCCACAGTACAAGTATCCCCTGTCGTATTCGCAGGACATAAGAATCCATACCAATTACTTCTTTCCATGTTTGTGCAGAGATCGTGGAAGGTGCTATAATAGAATTAAAATAAGGAATCAATTCTTGAATGTATGAAAACAAAAAACCACTAAATGAATTCTATGGGAAAATTGAAAAAAAAACTTACCGGATTGCAAATTTGACCCAGCCTGCATCTATCTCCTCCAACCTGATAAACTGCTTGAGATCTTTATTGTCAATCGTGTAGGGATACTCCACTTGGCCCACAATCCCTGGAGGCATCTTCAAATCAATCTGTTTAATGCGCTTGTAGATCTGTTGTAGCCGTGCTAAGAAGGGCCATTTGCTCGCAGCTTCGTCATCCTTTTAGAACATCAAAAAACAAATTGTTATTAGGATGCCAACAGATTTTCAGTAACAGTAAGGTAATTCCTACCATTGGAGGTGTTGCGTCTGAACCAATAAGATTGCGAGGCCAAAGGATGAAAGATCCTATCGCTTGACCTAACGTGCCAACCTCTGGATCGGGAACAGGGATGGCTGTACCTTCTTCCCCCTTTCTAACACTCGTCACATTCACCCTACGATAATCCTCCAGAATTTGCTGATTATGGTGGGTGGTAGCACATGTGTGAACGAGAGCATCAGCAACAACACGCAACAGTGGATCATCCAAATAGAGGGTGCAAGGGTCTCCCGACACTGGATTGGGAGAAGGGTCGCCAAGTGGTCCTGACACTGGAGTGGGAGAAGGGTGGCCAAGTGGTTGCTCCAGAGGGTTGTAACTTCCTCTGGTGCTATTGAAGGCCGGGGATTCCTGAGTTCGAGCCTCGTCCCTTGCCCTTTGTGCTTCAAACATCTTTGCCATTTCAAGTTGAAGCTCTGGCAACAGCTCTTGTCGGAGCTTGTCACGAAGGTTGGCCTCGATCTCTCGTTCGAGCTCCTCTCGAATGTTGGCCACAACGTCCTTACTAGGTCCAGCTTGTGACGAATAACGTGGTTGTCGTCCAAAATACCTCGCGGCACTAACTCCCCGTGTCTCTCCTCGAACACGACCAAGGTCATATGCCTTCCCAATAGCCGTTGACAAGATGTCCATCCGTCTACTTGGATTGAATGAACCTTGGCTACCCTGCTCGTCCAGGTCATCCTGTAGCATGCAGTTTATCGTAAATGTATCGAAACCACTCGCGACATGTAAAAAATTAGGTACTTATGGTATAACTACTTACAATCCTCGCAGCAACCTCAGCAACAGTCGGATTTATGTACTTCCCAGCCTTAATCCTCCCTGCTTTCCATTTTTTGTGACGTGGAGGAGGTGCCGGTGGCTGGATAACAACGCTAGGATCAGATTCCGCTGCTTCCTTCATTTTCTGTAACTCTTCTGCCATCATTTGCCGCTCAAGCTTCCGATATCCACCGCGAGACATGAAATGTTGATATTTATTTTCTGCTTGCCTCTGGGCATTTGCTGCACTTAATTTCTATGAATGAAAAACGACAAAAAATGAATAAACGATATAAAGTATATGAAATCAACGATATAAGTAGTTCTATATCATGACAGAAATTTTACCAAAAACTCAGGATCTGCTCGTGATTCCGCAAACAACCTCCAGTCCTCTGGAGATAAATATGTATACTGTGCACATGGATCGTTACCCCTAAGGGCCCCTCGAATATAATGCTTTGTTAGCTTGTTCTTGAAACCTTTCCATCGTACACGAACCTCATCCATCCAGTGCCTATGCATCTCTGTGGTGTCGGGGACATCGTATGTTTGCTGCAAGGTAAAACATAAGATTATTATATTTGAAACAATAAGAACAAAGCTACAATGCAGCAAAACTTCATACCAAAAGTTGCTGCCAAATCATGTCTTTCGTTTTTGGGGGAACCAATCTCCAATTATCGTAGGTAATGCGCACTTTGCTTCGAGCCAAAAGCCCTATGTAGCTAATGAAGTGGTCTTCCTCAGGACCAACTGGATTCAGATTGTCATCGAAGTCTATATGCAGCCTCTCCTGTTGATGTTCATGACGTGCAACCAATGCTCCCATCTTTGTACAGCCTCTAACCCTCCTTCTTGCAGGGGGTTCAACTCTAGGCATTTCGTCATTGCTAGAGCTTTCGTCATCTCTACGCCTCTCGTCATCACTAACGTTGTCCATATTCCTGTTAACACAAAAAGCATCATCAGAAACGTAAGTAAATTGCAATGAAAACACATGTATATAGTAAGCGGGAAGTAAAACAGAAAAAACACAGTTCTCGTTTATAAATTAAGGTCTTACTCTATATTGTTTCCCATAGTCCTTCACCATGGTCATTTCTTACAGCATATTCGTCATCATCTACCAATTCTACTTCATTTGTTCGAGGTGTAGTTGTTGTGAAAGGTGGTGTGTCATCAAGGTTGAAGGTCGGATCACCATACTTCTGTTTTTTACTTTTAAGGACAATGGACATATTTTTGCTGGCAGGATCGGTGACATAAAACACTTGCTTCGCCTGGCTTGCTAAAATGAAGGGCTCTTCTCTATAGCCAACTCTTCGAAGATCGACTGAGACAAATCCAAATTGTTTATCTATTACCACGGCATTGTTGCTAACCCATTTGCATTTAAATAAAGCAACTTTGAACTTGTTGTACGTCATCTCCCATATTTCTTCTATAACTCCATAATAGGCCATAGACGCTAATATGGGGTTTTTGTCTCTCGAACTGGAAAAGTGCATAGATTCAGCTTCTACCATAACCCCACTATTTTGCATGGTACTTTTGTCATCTTGCTCTTTGGTATAGAAAGAATAGCCATTTATATCATAACCGGTCCAAGTAATGACCTGAAACGAAGGCCCCCAAGCTAGCCACTCGATTGTCTCAGACACACCGATCTCGTGCAAAACCTTTTCCTCGAACCACTGCATGAATGTCTTGTTTTGCTCAATAGCAATCTGCATGTCATTCTTCCTTGGATTCTTGTTCTTCAAAGTGTTTCTGTGTTCATTTATGTAAGGTTGAACTTCTTCCATATTATTCAGGATATACAAGTGGGCTTGCAACACCTCTTCACGAGGAACATTCTTCACTTTCAGTCCTCGTGTTCCCTTGCTTCTCCCTTCTTCATGCCGAGATTGTTCCTTCTTCCCTGACATATAATCTTTGCAAAACTCCATAGCCTCCTCAACTACATATCTTTCTACTATTGAGGCTTCTGGTCGATAAGGATTTTTAGAATACCCTTTTAAGATCTTCATGTATCGCTCGAAAGGGTACATCCACCTCAAGTAAACTGGACCGCATAGCCTTACCTCCCTCACCAAATAAACTACCAAATGCACCATTATATCAAAAAATGAAGGCGGAAAGTGCATCTCTAGTTGTGACAAAATAATGTAACCCTCATTTTCTAGTTCATCCAACTTTTCAGTGTCAATGACTTTGTTACAGATAGCATTGAAGAAAACGCACAATCTTGTCACTGTGTTTCGTACTTCATCTTTCATTATGCCTCTAATAGCTATTGGTAATAGTTGTTGCATCAACACATGATAATCATGGGACTTCATTCCCACTAACTTCAAATCGTCCATTGAGACACATCTTCTCACATTCGAGGAATACCCTTGCGGCACCTTCATTTCATGCAAACACCCACACAAACTTCTTTTCTCTGCTTTTGATAGTGTATGCGCTGCTGGCTCCATGTATGCCCTCCTACCATCATCTCTTAGTTGTGGATGTAACCGTTCTCTTATTCCCATATCGACAAGGTCTAATCTCGCATTAATCCCATCATTAGTCTTCCCTGGTATGTGCAAAAGCGTACTGATAAGGCTATCACAAACATTCTTCTCCACATGCATCACATCAATACTGTGTCTCACATCTAGCGAACACCAATATGGAAGATCAAAGAAAATGGATCTCTTCTTCCATATGTTCTTCTCACCCGCAACCCTCTGATTCTTACCAAAAGTGACATGGATACGTTCCACTCGACTGTAGACTTCCTCTCCGGTTAGTGACTTTGGAGCCATTCCATGCTCCGGTAAGCCGTTAAACCGCTTTCTTAGCCTACGATACGGGTGGAACCGATGAAGAAACCTCCTGTGGCCAAGGTAGACAGTTTTTCTTCCATGCTTTAGTTGTTGGAATTTTGTGTCTGCTTCACATATTGGGCATGCTTTGTGACCCTTCACGCTGTACCCTGACAAGTTTCCGTACGCAGGGAAGTCGTTTATCGTTGTGAAAATCATTGCACGTAGCTTGAAAGACTCCTTCTTATAAGCATCAAACACATTTACGCCTTCCTCCCACAACTTCTTCAAGTCCTCAATCAAAGGCGCCAAATAGACATCAATATCGTTCCCTGGCTGTTTTGGTCCAGAAATCATCATAGATAGCATCATATACTTACGTTTCATACATAGCCAGGGAGACAAGTTGTATATTACAAGGAGAACCGGCCACGCACTATGTGTGCTAGTAAGAGTTCTATACGGATTGATGCCGTCTGTACAAAGCCCAAGCCGTAGGTTTCTCGGCTCGCTGCCAAATTGAGGGAATATTTCATCTACTTTTTTCCATTGTGGAGAGTCAGCTGGGTGCCGAAGATATTTCCCATCAGATATTCTCTCATCAGAGTGCCATCTCAACTTCTTCGCTTTTGTTGCACTCGCAAACAAACGTTTAAAACGTGGTATTATTGGAAGATACCACATAACCTTTAAAGGTTGCCTTTTACTTGTCACATCACCACAACCACCATCTTTTTTCACTTTGTATCGTGCAGTTTTACACTTAGGACACTTACTAAGACCTCCGTACTCATTTCTGTACAGTACGCAGTCATTAGGGCAAGCATGTATCTTCTTATACTCCATACCCATTGTAGACAGGATTTTCTTGGCCTCATACATACGATTTGGAAGTACATTATCCTCCGGAAACATATCACACAATAGTTCAAGTAGCAATGTGAAACTACTATCGGTCCACCCACAAGTTGCCTTTAAGTTAACCAAATGTAATGTTCCTGTCAGCCGCGTGTACTTACTACCACTATACAATGGTGTCTCTGCATCACTCCGCAGGCTGTCATACTCCTGCGACTGCGCAAAGGATTCTGCCTCAACATCGTTAATCATTCTCTCCATTCTATCTTCATCTATGACATCCACAGCTTCCTTCTTGTGTGACGGACAATCAGTTACTTCCTCACCATGCCATATCCACCTTGTGTATCGCAGATTTATTCCATCACAAAGTAGGTGATCCTTTATGACATCAACATCCCGTCTACTCTCATTCAAACAATTGACACAAGGACAAAAATACTTCCCATTTCTTGCAGGAGCATTCTTTTTAGCGAATTCAATAAATTCGTCCACCCATTTCTCATATTCTCCACTAGTTCTCAAAGCATTCATCCAACTATGATCCATTTTGTTACCACCTAAGGCATTACCAATAACATTCACGCGTTTAGTACAATTCTCAAGGACATATGATGGGATTGCCTAATTAAGTTATCAACCCAATTTAGGATTTTAAAATATGGGCTTAATAACTTTATTGCCCCCTCCTAGCCTCATCTCTCCTATTAAAAGGGTTTCAGTGCTATGTAACTTATTTTTTTAATAAGTATATGTATATAAAATTAATGTATAATAAAATAAGATTAAATTAAAGAATTTTTTTGAGGTTTGGAAGAATTAAAAACAAAACGAGTTTCATATTAACAAAACAATTTTAAGTTGAGTTCTTCCAAAAATAAAATTGTTTTATTGAAAATATTTAGATAAAAATCATTTAATGAATATTGGGGTTATCGTTTTCATTTTAAGTTTTGGCTTGAATTATTCTTCATAATTCAAGAATTTGGAATTAACAAAACAATTGTGTGTAATTAATACAAGAATTTCTTTAATTTAAATAAATCATATTTTATTTTATTATATATACTAATTAATGGTGCAGGAACAAGACCAATGAAATGGGGTAGTGCCACTACGTGTGTATGGATAAATCTCCATTGCCTTATAAAAGCTACATTTCCCTAAAACTGAACAACAGGGATCTATTATACTTTTAGAAAAGCCGTAGAAACGGCTTTGTATTAACAGGGTTAACATATTGAGCTTATTATGAGGTTTCAAATTAAACGGGGTTAAAGATAACAAATGGTTTCGCCAAATTCATGGTAGGATTTTAATGAGAGGTTTTAACGGTTTCATGAACAACTATGAATTGTATTGGTTTCATGTGGCATACACTAATCAATTATTGGAAGAAACTTTTATGAGCCACTTTCATTATGTTACACTTGAACAAATAAATAAATAAAAGTTCAAAAACTTTGTCTTAAAATTTAATACTCTACTTCTAATCGTTCTTATAATTCATTTTTAACATGATCACAATAGTCAAAGAAATCTTTAAATCTCATTAACTCTACCTTTAAATTTAAAACCTTTCTAACTAGATCCCTATTTAATATAACATTTTATCTTATAAGAACAAAGTTTACTCAATAATTAACGAGAGGCATATTGAAACAGGGGAGTAAACCATATTCTGTTACAAAAAAAAAACCATATTCTAGGGCCGACGAAGAAATTAATAAGCACAATCTCAACCATTTAATTTATTTTTCAAAAGCAAAATAAACCATAAACAATTGACACAAAAAAAAACCAAGAAAATAAACCAACCTGATCAGGGCGCCCCCTAGCTACTATGTTTGAGAGGTAGAGAAGATATTGGAGCTCCACCCACGCACAACAATGGAGGAGAGAGCAAAACCCACTGTGGAGGAGGTGAGGTTGCAGCCGTGGAGGAGGTGAGGTTGCAGCCGTTCAAGAGGAAGAAGAAGAAGGGAGGAGGGAAGAGTTCAACAAAGCTAGGGCCTATGGTGGAGGAGGGAGCTTGAACAAGGGAGGAGGGAGGAGTTGAAGAAAAAAAATACTCAGGAGGAGGGCCGACGGTGTGGGTGGGAGAGGAGGAAGAAGAGTAAAGTTGTTGAGAGGATGTGAGGTAAGGGTGTGATGGTGATGAGAAGACCGCATGTTAGACAAGTGTCTGACATGCAGGGGACGCCTTTAGGCGTCCCAAATGGCATTTGGGACGCCTAAAGTCCCACTTTAGGCGTCCCAAATGCCATTTGGGACGCCTAAACCCAGCTCCTGGCGCTAAAAAATATTTATGAAATTTATATTTCGCGCCAGGAAGCACTTTAGACGTCCCAAATTCAAATTTGGGACGCCTAAAGGTTCCCCTACACATATATAATTACGAAAATGCCACCGCCTCCCTTTTTAACCACCCAATTTTCAATTTGGGACGTCTTTGGGGGTGGTTATATCTCAATTCTGTAGTAGTGGCATTTACACATCTCTCCCTCTCTCTTCTCTTTCCCATGTACCTAGCTAATAGTGAATAGAGGTAAAATTGACAAAACTTGATTTATTAACGTACAAAGTTACATATATTTTGAGCAAAACTTATTGAATACAAGTGATTTATACAAAGTAGATAATGACATATACTAGTGCTGCTTCTTCTCAAGGGCTGGGTTCCCGCAATCCATTGATTGGTTTGACTAAGCTACTATTTACCCAAAGGCACGGAACCACATACCTTGGAAATGAAAAGCCAAGAAAATTATTTAATGCATTCCCCTTGTGCAAAATATTCTTCTAGTTCTATTTATAGGACACTTTTAACATTTTTTACGTAAACCAAGAAAAACCTTAAGTTTTATTAATTTTGCCGTAAAATTCAATAACTTTCTAACTCTATCCCTACTTAATATATATAGTATTAAATGAAAACAAAGTCAACACAATAATAAATGAAGAGTTAAATTGTACATTCACCTCAAAATTTTAATAAGGTGCCTTATAAATAGGATTAAAAGAAAGCTTCTCTCTCTGGCTTATAAATACTTAAATAGGACCACAGGAGTATAAAACATTGTTAAGTAACTTACACAAATCAAGGAATGTTAGTTAAGTAATTTAATATATCTTAGGTAAATTAATAAAATTAACCTATTTTACCCTTATTAAAAAAATATAATTTTCAAATATACATTTATTATCTATTATCTCTTTCTCTCTCACACAAGGGGTAAAAGTGGAAAACAGTCATAATTATCCTTTCAACAACTTATATTTTGGACCAAAATTTTCTCGTAGTAGACTTTTTATATTGTGGAGCAGAGAGAGTACCATCTCCTGTCCCTACTATAAGTTAGAGCTTGTTAAGGGGTTGTATTTAATCTTAACTATAAGATCCTAATCCACTTGAGGGGTTAGATTTTAGCCCTAACTATATAAGATCCTAATCAATTTGATTTCTTTAATTTGGCAACAACAAAAAAATCCATATTATCTTTCATATTTGTCATTATTCCCAAACTAAAATATTTAACTTATAAAATGATAAATAATCTTGAGAAAATCCTATACAAAAACAGTTGAATTAATCAAATTTTAGTTTAGGTCACTAAACTTAACAACTTTTATAAATTAGGTTATATGATACACTTAGGGATTTAAAAATTGGGCAAAATTATGTTCATGCCTCTTAGTTATATTTCTCGGCCACTCAAAAAATTGACATAGAAGCAAAAAGGAAAACAGGACAAGAAAGGTGGTTATTATAAACCTACAATCCAAAGCATTCCCCGATTGGCACATATATAATTATGTATTATATTATTATTAAGAACAAAAGAGACAGACGAGTTTGTGAGGTGTGGATGTAGGAACATATAATCCACAGCATTCCCCTACAATCCAACTCCTGACCCCTTCTGTGAATACGGTGCCTCACTACAAAAAAACCGTGATTTAGTAGCGGTTAAAAATGGGTATTCGTAGCGGTTCTAACCGCTACAAACTATATTAGTAGCGGTTAAGAAAACCGCTACTAAATCGTACGTTGCAAGCGGTTTTGTAGCGGTTTTATAAAACCGCTACTCAATCAAAAATAACCGCTACAAAATCAAGAGATATTTGTAGCGGTTATATAACCGCTACAAATATAAAAAATTTTATTGAGAGCTTAAAAAAAAGAATTTTTTTTTGTAGCGGTTTAAAAACCGCTACAAATATATAAAAATGAAAATTTGTTAAAAATGACATTTTTTATTTGTAGCAGTTAACAAACCGCTACTAATTTTGAATTTCATGAAATTAGTAGCGGTTTTAAAAACCGCTACTACTTTCATGAAATTCAAAAATTGGCGCCAAAAAATTTAAATTTAGCTTTAAAAAGGCGCGTTATTTAGTAGCGGTTTAATAACCGCTACAAATATTTAAAATTTTTTTTAAAAATATACGTTGATTTTTTTCTTTTTTTTCAATATTATATTAAATAGTTTAATTTGTTATTATTTTATCTATTTCAATTAGTTTATTATTTAATAGTTTAACTTATTAATAAATTAAAAAGAAAAAATGTAATTGAATATGATTAGTATAAAATTTATATTAATAATATTATTAAGGATAGTTAGGTAATAAGGAATTATTATGTTTTATAATATAATGTAATTGTATATGAAAAATAGATGAAAATGAGATAGAGTTATGATATATCTAGAAAAAAAGATGTTTAGAATAAATTTTATAGAAATGAAAGAAGTATTCTAAAAGAAATTGAAAATCTTGTTACCATATTTGATCGTATTATTCAGCTCCTCTACTCATACGAAAGAAGTTGTAAATGAGAGGAAATGAAAGAAGGGTAAGGTGAAAAGAAATTGGGGAGTGTTTGAAATGAGTTGTGATAAGGGTATTTATAGGGATTCACGTATTATTTGTAGCGGTTAATGTAGCGGTTATTTATATTTTTGTAGCGGTTTAATTATTTGTAGCGGTTAATGTAGCAGTTATTATTTAGTAGCGGTTATTTATTTTTTTGTAGCGGTTTAATAACCGCTACAAATATTATATTAATTTTTTTAAAAAATTTTTTTTACATTTTATTTTAACACAAATTTTTTGCATTTTTTGTAAAGGAAAATTTTTTACACTTGAATTCTACAAATATTATTTTAATTTTTTTGTACATTTTATTTTAACACAAATTTTTTGCATTTTTTGTAAAGACAAATTTTTTACAATTGAATTTGATCACTCATCGTCGCCATCCCTACAGAAATTTTGTAGAAAAATTATTGTTATTAATGTATTATTAAATTTAAAAAATTTAATTGAAATGACGTGGACTTACAAAAACTCACCGCAGTAGAGGTAAATTGTCATCGCCTTCAGGGAAGTAGTTTTCAAAATCAGCTGGCTGAAATGGCTCACTCTCGTAAGCGATGTTATCGCCTTCACCCATGTCGTAAAGGTCTCTTGGCTTTAAATGAACGACCATGTGCCAATCCCTATGCCGCTCGTCCTCGACATAATAAACCTGATGTGCCTCTGAAGCTAGAATATACGGCTCATCATCTTGAGAAATACCAGTATGAATCGGGCGTGAGAAATTGACTGATGTGATCCCTAGGTCGTCAGTTGTCAGTCCCCAAGAAGTAGTGGTATTTGCCCACAAACACTTGAACAGCGTCACGGTGAAACGGACGAAACGCGCCTCAGGGCTCCTCCTGAACTGGACGAAATGCGCCCAGTCGTTCGGCGGCACGCCGTCCGGGACGCTCTCCTGCAGCTGCTCCAGAGGCATCGTCCCGTCCCTATCCACGCTGTGGAAGAGACGATTCCTCCTGTTCCTCCAGGCGTCGCCCATCTTCACGAGGGCGTACCTCTTCCGGTTGGCCCGGACGGCAAACCGCAACTGAAAAAAATACATTTAAATATCAATAATTATAAAAACCATAATTTAAAAAAATAATTAAATAGAATTAATTAAAAAAATATTAATTAAATAGTTTTAATTACCTGAACCACCTCCTCCCAAGCCTGGTCCTTCGGCCCCTTCGGAATGTGCCTCCACGTCGGGAAGTGAAGGGGGAACCGCATCCAATTCGATCCCAGGTCGCTCAGGAAGCGGTTGAGCAGGTGACCCCCATTGTGGATCGGCTGGTCAGTGCCCTCGTTCCACGACACTATAACTCGCAGGGACCGGTCCATGCTGTTCAGACCGGCCACATCCAGCCTCCTCATCGACACGTTCCCCTGCTCATCTGCACAGTTGACCGCACGTTAGATAAATTATAATTCAAAGTTAACATTTCAAATTTAAATAAATAACTTACTAAATTAAAAAAGTAATTTACCTTCGACCTGCTCCTCAAACCCAGTGGACCGCGAAGACGACCCTCGTGGGTTGTTCTGCTCCCGAGCGTCTTCCTCATCGAGGAACTGCTCCATCTCCCTGAACCCACTAATCGGGATCTCGAACTCCTCCTCGTTGAGGAAGTCCTCAACTCTAATATCTGTCCCCTCCACCTCAGGCACCTCTGGTACAGTCGTCGCCTGTGGGGGGCTGGGTTGAGATGCCGCGGTAGCCCTGCCTGCGCGCTGCCCCCTGCCCGGCTGCTGCCACCCAGTAAAGTCGGTCTGGGGACCATAGGGGCCTTCCCCTTATCCTGTCCTGAAGCCATATCAACTGTACAAATTTAAAAAAAAGAATTAGTCCATTATTATACAAAAATATAATAAAAATACAAATATAAATAAAAATACGTGTTATATACGTACCTCAAGTGTAAATACTGCGGAATACTGACCAAAAACTCCTATAGAGACGTCTGAACGCTCAAATCTCGAAGAAATCACTCAGAGAAACCTCAGGAAACAAAATGAGCAAACAGAGAAATGAAGGAGGGGGGGTTTAAATAGGCCAGTAATTAGTAGCGGTTATTAAAATAACCGCTACTCTAACCGCTACAAATATCCAAATTTGTAGCGGTTCTACAATAACCGCTATAAATCTTCACAACGTTTGAAATTCTGTAGCGGTTATTGCCCAGAACCGCTACAAATTTGGAGTCTTTTGAAATTCTGTAGCGATTTTCAGTATAAACCGCTACAAAATTCTGACCTTTGGTATTTTGTAGCGGTTTATGTGCATTAACCGCTACAAGTTTTGGCGGGAATTTCGCGCCAAATTTGTAGCGGGTTTTTGTAGGAAACCGCTACAAAATATCTTGCCGCTACAAATTTATAGCGGTTTAGGTAAAAACTGCTACAAATGCTATAATTTGTAGCGGTTTAATATAACCGCTACAAATGCACCGCTACAAAATACCTTTTTTTTTGTAGTGCCTGTTCTTGCTGGCTTGCATTTCAATAAGAGCAGATTCAGCATCGAGTTTGTGAGATGTGGATTTAAGAATATCAGAAGCCTCCTCACCCACACTGGATCCCTCCAATTTGCTCCCAATGTCATCAAGAGCACCCGTTGTGTTGTGGAGAGTTTGTGATGCCTCAATCGCCGTCCTTATTATTATTATATTAACATAAGCTCTTGCTTCTGAATAGAACTTGGCACTCCCACCTAGAACAATTCCAGTGGTAGCCCTACACAAATAATTATTAGATGTTTCTCCCCAGTGAACGAAGAATAAAATAGCAATAGCAGCAATAGCAATATCGCGAACCTTAATCTGGACGCAAGGCTGGTTTAATCACTCTTTTTTTGCTTCTATAATTTTAGGAAGTTTGAAAAAGCTGTTCGGTAATTTTTTTTTTTTTTGCTTCTAGGTCAATTTTTTGAGTCACCTGGTAACTAAGGGGCATGAATGTAATTTGGCCTGATTCTAAATCCTTAATTGTGTCATGTAACCTGATTTATAATTTGTTAAGTTTAGTTACCTAAATTAGAATTTGAACGGTCTTTTTATAAAATTTCCCCAATAATCTAAGGTTATATATAGAATCACATTTGTTATAATTAACTAATTTTTTAATTTTTTAATATACTAGAATTAGTAAAGTAACTCGTTTATTAAGAATAGGAGGGAGTAGTATAATTAACTCATTTATTTTATTTTCCGAATATTAATATCTTAATTGATAATTATTTTTTGTCTTACACATTCACCGATTTGTCCATATTATACCTGGTTCTTTTTAAAACTATATATATAAAAACACACACGCGTAAGGCTTAAGTATATATATTGTCTCTCTTTATAATAGGTCTTCTTTATGTACTCCTCAATCCTTTTTATAAGATTTTTTTTTTATTGCGTAAAATAAATTGGTGGTTAACACTAGTTAAAAATAATAAATTTGTCAAAAATATCAGGTCTTTTTCAAATATGACCTTGTTTATGAAAAAAACATAGGAGAGAGAATGAATAAAAAATATAAACATAATGAGTATAAAATGTTTAAGAATGAGTAATAAATGATTTAATGAAAGAAAATTAAGTATTCATCAATATAAAGATATGCTATTAATACTTATTAATATCATATGATACATGGATTGATAAACAACATCGATATTTGGTTGGTTTACACATGCACACACACAAACCGGCTCTTTGAAGCATAGTCCTTTCCTTGCCCAAGTAATGAATCCCTATAATTTAAGTAGACATAAACAACAACAGAACATCAATAAATTAAACTTCTGTGCAACAAATTTCTTGCTTAATTGAGATCAAACCTCTACTATCCACTAAGAGAGTATTAGCTAGCCCTCACAATGAGGGATGCGATGCGAGAGTCTCACACCAATGGCTTTGACGCCTTGTGGGTGAAACTTTCATGAAATTTGTGAAACCCTAGTTTCATCATCAGCTATATTCAAATTTGACACCTTGTGATCAGTGAGACATTTGACGTACGTTGGACTACTCGTTGATGAACTTGAAATCATATCATAAACCTGTGGAGTGGCCAGAGGGTGTCCTTCTTCATGAATTTGAAAGTGCTACACTCTCCTACAGGAAAGGTCTTGCTGCAATTTCTCCCAGATCCTTTCTTGTTACAGTAACCTTCATAATCCCATTTACGAAATGGGACTTCCTCAACCAAATATAATCCAACTTCCTCAGCTATCTCCTCTATTTTCCATTCAGAATATGGATATGCCGTCTTGTGTGTGATGTGAATTTCTCCATATTCACTAACCATTTCTCTAGTACTCTTCATAAACCCTCTCACCACTTCCTTGTGTAACCTGAAATTTTAAAAATGCCATTAATTACTTAATTCGATCAGTAATCCACATGTGTATTGCTGCTTTTTTTTTTTTTAATCAGAAGAACATTGATATCTACTCAAGGAATGATGAGTGATTAATTTACTCGATTTGGTAGTCTTCGTGTTCTCGAAAGAAGAAGCTCCCGAATCCAGCGTGAGGGAAGTTGAAGACGATTCGATCAAAAAGCTTGTCTTTTAGAAAAGGATGTTCGCTCATTGTGTGCGCGTCAACTTCATGCAGAATGTTGCAGCCTAGGCTCTCCAGTTCAGGCAAGATGTTTAGGGTTCTTGGGTATTTCAATGCCAATGTATCTGAAATAATTGCTAGAAATCAAGATCATTTGTCTAGTTTCGTATATTCCCATTAATATATGAATTTTCATAATTAGATTAAATTATCAAGAGTAAGATACCTTTGGAGTCGAGAGACGTGGCAACCATGTTAGATGCAGACCCAAAAGCCTTGGCCAAGCATAGTGAGAAGGAGAAGTCTCCTTCACCCACAAGAAGGATCTTATGCTTGCTGCTATAATGCTTTATCGTTTTCTCTTCCATTATCCTCACCACTCAAATTTGATTAACTAATTATCATCAGGAAAGAGAATAGTTTATAGGTAATTAGATTGGATATATATGATGTGTATTAATTATTTAGTGCATTGGACTCACCAAATTTCTGGGTTAGGAGATTTTGGGAACTGTGGAGCTTACATGCACTTTATGAGCATTCTTGTAATCTTACCAGCATAAGTTTTCTGGATAAGTCTAATCTCATATGCATATGTTCTGGAAACTGTTGAGCTTCCACTTTACAATTAAAAGACACAACACACCAGAAAAGGTACAAAATATCCAATCTGGGGTTTGATTATTTCTTAATTGCTCCCAATGGTTTCGGGCACGCAAGGATTTCGGAGTTGCTTTTACTCCATAGATGGTGAGCTTTTCCGGGAAGAGAGAGAGTGAGAGAAAATAATATAGTATTTGATGCAGAGCTCTGTGAGAGACAGACAGACTGAACCAAAGAGAAGGAATTGGTGGTATGGTTGGCTTACACAGCACTTTTATTGGTGTGAGATGGTGATGGGGGAGAGATATATACGGCTTGATTTTTGATTGCTTGTATCATTCATTCATTGATGGAAATACGGGAGCGCCATACGTGGATTGTAGTATTGACCTTGCGGCATCTGCTTGCAAAGGAAAAGCATATTTTAACTTTTGGTGCTTTGAAGCACAGTATCAATCTTTCTATCTATCTCTTTGTCCTTTGGAAATTTCCAAAGCTCCCTTTACTCTTTGGATTGTGGGAAACATATATACCTTGTTTTACCACTCAAAGCATCCATTGCCTCTCTGGGGTTTCTCTTTCTGATTCTCTCAAACTTTCAGGTAATGAATTATATTCTCTTGTTCAAGAAGTGAGTGATGCTGTATTGGTATTATTTTATTTTTGAACTACATATTAATACAAATTGCCTTCAGAAATGGGTAAGTTGTAACAGTCCAGTCCATACTCCAGAAAATCAGTTTCAAACCGTACGTGCCCATTCCTCCATGTTGATGTTACTAGTCGACCAATAAATTCGCTTCCTGTTTTAGACATTTTATCTGCTTTCTTGACCTTTTCTGCAAAATTAACTAACATCAGGTTGATCCTCTTTTCTTTCTGTCTTTTGCAGAGAAGAAGATGAAGAAAGGCCAAGTGCACTTATGGGTTAACAGGTGAATTTATTGGTCAATTTGTGTCTTACTCTACTGATAGAACAGGTGAGAGATATTAATGGTTACGATCGTTATTATTTGGTCAGCAAGTTTACCAGAATCAGTACAGATTTTTCCCCCCTTCCACTCTGTTTGGCTCAAGATAAGATAATTGAAGCTTGTTTTTGGGGGAGCAATTTTAAAACAAATTCCAAAAATCAATTAATTTAAGAACCACATGAAAATAACTTCCCCTCCTAAACCGCTCAATACCTTCAGGAGTTGGCCCCGTCTCACTCTCAGTATAGGCAGTATTTGACTATTTTCTCATGAGTGAGGACTCACTCCCTTGGGATTTAGGAGCCACTCGTACTCTACTTTTTTTTTTAAATTATTATTATAATCACTTTCCAATAACATAATTCGTTTCAAGGTTTGAAAATATTATCACTAAATTTCAACAAAATCTACTATAAAATTATTTAAAATTATAAGTTCCTTAGAATTTAAACACTTCCATATTAACATTGATTCTTAAAAATGATTAGTACTTTAAATATTTTTTAATTTAAATTATTAAAATTTAAAATTAAGATCCCTTATTATTTTGTGAATTATATGCCACGTTCACATTAGATCTTTCTCTCTCATTCTTACCAACCATTTTGGGCCTGATTTCTTTATTATTCACCTATAAGTCAACCGAGAGGCGAAATATCTATGAGACGGAAGAAAATTTAGTCATTTAATCCCTATGCTTTGCATTATTTTTCATTCAATACCTATGCTTAATTTTTTTTTTTTAAAAAAAGTATTCTAACAATCTGCTATTTAAATGTTAGTCCCTAAATGTCTTTACAAAATGCGCTTACAAGTTGAATGATGGGGGCAAACTCTTGCCAATGTGGCAAGTGGTGTTGGCACAAAGTGGATAATGTTATTATGCCATGTGGATAATAAAAAGATGCTTTTGACAAAGATGACAAATTATAAGGACTAGATCTACATATGATAAAAGTTCGTGCATGTTTGAAATGACGATTGAACTTTTTAAAACAGCTTTTCAATCAATAATTTATAGTGTACATTAAATATGTAAAAAGAGTTTGATATGTAAGTTTTCAAAAATACAAGGATCTGTTTAAAAATAAATGTAAAGTATATAGATTAATTGGTTAATTTCAAAATGTTATAAGATAGTGAACTCAAAGGAGCATTTAGTTAAAGAGGAAAGTAAAAATAAAGAGAACAGAACTGCAAACTTTCAACTTACATGTTCAAGCAACGACCCAACCATTCATCCAACTTTATTTTGAAGCTAATTTACATTAATTAATGAAGATTATCAGGCAACACTGTTTTGAAAAAGTTGCTTCCCATCAAAATCCAAGTGGAAGCAATTCAATATGATTACTCCAAATCAACAGAGACATCAAATGATTCCTTTTTTTTTTTTGAGTGTTCCAATAAGGTTCAGATAGTGAGACATGCCTAAACTATAGTCATGATGCTGATTGGACGCAATGGAATCTTAAAGATTCAATTGTTTCTTTCTTTAAAAAAAAAAAAATCAATTTCATCATCATTTCTTTGGGTAATAAATTAGGGGAAAATTTTTTATTGCAAGTGCCCCGGACTATCTTAGTTAGATTGTCTCAATTGATATAGCAAAAAAAGATTGTCTCAGTGGATAGCTATCAACCTACCCTTCATCTTTTGGCAATTGGTAATTAGATGATCTAAATTTTATTAATTTTTCAAAATTGAAGTATTCATGTTTAATTTAAATAATGCAACAAAAAAAAATAATGAATTAAAATTGAAGATAGATTTAGCTCATGTTCATGTTCGTATTGGATTTTTACCTCTAGCGTTTTAAAATTTTATTATAATTAAACTCGGTTTTCATTATAAAGATAATCAAACTCAAAGTTAAATCTCATAAGCTCCAGCGAAAAAAAAAAACATAAAAAAAATAAAAGTTTTTTTTTTTGGAGTGTTTTAATTGAAGTGGTTGAAAGTGTGGTAGCTGGAAAAGCCTAGACGAGATACGATGTATTTTTGACGCTTCTTTTGAAAACAAAGGAAGGTGAGCTAGTTGTCTCACCCCCATGATTCTCCCATCAACGTAAATGGATTTCAAGTGTCCACTGCATTTTGCTATCAATCATCAATTTATATATATCAATATAAAGTACTTTAATTAGGAACTGGTTTTACCTGTAAGAGCTATTAAGAGATTTATTTTAGTTCTAAATAAATACCTAAATTTTTTTTGTCTCTTAAATTTAAATTATTTACAAAACACCTTGTAACAGAGCCAAACGAGTTGGGCTCTGGGCTAGTGAAAAGAGAAAGCCCAAATCAAGGGCATGGTTTACAAATACGGTTAGAGGAGGAGTGTGTCATAATTTTCAAGAATCTTTTCCCTGCTATGAGATCTTCTGTGCTTTTCTCCTCTGCTCTTGCTTTCTGCATGTTTCTTCCATTCCTCTCTATATTTCTGTGATTCTTATGATCTGTTCTCTGTAATTTTATGACTGTGAAGTTTGATAGAGAATCGTTCAATACAAATATAAAGAGCAGATTATTTCCATATTTCTTTGTTTCTGTTCGCATTATAATTTTACCTTGACACACCTCTATTATAAAAGTTTAAATGAGTCATCCATCAATTAGAAAAGTTTAACGTAAATGATAAGAGGAGGTATTTTAGAAAAAAAAATGTATATTTTTTTTAAATAACTAACTTAACTAATTTTAAAATTAGTTATCTAACTCATACATTTACAACTAGAAGGAGTAATATATAAATTTGATTTTTTTTTTCAAAAAAAAAAAAAAAAAAAAGACAAGCGTCAAGTTGGGTAGGGGGAATAGTAAATACTTGGAACCTAACTAACAATGTGTGCGTCCACTTGCATTTCAAAGTTGGAAAGGCCGTTGCAACCTGCAATTCAGATCTTTGCCGGCGCGTGCTAAGCTATATGGAAATTCAGTTACCATATTGGAAGATATATATATATATATATATATATTGATAAAAGACCAGATGAAACTAAAGCAACCAGGGTTTACAAGTTACATATAGGTAAAATGCTAAAATGAGATCTTGCAAAATTATAAAACGTAGACTTTGAAATAACCCGACTTCTAACAACAACAAAACAAAGCAAAGCCAATATTTCCCGCCAAATATTAATGTTTGCAGAAAAATATTAATATTGATTCAGTGTTAAAGAATACAAATCAGGCTTAATATTACCTGACAGGAAATCTTGGCCTTGCTTTTTTGTTTTTTTTATTGTTAGCATTAGGGTTGTTCTAAAGTCTGCATTTTACAATTTCTTAAGGTCTAGGTTCTGCATTTTTTTTTTATAATACAAGAAACCAGAAGTTAACCCATACTATCAGTGACACCATGTTGCATGTCCAACTCTAGAAACCGTATGAGACCTTGGGGCGGGGAAGATAAACTATGGAAGCCACTAAACGCTAGGTTCTGCATTTTATCTATATGTAACTTGTAAGCCTTGGTTGCCTTAATATCATTTTGTTTTTTTATAAAAAAAAATCGGGCATTGAACATAAACACATCTCCTAATGTGATTGTATCATCGGTAAAAGTCTGGCATAAAAATTTAGTCACGGATGTGTATTAGTGAAAAAAAAAAGGTCAAATAAATTCAACATTGAGAATTTGTTTAATACTTAAAAGGTTGTAATTTGGCAGACACCTGAATGTACAATGTCTAGTTGACGCACAACAACACCAATCAGCAAGTAGACCAACCCCACAAATGTTTTAAAAAAAAAAACTCCCTCCATTTTTTATAAGATATAATTTACTAAATTAAGTAAGTTAAAAAATTAGTCAAGTATCTATTTAGAAATTTTATTGGGCAAAAGAACCTAAATTGAAGTATTGGCACTTTTTGTGTATGAAATCTAGAGTGCCAGAAAACCCTGTGAGGATTCAGCTTCCAATTGAATCGTTGTTTGTGTGTGTGTGTGTGTGTGTGTTTTTTTTTTTAAAACAGGACAAAATGATATATATTCAAGCCACCAGAACCTTGCAAAGTTTGATAGTTTACAGAACCAAAATGTAAAATTTCAAGTTTTTCAATAGAAGATTGATTGATGCAGAATATCTAAAAGGATAAGAAATTCTTGATGAGTTTTTGTGTTCGCGTACTTCCTGCAAATAAAGTGTGTAATCCGAGTTATGTCTGCTAATGCAATCCTTAAGAACTACTTTGTTACACCAATTGATAGAAAGTAACACTCCCTAAGATAAAACGGATCTTCTTACAAATATAGGATGAGCACAACAAAATATAGTAGCAACCAGCAGACATAAAGAATTGAGACGAAGAGAGAGCTTGAAAGCTCAAAAGAAGGAGAAAATGCTCAAGAATTCAAGTGCGGGATGCTTGAACCTCTTGTGTGCAATGCCTTTTATATGTCACTCTTGCACTCAAACGTTGGACATGAATCAACGATAATAAACAGGAATAAAAACCATTGAACCAGCAGCTTCTAAACATTGATGAAGAGCATAAAGATATTTGACTGATCAATTTTGGAAATATGAAGATAATGGCATGCAACCCAAACATTAATCTGAACGTTGGTAATGATGGCCAGTTATTGAGTTTACCTGGTAAGTCATTTTTCATAAAATAAATTTTAGATTTTTTCAAAAAGTATTTAATAAAAAGTGTCCAATTCATATTTAATTCACATGCAGGGGAACTGTCGGATTTTCAATGCGTTTGCCTCTTGGTGGCCCATTGTTGTACGCACGAGCTCACTCTTTCTCTTGACCAATTTATCAACCCAAACTCACAAAGTATAATATATACACTTGCATAGTTGCATTCTCTCACTTCTAGGCAACATGCCATTTCGTTCCATTTGACACACTTTTTACTTGCAACTCCAACATTTTGTCTATATTGTATCCCCACATTTGATGATGTCAGAGGAGATTGTCTGAGAGTTTACAAAGGCTTTGTCTAGACACCATATCTGCAATTTTTCCTGTTCATTTTGAGTAGATGAAGCCGTTCTTCCTAATCCATAAAATATTAGAAGGCAATCCCTCAAACACTCATAATAAAAGAATGGACTTGCAGATATCCTTCTTCTCCAATGCATTTGATGAAAATTGAATCGGTGTGTTAAATATAGACTTTCCAGATACATATATAGGGAAAACATTCAACGTTTTGTCTCTTTTTTTCCTATTTGAAGTATTGCTCCACTTACCACAAGAAGTTGTCTAACACTTGATTACCCAATGGATGATATATAGTGAGGGTGGAAGGTGGCATTAAAAAAATTTCTATTATGTTTTCATAATAATTAATTCATAAGATTCATTGAATCCCCCAAAAGAAAAATTAAAAAAGTAATTTTTCATGCATAAAATAATCTTGCATTTCATTTCATTTTGCATGCTAAAAAGGCATCTAAATTAATGACTAATAAAATGACAACATAGAGTTACAATAAATAACGAGCATTGACACCCCGCGCGATGCGCAAGTGCATATGATCAACAAATAAATCAGTGCATCGGTGTATAGTTTGAATAAAGTTATAACTAATTTTACATGATAAATTTAATGTCGTAGTAATTATTTAAATAAATTTATAATATAAGTCATGTATATATTTATATAAGTGAGTTTTTTCTAATTAAGAATAAGAATTCTCTTTTGCACCAGGCCTACTAATTAAAACATTGACATATGACGGAGTGATCTTTTCTACTAATGAATAAAAAAATCTTTTTCCCTAGGCATACTAAAGCACTGACATATGAGTGCTCTTTTCTAGTCAGCGTTTTTTTGCCTTTATTAATTGAAATTCTAAGGCTGCATGTGAAAAACATTAAACCAATACTAGTAAGGAGACAATATAACATTAACGACAGGAAAGCAAACTCTGAGTATTCAAAACAATTATGCCCAACAAACTTACGAACTTTAGAAGACAAATTGCAAATGCAAAACATTGGCATATGATTGATCTTTTAATCTAATGTACCTTCAAAGGAAGGCAGGCTTAACCCCACTCACTTTGTCACATAAACCATCTGTAAACAAAAATCGTTCAAGGCTTACTTCAATGAGATTTTGTAATCAAATAAGAAAATTAACACATTAACTGGCAGTTAGAAAATATAATAGAAGAACAGCAACTCATACTACATGACTTCACAAAGTGGTAGGGAAAAAACTTTAATGTGTTGCTATCTTACAAAAATACGAAAGACAATTAAATGATACAAACTGCTCATTAGCTATTGTCAGCTGCATTGTGTTCTTGATCTCATTTTTCTCATGGTACTCCTCAAGAGAACCAACTGAGGTGACAAACCCAATTTTACATCTGCCCATGATGAACAACATTATAATGCTTAAGTTCAAAATAAATGATACAAACTGCTCATCTTACAAAAAAGTGGTAGCTGCATTGTCAGCTGCATCATTTTTCACTTGATACTCCTCAAGAGAACCAACTAAGGTGACAAACCCAATTACACCTGCCCATGATGAACAACATTATAATGCTTAAGTCCAAAATAAATGATACAAATTGCTCATCTTACAAAAAAGTGGTAGTTGCATTATCATCTGCATTGTGTTCTTGATCTCATTTTTCACATGGTACTCCTCAAGAGAACCAACTCAGGTGACAAACCCAATTACATCTTCCCTTGATGAACAACATCATAATGCTTAAGTCCAAAATAAACAACTATAAAAGGAACACCGATAAAGATAAATGAACTTAGATTGAAGGTACACTGATAAGGTAGTCAACATGAGTCTTCTCCTTCGCTTGAAAATATGCCGACTAAACAAAAATCCTACAACAATGTGTATGAATTTAATATGTTTCATGAAAAATTTTGCATTGGCCAAGTGATATTTGAAGATCATGCTTATTTGCATACCCTTGTGTTAAGTTGTTCATATTTATCTCATGTTGTATTTTCTTCTCCTTATCTTTAACAATATATCATTCTAGATCATGCATATAAATCTCTCTTTATTCACTACTTTATCCACCTTAACACTCAACACAACTCATGAAAAAGATAGAAAAGACAAGTTCTGTGGCAGTAGTCCAACAAAATAAAGAACTAGATAATGCAAGTTTTACATATCATTTCAATCAGTTACCCAATAGTTATATAGGCGTCAAAATTAAAAACCATTAACTTAAAGAGTTATCCCTATCATATCACAATATCTACTTACATAGTTCACTTAACTTAAGCTATAAGGTAAAAAGTATTGGTTAGTGAAATGATACAGATTAAGCAGCCAAGTTTCCCGGGCACGCTAGTAAAAAAATAGCATATCATCTAGACCTGAACATCAAAAGAAGCTGTTGCATCAGAAATCCCACAAAATAAGGGACCAGATAATCACTGTTAAGAACCATTAACTTTGACATCTCTTTATATCACATCACAGTAATTGCTTACAAAGAATACTTGTCTTCACCTATTAGGCTAAAGGAAGTGTTCAGTGAATAAAAGCAAATTAATTATTAAAATCTTCCTAGTTAGTCGAATCTAACAAAAAATTTTCAAAACTCCTACAAAAAGATCATCACAAAAAGGTGTTGTGTCAGAAATCTCACAAAATATGGGACTGAGTAATGACACTCTTACATGTCATTTCAATAAGAAACTCAAGAATTATATAGTTACCAAAATGGATCCGCCCCAAACATATCATCCCAAAATATCTTTTGACAAATTACACTGCCATGCAACTACATATAGTTGCAAGAATGGATCCTCATATCTTTTGTTCGACCAAATCTCTTATGAAAAGTGCATGGATTTTGGGGTGCAGACAAAATATAGTTTTTAGACTGAGAGACAAATTTCAAACACAACAACGAAAAAAGGTGGAAAACCCATCTATATACAAATGACAATTAGCATATACAAGACAAAAGGGACTTTTTCATAATGCCTAGATTTGGGGTACAGCCCTCCAATTTCAATTGGAAGTTGATCAATATATAAACTTAAAGACAATGAATAAATATACTATATAATATATTTTACCTCATTTTAAGTAAAACATGTAATAGTAGTAGGATAAAAAAGTCATATAAGAATAACAATGGAACTGAACCTCCAGGTTGAGGGCATGCATTTTAAAGAATATATTTTAAAGAACATATAAGAAATTATATCATATGTACTTAGACTTGTTACCATTCCTTTGAACATGACACTTCATATTATATGTTAGTAAACTTGTCACCATTCCATTGAACTTGGCACTTAATTGTATTATCAAGTTTAAATAATGGCTATGTTGATCTGCAAATAGTCAGGTAGCTTGTCCTAAAACATGCTACTGTGATTTAGAAACTTAAATGAAGACATCCTTTTGAATTAAAGTGTGTATTATTAAGTTTCATTTTGATTTGATTAAAATTGTGCTTTCAATTAGTAAAAGACCTGGATCATTTTGTATCACAGTACAGTAGTGTATGTGAGCTAATTCAACATATGAGGATATAAAAAACTAATAGAATCATTGATAAAATGAACCAAGTCCTGCATATATATAAACATGTTCTTAATCCATAGATTATTACACCCAGTCCAGCTAACATACATATAAACATATGTGGATCATAATCCAAACATCAAAAAACAAAGTACCATTTGAACATGAAACCATACAATTTACTTAGGATACTTCAACTCCCTATTTATTCAATATTTTGCTAGAGACTGCTCATCACAGGGCCAAACACAACCGACTCAATATTTAAAGTATAAATAATTAAAGGAAAATAAAATTGTTACCACATCACCATCAAGCAAAACACATTTGCATCTTGTACTTGTAAATGCTGTTTATGCTGAATTAGAATCAGTATTTTGCTCTAAAAAAATGGAATACCAAGTATGTGAATCAAAATCAATGGATAAGGCATTGTTTTTATGTTGAAGTTTGATTTATTAGTTTTTAAGTAACTTTATTTTGTTTCAAAAGTCATACCAGTCTAAACCAATGAGATGGCATAATACATATTCCAAACGGCCATGAAACTTTGAAAAGGATGGGTCCTCATCTGAAATGGCTATGACTACAACCATGGCACGATATACAATTGCTCATCATAGAGCACAAACACAACAAACTATTTTCTCCAATGGGATCAATTTGTGTGAAAATATATCATAAAATACCATGTAGAAAAATTCAGATGAACACAACTACCTTACTTTTCCATATAAGTTTATCATCATGGTATGTGTTTCAGTGGTTGCCTTGCAGCCATCCCTCCTCATTCTCTAGGAAAATCTCTTCAACTTTTTGAGGATTTTGGCCTTTCATTAGTCCATCAATATATAAGCAAGGTACTAAAAACTGGATCGGTCACTGAACAAGTCAAGGCACTGGGTCAAGGGTTAGTGGTTCAGACCGGGGTCAACCCAAGAGTCAGATCGAGGTCAATAAAAAAAACCACATAAATTTTTTTTTCCAGCGAATAGTCTAATATAACCTCCTAAATTTAATACTTACAAAAATACCTATGTATCATTAAGTACATAAGGATTTTTTTAAGCCTAAATATTTCAAAGCTCTTTGCAAATCCAAAAACAAAACAAAGAGCATCCCCCAATTCTATTTGTAAAACAAAAACTAAAACAAAGTCTAGTAACATAGTCATTCAAATCCATGGGCACCAAAACGATTAATCAATGCCCTCAAAATTGTGTTGGACTATATTCAATTCTAAAGGATTAGGAGGCAAAGCTACACGAGGAAAACCAAAAACACTAGTAATAGTAACATGATCATCATTCAATGACGGAGACTCATGAATATCCATGTCTTCATCACCTATATTGCAAGAATTAATATAAGTGATAATGAATAAGTAAGTATTACTTATACAAGAATATAATCATAAATCATAATAGGAGATACAAACCTTCAGAACCCCTAGCGAAAGTTGAAGTTTGTTCAATTTCTTCATTACTAGCAGCAGTAGCAGCACTTTCAAGATTTGCTATATTTGTATCATCAAAGTCAGGAGTTGTGTCTTCTTCTACCACCCAAAAGTCGACTTTGTCAATTGATTCAAAGTCAACTGGATCATAATTAGTCTTCTTCTTCTTGAATATACTCCTACAATAACAAAGAATATCAAAGTAATCAAATATAATTTGCAAAAGTATTTCTTATGTTATACCTCCTCATATTTTGGTCCTTTACAACTAGAAAACAAGTTTCTTGGCTTGTACACAACATAAAAAAAAACATATATTTTCTGATTATTTACGTATATTCTTTGTTTGATTTTGAAACAAAATTATAGCAACTATATTAAGAGATGCTACATAAGAACTAATAACAATAGTTACCCTAATTTTTCAGTAGAAATTCAATTGAATAGCTGTAAAAGATACGTAAAATCACCATTATCCTCTAATCAAACTTACCTATTCTTTAATTGTAGATTATAATTCATATAAACCAAATCATTTAGTCTTTCATGTTGCAATCTGTTTCTTCTTTTGGTGTGGATACGCTCAAATAAACTCCAATTTCTGTCACACCCAGAAGATGAAGCAATTTGGCTAAGGATGCGCACAGCAATTTTTCACAATTTTGGAACCGAACCCCCATAAAATGTCCACTGTAACATCCTTATTTTTAGAATATAATTATAATTTAAAAATAATTATGAATTTAGTAGTAACTTTTTGAAAAATAAAAATAATAAAAATAAAATAAAATAATAAATAATATATATATATATATATAACATTGTGGGTGCCAATTTGGCCCCACAGTTGAAAAATGAGGGTGCCTCCACTCATTCATAATTGGCACCTTATGGCGCCAATTATTAGAGGTGGAAGAGGGAGGTATTATAAATACCCCCTCTCCCTTCTCACTTCACACAGATCGTCTGCGTGAAGTGATAGTGCAGAACGCGTATGGTGTGATACTGATAGGAGTATTTTTACATATTTGGGGATCAATAACGTACTCAGATTCTTTTCTGATCACAACACTTCTTTTGTGAAAATATTCTAAATAATTTTCTCTTTCTTATGATAGTAATTTTGTGTGGATTAGAGAAAATTTTAAGATTAGGATTTTGGACAAATTTGAGTTTTGTTAATATAAGGCTATAGGAATATAGAGGAGGATTAATAGTTAATTTTAATCAGGTTACTTTTGTTATGTAGTTGGTATATAATTTTATAATGAATTTTCTATATAATTAATCTATGAATAATTATATATTAGGCTCTTTATCCGATTAAATTTGGATTAAATAATTTATTTGGTTTGTTGGAGGTATTATAGAAATTCTAATCGGTTTAGTTTGGTAAATTTTGTTGTATAAGAAATTATAAATTATAATTTGATATTAAGAATTAGATTTTTTTATATGATTTTAATTATGTGGGAGTTTCAAATATTGTTTAATAATTAGACTATATTCATATAAATTAGAAAAAGAGATTTAGTTATTTTAGAAGGTTGATATTGATGATGATTATATAATAATAGATATGTTAAAGGTGAAACTTTAATTTATAAAAAATTAAGTGGTTGACGAGAGAGAATGATATAGAGGTTGTTCAAGGATTGTTAAGAAAGTTAGAATATTTAAGGATAATAATAGTAGAGGAAAATTGGAGATGAATTGTGTAAATTATTTATTTTAGTGTTGCTTGGAATTAATTGTTACTTAAATTGATAATGTAGAGTTTTCTTGGGATCGGTGATTGTTCGTATTTGATACTCAAGTTAAAGTTAAGCTTGGAATTGAGGTAACCGGGGTTAATTTATTTTATATGCTTGTTTTGGACTGTAAGGTGTTTTCTAAACCTTACTTTCATCTATACCACTTATATGTGTTTTGAAAGATTATGTGTATGTTTTAATATAAACCTAGTTTAGTGAAGCAATGTATTTTCAAAATTGTATATATGAGCATAGATATTATTAAAATTGTTACTGTTGTGATGGTTATGATGTTTGAGATGGAATGTTGTAGAAGATATGATAATTTGCATATGTTTTGAGAATTATATTGATATATTGTTTTTCTGTTATGGGATATGGTGGGTTGTGTGGAAGAGATATGGTGAAACTGTGCCCATTGGCTCTCTCATTCCTGGCCCGGATTTTGAGTTGAGTGTTTTGGGCGGACAACTCCCTGTTACGGTATATTGGTGGTGGCATGGGAGGGGCAGTATTCTTGAAGTGACTAGCCAACCTTTAGCCGGGTATACTAGCACTGATAGGCTGTACCACGTTCAGAAGTTATAAGGAGGAGCAGGATGGATGAGTGGGGATGATTCTAGTTGTTGAACATATTATATGAATTTTAATTATTGAGAATATTATTAATATTATGTTAGTTAAAACTGCTTCACTAACTTACAATCTTTTCCTGCATATTTTGTAAATTAATTTTTGGTTACTGAGACTTTATGTCTCACCCCGTCGTTATAAATATTTTTCAGGCGAGACCTCTAATTTGGCTAGAGGCCAAGGGGAGCAACCAGAGGCATAGACGTTGAGAATCCTATAGGCCTATTGTGGTATTGGTGTTGTATTATTCTCTATATTGCCATTATAGGACATATTATGTTTTTGGAGATATCATATTTACTGTTTGGATAACTGTTTTAATGAATATCTTTGTAGTGGGTTTGTGGGCGAGTTTGTGCCTTGAACTCTGATATGTTTTAAATGGGAAATTCTTTTCGATTATCACTGGTTAACCAGATTTTATAAAATCATTACGGTTAATTGTTGTTCGGAGAAAGGGTCGTTTCATCCACCACTCACCTACAATATTTAGTTGAGTGTTAATTACATGTTGTAGTAATTACAAGTGCAATTAAAATTAAATCTGTATACTTTGTTACTTACATGAGTATAGTTTTTAGGCTGCTTTTTCACATGACATTTTATTAAATAAATCTTTACGATCGCGATAAACAACTAGTTGTTGCATCGTCGTAAGATACTCATGACTTGGACCAGAGTAGGACTCAAACACATCAATCAGACCTTGCACTACCCTATGTTTCTGAACACATGTAGGGCTATACAAGAATGCATGGTTCAACAAATATGCAGATGCATGAAGGTGGCCCTTTAAATGCTTATCCCATTGAGCCTGAATAATATCTGTGTACGGCTTATATTGTTCCTTACTTTTAGCAAACATCTCCTTGATTGCACCTTTAGCCCTTTGCATGCCTTCATAAATATAAGGCAAAGAAGGCTTTTTATCAAAGTCAACAATTCTCAATAATTTTATGAGAGGAGACACAATCTTCACAACTTATAAGCAATCAATCCAAAACCGACTATTCAATATGATAGCACTAAACAATTTCCCAGCTTCACTTCTTGCTAATTTGTGCTCAATAAAATACTTGTCAACAACCAAAGCCTACAAGTCATGTTTATGCATATAAATGCTATGCAAAGTAATGAAAGTAGTAGCAAACCTTGTTGCTCATGGACGCACAATTTCTTTCCAACCCTCTCTTTTTCTTAGCCATGACAAGAAAACCATATGATTATAAGCAAATATGGTTATCTTATATGCCTTTGTCACAAGATCAGACACATGAGGCATACTTGCAATATCTTTCAACACAAGATTTAAACAGTGGGCAGCACACGGTGACCAATAAATTGCTTTATAACTTTACTTGATCAACTTGCCACATGCTACATAGTTGGATGCATTGTCAGTCACCACGTGAACAATATTCTTAGGACCAACCCACTCAATCACTTCACGAAATAACAAGAATAAATTTTTTGCATCCTTGACTAAATCTAAAGCATCCACTGATTTTACAAACACCATACCATGTGTTGAATATACTAAGAAATTTATCAAAGTTCGGTTGTTAACATCAATCTAACCATCAACCATAAGTGTACAACCCCTTTCGCTCCATTTAGCTCGATAACTCTCAATAAGTAGTTGGCACTCTTTTTTCCAATCTCTCAACAAGTTAACTCTAAAATCATAAGCATTAGGGCCTCCAAATCTAGGTTCAATCGATGCAACAACGTCAAGAGCTTTATGAAACAAAGGGCAATCAAAAGTATTAAATGGAATGCAATTAGCAATAGCCCATTCAGCGATAGCCATCTTGGCTTTGTATTGAGCTTCTTTACTTGACAATACACTTTTTATGCTTGGTTGTGAACCAGGGGTTGTCCTAGGAGGAAAATAATTCTCAATGCTCCCAGGAACTCTCCTCTTGTTGGCACTACTCTCAGGGATTGTCGTAATTGGAGTTGAAGCAATTGGATCATTGTTACTTTCTATATCTTTAATAGTGTCCTCATGAACATTCTTACAAGTCTTTTTCTTTGCACCTTCTTTTAAAGATTCTTGCATCCTATTAAGTACATCAAAAGGAACCTTTTTGCAAGAAGCAACTTGGCAAGTAATACTAGTAAGGTGCTACTTCATCCTATTTATTCCGCCTCCTCTGTAACTTGATGTACAAAAAAGACACGTATAGATGTTTACTTTCCCTTCTTTTTCTTCCATCACAACTAAACAGCATCCAATGGTAAACATTTGAACTCACATTAAAGCTCCATAAACATAATACATACTCGATCACAGACACAGAGTCACAGACCACAGGCGCAAGCTTTCAAGTGATTGAAATCTAAAAGGCCAAAACTGAGCACAAAGTTACACACCACAGAGTCACAGACGCAATACTAGTAGTTGGCTCAGAGTCACAGACGCAATGAGAAATTGATCACAGAGTCACAAATGCAACCTTTCAAGTAAAGAGAGCAAACCTGAACGAAGGACGGCATGACAGCATCACAGAGTCATCAGTGCCCACGAGACCCAGAGAGAGCAGCACCCACGATGACGGCGTCACGGCAAAAACAGAGACACCTGACTAGTCACAGACGCCGAACTTGTCTCTGCTGTGAAAGGAAAACAGAGACCCAGAGTGATCGGCACCCACGACAACGGCGTCACGACAAACAGAGCATATCACCGGTAAAGGCAATAGCTTTCCGGTTGCTACTGTAAGAAGGAAAGGGAAAAGGAAGGGCAATTGCAGATTATGGCCAATGCTGGATTCTCAGTTTCATCTTCAATGGCTATGGAAATTGGAGAGGGAGATGGATATGGAGGAAGAAAAAAACTCAAATGAAAAAATCAGAGGGAGTCAGACAAAATGAGTCAACGGGAAGAAATTAGAATTTGAGGGAAATAATTAAAAAAAAGCAAAACGGTGTCGTTTTGTAGATGAAAAAAATTAAAAAAATATATATAAAACCCTAACCCGGGGCAATCGTGACCCGGCCGGGTCACCCCGGTTTACACCAAGTCAACCCGAGTCGGCTGGGTTACCTTCTCTCGGTTTTCTTACCCCAAACCGGACCGGACAGGTGACTGATTCACCGGTTTTCAGTCCAAACTGGCCGGTCTGGTTCGATTTTACATACCATGTATATAAGTTGAATACCACTGCACCTAAATTTTTCAATGTAAAAACATTAGTTAACTTCAAAGATTAAATGTTTTCCCCAAAAAGGAAAGCAAGTATTATGTCTATGCAGCTTCCGTCTTCAAAAATTAGTGAGCTCCATGAGTTGTTTCCTAAAAATACAAAATACGCATTAGTGCTTTTGAAGTATACCAAAAAGACTAGAGTTAAGTATCAGTTGGATCTTCATGCTCTGGATAAACCACACTATCACATATAACTAAAAGATAAAGTAAACAAAGGAAAATTACTATGTATACATCAAGATCCAAAATGCCCTATCTTTCAGACAACAGAAAGGACCCAAAAGACCTCTCTTCTTCATCCTCACCACTGCCCCTCTCTTTATCGTCACCATTTTCTTCCTCCCCTTTACTCTATTAACACATTCTCTACCTGCAAATGTTGAAAAAGAAGAAAACCCAGAAACAACACCCAAATGTGACTGCAATTAGAGGAAGAAGAAATAATTGAATAATCTATTTACTCGAAAAAGGAAATAATTGAAGACGATGCTCCCAACGAAGTCACCCCTAGATCTTGCCATTGTCTATTCTTCATATGGGTCGCTCCCATCTCTGAACCATCCTCACCATCAAAGACGATCTCTGCCCCTCCATCATGGTTGCAAGATCAAAATGGAGAAGACGAAACTTGCGTGGTTGAAGATCTTTGCCCTTGTCATCAAAGGAGAACATCACTTGTAACCCCCGCCGTCATCAAGGCTGTGATTAGTGTTTAAATACGTTTTATAATTGAATAAGAGATCCGGGGATAATTAAAATTTTTTTGCAACACTTGTACAATATGATCTCCATTCATTTTTAAATAAAAACAATTGGCCTGTTCGGTTGTCACATATACAATATCAGAGTATTAACAAAATTCCCGACATTTACCCGGGATAATATCATTAATCCAAGAGTTTTATAGGGCATCATCGCCCATCTCAATTTCCCATACCAGAGATTACACAATAACTACAAATCTATGGTCAATCCGATATATACATACAGTTGTCCAAATGATAACCAAAAACCAAAAAGAAATTAAGACTACCACCGATAATCCTAGTCGTCCTTGCTCACTTGCTAGTCTCGAGATCCACTTGCCCTGGCTAAAAATGTTATTTGGAAAGAGTGAGATTCATAAGAATGCCAATAGCAACAATTTATGTATACGATGTATAATTAAACAAAGAAAGTAAGCATATATCACAATGCAGCATAACAATATTCAAGGCCAGGTTAACCACCACGTTCCCTCAATCAATATTCAAGGCCGGTCTCACGCCATGTCCCCTTAACAATATTCAAGGCCGGGCTCATGCCACGTCCCATATTCAAGGCTGGGCTTATTGCCACGTCCCCTCGTTCATTCAATGATAAATACATACAAGCAATGCATTAAACATGATATAGGATAAAGTGTCACTACCTTATTCTTTCCGTCCTTATCTAGGCATAGGCCTTCTACGTTCCGGACAAATATCGAATCCTATAGTTATAATTAAGGATGACGCGTTATCACTTAATTCAATACTCAAATGACTTCAAAACATTTAGTTTTGGTTATCATTAAAGTCCCTTAGATGCTACTAGAAGCTCAAACAAATGCCTAAAGTGTTGGGAAGTACTATCTCAAAGACCACATTTTTAGTGTGCCTCGTAAACGTGCCGCTTCCAGCTTCCGACTCGGTCCTAAAATATTAAATGTATAAGAAATAGGTCATAACCTATCCAAATATCATTTTAGACTCTTCCATAGTATTTCTTGTGGTTATATTAGCTTATGGTGAAAATTTACCAAAATGCCCCCGGGACCCCGGCCCGGCCCCACCATACCCGGCCCAATGATATGTTTTCCCAAAATTTTGACCAAGGCTATTCTGATGAATTTTTGCCTAAGGAATCCATTTCTGGGCTTGAAATCATCAAATTTACTGTCAAATTACGAAATACTCTTGACAGCCTATATTTAGGGATTTCAGTGGCGTTTTCATAATTATGCTTTTTCAGTCTCTACCGAAAAAGTGCCCAACTGTAACCATACCTATTTTTGCCCACTGAATCCAATGGAACCATCTATTTCATGAAAATCCAGCTCCTACCCCTTAGAATAGTGCTGGCCGAAAGTTTAGGCAAAAATTGGAAAAATTAGACTTTTGTGTTTTAGCCTCCAAAAATTATAACTAATTCTAGAAAAAATCAAAATGAGGTCTCAAAGCCTGTTGAAATATATTTAAGTCCTATACATAGAAAAAATATGAATCAAGGCTGTCCATAACCACAAAAATACAAAATTCAAGAAATGTCCACACTGCTCCAGAATTGATCCCAGATTTAACATCAAACTTTGGACAGTCAAAACTCCTAGCTCACAAGTCGAAACTATATAAATTATGTGTTCATTTTGAAGCTTGGCATGTGAACTTTAAGACTGGAAAGTTTCAGAATTTTCCAACACCGTTTGCTATTTCAAAACGTCCATACAAGACCACTGCCAGCATAGAGTTTTTCACTAACCAAACTTGTAACGTTTCAACCCAAGTTTCCAATGGTTCAAAGTTCACATCTAACACTACTCCCACATAATTTTCCACAAGGAATACAATGAAAACTTTAAAATAACCAAATTCTCATTCCATCTATATGTTCTATTTTTGGCATATATTCAACAAAAATCCCAAAATTGTCAAATTTGGCATTTAAGCTTCAATTCAAATTCTATCTATCTAAGATACATCTCAATACATCATACCCATGACAAAAACAACAACTCAAACACCACAAGACCCTAATTTTCAAAACTAGGGCTAAATTCCCAAAAATTCCAACTTAACCAAATGACCACAAAACTTATATCAAAATGCTTAATCTACTCACCTCTTCAACTTTCTCCAAAGGAGTTCTTTGATTCTCCAAACTCTAGATTTCCTTGTGTGCTCAAACACCACCAAATGGAAAATCTAAAGCCATGAAATTGAAGCCCTCAACAAGAGGAACAACTTTATAGAAGAGGGTTTTGGCATAGGAGGTCATTAGAAGGGTCAAAATACTAACCTAAACCAAGAGCTTCTTCTTCTTTCCTTCCTTCAATGGCTGTCGAGAGAGAGAGAGAGAGAGAGAGAGAGAGAGAGAGAGAAATGAGGGAGACGAGTGAGATGGAAGTGTGAAGAAGATGAGAACATGATGGTCTTCCCTTGCCCATACCTATTTAGCTGAATACAAGGGAGGGAAGAGAGAGAATTTTGTTTTAAAATTCCTTATCTGACTTTTTTCAACAACTATCATCATATTATCTTATCACGTGTCCAACTTTCCTCATTTCTCACCAAATAAGCAACTATATAGTTACACTAACTAGTCCATTAGTCATTTAGCTACACTTCTCATTTCTCCTTAGTTAATAATTAATTTCTTAATTAATCACCAACTAGTTAGCCAATAGTTTTCCATTCTTTCCAATTTTTCCACTGATTATGGCATATTTATTTAAATTGCCACATAACCCATAATTAAATCCTTCTCCTCAACTTCATGTGCCCTTTACCCATGTCTTAGCCTGAATAATTATTTTGCCATATAATTATACTAAAATATAGAATGTTGGGCATTTCTAATAACAATTCATGACTCAATTAACTTTAATTCACAATTACATTCTCGATAATCATCATTAGCCCTTAATCAAAATTTAGAGCGTTACATCACCACTAGACTGCTGATCCCCGCATCAATTGGATTTGTGAGCACAAGCTCGCAGTAGAACTCGTTGGCAGTGGAAGGTCAAGGCAAAGGGTGGAGTAAAATTGAAAGAGAAAAAAAACAGAGAGATAATAAAGAGTGTTGTTGTAAATGGCAGATGATGGGGAAAAAATACCTCAGGAGAGGGAAAAGGTAAAAAATGAATGAGAGAGAATAAATTATAACATAAGAGGGAATTTTAAATTTCAAAATTTTAAGACTTAAATATTGTGCATGGAGCCCAACACATATTTTGGAGCCTGTACTATTTATATGAACAGTAAATATAGAGAGAAGTCATTAAGGGAAGCGGCTCGGCTCGGCGCCTTAAAGTCATTGAGAGTTATATGTATAAAGAGATACTTTAATATAATTTTTTTACTGTGTAAATCAAAATTTATGTGCTTGAAGAAATTTTTTCTCCCACCAAAATGAGCAATCATCCCATCATCCAATTACATCTATTAGGATATAAGTGTATTTCTTTCTCACTTTATTTTCAATAGGCTTTATCTACTGCAAAATTTGCATATATATTTTAAAAATTTTCTTGACTCTTGCTTCACTGTCCATTGTCAACACCCGTTTCCATTTTGATATGCGCAGGGCAATAACGAACAAGTTCCATAGGCAAACAGAAAAGTACAGTTATACTGATAATAAGTATTTGTTTACAGACAGTCATTAACAGAGCAGAAGTCGATAATAATGACAAATATGTACAGTATATTCCCAAAACTATTTCACATACAGACTATACAACCACTGTATTCATCTTGGGAAACGTGTCCGTCAGTTTCCCTTCTCTGCATCCTTGGCTTTCGAGCCACTGGCACCCGCTGAGACATTTTGATTAGAAAAAGGGGTGAGATTCCAAGGAATCTCAGTAGAAACATACGATCAATATATAAAATGAGAAAATTAAATATGCAATGCACCGTATCAAGTAAAATGAAAATTCATATCATCCGTGTGTGTACACAAAATTCAGGGCCAACAAACCCGTTGAAACCCCTGCATGTACCTCAGCCGAGTCCTTGACTACAGCTAGGTAATGTGCCTCCAGCACGTGTTCAGATCACAAAATACAGTAACATGCATCATACAAATAGTCACATAGTATATGAGAGATAGTAGTCCCTACCTTAACCTCTTTCTTGTCTCAAAGGGCCCGCCTCGTAAAACGTGTCAACTAAAGGCGTCCAACTCGGTCCTAAAACATCAAATGTACAAGAAATAGGTCATAACCTATCCAAGTATCATTTTAGACACTTCCATAGTGTTTCTTGTGGTTATATTAGCCTATGGTGAAAATTTACAAAAATGCCCCCGGGACCCCGGCCCAGCCGTACCCGGCCTGATGGCACGTTTTTCCAAATTTTTGACTATGGCTATCCTGACGTATTTTCATCCAAGGAATCCATTTCCGGACTCAAAATTACCAAATTCAATGTAAAATTACGAAATTGCCCTTGGCAGCCCTACTTTTAGGGTTTTAGGGGTGTTTCCGTAATTATGCCTTCTCAGCCTTTTCTGAAAAAGTGCCCAACTGTAACCCCACCTATTTTCACCCACTGAATCCAATGGAATCATAAAATCATTGAAAATCCAACTCTAAGGCCCTCAAACATCCCTGGCCGAAATAATTGTGTTCTCCGAGAAAAATCGGGGTTTTACGATTTCGGCTCCGTAAACACGTTCCTTTCTACTCCTAACCACTTTATTAACCATCTAATTGAGTTATAACAACCATTTAAACTAAAATTGGGCAGCATAACCCTTAGATACACACTTTTCCAAAATTTAAAACCAATGGCAATCCGGCGAAATTTCACCGATTAAATTGCCCATAGCAGCCAGAATAGTTAATATACGAAGGTTTGGAAGTTACCTCAAGCTCCAACAAGCTTTTCCCAAAAATGGCTGAAACCCTAACCTTTAGAGAACAGATTTTTGAGCCTCCAAACCCTAAAGAACAAAGATGAGTAGCTTAGAGTCGGAGATATACGCGTTAGGAGCGAAACCGTTGGAGAAATCGGCTTACCTTGTGATTTTTCTTCTCTTTCTCTCTCTAAACTCTCTCAACCTTCTCTCTCTATGGTTCAGGTCTGTTGAGCACGAAATGGGGCTGAAGAGGATGATGAAGTTTATATTATCATATTTCATAATATTATAATAATTTGTTTAATTTTCCAAAATTACTAAAATCCAATTTATGTACATAACTTCCTACATTCACGTAACCATGCCATCATGTCCAACCAATATTTTCTTCTTTATGCCACATGTAGGAGACACCTAGGGGTCCCTCCCTATGGTCTCAATTGGCTTCACAACTTGTTTCGGTTACGTATACACGTAAAGTCTCAATTTTGGTCAAAATTGCACTTTTTGCTCAAATTTTCCATAAATTTATATTAAATTGACCAAAATATTCTAAATATATTTTTAACCTTTATTTTCCTTAATTAATTGAAATTAACTTCAATTAATTGAAAAATAATTTATTTTGTGCTATTTTGGAAAAATTACGATTTTGCCATTACCTTTCTAATCCAATTTCTTTTCTTATTTTTCTTTCACCAATTTTCATCTATTTTTGGACCAAATATTTTCTCTAATATTCCTTCATTTTTGGACCTTAATATTGGGCTTTTTAAATTACCAAAATTAATTCCATAATTATTTGTGCCCAATTTCCCATGAAATCGAACATTTATGAAATTCATAAATTCCAAATTCATGAATATTCACCATTTTATTGAATTTCTCAAATAATTACAATATATTTGGTGAATATAAAATTTGGGGTGTTACATCCATGCTGACATGTGATGTTTAGAGATTTTTTTTGTACTAATCATCATTTTATGTGGAACGCATTTACATTTTTCTCAAAAAAAAAAAACCAAAATTTATGTGAAAATTCTTAAAACTCAAATTCAAATGGTAGTATGAAATATAAAAAAAATTAAAGTAAAATATTATAACCACCCATCTATTTTGCTTTAATTATACATATTGATCTTCCTTCTATTTTGAAAACCTATATAGACCTCCCTAAAATTAAAATGTATGTTACAAAAATCTCCCTTATATTTTGATATTCCATTTCCACCCACCTAAATTGTTAATTGACTGTTAAGTTTGATTTTTGGACTTTTGTTTTACCAAAATACCCTTCTTTAAATTATAATTATTTAAACACACATATATGGGACAAAAAAAATTTATACCACCAAAGTTTAATTCTAATAGATTTTTTTATTTCTAATACGTTAAAAATTTATTAATTTTGAGATTATAAAATTCATAATTTTAAAATTTCACTATATTTGTTGAAATTTATTTATTTTTAATTTCTTAAATGACTAAAAATATATATCAAACACATTTTTTTTATCAAATATAATAAACTATATATGTTTGAGAGATTTTATAAGTTATTTAAATTTATAATTTCATAGTTTTTTTACAAACATTCAAAAAACTTACTATTGTTAAAAGTTTGTGATATTTAGAAGCTGGCAATTAACGTTTTGGATTTTGTATTAAAGGTAAATTAGTAAATAAATTTTATTAAAAAAATTAATTTTTAGAATCTTTTTAGAATACTGTTAATAAAGTTAACAATTTGGACTGTAGTGTATATTTTTAAAATAGATGAAAGATATGTGTAAATATGGCAAAATAAAAAAGTGGTTCGAATATTTTACCAAAAAAAAGTATAATGATAAGCAATGAGATGTTTGAATGACAAACCCTGCGGTAATAGGCCTTTTTTTATTGGCACAATGGGATAATAGGCCTTCAGTTAGTCCAAACTTGATCACTTGGACATCTATAACTTACTGGAAGAATTCAGATCCAATCATCACAAAGAGGTCCCAATTTTATGGGGCTATAAGAATGGTAAGCAAGCCCATTAGCAGATGAGATCGGGATAGAATGCTCCAAAATTTTGGCTGGGCCTAAAAAGGCCTTCAAATGTGCTTATTCTACCTTTATTTGCCCTTCTCATATATTTTTATTGCGCTTCCATTTTTACTTTAGAGGGATTCCTCTTGATAAATTATCAAATACAAAAAATATCCAACAAATGTCAGTCTAGCTAGTAAGAATTTCGTTTATAACCCATAAGATCATAAATTCAAATCCTATTATTAATATAAGAATCTTGTTTGTGGATAATCTATAAATATGCTTTGACCTTGAAGTATATTCTAACTCTGGTGAGTTGAGACCCAACTCACATAAACCCCCCCTTTTTTTTTTAAATATGAAAAGTATGGTGGAATATTTTCTCAAAATCTAAAATTGTTTTTTGTATATTAAGGGTTAATACCATCTCATCTTAGGTCTGTTAAGTTTATCCTCATTTTGGTTTTGGTTTCTTAAGTTTCAAATTATAGGTTTTGATCCCTGTAGGGGTAAAATGATTTTTGTTTTTATTGAGTTATAGAGACTAATGATTTAAATGAAATAAAATTTGAGGGACCAAAATCAAAATGAGGACAAACTTGAGAGGCCAAAAATTATATTAACCTATATATTAATAGGTGAATCCCTGAAGAGGAATCTGAAAATTAAGAAATGACAGATAAGTTTTTTAACCAAAAATTGATTAAAAAATATTAAAACGTGATAATGAATTCCCAAATTTTTTCTTGCGAAATGACTGCTCTATCATTTCCCAATTTCTAAGTTCCTTTTGAGGGATTTTCCTATATTAATCATTTTGACATTTTGCTCTTTTTCCATGAAGCCTACAAACTATAGCTAAAGTAGGTGAGCAACATGGAGCTTGGGACTGGCAAATGAGTACCCATATGTTATTAAATTATTAGTTTTTACCCATTATCAAACTATATTAATATTAACATCAATGATATTTTATTTAAAATGTAAAAAAAAATTTATGACTACTCAAACCGCTTGTTATATATTGGTGACAAATGCAAGTCTTAGGCTTCATTTAGCTAATTCAAGTGGCTTAAAAAATAGATGTTATATTAACTAATTTTCTTAATTTAATTAAATTATATAAATATATTTTATATTAAAGATATGAAAGAATAATAAATACACTATCATGACCCTTTCACAACATATACATGGAAAATCAAAAAAAGGTCTAGCCAATCATCAATCACTATGAGTCTTAGCTTGTATAAATTAGAATTACATTTCCAAGTAACAAAAATGAAAAACAATTTCTTTCTATTTAATTAACGTTCTCAAAACATTCTGGTTAATTATTATACTGATCCATCGAGGAACCCCATGCATGCATGTGCCTTTTAAGTGTTCTATACTCTATTTTTCACATTAATGTACATGGACCCTTTCAAATTTTAGCCACACCAACCTGGAAATTATATACTTAACATTTATGGCTTTTGATAATCACGCATTAATTTAAATTCGAGTATTGACCCTCTTAGTACCCCAAATAGATGGTATATCTTTGAACATGTTAACTCCTTTATTCCATACCTATCTTTCAGTCTCCTTCCCACTTTCACCTCCTCGTCAACTCAATTCTTCTTACTTTTTCTTGTTGTGTGTGTGTGTATATATATATATATTGACACACATACATGCATATGCTGTATATTGGTAATTTTACAGACGAATCTTATGCTGGCAAAAACAATATTTACAACATCTTACAGTGTAATGCTCATATTTGAAGCTATCCTACTAAACTAGTCATTTTCCTTCGTCATCAAACTTGGCTTTATCACTTTAAAGTCTTCGGCTATTCTCGGGGTCATGATGCATTATAAACCCCACTCTTCAACCCTACCACTGCTGTGTTACGTACCCAGTCAGGGATCCAATCGAATATTATGCAGCAGAATCTTTCCCTTTTACACTCATGGAGGATTGATTAATTAGGTACACTAGCGATTTAACTGTTTTGAATCATAACACCATCTTGTGATGAAGTGCTAGCTAATGGACCATGAGTTGGGTTTCTCTCATTTTCTTCTCATAATCTCATATATCCACCGGTTAGATTAAAAAAATAAATGTTTCAGATTCAATATTTTATAAAATTATTACTATAAATATAAATAAATAAATAAATCCAAACTCTTAAGATCCAATTTACCCCTTTCATAACTGCAATACAAAAAAAAATTTAATTTATAAAATATAATATTAGTTTTATAATATATGAAATAAACCATTCACTTGATGATCTAAGAGTAGATACGAGATTATGAAAAGAAAATGAGAAAGAGGAAAGGGAGAGTGTGCATGTTTGGGAAACCCCAAATCATGTCTTTTTTCATAAACCGAGACAAAACTAATCTCATATACTTCAAAAGTCATAAAAGCATTTCTAAAAAAAGTAAAAAAACAGGCATAGTTTCATCTTCCCTATACCATAATATACTATCCTTGAGTTCTGTAGATCAAAGTTTTCTCATTAAACTACCAGTACTAAAAATGTCAATTTCATTCACACACACCAAAATCAATCTGTATTACTAAGCAGTGACTCATCAAACAAGTTTGACTGCTATATGCAAAGCTGATATACCCACTTGTCCCGTACTCTGATTCTTGCATCGCCACTATTCACCACAGGTTCTCTTTTATTTGGATCAGTCTTGGAGAGTTGGAGCTCACAACTATTATTATCATTGACACGTCTTTGGTCCAGAACATGCGAGTGCCAGACGCATTACATTGGAAGAATTGAAAGCTTTACAGAAATTAACAAACGTGTATACCTTTCCCTACTTTGTGTTTTTTGGCTCCTCCTCCCTTTTTTTTGTCGTTTTTTTCCCTTTTCCTTTCTAGCTAACTCCTTTTGTGCACTCCCTATGTATCAGCATTATTGTTGCCAAACCATCAAGCTAACATTATCTAAAAGGTATATTGCATTCAAAGGACATGTATCTATACAATTTTCGATGACCCCCTTTTCTAGAACACGAGTTAGGGCAGAAACAATGTCTTGTACAATTTCTCTCCAGCCTCAATAATAGTACTAAACGATCCAGAAAATTCAAATAGAATCCTTTTGAATTTTCCCAGAGCTTAATTAATATACAGTTTGTTTTTTTTTGCCGAAAGCTATACCGTTACATTTTACTACTTGACTAGCATTTACTGATGGATTACTTGTCGCATCAGGCCCCACAACCTATAGACACCAACACTTCGGGACTTTTTTTACTCTCTCTTTCTTCTCTTGTATTGGATGAGCAATAATTATATATAATATTTAATTTTATGGCACTGCTATGCTAAGTTTGTCCTTGCATTTGCAATTGCAACTAGTCTAGTGAGAAATACGCGAAGCAGGTTCATGCACCTATGACCCAACTGTATGAAATGTGGCGTTTTCATGGCACTATTAGCAGCACCCACTATGCAAATGTTGGGTCACCACACACTCACACCCCTTGGCCTACACGTGTCCTCTCCCAACTGCACCTTTTGACTGTCCTAAATCTCTCGATTATTCAAGAGATCAAATTATCATCGATACGAATCAACACTGATGATTTGATAGACTCAAAAGCTCAGCTTATGCATAAAGACAAGGTTGTTCTGACTAGTTCCTTGTGGTCTGTTTGGTATGTGGGATTTGGTGGGAAAGGGAGGGGAGGAAAAAATTTTGCAAGTTGGATTTAAAAAAAATTAGAAGAGTGGGTGTAAACACCCTATTTTATCCAGGCCCAACTAAAAAATAATAAAAAAAAAGAAAAAATCTTCCTTAATTATGACACATTTAAATTAATAAGCAAATGACATTGATGATGATTGGATTGTTTCAAATTTGAAACATTATCATTATTAATGGTGATTATCTTGAGCTTGGGGTTTTGTAGTAAATGGAAACAAAAATAATTCATCTCATTAATGTTACTTGATATTCGAATTAGGAAATTTAGGGTGAAGTCATTGTGGAGGAAAAAATAGAAATTAAAATATATAAAAAAAAAGCTCTCATTCATAGGTTTAAATTAGGAAATTGCTTGAAGGAAAAATATAACAAAAAGAAAATTAAAATTAAAATTAAAAATAAAAAATCTCTCATTTATGTTGATAGGTTTAAATTAGGAATTACTTGTGGGGAAAATAAAAAAAATTGAAAAACGAAAATTTAAAAAAAAATCCCATTGATAGTGATTAGGTCAAGCTAAGAAGTTTTATTAATAGAAAATATAAGAAAATGAAAAAAAAAATCTCCATTGATGGTGATTGGGTCAAGTCAGGTAGTTTTTAACATAAAATACAAAAAAAAATTCAAAAATGAAAATTCAGAAAAAGAAAGAGCATTTATGAAGAAAATCCTACTTTGAGATTATAAATAGAAGTGTAAGGATTGAAGCAAGATAAAAAAACTTAGGAGAGAAAAGACACAAGAATTTGAGAAGAATTTTGGATAGAGCAAAGGAGGCAAGAGCAACATGCTCACATGTAGTGAATTATATGACTTTTGATGTATGCTGGGCCTACTAAATATAATGAATCTGGTGGCTTACAAGGCTTGCAAGGATAAAATGTACGTATAAGTCTCCTCATCTTTAGCTTCTCATTCTTTTAACTTGTGTTGTTTTTTCTTCTTTTTTCTTTATCTCTTTCTTAGGTTCTCTTTCAAAAAAAGGAAAAAAAAAATATTTTAACACATTTTTATAAATAAAAATAAAATAAAAAAACTCTCTTTCATGAAAAATAAAAAAATTACTTTCATAAATAAAAAACATAAACCAAATAAAAAAAATCATTTTTTCTAATAGATTAAAGGAACTTTTCCCTTAAAAAACACACAAATAAAGTGACACACATTTCTACTCCCGAACTACGTGGGCTTTGATCCGTCTAAAAGGTACGTAGGCCCTAGGTTTTCATCCTAGGTCAAGTCCAACTTTATAAATAAACATATTTCTTCCTTATCTTTCTTTTATAAATAAACAGATCTTTTTCATTAGTTTCACTTTACTTCTTTTTGTAAATATTATTTTTTTATCTCTTTTTGGGTAATTATAATTAAATTAAAGGCCAAATTCATTTTTAAATAATTAACTAAGGGTAATCATTCATATGAATGGATGTTGTAGGGTGTCTAACACCTTCCCCATACACAATCGATTTCCAAACCCAAAATGATTTTTGTAGACTAGTTTCATTTTTAAAAAAGATTTTCAAAATTATCAATTTTCAAAATTTTGGTGGTGGCTCTTTGTTTTCCAAATTTCGGGTGCTACAATGGGATTATAAAATTTTAATAAAAAAGATGTAAGATACTCCGGTTCTTAATATAAGCATATTTGGGAGTTGATCTTAGTCCTAAATATAAGACATAGCTTTCATATTTGTAAGTATTTGTCTAATCTACCCCTATTGATATTCCCTCAACAATAATCAAAGAGGAGAGAGAATGAGGGAATTAAGAAAGATGACTAGAGTGTTTTAGAAAATACATGTAATATTAATTAACTCAAATAACTTTCTTAATCTAATTAAATTACGTAAATATTTTTGTATCAACGACCGAAAGAGTAAGTGAGTGTTTGGGAGGATTTTTGACAGCCCTATAAGTCCGATTGGGCATGAATACCCCTGATTGGGTATGAATATGCTTTTGTTGAGTGTTTGGGATGATGATTGATGAAAATAACTTATACAATTTTAAGGAGCTTTTACCATACCCTGAAACTTGGTGCTTATTGCAATGGGCTTCTGGAAATTGGACAGAGAAAACTACTATTAAGTCATAAATGTTGGGCCCACCATAAATAATCACTTTCATATATAGAACTATTCAAAATGAGATTTTGATCACAATTTTTTAATAACATTGCAAGTAAACCGGGAAAGAATAAGAACAAATTGGATTATACTCCCTTTTTTTCAGCAAATATTGTATTATTGCAAAAAATGCTCAAATACAGCTATAAAATACAAGTCTACTTAGTTTATGCAATAATGGTCATACATAACTTTATCAGGAGAAATTCACAATCTCATGTTAATTTTGAGCAAGTAAAAATTGGAAATTTAGCTCATAAAAATGATAATACTGTAGAGGATGAGGCTTTATCGATCAATTATGCTGGGACATTTTCATCCCGTATGAATCGTATTCATGACATAATTAGAGACCAATTTGTATGAGACATGTGATCCAATTAGTTATGTAATGTTTTTTGATCAAATTATGCATTTTGGCACCACATTTTCTCACCTCAATTTTTCAATTTGTTTATAATATTAAATATGTTTGTTTTTCTTACAATTATCACAAAAGCACTTATACAATCGCCAATCCAAACAAATTTTAACTTTCACAAAAAGCACTTATGCAATCGTCAATCCAAACATAATTATATTATACAATCTGACTTTTACTCAATCTTAAGTTTCTATAAGTTAGATTGAAAATAAGTCATTTTTCTCACCGCTATCCCAAATACATACTAAAACAGTAAAAAAAATTAATAAAAAACTTTTAATCCCATTTCTCTTATCTTTTTTCTAAATGAAACTCATACTTGATCTTAGCCAAAAGGCCGAGAAAGGTATTTTTAAAATCAAACTCAAGAAAATTTTCGTTCATTTACTTTCCCTCTCCTATAATAGTGAATCTACACCACACCCCTTTCATTTTTCATTAAAATATTACTACTTGAAATTAAATCTAACCTTTTGTGATATAGCTTCATCAATTATTTGGACACCTAGGAAAAGCAGCCCAGACATCGCCTCAATTATTTGGACAACTACGTAACGGTGAGGCCTGCTGCTGCACTTGCATAACGTAATCATTATAAATCGGGCCACTCTCACGGACATGAATTCCGAACTATCTTGACAAGTACTATATATATATATATATATATATTCTCTATTTCCAATAGAAGACCAGAAAGCGAAGAATAAAAAGAATCCATCCACATTTAAAAGCAGACCAAAGCTTCACTTAGCTTACCAGAAACCAAGGCATATATTCTATAACTATCGCTAGCTTGGGTTCAAGATGGATGTAGAGAAAGTGTTTCACATGACCGGAGGAATTGGTAGCACTAGCTACGCTAAAAACTCCCCCCTCCAGTTACATACTAGCTATATTCCTTTCTCTAGTCCAAATCTTTGTCATTTCAAGCTAGACATCATTTTTTTTGTTGGTTAGATTAAAGTATGAATTAAGTAACACTGGTATATATATATGTACTGTTGCAGAAGAAAGGAAGTGACAGGGTGAAGCATATCATTATAGAGACGTTGGAGGAGGTATACGTTTCAAACACCCCAGAGAGTTTGGGCATTACGGATTTGGGATGTTCCTGTGGGCCCAACACACTCTCGATAATCAGAGACATGTTTGAAGCCATCCAAAAGATCATAAGCTTGAAGATGAAGTACCAGCCAGGTTGTTGTGAGTTAAGGATCTACCTTAATGATCTTCCCACCAATGACTTCTACTCAATCTTTAGGGCTTTGCCAGATTTCCTTAGGTCTCTCTGGCACAACGACACAAAAAATGGATCTTCTTCTCCTTCCATCTTCATGGGAGCTTACCCGGGTTCTTTTTATGGGAGACTCTTCCCAAATAGTTCCTTGGACTTTGTCCACTCCTCCTATAGTTCCACTCCTCCTATAGTCTACACTTGATGTGAAAGCAAGAAGAGAAAATGAAATTTCTGAATTTATTTCATGTAGTAATCAGTCAGTCCTATCTCACTTATATACAAGAGATTGTCTACATAATTAAACACTATCTCACTAATTACAGCTGTGCACTCTCTAACTAACTAACTAATAGTTGGTTATAACAAATATAACAAAATATATGTTAATACCCCCCTCAAGCTGGAGAATGTATATCGATCATTCCCAGCTTGGAAAGGAGTGTACAAAAGGAGTAGGAGCAAGAGGCTTGGTGAAAATGTCTGCAAGCTGATCCTGAGATTTAATTGGCAGCAGATGAATCAAACCACTATGAAGCTTCTCCCGTACAATGTGACAATCAATATCAAGGTGTTTGGTTCTTTCATGAAAAGTGGGATTAGCTGCTATATGCCTAGCAAATTGACTATCACAATATAAAGAAGCAGGAGAAGTGAGAGGAAGGCCAAAATCACGCAACAAATATGATAACCATTGTAATTCACATGTAGTAGTAGCTAAAGCTCTGTATTCAGCCTCAGAGGAAGATGTAGAGACAGTGGGTTGTTTCTTCGAACGCCAAGTAATAAGAGCTTGATCTAAAAAACCACAAAAGCCGGTGATGGAACGACGTGTGTCAAGACAACCTGCCCAATCAGAATCACTGAAAGCATTCAATTTAATAGAAGTATTGACAGGGAAAAATAAGCCACGACCAGGTGCAGCTTTGAGATATCTCAAAACCCGATGAGCGGCCTGTAAATGAATGTCAGTAGGATGTTGAACAAACTGACTTAATTGTTGTACAGCAAAGGAAATATCTGGGCGAGTATTTGCAAGATAAAGCAAACGGCCAACTAAAGTTCTGTAGGCAGAACCATCAACCAAAGGAGTACCGGAATCAATAGAAAGCTTAGAATCTTTGGCCATTGGAGTCACAGCAGGTTTGCATTCAAGAAACCCAGCATCAGATAAAATGTCTAAAGCAAACTTACGCTGACACAAAGAAATTCCTTTAGCACTTCTAGCAATCTCTAAACCAAGGAAATATTTAACATCACCCAAGTCCTTGATTTTAAAACAATCATCCAAAAAGGTCTTCATGTGATTAATTTCGACAAGATCAGTCCCACCAATCAGAATGTCATCCACATAAACAAGTATGGCAGTAAAAGAAGTGTCAGCATGCTTAATGAAGAGAGAATGATCAGCATGGAAATGATGATAACCACAGCCAAGAAGAGCATTAGAAAGCTTAAGAAACCATTGACAACTAGCTTGTTTGAGTCCATAAAGCGACCGCTGTAACTTACATACTTGTGTAGGCGAAGAAACATGCAAACCAGGTGGAGGTAACATATACACCTCTTCTCAAGATCACCATGAAGGAAAGCATTATTAACATCCAATTGCTTTAAATGCTAATTATGGGCAGCAGCAAGAGCAAGTAAAACACGCACAGTGGTAAGCTTAGCAACAGGAGAGAAAGTATCATTAAAATCAACACCCTCAACTTGAGTGAAACCTTGAGCAACTAATCGACCCTTATAACGATTTAAAGTACCATCAGAATTATACTTCTTGGCGAATACCCATTTACAGCCAATAGGCCGCTTGTCAATAGTCAAATCAGTAAGCACCCATGTTTGATTAAGTTGCAAGGCCTCAAGTTCAGCTTCTATAGCTTTCCTCTAACCCTCATGTTTAATAGCCTTAGAATATGATTTAGGGATATCATCAACAGAAACTGATAAAGCAAAATGACGATATGAAGAAGAAAGATTAGAGTAAGAAAGAACATGAGATAAAGGGTGATAAGTACCTTCCTCCAAAGAAACTGGTGAAACTGACGTGGTTTGAAGAGCAAAATGATAATCATGCAAGTAAGAAGGTGGTTTTCTAGATCTAGTAGATTTCCGAATAAGAGGCAGAGGTGAGGAAGAGGAAATAGAAGAAGATGGTAAGGAGTCCGAGGGAAAAGATGGATCAGTATCAGAAAAATCCAAAGAAGGGAAAGCTTGTGGTAAGGGAATTGAATCAGGTAAAGAAGGAACATCAAGGTTACAACAAGGAAAAATAGACTCATAGAAGGAAACATTTCTAGATACATGAATCTGTCTTGTGTGTAAGTCTAAAAGAACATAACCCTTAGTACCTTGTTTATAACCTAAAAAGAGACATTTATGAGCTCTAGGATCTAGCTTGCGCCTATGCTGTTGAATAGTGGAAGAAAAACAAAGACAACCAAAAACTCTAAGAGTGCTAAAATCCGGAGGATGCTGATATAAGACCTCAAAAGGAGACTGATTATTCAAAATAGGGGTAGGCAAACGATTTATAAAATAAACAGCATGTGAAAGAGCATATGACCAATAGACCTTTGGAACATGTGCTTGGAATAATAAAGCCCGAGTGACATTTAAAATGTGTTGATGCTTCCTTTCAACCCTACTATTCTGCTCTGGAGTTTCGACACAGCTGGTTTGATGTATAATACCATGAGCATTATAAAAATCAACCATATCAAACTCCAGACCATTATCAGTTCGAATAGCTTGAATTATAGTATGAAATTGAGTCTGAACCAGATTAACAAAACTGTGAACAGTAGGTCAAACATCTGATTTATTCTTTAATAGGTAAATCCAAGTATAGCGAGACATATCATCAACAATAGTAAGGAAATATCTGTGACCATGAACAGAAGGTAAATGATATGGACCCCAAATGTCCATATGAACCAAAGCAAAGAGTTTATCAGAAACAGTGGTGCTTACATGAAAAGGCAATTTACGCTGCTTAGCATAATGACATACATCACAGCAAGGCAAGGAATGAAAAAGAACAGAAGGATTTTGCTTGTGTATGGAATACAATGTAGAATTTGAAAGTTGACCGAACCTAAAATGCCAAAGATCAAAGGGACTAGAGTTAGCAGACTTGGTGGAGATGTTGCTAACAATAGGAGGTGTGGAGGTTGCATGTTGTTTCATGATATATAGCCCTTCATACACATCAGCTGAACCAATCATCCTCTTTGAAGGCAGGTGCGTTATGAGGCATTGAGATTTCTGAAAAGAGACATCACAAGGAAAATTCTTAGTTAATTTGGATATAGAAATGAGATTGAAATGAAAATTTGGAACATATAAGACATTATGTAAGAAAAAAGAATTTGAAAAATGAATAGAGCCACTACAAGTAGCAAGAACTTTGGAGCCATCTGGTAGATTAACTGAGAGAGGGTGAATATTAGTATAGCTAGTGAATAAAGGAAGATAAGAACAAACATGGTCTGTAGCTCCTGAATCTAAGATCCAAGAATCTTGAAGAGAACAATGAGTAAAAATAGGAGGCATACCAGTGGCAGAAATGCTATTAATAGAAGTTGAGAGTGGAGGTGAAGGATTATCAGCCTGAACAAGTGCCAGCAACTTTTTATATTGATCAGGAGTGAAATTGTAAGACATATTGACTACCTTCTCTGGTTCTTGTACAGGCTTGGCAACAAAAACAGAGTCAGTAACAGTAGTATTAACAGAAGCATTACGAAATTTGCACCCAGGGGGAAAACCATGCTTTCTATAGCAGGTAACTTCAGTGTGTCTAGGTTTTCCACAATAAGTACATAGCTTATTGGAAGTTCCTTGTGGAGACTTGGAATTATTTGCCCTAGAAACAGTATGTGGTCGAGAAACAGGTACTTTGTTAAACAATGTAACCACCTCAGAATTAAAACCAAGTTCACGCTCTTGTTGTATAACCAATGAAAAAACTCGATTGATATTGGGAAGAGGATCAATGAGCATTATTTGTGACTTAACACCCAAAAAACGATCGCTAAGTCCTTTTAAAAATTTGATAACATAATCCTCATCAACATGCTTCTTATACAGATCAATCACTCCACAGTGACATTTTGGTGTGCAGGAACAAGAAATCAAAGGACGTAAAATCAGAAATTCATCCCACAAGATTTTAAGCTTAGTGAAATAATCACTTACAGAGAAATCGCCCTGGTTGAGGTTATGAATTTCTTCTTGAAGATCTGCCAATCAAAAGACATCATTTTGAGCAAACCGTGCCTTCAAATCCTCCCATACATCACAAGCCTTGTCAATCCATAAGATGCTTTGCGCCAGTGTTGGAGACAGAGAGCGAGTGATCCATGAGAGCACCATCATATTGCAATGCTCCCAGAAGTGAAAAGCAGGATCAGACACGCTTGGAATTGGAGAGGTGCGATCAACAAATCAAAGCTTATTCTTGGACATCAAAGCCATTTGCATAGCCCTTGCCCAAGAATGGTAATTCAGACCAGAGAGCACCGGAGACACAAGAACTAATGAGGGATTTTCGTTGGGATGCAGGTAGAACGGATTACCTGGGTTCTTAACCATATCCGACAAAGGATCGTCACCAACGCCATCTAGGGTTCCGACGGAGGTAGAAGTAACGTTCGGCATCTCGATTGGGGCTCAGAAAATTGCGATCTAAGCAATTGAAATTAGAGAAGCGAAGAGATCGAAGTGGAACAAAGAATCGGAAAAAATCGATCTGAGAGTAAAGAAGCAGAGAGGAGCTGCTCGAATGAGGCAAAATGAAAAGTGATCGGGGAGAGAGTGACTGTCGAATCAGGGAAGGAAGAAAGAAAAGAAAAAAAAATTTAGGAAGAAAATGACAAAGAGAGTCAATGACTTCTCTTTGATACCATGATGTGAAAGCAAGAAGAGAAAATGAAATTTCTGAATTTATTTCATGTAGTAATCAGTCAGTCCTATCTCACTTATATACAAGAGATTGTCTACATAATTAAACACTATCTCACTAATTACAGCTGTGCACTCTCTAACTAACTAACTAATAGTTGGTTATAACAAATATAACAAAATATATGTTAATAACACTGGCTTTCTGGGGTGAGTCACATCCTATGCATATACTCCTTACTGTTCACAATATAAGTTACTTTTAGAAGAATAATTTTGGTCCACAATATACTCCCTCCGTACTACAATATAAGTCACTTTTAGAAGAATATTTTGGTTTACAATACAAGTCACTTGGAGAGTAATTAATGCTTATTTGTCAATTTTGTCCATGTAGTTAATACTTAAATGTGACTTTTTACATGTTCTCTCCTTTGAAATCTCATTTAATATGGGTAAAGTTGGAAAAAATTTTCAATGTAAGGCATATTTAATGAGTTTACAACAATTTCTTGGTTCTAATGGATTAGTTGAAGTGCCTTATATTATGTATTGGAGAGAATAAGTCATTTTAAAAGAAATTAATCCTTATTTTTCAGTTTTACCTATGTAATTATGACTTTTTATAAATTCATCTCTCATCCAACACCTCATTTAATATAGGTAAAGTTGAAAATTTCTTCTAATTTAAGGAAAATTTAATGAGTTAAATACCATTTTGTGGTCCAAATGAATTAGTTAAAGTGCTTTATATTATGGATACGAGGGAGTACCTTAATTAGGGGATACTTTTTACAAAAATCAAGTTACATGTAGGTGGCTAATGCTCATATCGGTCATGAGACGCAGGTTCCTCCAGAACTGTACGATGAGGAAGGAAAGTCAATAAACAAGGTTTGTGTATATATTTGTGGATCAAGTCCTGAAAAAGTGGAGCAGGCATACTACAAGCAATTCCCACAAGATTTCTGGAATTTTCTTAGAGCGAGATCGGAAGAGGTGGTTGTTGGGGGCAGAATGGTGCTTACATTTCTCGGAAGAAAAGGGCCACAACATGTTGACCGAGGCAACTCTTTCCTCTGGGATATTCTTGCTGAGGCCTTTGCCATTTTGGTGTCCTAGGTGCCAAAATTCATTATTCTCCATTATAATCAGTAATATATGTATATTATTTTGACAATAGTTAGTATTCCCTTCAGTCCTTAATATAAGATCCAATTTATTTTTTAGAAAGATTAAGGAAGCTAAATAAACTACTTAATTATAGAATGTGTTGTATATATTTTATATTAGTTTACAAGTCAAGCAAATTAATTTGAGAAAAAGCGAAAAATTAAAAATTTTAAAGTAATTTGTTTAGCTTCATAAATTTCTCCAAAAGCATCAAATGAGTTTTATATCAAGGAGTGGGGTAGTAATATTTTTGTGTTAAAGAAAGACAAGAATCTGATAGGTGCATTTGTGTTATGGGGGTGTGGAAAGTAAAAACATTTTTACACCATAACTTCCAGATCAAGGATTTGGGTATTATGAAGTAATTCCTTGGTATTGAATTAGCTAGATCAACGAAAGGGATAGTGCTCTCCCAAAGAAAATACATACTAGACTTACTTTTTGACACTGGTTTAAGTGGTTGCAGGCCACTTGATGTTCCTATGGCACAAAATGTGCACTTATTGGCATATGAAGAAGGCAAGAATAAGAAGGAAGACTTGTTGCAAAATCCACAATGATATACCTTGGTAGGAAGGTTAATATATTTGATTGTTACGAGGTCTACTATTTCTTTTTTGGTGCAGACTCTAAGTCAGTTCATGCAAGCTCCATTAAAGTGCCATAGGGTTGCGGCATTGAATGTGGTCAGATATTTGAAGCTAAATCCGGGACAAGGAGTGTTGATGAGTTTGACAGGCAACTTATCTCTGGATTGTTTTTGCGATTCGGACTGGGGAGCATGTAGAACAAGAGACGTTCTGTAATGGGTTACTTTGTTGAAACTTGGAGGGTCTCTTATCATGTGGAAAACTAAAAAGCAGGCTACTATTTCGCGTTCTTCAGCAGAAGCAGAATATAGGGCCTTGGCCTTGGTTGTTTCTGAAGTAGTGTGGGTTGTGGGTTTGTTGAAGGAACTACAAATTGTACATCCTTTGCTAGTGAGTGTCGATTGTGAAAATAAAGCTGCAGTACATATCGCTTCTAATCTTATTTTCCACGAACGGACAAAACACATTGAGATAGATTGTCATTTTGTTGGGAAAAAGGTCCAAAGCAATCTCATTAGTTTGAAGCATGTGGTTCGTTGAGTCAAGAAGCTGACATTTTTACAAAAGCAAATAGTAAAGAAAATTTGAATAGGTTCCTTGACAAGCTTGGTGCAATTGATCTATTTAGCTCCAAGCTTGAGGGGGAGTGTAGAAGTTAGTTGGTCTTAATTGTTGTTGGGCCTATATATGTTGTGTAGTTAGTCTTGAGGCAATGTAAAATGATTTGGAAGTTATGGTGTAAAAATGTTTTTTGTTAAAGAAAGACAAGAATCTGATAGTACTAAATTTTAAAATTATAAAATCCCAAATCAGATTTATTATTAAGAATTTATAAGGCAATGATGAGATTTGATAAATAATTCACAATTTATTTTATAGGAAATACCTTATTGAAAATTTTGCAATTTTAAATTTTTTTATGTCATTTTTCCTATAAATAAATCTAATTATTAATATTTTAAGTAATAGTAAATCCTTGACTCTCTCACCTAAAATAGCTGACAAAACTTAAAAATGGATAGCTTATCAACCGACGCGTTATACATGAGAATCAAACCAATTTATTAAATGTCATTATCATCATATATATTTATACATATCACACAAAACCAACCGACACGTTATACATGAGAATCAAACCAATTTGTTAACGTCATTTTATCATTACACGCGCGCGGTCGCGCGCACACCACACAAAACTTAGTCTTTTTAATTATTGAATGATCCTTTAAGTCTTAAGTATATTGAATGAGCCTTAAGTTCCGGTGGAAAAAAAAATTGAATGAGCCTTAAGTCTTTTTAATTATAATACTACCTCTGCTTCTAATAAATATAAGATACAGTTGATTTTTTTTAGAGAGATTAAGAAAGCTAAATAAATTATTTTAAAGTACTCATATCCATCGTTTTTTCTCCAAACTAGTTAATTTGACTTATAAAATAACATATAATTTAATGATATACAACATATACTATCATTAAGTAATATATTGAGAAAACTGCAACTAGGTCCCAATTAACAAACTTAATGGCAACCAGGCTTCTCGAAATCATCGAATTGCGGTGAAGTTTCAAGAGACATGAGTGCTATTAATTTCAAACATGAAAGTACAATTTTGCCCTTTGTTAGTAATGACAAGTTTAAAGCAACCAATGATAAGTTTAGAGTATCCATTGACATCTTACACGGCAATAAGTGACTACAGAAAATAATAGCTCAAAAAGCTTATACATGTTGTTCCTTTCTTGTATCATCCCTTGTTGGTTGTGTCATTCTTTTCTACATATACATGACCATGTTCTCCATTGAATTTAATAAAATGTTCTTCTCTTTCATCTTCTACAAGGTCTATAGAGGTTGTTGCATCAAAGTTCAACATGAATTTCATAAAAATTCTACTACTTTCTTTTCTAACAATTGATGCTATAATTATTCTCAACTCCTCATACGTGGTGCTTTTCTTTCTGATTTTTGTTCCAATGCTACCCCCCACATATTGCAAATCATATTCTCCTCCATTTAAAAATTGTCCCCCTATATGAAAGAAACATGATATATGCTTTCCAAACGTACTCGCCATCCTTTCTGTCAACTTGCAGCACAAAGTTGTCATTAACATCTGCATGAACCACATTAACAACTTTATAGCACTGTATTGACAACACATTTTGAAATCGCATAATAGAGGTTATAAACACATAAAGCTTTATCCTTTCCATTTATCCCTATCTAAGTGCATAAAAACAAAGCATAATCTCCATAGCAGAAATTCATACCCTTCCACACACTCAATGAAACAACAACATAAATCATAAAGGCAACAAACAATTAACAATCATTGGATGCTCTAAACTTGTCATTACTAACAAAATAGCAAAATTGTACTTTCATGTTTGGAATTAATAGTATCTAGTTCCCTTGGGACTTCATTATAATTTAATGATTTCAAGGGACCTAATTAACATTAAATCTGTTAATTGGAACCTGATTATAATTTTTCTTAATATAATTAGTTTTCTTAACTTCTCCAAAACGAAGTTAACTGGGTGTTATATTCATGTCTTGGTGAGCTGGCACGATGTTTACCAATTGCACGTAGACTAACTAAACAACAAATTAATATTCCACTCACACATCTCCTTTCTATATATATATATATATATATATGAAACCCTTCAAACACTGTACAACCAAGCACAAACCCCAACCAAGACGGGTTTAAAGTTTTGTCAACGTTTATAGCAGCACCAACAATTAATCAAGCATGAAGGTCACACCAATGATTTCTTTTTTTCCATATTCTGTTTGTGTGTGTGTTATAGTTTTGTTCATCAAACCCTTGCTAGCCAACTGAACTCTGTTTTAATGTCATATTGCAGCAAAAGATAGTTGTACAGGTACCTGCAAATGAAATGTGACAAATGCAGAAGCAAGGCCCTGAAAATCGCATCAGGGGCAAAAGGTGATGCATCTACTAAAATTATTTTCATCAATTCGATCAAATAAGATTAGTTATAGTAAGCATGATATGGCAGAAAGTTAGTTCTTCTTAGTGCTTTTAAGACAGAACTTGCTTAGAAACGTTTTGTGAACATGCAGGCTGGGTGGATTCAGTGGCGCTAGAAGGAGGAGATCGGGATCGAGTGGCGGTGATCGGAGAAGATGTCGATTCGGTTTGTTTGGCCAAGGATCTGCGGAAGAAGTTCATCCATGCCACCATTGTGAGTGTGGAAGAAGTGAAACCGAAAAAAGAAGACAAGAAAGAAGAAAACAAGACTGTTGTGGAATTGCCTCTGTCACTGTTCTTATCCTCCTTATACTATCTTTGTTTGTGAACAGTACCGTGATGAAACTTGCTCCGTCATGTGAGCGATAACTTTCCGGTTTATCATTACAAGTCCCATCTGCGTGAATATTTGTGAGTTTTCTGTTGGATTTTGGTTCTAAGTCCGCCCTTGATGAGTTGGACTATTTGATTAGGATACAAATAACCTAATTAAATAAGAATCAAATCAGTATTAATTGTGGATCGGGAAATAAATTAGTATTAATTATGAAATTGTTAATTGAGAAAGAAGTCATCATAATTCAGGAAATTAATTGAGAATTAATTTTCCTGATTACTAACTTGGAGGGCAAGAAGGAGTGCATTTAACTTCCTAATTAGTGGTCATCTAAACTACTATAAATAGGATGTGCCTCCCTCAGTTACAATCCATCCTTGCTATTGAATCATCTAGCAATCTCTCTTCTCTTCTATCATCTTTCTTATTCTAATGATCTATTGTGCCAATCCTAATTAGACTCTAGTAGTCTAATAATTGTGTGGGCACTATTATAGAGTATTGGAGCTTTGATCCGGATCCGAACGTGGATTCGCCCTGGTACGTTAGTCCATCCTCTCTCACCTTTTATTTTCCAACATTTTCAGTCTAAATACAGATAGATAGCAAGATATTGCCACTGTCCTGTGTTGGTTAATTTGATAGTATTGCTTTCATAGTTATGTTATTTATTGCATTAAGCGAAATGAATATCATTTTGAAATTTATATGTGGTGTGAGATGTAAATTATTATTAAATCAAAATAGACATACAAGAGTTTTTTCGACTAAAATTACATTATTATTTTTTATACGAAATTTCATTATTAATATTTAACTACACGGAATTCAAATTTGTATACCAACTTAATTAGCTTGTTGCTTTCGTTATTTTTTTCTTCTTGGTTGCATTTTCCAAGAGAACTATTACATTTCTTTTGTCTTGTTTTCATATAGATACATAAATTTCAAGTCATACCAAGATGATTGATTCATACCAATATGCAAAGTACATTCCAAGAAATCTAGTCTTATTGATCATATTTATGCATTGACTAGCTAAGACGGGATTGAATTCTTTTGATATTTTTTATTACTATATAGCTCTCTTCATAAATCCCCTTCTTTCATTTAATCATTAATTTAGTTGTTTTAAGGGCAAAAGATTAGTAATTGCAACGTTAAATCAAGTATATCATTAGTTTCGCTGTAGAGTAGGATTTTTAATCATATTTATAAGAGCATTTTAAGTGAATATAATAATAATAATAATTTAGTGGGCTCATTTATAGATGAATTAGTTAAAATCCAAAATTTCATTTGGAGTGTCCATATTTAATATTCAGCTGTACCTTAAATAGAATTGTTTCCATTTAAAGGACACCATGTGCCCAAAAAAATTAAGAAATTCTAAATGTATGGCTTCATTTATAGTGTATAAACTAAGTTTTACATTTAGTAGCGGTGGAGTACGATAATTAAGTCAAACGAATATTCCCCAAAGAACAAACTTATTGTCTCTTGTTTGTGGGTTTGTACGATCCATGAAGACGTATAAACTTTGGCCATTGCCAACTAAACACGTAGTGATGAAGACATAAGGTTTGGCCACTGCCAATTAAACACGCAAGTGAAGACTATTAGTTATATACTGACCCAATGAATCAATGATGTCAATTGGTCCTTCAACATCGTATCATGAGAGCAGCCTTCCACCATTTTAAAATACCACTACCCTTTTTATTATAAGTCACTTGTAGGGTTATTAATCACCATTTTTCAATTTCACCTTTATTTAATTCTCGTTGGAAATAGAGAAAGAGGAGAGAAATATGATAAAAATTTGTAAATGAGAGAGAAAAAAACTTTAATAAGAGTAAATTTAAAATTTTTTATCAATTTAATGCATTCTTTAATATGTGAGAATGAGTTACAAACTTCAGATTTGGCGCCAAATGAATTTCATAAAAAAAGAGAAGAGTGTTACAAATGAAATGATCTATATGACAAGGATAGCCCCCCAGTTTATTACGGCAGTTTAGACAAAAAGTAATATTCTTATATTTTTGTAATGCATAGATGAAGGTTTCTTATATATTTGTGACTTCGTGAGTCTAAGTCTTTCAATTTGAATCAAACTAAAAAAATATTATAAATTGTAGATTAAAAGTCACGAGTGTTAACTGTTAGGAATTGATAATATTTCAGCACATTTTCTTCTCTTTTCATTTATTTTTGGGTTCAAATTGTGCATAAAAAAAGTTATAGAAGAAAATGTGATGTGACAAAAATAAACTCAAATTTTTGTTGAATTATGAGTTAAATGCATATAGTTATGATTATTGATGAAAGTTAAAAAGCTCATGAATTCCTCCTCCTTGTAGATGGAAGATGACAAGTTAAAAGCTCTCAAAGATTATAAGAAATTGTGAAGAGAAGGAAAGAATGCAAGAAGATAAAAAAGAACACTATGGAAGATAAACCTGCATTTGTTGTGGAATTGCTGCAGCTATGCCATTGCAAAATTACCTCAAAAGATGACCTCTCTGTCTACCCTTTGGCCATGGATTCACTATAGCCAAGCCACAACAAAATCACCAAAACAAAAAAAAACACTGTCTTTGTTTGAAAATTCACTATAGGTTAGCTATAGTGAACCGACGGTGAATGCGTGAAATTGATGTTGTGCGTTTTGAAAATTGAAGTAGAAAAACAAGTATAAAACCTAGGGATCAGCTGAAAATTACTCATTCTATACTTCTTGGATGTTTTGGGTGCTAGAGTTTTGCATTTTCAAGAGTTTGGAGCTTTGGGTTGGAGTTAGAAGAGGTTTGAAGCTTCAATCCTTGGTTTTTCTCATTCTTCTTTCCTTTCTTTGCTATTTTTTTGATATGACTGTAATTATTTTGGAAAGTTGTGGCTATTTTTATGATTATTTGTAGTTAAACTTTTCATTCTAGGATTATTTTGAACTTTTGTATGGATTAAGACTTGATTATTTCTCTCTTTTAGTAGTTAATGATATATATGTGTTGATTTTACCCTCTACTTAATGCTCTTGAATGTTTGGCCACGATTTATATTGATTTGTTCATTTAGATTGACTTGAGTAGCTAATATAGGTGTAGAACTTAGTTAAAATTATGCTTGACTTGAAATTTACTTTATAAATGAATAATTTGTTGGTTAAATAAAGATATATTTACTAACTTTGTATTATCACATTAAAGTTGTTGCTTAGAGTTGATTTTCATTAATTGTAGCAAAAGATTGTGCATTTTAATGAAAACAGAAACTTGATTTTGACTTGAGAGAACTTTCTCAAGTGCTTTTGAACCTTAGACTAATACATATATTCGTTGAAATACTATTAGAGAGGAAATAAATGTAGTTTTATGAAGTTTAAAGGGGAAAAATAATCCTAGATTCCATTTAATCCTTACAGTTAAAGAATCAATTGCCTTTATCACTTTTTAATCTTAAATGTAGTTTTCCAATTTTCTTTCTACATCAAAAACTTACTTTAACTCAACTTAATGGAATTTACTAAGCCTTTTAAAAGTAGTTTTCCAATTTTCTTTCCACATCAAAAAATTAGTTTAGCTTAACTTAATGGAATTCACTAAGCCTCTTGCTTAACCAATTTGTTGATCAAATCTCTATGGAAACGATCTCTATGACTTGGCGCGACTCATGTCCTGCTATGTGAATAACAAGGTCGATCTCTCTTATTATTAAACCACAAATGTTCAGACACAATTGTAGTTTAATATCCGTTAATTGTCCTACTGATGTTGACATTGACAAATAGACTTATTATTAATGGAAAATTCATGAAAAAAGAATTTAAAAATAATAAAGGACAAAAAGATGTTTTGAATATTCATAATGTCATGGAGGTGTGAGGGTTTGATTTGTCCTTTTCAAAATTAAATGGAAATGATAGAAATGTCCCTCTGAGTTTAAAAAATGTGATTTCATTTTTTTTAAGAGTTTAATAAGTTCAGATAAATTTTAACAAAATTTTTTAATATTTTCACAATTTTTAATTTAAAAATCATTATTTGCTACAATGACACAGTATTGATTCCCATTTTTGATGAAATTTTATCATAACTTGTTAAAACCTTGTCTGAACTTGTAAAACCTCTATCAGAAGTGAGAATCAATACCATGCTATTGTAGTAAGTGGTGAAATTTGAATTGAAATCTATGAAAATTTTATCTGAACTTGTGAAACTCTTATCAAAAGTGGGAATCAATACTGTGCAATGGTAGCAAGTTAAGTGGTGATTTTTGAAATGGAATTTGTGAAAATATTATCAGAACCTGTTAAAAATCTTATCTAAAATTGTGAAACCCTTATCCAAAGTGAGAATCAATATCCTACCATTGTAGTAAGTGCTGATTTTTGAATTGGAATTTGTAAAAATCTTACGAGAATTTGTTAAAACCTTATCTGAACTTATTAAACCCTTCTAAAAAATGGAACTCATTTTTTAAACTCAGAGGGATTTTTCTATCATTTTTATTTTATTTTGAAAAGGATAAATCAAACCCTTACACTTGTATGATATTATGAATATTCGAAATACCAATATATTTTTTAACATTTTTAAAATTCTTTTTCTGAAAATTTTCATATTATTAATTCTTGCTACCATTTACGTAATAAGGTATTCTTTCCATATCACACAGGGATTATGACTCTTTATTGATGTTTGTATCAAACGAGCCTGTGCATCACAAGGGGTAACCCGTCTAGTTCTTATTTGTTACTACAGTATAAAATTAATATCCCACTGGCGGTTGCATTAGTTTTCCTTAATCTTTCTTTTTCATGATCTACTTCTTCTATACATGTGCACACTGGTTGTTGTAGTATCACGTGGGTGACCCAGTTCGATCCCCGTGCAACCACGCCAAAATTGATGGGGCTTCTGTCATTAAAGTTATCAGTTTTACCAAGAATAAATTACTCATCTTGTTGTTTTTACAAGTAACTTTTTTTCTTCTCTTTTTTTATAAGCAACGTTTATCTTGTATATCAAAATTTAAATTATTTTTCTTCTTCTATTAAATACATATATTTATATTAATTACTCTCCACTCACCACTAATTCTTTTTTATTTATTCATTTATCACACATTATCTCTCATATTAATTACGCCCTTAGGTCTTATTTAAAAACAATTTTCTCTCTCATAGAGTTGATCCCTTTTTTAAGTAACTTTTATTTTGTGTCTGAAAAATGTAAGCTTCTTTTTTCTATTTTACCCTTATTAAATACATATATTTATGATTAATTATTACACACACAAAGAGTTATCTCTCATACTTTTTATTCATTTTCTTTCTTATACTTTTTTCATACAAAGGGGCATATATGAAAAAAAATGGTATTTTTGACATACTTATTGTTTTGAGCTACTAATTCGTTTTGCACAATCAATAGAAAAGTTGCTTATAAATAGAACCGGAGGGAGTAACGTTCTCAAAACATTATGGCTAATTACTCCCTCTGGTCCTTTTTATAAGAAACTTTTATTTTTATTGTGCAAAACGAACTAACGGTTAAGATTAGTTAAAAATAATAAATGTGTCTAATATATCATATTTTTTTCTAAATATGCCTTATTTATTAAAAGAGTATAGGAGAGAGAATGAGTAATAAATATGAAAAAGTATGAGTATAAAATATGAGAGAAAATGTGTAATAAATAAGTAAATGAAAGAAAATTAGCCGTGAGTGGGGGATAATTAATATAAAAATATGTATTTAATGGAGTAGAAAAGAAAAAAGTAGTTTGAATTTACTTATAAAAAATATCAATTTTAAGAGAGAGAAAATTGTTTATAAAAAGCATAGGAGGCAGTATTATATTGATCATCGAGGACCCCATGAATGCACGTGCCTTTGAAGTATTCTTTGGTTTTTTTTTTTGGCCCGACCTTTGAAGTGTTCTATAGTCTTATCTATTTTTCACATTAATGTGCATGGACCCTTTCAAATTTTAGTCACACCAACCTGGAAATTATATACTATAACATTTATGGCTTTTGATTATAACATATTAATTTAAATTCGAGTATTAACTCTTTAGTACCCCCAAATAGATGGTATATCTTAGAACATATTTTTTTGTTTAATTTTTAAGTCTTAAATTCAAAATTAATCGAACGCCAAATAAATAAGAATTAATCTTACTTAACGTGTATCTAACTTTCTTCTACTTGACCTAAGTTTTATTGATCATCAGTTGTATTGTTATGGGTAACTTAACGTCATGTATCTGGCCAAAAAAGTCAACGTCACGTAAGTTCACCAATGACTTCATGACACCTGGATTTCTTTACACATCATCACTAACCCCAACTCTCTCCGTCTCTCTCCGTCATTCCCAAGCCCAGCCAAAGCCAAAGGAAACCCCGAGTCCTGTTGAGACCTGATACGGCGGCGATTGGGGACTACCGATACGGCGGCGATTATAGAGGAGAGGATGACGGTGAACCCTCGGCTGGCCATTCCACAACAGTAGCCGACTAAAAAAACCTGAACTCTATTTGCTGTTAATAGCAGATACGACGACGATCGTGGACAGCAGATACAGCGACGATTGTGGAGGAGTGGATAACGGTGTCCAAGGCCAACTATAGCGGCCATCAATACATAGGACTACAAAGAGGTTGGTGGAGAGGTTGCTGGTACAGGACGGTGGCTCGAACTATCTGCAATAAGGTATTTTTCTTACCCTTTTGATCAATTGGCTCTCTTACTTGTTGGAAAATTTAATGCCCAAGAATTTTAAAGTAAAATCCACTGTCAATACGTTCTGGAAGCCTTTGGTTATAGCATTATGAGCATTCTGATGTGTATGGTATATCATTGTGCAAGGAGTTGAGGCAGATCAAAGGTCTCTCTTAACCCCTCTAGCTTTCCCTCATCCCGTTCACTTCATTCACACACATTTAATTGTATAAATATGCTCGTTTTATCTCTACTAATTAATTGCTGAGTAGACAGGGGGAACAAACTAGATTATCAAACTGATAGTTTTCTGAACTATGTTGTTTATTGTCATTTAACAATCCAAGGAAACTTAAGTTAGGTGTAAGTATTAGACAGAGATATTTTGGCAATGCTATGAGCTTGTGAAATCTATCCAGAAATTAGTATTTAGCCACATTTTACAATAGTCACTTTGCTTGTTTAGTAACCACTAGTGGAGTTTCATTGGGTGGTTTTGTCACCTGGTTTGGGGAAGATAGTTATAAACCCCCATTTTCTTTGAAATACCCTTTACCATAGATGCAAAAATAGTTCCTAGGTTGAGCATTGCTGATAGCAAATGTCTGATTATCTTAAAGTTATTGCATTGTGGATGGATAACATTGCTTGATGAATTAATCTAAAGGAGATTTGGAATTGAGCGGACATTGCTTGTTTGGATGCATGGACAATGAAACCCTGGAACATGTGTCATTTGGATGCCCTTTTACAAAGGCAATTTGATTTGGATGTTTCTCTCTTTGTACTCTAAACTCTGCAATGTCTACAAATGATGCTTAGTAGGCTTTCCAAGAATTTCTGCCAGTCTCAGGATCTACTAGTCTACATCTTTTTATTTGCTTGTATGATTTACCCCTTCAAGAATTTGTTTGTAATAGAGATTCAAATACAGGAAATATGAAGTAGAAAAGCATGTTTTTTCTAGGAGTATTAGGAGGCTCTTTCCTTTTACTGCCTATATGAACTCAATGTAATAAGTTTGCTCTATATTAATATAATTTTGCCTTTTTCTTAAAAAAAAGGAGATTTGGAATGTGTTTCTCTTATATTGAGGAAATATGATCCATATCATTTCTTGCTCCAGTGAATATTGATGTTTTAGGCTGTAAACAAAATTTAACTGCTTTTAGTCTTGCTTTTTGTTATAATTGAGTTGTTTTGATTAAAAAAAGGTAAACCCACTGTAAGCACATCCTCAAAACTTGAAGCAATGTGTCCTCTTGTTGATATTCAGCTTGCCAATATAAGGAATTTTTTTATTAATTTGTTGGCATTTTTGTTAGTTCAGCCGGCTGTTTCTTTTCCCGTGTTACAGACTGTACTCCTTTCTTGGGATCCTTTAATCACATGGCGGGTTAGTTCAATGAATTTATCTTTTTCTTACTTTTGGTTTTAGTGCACATGCTTCAATTATTTATTCATCGTTTTGTTTTCCTTTTTTTGTTGGTTTTCTTTTTTGTTGTTTCTTTTTTTTAATATGTACTTCATTATTTTGTAAATATTTTACAGAACATGAAGTAAATGAAACAAATTTAACTCCATATGTGGGTATGGAGTTTGACAGTGAAGAACAAGCATATAGTTTCTATAATGCATATGCTGGACTTATCGGATTTAGTATTAGAAAAGAGTGGGTAAATAGAAGCAAGACAGATCATAAGACTGTGGTATCTCGAAAATTTGTGTGTTTCAAAGAAGGGTTTAAAAAAGTGAATGACTATGAAGGAACAAAGACTCGTAAAGATTTGAGAACTGGTTGTTTAGCTCAGTTGACTATTAATCGGCAAACAAATGGAAAATATGCAGTTACATCCTTTGAAAAGGAACATAATCATGCTTTAGCTACTCCAAGGAGTAAGCATAAATTGCCATCTCAAAGAAAGATCTCTAGTGCTCAAGCAACTCAAATTGAGCAAGCAGACCAATCTGGTATACGACAAAAATTAATTTTTGAATTCATGAGTAAGCAAGTTGGCGGACGTGAAAATGTTGGGTGCACTCTCAAAGATATTAGCAATCATTTGACTAGTAAGAGGATGGCAGAAATAAAAGAAGGTGAAGCTTATTCATTGCTTCATTATTTTGAATCAAAACATTATGAAAATATATCATTTTTTTATGAAATTCAACTTGATGTTGAAAATCAAATCACAAATATTTTTTGGGCTGATGCAAAAATGATCACATATTATTTTTATTTTGGAGATATGGTGTCTTTTGATACTACTTATCGCACAAACCGTAACTTGAGACCATTTGCACCCTTTGTTGGATTCAATCAACATCGACAGACTGTAACATTTGGTGCTGCATTATTATATGATGAAACTAGTGAATCATTTGAGTGGTTATTTAAAAATTTTATGAAAGCTATGTCTGGGAAGAAACCAAGTACAATATTTATAGATCAAGATCCAGCAATGGCAAAAGCAATAGCGAAAGTTTTTCCTGAATCATATCATCGTTTGTGTGCTTGGCATATCTCACAAAATGCTTGCAAGCATGTTAATCATGCTTACAAGAAATCATATTCTTTTGCTGCAGATTTCAAAAGATGCATATGTGATTATGAATATGAGAGTGACTTTCTTAATGCATGGGAGTCAATGCTTGACAAGTATGATCTTCGTCAAAATAAATGGTTGCAAGATTTGTTTCAAAAAAGAGAAAAATGGGAATCAGTATATGGGCGGCATGCCTTTTCTGCAGGAGCTACAACAACCCAATTGAGTGAAAGTTTTAATGGTCGATTAAGAGGTTATATGAAGCCTACGTTAAATGTGTTGGGTTTCTTTAGAAATTTTGAGAGGTTGATAGAGGACATGAGATATAAGGAGCTGGAGGAGAATTATGAAATGAGCCAAACTTTGCCACCATTAAATTTAGACATCCTCTTATTGAAAAATGCAAGAGAAATCTATACACGAGCTATCTTTTTTCGAGTTAGAAAGGAATATGAGAAATCATGTAACATACTCTTCAAGGAATATAACCAAGTTTCAAAAATATATGAATATAAAGTGTGTGTAATGGACGGCATAGTAGATCACAAGGTTACCTATAACTCTGAAGATGAAACAATTGAGTGCAGTTGTAAGAAGTATGAATTGACTGGTATCTTATGTTGTCATACTCTTCGAGTACTTATCTTGTGGAATAAACTTGTTATTCCTCCAAGGTACATCCTTAAGAGATGGACCAAACATGCTCGGAGTGGATGTGTTCTTGATAATAGTGGATGTATAGTCAAAGAAGATCCAAAGTTAGATGTCTCAAATCGTTTCAAAGATTTATGCCGAATTGCAGTTGAGATATCAAGTAAGGCTGTAGAGTCTAATGATGCTACAACTTTTTTAACAAAAAAGTTTGTAGAATTAGGTGTGGAAGTTGATAAAATATTGAGCAAAAGTTCTTCCATTTCAAACCAACAAGATGTTCGCGAAGCTATGACAAATGAGGAAAAAGATTCATTTCAAGTAAATGGATTGAAAAAAAAAGAGGGCGTGTCTCGTGTTAAAGGTCGTCCTAAAAGTTGTCTAGAAAAGAATTTGAAGAGAAAACGGCGTTAAAAGGTATTTATAGAATACTTACATTTCATGTTTGATTATTTTTTTTGTCTATCTTATAAAATTCTTACATTCATATTTTTCATTTTAATTTGACCCAGGTTGATATGTCAAAGAATAATTTACGTAGAGAGCAAGAAGCTACATTTGGAATAAAGCAAGGGCAGAACTATCTTATTAGATCATTTAGAGGGGATATTTTTCTTGTTACTTATTTACATTCATTTGAAATTTAAGTAGCATACTTGCTAGATTAACATTTTAAAATTTTTGGTCAATGCCTTGATATTTTTCCAAGTTAATTTAAATTTTTTTTACACGTAGTTGCAATTTGTTCGAATGGACATTAGGTTCAGTTTCAATGTTCATCTTATTTGGTCATTGGTATCATACTTTTTCTAGTTGCAGTTTTATTTTTGTGCCACTAACAAATATCAGTATATTAACTCAGGAGACCAATAAACAAAATAAACAAAGTGGATGGCTAAGTCCAAACCAAAGCAGCACAAAGTAGGAAATACCAATAAACACATACAAGCACAAATTTACCTTCTTCTTTTTTTTTGTCATTTTCAAAATCAACAATTACAAATATACGGTCCAATGCCAAAATCAACACCACATTATAAATGAAAAAAATACACAATGATCATCTAGGTTCTAGATAAATTTATTGGTTATTGTACCACAGTAACAAATTTTCATAATTTAGTTAATTGTCTTCCAATTGAAACACAAGTCTCTGCCGAATGTAGATCTTCTCAGTCCAGATTATCCTCCAACACCTAGAACCAAAAGGACAAAATTCAATCATTCAGAACCAAATGAGCATTCATCTGTTTTTGCAATCTTCCTGATGCATAAATGGGCATAAGTACATGCAAAGAATGCAATTTGTTATTATGATAAAATATGTAAATGGTTATATCATAATCAGATTGTGACACAACCTTAAAACCAAAACAGCAACTTGGAGAAGAGAACAAGCACCCCACACAATATCATTTTTCACTTGGGTGAATCCCACATCATGTAGTTGGCAACACATACTGCAAGCCCCAGCCAATTGTGAAATCTGATGAAACATTATTGTGAGCTCATTTTTTGTTCTTCAGACAAGACTACGTCATTATCTAAGGCAAATTGGACAATCACCTCAGGACTTAAGGTTCTTGATTTCCTCAATGCTAAGGAATTAAGCTCCCATGAGTTGCATCAAGAATGACGCCAATTTTAAGATGAAATCCTCTCAAGCTTTATCACTATATTGATAATGAAAACAGGGTTTGATCTGATTCAAAATTCACAAGAACAGAACACATTTGAGCAATCAAGCTTTGATGGTGCAGAGCATATTGAATAGAATGTCAAAGACCAACATGATTGCAGCTCCAAAGACTTAATATATAACAAGAGTGAGTTCCATGCTGCAAATATATAGATATAGATTTTGATCACATCCAAAGACTTAATATATAACAAGGTGAGGAAATCCATATTAAATTTTTGGTAGATAAAATTGAATCTTACTTTGGATAATTTGGCCCATTTATATAAGAATTAAGCTCAAAAGCATGTCTCCTAGGAGCTCCAAATATAGCCTAGATGCTGCAGGTTGGAAACTTCTACCAGGATTAACCCTGAAAAAAAATAGAGAAGAATCGCTCATCAATGCCCAAAATAACAGCACATTGGGGAACCCAAAATGTAGACGCCATTTCAATCTGATCAGATGGTAAAGTAGTGAATAAAAAAGGGAATAGAAGCAACTGCAATAAGAAATGACTCAACAAATTGATCACCTCTAAATCAGAAAAGTAAAAGCAAATTTGGTAGATCAAAATTGAATCACACACACACCTTACATAGAGTAGAGCAAGAACAAAGCATAATGGAGGCACGATCTTGGACATGAAGGGTCACAACCCTTTCCCTTGGTCATCTCTAGGACATCGTTCCAGGACTTCCTTAGGCAGAAACCTCCATGGATAAGCCAAATCGTCGTCGCATCTTCACCGTCATCCTCTCCTCTATAATCGCCGCCGTATCGGGTCTCAACAGGACGTAGGGTTTCCTTTAGCTTTGGCTGGGCTTGGGAATGACGGAGAGAGACGGAGAGAGTTGGGGTTAGTGATGAAGTGTAAAGAAATCCAGGTGTCATGAAGTCATTGGTGAACTGGAGGAATTGGTCCTATGGCACTGGACATAAGTTTTTTCCTTTTTTGTTTAATTTTTAAGTCTTAGATTCAAAATTAATCGAACGCCAAATAAATAAGAATTAATCTTACTTAACGTGTATCTAACTTTCTTCTACTTGACCTAAGTTTTATTGATCATCAGTTGTATTGTTATGGGTAACTTAACGTCATGTATCTGGCCAAAAAAGTCAACGTCACGTAAGTTGATGTTTTTGTAAAACTTTTTTATTATATTTAATATATTTAAAATAGAAAAACTAATAGTGAATAGATCGATTGATCATGAATTCAAACTGTAAAATAAAAAAAAATTCATGTTAATAGAGTTATCCAATCAAGGGACTCTTATGTTAATAATCGGAGGCAGTATGATTTTATATATGCCCTTGAAGTAAAATAGTGGATTCAAATCTTCATCACAAGAGCTAATGAAATGATAATTTTCATCACACAAAAAAAATATTGTACTTTGATATCTATATTATATTTAATACATATTTTGTACACTCCGCCCAATTCTTAATATAATATTACTATTTTTTTGCCGGAAAATATAATACTACTATTCAATTTGTATTTCAGTTTTTTCATTAAAGTATATATTATATTAAGCACTGAAGGGAGTATATATAATACAATTTCTATATGAAATTACATAAAGCATAAGTCATGAATGCAGCAGGTAAAGAATGTAATATATATATATATATATATATATATTTGCATGGTTAATTTGAACATGTATTTTGCTAAAGGGGAAAATAATGATTTAAGCGCTGATTATGGGTAAAACGAAAGAAAAGTCAAATAATGTACGGACGCAATATGAAGAAATTTGGAGGCAAACTAGTTAATAATTTAATGCACAAAACGAGTAAAAAATGTAATATAATAAATAGGGAGAATTACATTTAGGTCCCATTGAAAAAAAAATGAAGAAATGGTCCCTGTAGATTGTAAAATGAAAAAATGGTCCCATTAACAACTCCATAAGCCTGTATTGACAACTCATTAACAACTCCAGGAGCCTGTATTGACAACTTTATGAGACCATTTTTTCATTTTACAATCTATAGGGACCATTTCTTCATTTCTCCTCTTCCTTAGGACCTGAATATAATTCTCCCATATAAATACTACTTCATGGCCTTCATTGGCCTCTCCATTCTCAACCTCAGTAAACACTTTATTCTCCTTTTCCCTTTAAATTCCCTCATTCTCATTCGCGTATCGCCTTTGATGTGCACGCAATCTATTGAGGAGTCACGGATGTCCACCACCTCACACTTTGACGGCATTCTTGACGGAAGGACTGATGAATCTAACAGCAAAAACTCAAAGGTTCTCATAAAAAAAAAAAAAAAAAAGTATAATAACGACCTAATTCGAAACTAGAGGAAATTATAAGGACTGGTAGATCCATTTTCCCCATTTTTTATTCATTATTTATGAAGTTCAAGTTTTTCACCCTTCGTAGTTGTTCTATCAGGACTTCAAACTGGTTGTTGAAGCCGGGTCCAACATTTCCAGCCGGCTCGCAACCAAATAAATCCTTGTTCACATATATAGCCATGGAAAAAAAAAAAAAAAAACTCTAATAGGGATTTGAAAGCACAGTCCTTTGCTTATCAAGTAATTACAATTAATCACTATAGGATTTAAGTAGACAAAATGTTCAAATATTCCTCTTCCGGAGAAGTACACAAAGTAGCAAAGTAGCAATAAATAGGAAGCCTTGACCAAACACACAGACAAGGGGTGGCCAACATGCGACAAAACAAAATGAAACGACATAATCTAAGCCAAGAAAAGAAAAACTTTCGCCATGCACAAAACAACTAAAAAGAAACATCAGTAAGTTATACCACCCCTCACAATGAAAGATTCTGGCTCATGAATGAGATCAAACCTCTACCATGCATCCCCTAGTAGAGTATTACCCCTCACACCCAAGTGTGATTAAACCTCTGCTAGCCACTAACTGGGTAAACTATCCCTCACAATTAATGGATACGAGTCTCACACTCATGTAAGATAATTTCTCCGCTACTTTTACTAAATACACACGCAGCAGAATTTATATTTATATATATATATAGAGCCCCTCACAATGATGAGGTACGGGTCTCACACCACGTGAGTGTCTTAAGCCTTGGCTTTGAGAGAAGAGTTACTTTGTTGATGGGATTTTGGTATTTTCATGAAGCTTGTGAAACCCTCACTTCTTCATCAGCTATATCCAATCTGACACCTTGTGAGTGATGAGTGAGATTTAATGTTGAAGTCGTTGATGAACAAGAAAGTAGCGCAGCACTACTCTCCTACATAGGACCAAAGTAATAGGTAAAAGTTGAGATATATACACAAACTTGTCATAATGCTTCTGATTACTATTCAAAATGTTCATATCGTTCATTATTAACCTGTGAAGTACTGGGAGGGTCTTTGTTCTTCATGAATTTGAAAGTGCTGCACTCTCCAACAATGAAGGTCTTGTTGCACTTACTCCCAGATCCTTTCTTGTTACAGTAACCTTCAAAATCCCGTTTATAAAATGGGACTTCCTTAATCAAGAACAATCCAACTTCCTTAGCTATCTCCTCTATTTTCCACTCACTGAATGGATGTGTAGTCTTGTGTGTGACGTGTATTTCTCCATCTTCACTAACCATTTCTCTACTACTCTTCATAAACCCTCTCACCAGATCCCTGTGTAACCTGAAATTCAATGAATTCCATTATAAGAAGCTAGTTATATTCAGTAACATTCATATATATAACGCACCTTACTTTTCCTTTAATTTTAAATTATTTTTTAACTTGTTTTACACTCGAAGAAATTAATTACTCAATTCCTCTAGACGACAGCTCTGAGAAGAGGAATCCTGCGTGGGGGAAGTTGAAGATGATTCGATCAAAAAGCTTGTTTTTGAGAAAAGCATGATCGCTCATTGCGTGTGCGTCAACTCCATGCAGAATGGTGCTGCCTAGGTTCTCCAGTTGGAGCAAGTTGTCTAGGGCTCTTGAGTACTTCCATGTCAATGCATCTGAAATAGTTGCTTCATCGTCAAGAGCAACTTAACAATAACCCATTACCTATTTATTTATTCCCATTTTTATATATATATGGGATTTCATAATTAAATTAAATTATTTAACAGTGATGAGATATATACCTTTGGAGTCGAGAGAGGTGGCAACCATGTTGGAGGCAGACCCAAAAGCCTTAGCCAAGCATAATGAGAATGAGAAGTCTCCTTCACCAACAAGCAGTATCTTATGCTTGCTGCTGTAGTGCCTTATCCTCTTCTCTTCCATCGATCCTCACCACTCAAATTTGATTAACTCATCATGAAGAGAAGATTTTTATATAGGTATTAAAGGAGAATGAGGCCTTGAATATATATATATATATATATACAAACACATGGAAGGACACTGCGATTAGATAATGTCAATTAATTATTTAGTGCCTTGGACTCACCAATTTTCTGGGCAAGTTTAATTAGGAGATTTTGGGAACTGATCCGTGGAGCTTCCACTTTATGAGTATTCTTCTAATCTTACCCGCATCATCAATTTTCTGGATAAGTCTAATCTCATTTGCATATATTTTGGGAACTGTTGTCTGTTGAGCTCCCACAAGTCCTACAATCTACTCCCTCTACCCTACTTATAAGATCCCATGTTTTAAAAGGCCAGTCCCAATTTATTAGGTCCTATTTGAGTTTGTTTGACTAATAAATTCATTTTTACTCATTTTACCATTAATTAATTTCATAAATTACATTAATTAAACTGCTTGCTCATTCCCTTTATTCTCTCACATCATCTTTCTCACATACATTCTCTTTTACTCCCTCTGGTTTTTTTATAAGAAACAACTATAAAAATCACGCAGTTCAAAATATTAATTAAAAGTTATAAATATATCAATATATACTTTATTTTCAATGGGTTAAGGTGTAAATTTGCCTCTGAAGTTTTCGTTAGGGAGCAATGTTGCCCCGAAAGTTTTTTTCAATTTATTGTTGCCTAGAAAGTTTTAAAACGTATCAATGTTGTTCTATTCAACCTAAAAAAAGTTCCAAATAATATTGCTCTTCAACAAAATCTTCTGGAACAAATTTGTATCTTATCCTTTAATCAATTACACCTTTGTTTAGAAGGAAAGCATATAAGAGATAATGGGTGAAAATTTATTGCAGAGAGATAATAAGTGACATATATTTAATGGGAGTAACAATGAAAAAAAAACTAGTTTAAAATTTATGATAAAAGTGGTTTGTTCCTTATAATTAGGATCACCCGTGTGAGAGAAATCGTTCTTTGTAAAAATGACAGGAGGGAGTATCATTTTTTCATTATTACTCTCTCTCTTACTTATTCATAAATAACGTCATATTTTAAAAAAAAATATTTTTTCTATACATTTATTTTTTACCTAAGTTTAATTGTTTTCTTGAATGATACAATTTAGGTTAAAGGAGTTATGATGATCAATTGAAATTTCCATTTAAGTTTGAAATTCTTTGCTTGAGCATCCAATGAGGTGATAGAGAATATATATTCCCTTTGTTTCTACTCCCTCCTGTCTTATATATAAGAGTTTAATAACCGAATTACGCAGTTTAAGAATATAGTTAAAATTAGTTTAAAATAATAAGTATGGCTAAAATGAACTTTGTTTTCCAAGTAGGCCCTTATTTATGAAAGGAAAGTAAGATAGAGAAATAAAGTAAATATAAATATCACTAACATTTTAATTAATGCAATATATATAATTAATAAGGGGTAAAAATGGAAAAATACTCATTAAATGTTCAGATAACTTTTGTCAGGCTCTTATAAAAATGATTAAGAAAATTAAAAATAAAAAGGACCGGAGGGAGTATATATAAGTTGCCTTTCTTGATTATTTATTTCCCGCCAATTTCGTCAATAAATTCATGCTAGGGCAAGCCAATAATGGTGCCTGAGGTGGCTAATTGGAAAAAAAAAACCACCTAGGATATAAAGCACTCTTTAGAGAGAATTGATTATCTTTATTATAAACCACCAAATGAGTTAATAATTACACTTTATCCATGCTATGCGAAGTATGAAGAAGAAGCAAGGATTCATGGCAATCAAGATTGACTTGGACAAAGCATATGACGGGGTCAAATGGAGTTTTCTTTTTGACTACTTGAATGAACTGAGGATTCTTGAGTATCTCTGTGACATGATCAAAGCTTGTATGTCTACACCGCAAATGCAGTTACTTTCGAATGGGTGTGCTGCAAAAGCATTCCGCCCCTCTAGAGGAGCTCGTCAAGGAAACCCTATCTCACTGTATCTCTTTGTCATTATGATGGAGAGGTTAGGGCACTTAATCCAGACTGCAGTAGAAGACGGAGATTGGAAATCATTTAGGTTGTTGCGGCAAGGTACGACTATTTCTCATATCTTTTTTGCTGATGATCTTATTTTCTTTGCAAAAGCAAGTATGGATCAAGTCGGGGTGGTGAAAGCTATATTAGATGATTTTTGCGAGATATCTGGCTAGAAAGTGAACGCTAAAAAGTCGCGTATTTACTTATCAAAGAATGTGTGGGACACAAAAGGAGCAAAGAGATTAGTGAATTTTTGAATTTTTCCCCGACTTCCAATTTGGGGAAATATTTGGGAATGCCGATCTTACATAAATGAAGCACTAAGTCCTCATATAGATTTATTCTTAACAAGATGGATTCTCGCCTAGCAAGTTGGAAGCCAAACATGTTATCAATGGCGGCAAGACATACTCTAATATCGTCAGTCGTGTTAGCTATGCCATGTAGACTGTTCCCCTTCCTCTAGGTACATGTGATGAGATAGACAAAAAGTGCAGGAATTTTCTTTAGGGAAGTACATCCATGAATCGTAAACCCCATATGGTAGCTTGGGGTCAGGTGTGTTCCCTAAAAAAGGCGATGGACTAGGCTTAAGACAGGTAAGGATTCAAAATCAGGCTTATGTGATGAAATTGGGGTGGAACTTGGTACATAAATGAGATGCACTGTGGGTTCGTTTCCTTCGGGAGAAGTACAAGACGGGCAGTGATTTGGTGCCAAAAGTGGAAAAACGACGGATAGAATATAGCACATGGAAGGGGATTAGACAAAGTTGGGAAAGGGTTAGTAAGAGTATTGCCTGGAGGATTACAAATGGAACTTCGGTGTCCTTTTGGCATGATATATGAGTTCCCCACTTTGACAGATTGGAGAGCTGGACAACTCAACTGCTAACAAATGAAATACGAAAATGGAAGGTGGCCGACTGTGTATTACTCTGTCGGGCCAATGAGAGCTGAAAAAGTTTGGGCATTTATTGCCTAAACAAGTTGTGTCAGTAATCTAGAGAGTGAATATTAACCACAATGCTGGTGTGATGTTCCGGTTTGGCGATAGACAGCTGATAGTAAATTTGCTCAAAAAGCAGCGTACAAGAGGTTAGCTGGCCACGGTGAAAACCAAAATTGGTTTGGATGGAGGGTCATATGGAAGCTTAAAGTTTCTCAATGGTATAGATTATTTCTGTGGTTATGTGCCCATGGGCGTTTATTGACAAACTTGACACAAGCTCAACGGGGAATCCACACGACTGAGATGTGTTCCTTCTATCAAAACAAGAATGAATCAGTTTTGCATGTACTTAAAGACTGTGTTGTAGTAAAAGAACTCTGGAGTGAGATGCTGCCTAGTCAATGGCAATGGCATTTCTTTGAAGAAACCGATAGAAACTCTTAGTTAACATGGTGTTTACGACGTCGAGATCAGCTGTATGGCTATAAGTTTCAATACTGGTTTACGGTTTTATGTAGGCACATTTGGTTGGCGAGAAATAACCGTATTTTCAACAATAGACAGTAGAGTAAAAAGAAGCTATTGGCATGTATTAGTTCAGTGTTGTCTTAGGGTATGTTCAGTCCCATGCAACCGAAGTCTTACATTGCACCAAATACGCTAGGTGTCCTCCACCTGCCGAGGTGGTTAAATTTAATGCAGATGGGTCCCGGAATGAAGCGTCGGGATGCTGTACATGTGGTGGGCCTATATGAGATGACCACGACGGATTTGTTTAGGGGCTTATGTTTAGGATTGGACGCGGATCGGTGGTTACAGCAAAAGCCTGGGGAATTTTATGGGGTATGAAGTTGGCTTAGGAAGAAGGATTTAGGCATATTATTATTGAAAGTGATTGCAGCGAAGTATTGGAGCTAATTCAATGAGAGGTATCTGAAGAACATCATGATGCTACTGTAATCTTAGAAATTCAGTCGATGCTGGAATGTGAGTGGGAAGTGTAGAATTGTTGTTGAGAGGCGAATAAGGTGGCAGATTTCTTAGCAAGAAGAGCATGGGATATGACGGTAGATTTTCTTCTAGTTGATAGAGAGCCTGTTGAAGTTAAACGTCTGCTCACAGAAGATACTGTGATTCAACATATTTGTATTACTTTATTAGTATGTCCCGGTGTTTAATTAGTGTGAATAAATTAAGATGTCAAACTTTGCATATATATATATATATATCTGGCAAAAAAAAGTGTGCATATATATACATATACCGCATATGATTAGCAATCACCTTTAATTTGAATTTCGTTAAACAATATAATGTTTCAATTAAAAAAAAGCACTAGGATTAAGCTGACTTAAATATTTACTGGAACACGATTCGATCAACAAGCATTTCTTGGAGACTAGAATGTTAATATGCCAAGAAAAAAGAGATGAGAACTGTTTTTCATTGACCCAATTGAATTTCCTTTATGAATTTAATTAAGGCTTTAATTAAATGGGATAAGAGTATGGGGTATGACATCATTGTTCCCCAGCTCACCCAAATTTTTTTGTAATAAAAAAACAACTTGATAAACCCATCTGTAAAGTAGGTACTCACCAATTTTTTGGATAAGTTCTTCTTTTGTTTTGGACCATTACTTGATAAGTTCAATACTCACAAATTTTTTGGACAAGTTCTTTTTTTTTCCAGGGCATTAGCCCATTACTTGATAAGTTAAAGGGAAAATCACTCTCAGGTCCCAAACAACAGAGATATCTATTGAAAAGTTCCTGGAGATTCTGAAATATCAGAAAAGTCCCTAGGGACTTTTCTATGATTATTTCCTAATGTAAAATGACAAAGATGCCCACATTCTAATCTCCTTTACTCAAAATCAGACTCGTGCTTCAGCAGTAGTTGAAGACCTTGCCCTTGCTTCTCGCCTTTCATCGTTGCCGCTCTGCTCCCAATCGTCGTCCGTCGATGCTCCTCTCCCAGTCGGTGTGCGTCACTTGAGCTCCTCTCCTATTCACCATGCGTTGCTGCGGCTCCTCTCCCAGTTGTTGTGCGTCATTGCACCGCTCCGAGTCACCGTTCGTCATACAACTTAATATTTTAATGTTATATGATTTGCTATTCAGTTGTGACAGTACAGTGATGAAATTGCAAAATTAGGTACCAGCAGTTGTTTGAAATCATGATTTGTTGTAGTTACAGGGGAGACATTAATTTTGTAGACTATTGTTGGTTGGGCAGTCACCTTGTAAAAATACTCATGATGTTGTGAAAACATACATTAGAACTTGTGAAAACTGGTGTCAACTGTTGTAAAAATTGTCAGCAGGAGTTGTAATCAAATAAGCACAGTAATGAGTTAAAATCATGGTTAGCTTCTGTGAAAGTGGGAAGGTGTGCAATTTATAAACTCATGGGATAATTACAATTCACTTGTAAATGTAACTAATGCACTTGATAAAATAGGCATAACAAGTTGTTAACAACTTGATACATTATGACCAAGTCAGCTGCTCTGACACCCCCAATGGAAAATACTGATGCAGTTGTGAGATCTTGCGTTGCAAATAAATATAGTTTCATCCAGCCATGAGATGAAATTGTAAAAACGACTTAACATGTTGTTAACATATGCTTAAGAAGTTGTAAATGGACGCTTGACGGGTTGTAAACAAAGTACTTCGCTTACTTAACGTGAGAAAACCTTGTTTCTATCCAATGTGAGGTAGAAGTTGTTAAAAAGACTCAACGTGTTGTAAATGGACGCTTGAAGAGTTGTAAACAAAGCACTTTGCTTACTTAACGTGAGAAAACCTTGTTTCGATCCAATGTGAGGTAGAAGTTGTTAAAAAGACTCAATGAGTTGTAAATAGACACTTGACGGGTTGTAAACAAAGCCCTTCACTTACTTAACATGAGAAAACCTTGTTTCTGTCTAATGTGAGGTAGAAGTTGTTAAAAAAACTCAACGTGTTGTAAATGGACACTTGAAGGGTTGTATAAACAAAGTACTCCGCTTACTTAATGTGAGAAAACCTTGTTTCTATCCAATATGAGGTAGAAGTTGTTAAAAAGACTCAATGAGTTGTAAATAGACGCTTGATGGGTTGTAAACAAAGCCCTTCGCTTACTTAACGTGAGAAAACCTTGTTTCTGTCCAATGTGAGGTAGAAGTTGTTAAAAAAACTCAATGTGTTGTAAATGGATGCTTGAAGGGTTGTAAACAAAGCACTTTGCTTACTTAACGTGAAAAAACTTTGTTTTTATCCAATATGAGGTAGAAGTTGTTAAAAAGACTCAACGAGTTGTAAATAGACGCTTGACGAGTTGTAAACAAAGCACTTCGCTTACTTTACAACTTTGCTTACAAAGTAAGTGAAGTGCTTCGTTTCACAACGTCCCACATGTTCCTCTCTGACACTTTTCTCATGTTAAGTATGACTAATTGAGTTATTTTCAACTCGTAAAGCGTGTATTAACAACCCATTCAGTTTGTTTCACAACCTCCAACACCTTTCCTCTGGCATTATGTTTTCTCACGTTAAGTATGACCAATTGAGCTATTTACAACTCGTAAATCGTGTATTAACAACATTTTCAGTTTGTTTCACAACCTCCAACACCTCTCGCTTTGGCACTATGTTTTCTCATGCTAAGCATGACCAATTGAGCTATTTATAACTCGTAAAGCGTGTATTAACAACCCGTTCAGTTTGTTTCACAACCTCTAACACATTTCCTTTGGCACTATATTTTCTCACATTAAGTATGACCAATTGAGCTATTTATAACTTGTAAAGTGTGTATTAACAACCTTTTCAGTTTGTTTCACAACCTCCAACACCTCTCGCTCTAGCACTATGTTTTCTCACGTTAAGCATGACCAATTGAGCTATTTACAACTCGTAAAGCGTGTATTAACAACCCGTTTAGTTCGTTTCACAACCGGATGCCGTGACTGCATCTGTAGTTCCCATTAGGCAGCTCACAACAACTGAATTGTATCATAATGAATCAAGTTGTTGATAACTTATTGGTCTATTGTATCAAGTGCGTTACACACATGCACAAATGACTTGTAAGTCTCTCATGACTTTATAAACTTCACACCTTACCACTGTCACCTAAGAAACCCATCATTTTAACTAATTTTAATGCCTATTTTATTACAAATCTTGTTGCAAAATTTGACAGCTACTGATGCAAATTTTCACAACTCTTAATACATGTTTTCACAACATAATGAGTTATTTTCACAAGGGATCTATCAGACCTGATAGTATACTAAATGAAAGTCCCCCTGTAAGTACAGCATAGCATGAAGTTAAGCAACTGATGCAACATGATGAAAGTCCACCCTGTAAGTACAGCATAGCATGAAGTTAAGCAATTGATGCAACATGATGAAAGTCCCCCTTGTACCAAATGAGTTATTTTCACAATGGACACGCACGTCGAAACGACCGGACCACCGTGACGGACAGGCTCAGGGAATGACCGGACCAATGACCGACACGCACCGCGCAACACCAAACCACCACGGAGAGGCAGTAGGACGTTTTCAAAAATCCTCTTCTTGCACGATTTGGGGCTGCTCTGTTTCAAATGGAGAAGAGAAGAGTTTAACTTTCAATTAGGGGCATGTATGTTATTTTACTTTATAAAATAATATCAGAAAAGTCCCTAGACTTTTCTGTAGATATTTCTGTTGTTTGGAACCTGGAGTAATTTTCCCTAAGTTAAATTACATTCATGTACTTTCTTTGAGACTGTGTGTGGACCATTCTCTTGTTTTCCGTCATTCATTCGAACCAGTGACGTATGGGAAGGAGACTGGTCAACATGATATTAGAATATTAAATGTGTGTGGACTCTTCGCCTCATTATAACTTTGTCAATGTTCATTATGATTTATTTTAAGTCAAATAAAAAGTTTGGTTTCGGTAATATTTGAGAGGCCAAGTTAATATGTTCCATGTTTCCCTGCTTCCAGAAAACCACTTTTGAGACGGGGTTTTGAAGTTGTTTAATTTTCAACGTCATCTCATGCATGTGTTCCAAGATAAGAATGTCTTAAATAATGTTAATTAAATTTTGTGATAGAAGAACACACATAATTAACATGCTCCTCTAAATAATATAGAAATATTTGAAATCATATATTCAATAAATTATATTTGAACAAAAAAACATTATATATATGCAGAGAATTATTCAACTTTTTTTTTTATTTGATTAAGGGTTTCTCCTTTCAAAATTTAGAATATAAAGGGTTTTGGCCTCTTTGAATAAGTGTAATTCCTAAAATTCAAATTTGTATTATCTTTTTTATAGGGGTGAGGCCGCTTCACGGGATTCAATTGCCTTTTTAACCTATGGATAAGGGCATAATGCTATGAATTTTTACATACACGCAAGACTAAAATTAAGTTAGGTAAAAACTAACTTTTTTACATTATTTTGGTCCTATTTATAAGTCATTTTTTAACAAAAAAAATGATCTTATTTATAAGTCTAGTTTTAGGGTAGTAAATGCATTTTGTACTTTTTTATCCCTATTAATTGCAATAAACAAAAAGAATTTATTCACGTTGACTTTTAGAACCAATCATAAATAAGGGCAAAATTGGAAAGTTAGCTCATAGTTAATAAATTAACTACCTCTCATTGATATGTGAAAATTAGTTAAAAAGGAATTATAAATAAGATCAGAGTGATATATAGCTTGTAGTCAAGTAAACATTTATGCCTCCTACAAGTAGAGTTGAAAATCAGGGCCGGCCCTTGACGGGTCAGGCTCTTTTAGGCTCGGGATAAGAACAACTGCTGTTTTTCAAAGCCTAGCCCAAAAGCATATGGCCAAGCCCGGCTCGTAGGCCCTGAAACCCTATTCACAAGATTTAACAATTTTAACTATTTTTCAATTTTTTTAAAAATTACAATAATGAAATTCCTAATTTAACATATAAATATTGTTAAAATTAGAGTGTAAACGGTATGCAACATACAACAAACGAACATAATCATTAAGTCATAATTAAAGGTAAACTATTATTTAAATACCACAATTATAAATAATTAATGAGAAGACTTAACCAAATTAAAAATACTTCTTATAAATATGTCTTAAAAAGTATAAGTAGTCAACAAAACAAACAACACAAGATATAAATAAAACAATCACCAGAAAATAAGATAAAAAATACAAAATTAGTAAGAATATTTATGAAATAAGAAATATCTTTTATAAGTTTTAAATTTTTAGGATTATTAATACAAGATATTCTTATGAAACTTAATTCTAAAAAAGATAATAACAACTAAATATTTGCAACATCATTAATAAAATATAAAAAATCAATAATATTATTATCATGTAAATAATTTTAGAAAATAAAAAAATATATACAGGCCTAAAAGGGTTGACCCGTGGCCCTACAAGCTTGGCCCTTTTAGGCCCTCGACCCTATAGGATTGATCCTCTTAGATCAGTTTTCACTTTTGAGACAAAAATTTTAAACCCGAATTTTATAAATTCAAGATCTAAATGAGCCAACCCAACAGACTCAACTCGTGTTCCTGAGTCTTAAAGAGAAATTCTTATGTACTAGCCAAACAAAAAACATCACATCTCTGAATTTAATCCTAAGGATAAGTTTAGCTGTGAGCCTTTTAATTTATATTAGTTTAATAATTTAATTCAACCCCTTTTTTTAGAAACTCTTTTTACCCCTCCTCTCATCTCATCTGACAGTCTCTTCATCGTTTTTTTCCTCCAACTCGTTCCTCTCTCTCCCGGTTAACTTTGGGAAGCGGCTTCCTCCTTTGCTTTTACCATCCGCTGTGTTCCTTTTCCTTAAAACAGCCCCGTTTTGGCGTAAAATTTGAGCAAAACAATGCAGCAGGTTTTTTTTGTTTTTAAAAAAATACTATTCAACATTTTGAAGTATTTTTTTAATATCAGTCAGTTTCCTAAAATATTTTTTTAAGATTCTAAAATAATTTTTTAAGATTATCCAGTATCCTAATGTATGTTGAAAAATGCTATTTAAAATCCTGAAGTATTTTTTTAGTATTAGTCAGTTCCCTAAAATAATTTTTCAGTATTATCCAATATCCTGATATATGTTGAAAAATACTATTCAAAATCCTGAAGTATTTTTCAGTACCATTCAGTTTTTTAAAATAATTTTTCAGTATTATTCAGCATCCTAAAGTATTTTTTTAGTGTCAGTCAGTACTCTGAAATATTTTTAATGCAATATTTTAAGATGTTAGATGCACTAAAAATTAGTTCAAGTGCACCAAAAATATTTCAGAGTAGTGACTAATAATAAAAAAATATTTCAGGATATTAAATAATATTAAAAAATTATTTTAAGATCTTTAAAAATTTTTTTAAAGAATTGATTGACCAGAACACAAATTAAAAAGTCTAGTTTGCTTTGACCCCTTCAAAAGATCTTGATTCAGCACAGTGCAAAATTTGTTTTTTAGTTAGAGTAATTAATTCCTCGACTCTCACAAAAAAATGACAAAAATAAAAAATGAATAGTTTATCAACCGGACACGTTCCACATAAAAAATTTAATCAATATAGGAAAATTTCAGAAAAATATAATTAAAAATAGGAAAAAATAAATTGGTGTGCTGCGAATTTATCAAACCACAAGTCAAAACTGAAATAGAAATCTAGAATTTCCAATTCTGTCCAAATAACTAAAATGCTCTTTGTTCAGTTCACAAGTTTCAGGGGTTAGTAACAATATATGTATCTATATTAACAACATTAGATTTTATATTAACGACTTTACTTTCATATTTTACAATTTCATATCCCAAAAACCAAGGATAATTTTGAGGGCACAAGTTTTATGGGTTAATAACAACATTTGTATCTATATTAACAACATCATATTTTACATTAATGACTTTACTTTCTTGTTTCACAACTTCATATCCTAAAAACCAGGGATAATTTTGAGGGCATAAGTTTTAGGGGTTAATAACAACATTTGTATGTATATTAACAACATCAGATTTTACATTAACGATTTCACTTTCATGTTTTACAACTGAACTAAGGGCTTTGGTCATTTGGTCAAAATTAGAAATCCCAGATTCCTACTTCAGTTCTGACTTGGGATTTTATAAATTCGTATCACCAATTTATCTTTTTGCATTTTTAAATTCATTTTTCTGAAATTTTCCTATCAATATACTAGTCGCCGTCGTGGTCGATCATCATCATATATCCAGATATAAATTACAACAAATTAAAACTTAAGTCAGAAATGCGGGCAAAAAAAAAAGTCTTAAGTCAGAAATACTCCATCTGGTTCTTTTTATAAGCAAATTTTATCCTAATTGTGAAAAACAAACTAGTGGTTAAGATTAGTTAAAAATAATAAATGTGTCAAAAATGTCATGTTTCTTCCAAATATATTCCTATTTATGAAAAGAGTATGGGAGAGAGAATAAGTAACAAATATGAGAGAGTATAAATATAAAATATGAAAGAGAATGTATGATAAATAAATAAATGAAAGAGAATTAGTGGTGAGCAAAGGATAATTAATATAAATATGTGTATTTAATAGGAGTAGCAAAGAAAAAATAGTTTAAATTTTAAAACACAAGCTACAAGGAAAAAGTTGCTTATAAAAAAAACAAACTCCAAGAGAAAGAAAGTTCCTTATGAAAAGGACATGAAAAAGTAATTAAGTCCGTAGAATTTACTAAGAAGGGGATATAATATATATATATATATATATATATATGTATATATATATATATATATATATAAATGTGGAAATTTTTGCCATATGGTTGAGCTTGATACACGCTACCAAAGATCAACAAGTAGACTGAATAGTCTTTAAGTCTTCTAATGGTTTACTTGTCTTAGCGGGCGAAGCACGATGTTTTCCAACTAATTAAACAACGAATATTAATATTCCACCCACGCACCTCCTTTATATACGGGACCCTTCAAATACTTTATAACCAAGCACAATACCCCGACCAAGACGGGCTTAAAGTGTTGTGTACATAGGTAGCTGCATCAACGATTAATCAAGCATGAAGGTCACACCAATTACTTCTTTCATTCTTTCTTTCTTTGTGAGTGTGTTTTTCATCAGTATAGTTCATCAAACCCTAGCTATGTAACTGAACTTTGTGTTTTAATATTATATTGCAGCAAAAGATAGTGATACAGGTGCCCATGCACTGTGACAATTGCAGAAGCAAGGCCCTGAAAATCGCATCAGTGGCTAAAGGTGGCACATCTAGTAAACTCTATAATTTTTTTTATCATAGTAAACAATAATAATTCATGAATGATATATATTTGACGGAGAAAATTAAAATGAAGAATTAAAGGTCTTGTTAGGATTTTCATGAACATTATAGGACGTACTTTTTGATGAGACCACTCTTGCTTAGAGTACTGTTTTGTGAACTACATGGCAGGTCGGGTGAATTCAGTGGCGCTAGAAGGCGATGATCGGGACCGAGTGGTGGTGATCGGAGAAGAAGTGGATTCGGTTTGTTTGGCTAAGGTTTTGAGGAAGAAGTTCAAAGTACATGCCACCATTATAAGTGTGGAAGAAGTGAAAGAGAAAAAGAAAGAGGAAGAAAAGAAGCCAGAATTACCTTGGTATCCCTGTCCCTATCCTCCCTACGTTGTTGGCGAACCATACCGTGACGAAACTTGCACCGTCATGTGACCGGAGAGAGGCATCTTTTTTGCGGGCATGCAATGTGCTCCACCATAGAGGTTACTTTCCGGTTAATTATTACTAGTACGAATTGAATGTAGTTTGAGTTTTCAATCTAAACATAGGTATGGCAAGATTGTCCCTGTTTAATTTGTATTGGTTTAATTTGATAGTATTGCTTTCATGTCAGGTTATTTGTTTCATTAAGTGCAATGAAGACCATTTTAAAGTTTGTACGTGGTGTGATGAGAATTATCAAATTAAAGTAGGCAGACGAGTGGATTTTATCCCGACTAAAATTAGATTATAGTAGTAAATATTTAACTACAAGGAAGTCAAATTTGTTTACTGCATTTTTATTAAATTTCTTTTGTCTTGTTTTGATATATATACTTTTTTGGCCTGTTCTTGCTTTGATATATATGGATACATAAATTTGACGTCATAGCAGGCTGATTGATTCATACCAATATTCAAAGGACATTCTAAGAAATTAGTCCTATTCCTCATATTGATGCATTGACTAAGACGGACTTGGATTCTTTTGACATATTTTTTCTCAATAAAGTTTTCTTCATAAATATCCTTCATTCGTTTAATCATTAGTTTAGTTTATCTAATGGTAGAAGATTCCTAATTGCTACACTAAATCAAGGCAAAACTAATCTTATTGGTTTCAATATTTTTGACCTAGTTATAATTCAGTTATTAAACTTTGATTCGATTCGATTTAGTCCATATGTAGTTTCCACTCAAGTTGAAATTTGATCTTTGGACTTTCAATTCACTTCAATGCTCATTGTCTCCTACTATAGATTTTACCATTTAAAACCCAGTCCATAAACTTCATGAAAAATATAATTGTATTTTCTAAAATATATGAGGACTAGTATTTCATATACGGAATTACAACCGAGTCAAAATTTAATTATAAACAAGCATTTTTCATCTTATTTATAAGAGCATTTAATTAAGTGATGATAATAATAATTCAATGGGCTAGTTCCTTGCAAAATAACAAATTAATGTTTAGATTTTCATATGGAGATGTGCCCACATTATTTTAGTTTTCGCCTGTGCGCAAGTTTTAAAAATAATACAGTCTATAGTAGGTGAGTTTGGAATAGCTTATTTTTTGACAATAAGTGCTTATTACATAAGTTAAGATAAAGCTTCTTTCACATATTTACCTCAAATACCATAAATCACGATTTATAAGCACTTATAAGTAAAAAACAAACTATCCCAAATGAGCACTAAGTCATGGATATGGATTGAAAGTAATCAAATGGTTTGTTTCCCTTATTTCTAGACATGTCTCTTTAGTGTTTCATGATGTCTCATTTCACATGCATTTACAGAGCTAAAGTTCCTCATTTTTTACTAAGCATGGATAAAATTATTGTATCAATTTAGTATATCAGTTTAATGACAACATATCATTTTACTATGATGAGTTAATTACGAAATTAATATCACTTGGCCAAAAACATTACAAAATTAATATCCACAAAAAAACTTATGGTGGAACTTTCTAACTATAGAAACTTCCAACATTATATTGTAATTGTAAAAAATCCTCCATATGTTCTTTATTTTTTTCCTTTAAATCAATAATATAGTTAGCTTATCCTTAAAATTCCATGCAATTGATTAAAAAAAAAAGCATATCTTACAAGATAAGTTAGAAACGCGAATCAATATTGATATATATTACTATCTATATATATAGTAAAATGTGTAACAAATTGCACCATTTATAAATTAAATTTATAATGCACAAAATTTGGACATCACAACTCATTTATTAAAGTATATATAGGGTTAATGTACAATTTTAACAATGAAATTTTTTACAATGAATATTTGGCACAATTAGGTTTTGAATGGAATAAAAGTAAACATAATTTTCTAAAAACGAGTGGAGCAATTTTAACAATTTCGTTTTGATGTGGGATATACTTGTTCTCTCTCCAACTTTATAATACTTAGATCAATTTAACGGAATTGCTAAAATTGCACCATTTTTAAAAAGATTATAACTACTTTTTCACTATTCAAAACTTTGTTGTGTTACATGCTTATGACAAAAAAAAAAATTATTCTTAAAATTGCACACTGTCCCTTTAATAAACATAAAATTAGAAAACAAGACCTATATTGCCAGAAAGACTAATAAAAGATAAAATTTAAAATAAACGGTATTTCCTCTGATCTTTAATATAAAATCTATTTATCTAATTTGATTGGATTATGAAAGTTATAGAGATAAGCTAGTTAATATGACACTTTTTTTCCCTAAAACATCATAATCATTTTTCTTAATTCACTCATCTCTCTTTTACTTAATTATTATTAAGAAAATATCAATAAGGATAGATTAGGAAAATATTGGCAAATATAGGAAATAGATATTATATTTAGGACTAATATTAACTTCCGAATTAGATCCTATATTAAGAAGTAGAGGGAGTACTATTTATAAACATTCAAATAAAAAAAGCAATTAATTATTCCTTAAACCTATACACAATTACATGAACAAACTTATCGTCTCTTTTAATTTGTTGGTATATATACGATCCATGAAGACGTATAAGCTTGCACATTGCCTATTAGACACGTAATTGGTGAAGACTTTTAGTCAATAGGTCCTTCAACAGTAGACCATAAGCGTAGACTTGGACCATTTCAAACACAAATGAAATGATCTGAATGAAGATGCTAGTCCACTAGTTTATATTATCGCAGTTCAGACAAAAGTGGATATTTTTATACTTTTTTAATGCATAGATGAAGGTTTCTTATAAGATGTGACTTTATATCAGTAAAGTCTTTCAATTTGAATCAGACAAAAATATATTATGGAATGCATATTTTTGAAAGGGAAAATAACAGAAAAAATACTATTTAAATTATAAAAAAACCCAAAATATCAACTAAATTAGTAGAAGGACAAATAAGTAATCTAGTAGAAATATAAAATTTTGAAGCTTGAGTATTAATAACTTAAATATAAGAATTGAATTAGTAACTTAGATATAGAGATTGACAACTTAAACTCCTCAAATTTTACTGTATATATTGCTATTCATAAGTTGTTGTTGCCGATACTTAAGTTGTTAACATTTAAACTTCAAATCTTATATTCCCATTAGATCATCTATTTGTTATTTTGATAATTTAGTAGACATTTTGGATTTTTTTTGTAATTCAAAGGGTATTTTCCTATCATTTTTTCCTTTTTTTTTTAAGTCAAGGTCGATGGATCTCTCTCAAGCGACAAAACTATAGTTTAATATGCGCAAATGGTCATCACAGAGACGTTAACACTAATAAATTGACTTATTATTAATTCTCAACCAGGCTTCATTTGTTATATAAAATTAATCTTTGATATTCATGGTTTAATTCTATATGCTCACTGTTTATCAACAGTACTCAACCGAAAAATCAAACCTACTGCAGATTATCAACAGTACTCAACATTTTCCGGATAGTGGCCTGGTGATTAAGATAATGTCCTCACCAAACCTACTGCAGATTATTCTCATGAAATAATGTAGTTTTTTTTTCCTGAGTCTAAACTTCTGATCAATAATAATAATATAAGCTACAGTATTGTACAAGTTTTTGTAAAACTTTTCTTACTGTTTTTATATTGGTTCGTTATATATCTATATATATAATAACGAATAAGATCGAAAAGGCATTTTATTACAAGAGAGAACATGTTGCCAAGAAAATCGACAACATTTTCCATTCATACTAATGGGTGTATGCGCGCGTTATATTTGTATTTAATCAACATACTGATGTAAAATTACTCAAGTTGAACATGTTTATCAAACAATGGGAAAAAAGGAAACTACATTATTGGTTAAACCTCGGACTCAATATCAACTTTAAATAATGAAAGGTGTCAGAATTCAGCTGGGAATTTTATATTATTCCAATTATTTCCAGCCCCGTATAAGGGTTTAGGTAGGATAATAAAAACACTAGCATGACCAAAATTCCACAACGCCCATGGAAAATTAATGAAAGGTCTAATCAATCTCAATCACTGAGTTTTGTCTAAATTAAAATTATATTTTTCGAATGCGACTGACAAAAGAAAAAAAATCAATTTATTTCAGTTTTTTTTTTGCCTGTATCAATTTATTTGAATTTAACCTTCTCGAAACATGCTTTTATTATTATATTGATCCATCGAGGACCCCATGCATGCATGTGCCTTTTGGAATGTCCTATACTATCATATATATTTTTCACATTAATGTACATAGAGCTTGGACCCTTTCAAATTTCAGTCAAACCTATTAACATAGAGCCTGAAAATTATACTATCACATGTATGGCTTTCACACTATATAAAGTTCAATATGCGCGTTCCCTTTTGATAATCACCTATTAATTTAAATTTGAGTATTATCCCTCTTAGGACCCCAAATAGATGGTATACTATCACAACATGGTTTTTTCTTTGTTTAATTTACAAGTCTGAAATTCAAAATTAATCTTAGTTAATGTGTACTATATCTAGCTTTCTTCGTGCTTAGCCTAAGCATTATTGATGAAGTTGTATTGTTTATGTATAAGTCAACGTCGTGTAAAGTTTACGATTTTGGTTGGCCAAAAAAGTCCATGATTTTGGAAAATTTTTATATATTGAATATATTTAAAATAGAAAAACCTTTTTTTTTTTTTTGCCAAGAAAGGTATTAGAATTTAAAACAAACACATTTACAATGTCTTACAAGTAGACCATAACAATTCGAATAAGCAGACCATGAACAACAAAAACTAACAGACAAAGAACCTGAACTATAAAAACTAGCAAACACATTAGAAATACAAATAGTTAAAACATTTACTTCTATGCAGTACGACCGTAAGAACAAACTTGAAAGCTCCTTAATTAGCACCAAATACTAGCTATAGATAGACCTGCATTTAGGATGAGGGTTGAGATACCCAATCAATGGGGCAGTACCTTTCCAATTAAGTTTTGGCAAACTATCCGACTATCAAATTTACTTCGATGGAAACACATATGCATAAATTGTTCCTAATCAAATATAGTGAATAGATCAATTAATTATGGATTCAAACCAAGGAACAAAAAACCAGATTGGGTAATGAACCGGTCACAGAACATGTTTAAGGGTTAATGGTTCAACCGGGGTCGAACCGGTCATATTAAAATATTATAATTTATTAGTAATAATATATGTATTATTATATTTTTAAACTTTTGTAGATAAAATTAATTGATTATATTATCATGTTAATATAAATAGGTAAGTATAATATTGTGATGAATATAATTTGAAGATAGATGAAAAACGAAATTTTGATTTAAATAAATAATAAATTTGGTCATTTATAATTTTATATATGTAAAATATGTTAAATCATAAATAATAATAAAATATTAGAGGTGAGTACTTTTCGGTTTTCGCACAGTAGAAATATGCCGCATATCCACACATATCTACTGATCATTTACAACTTTCAAAGCATTGGAAGTTGAACAAATAAATAATAAAAAAATGGAAGGGAGGAGTTCAATGCCACAAAATTCAAAAAATAAATAATAAAAAAAATGAAAGGAAGGAATCCAAAGCAACACCGTTCTCCGAAGTCTGAGGCGAAATCATTGTCTTCGATTTTTCAATGTTCCCTCTTCCATCTTTCTTTTTTCATTTATCTCTTCTCCGAAATCATCTTTATCATCTGCAGATCCTCCCTTTTCCAATCTCTGCATTTAAAAAAAATCATCTTCAGATCCTTTCACGAGCTCTTCAGCAACCAGATCCTGTCATCACCTTTTCTTCATCAACCTTTACAGTCTCAGCATCTTCCATCTCCTGCAGGTCGCCGTCGTCGTCTAACGCTGAGCTGGGTACAGGGTCGCCGTCGTTGCCGGATGCTGGGCTAGGGAACAGGTTCGCCGTCACCTGATTTTCGTCTGCGAGAGGAGATTGCTTGCTCAAGTTTTAGTCTTTCCTCTTTCGGTCTTTCTAAATCTGATCATTTCAACAAGATTGCGTCTCACTCTATGCTGCTTCTGTATTTTTTTCTAAATTTCAAGTGACTCGCCCAAACCGCCTAGCTCGGCGGTTTTGCCGAGTCGCTCAAGAACCGGTTGGGTCGACCGGTTTTGGCCGAGTCGACCCTCCTCCCCTCATAGGCAGCAGACCGGACCGGACTTGGGACCGGTTCGCCGGTTTTCCGGTCCGACCGGCCGGTCCGGTCCGGTTTTCCATTCCATGATTCAAACTCCTAAATAAATAAACAAATCATGAATGCAAAAAAGTCAAATAATGTACGGACACACGAGGAAGAAATTTGGAGCCAAAAAAGTCAACATAATATAGATACTACTAACTGCTACGATTGACTTTCTCTTATGCTTAAAAGAAGACTCCGTTTAATTACGGTTTTTTAAAAGATTAAATCAATTGAATAAATTACATTAAATTATTTATATTTATTGTTTCTCTCTAAATTAATTTGTCTAACTTATAACTAATAATCTAATAATACATAACATATGTTATGATTAAATAATTTATTTAACTTTCAATTAAGCTTTGACAATCCATCTGACTACTACTAAATTTGCTTCGATGGGAACACATATGCATAAATTGTTCCTAACCAAAGATAGTGAATAGATCAATTGATTATGGATTCAAACTCCTAAATAAATAAAAAAAATTATGAATGCAAAAAAGTCAAATAATGTACGGACACACGAGGAAGAAATTTGGAGCCAAAAAAGTCAAAATAATATAGATACTACTAACTGCTACGATTGACTTTCTCTGATGCTTAAAAGAAGACTCGGTTTAATTACGGTTTTTTTAAAGATTAAATCAATTAAATAAGTTACATTAAATTATTTATATTTATTGTTTCTCTCTAAATTGATTTGTCCAACTCATAACTAATAATCTAATAATACATAACATATGTTATAATTAAGTAATTTATTTAGCTTTCTTAATATCTCCAAAAAAATTAATTGAGTCTTATAGACAAGAGGGAGTACTATATTTTTGTATTACTGCCAATGTGAATATCAAGAAGTAATTAAACAATACGAAGTTACTTTCTCATGAGAAAATATATAATTAACAAGGAAGAGATATATTGGCTTGTATAAAAAAAGGCGAGATATATTGGCGCATAGTTACATAATTATCGATCAAACTTTAAGATGAACCTTGACCAGCATTGTAACTTCTCTTTATTGATCCTTTACTTTGATGCTTGTAATATGAAACTTTTTCATTTAAGATAATCATATATTGACTCTTCCCAAAAAAAAAAAAGGAGTATCTCAATCTCATCAAATAGGCGCGTATCAATCTCCAGATTCAATGGGCTTGCTCCGAAAACTTTCGTGACCCAACAATGTGTATACCGTTCTTAATTTGTTTTTCTTTTGCCTCATGTCACGCCCTTACCTTTTTTTTTTTTAATTTTTTTTAGAGTATTTGCAGAAAACGATATGCGATTCGGTGGGCAACACAAAAATAACATGAATATACTGATAATAAGTGCATAATTACATAAATTCCTCATAGTGGTTCGTACATGATCATTACCATCAATGTAGCCACATAGGGCTACTTGGGTATCTAAACCCGTCCCAGTGAAACAGAGACATCTTCTCATCTTCGTTCCACCACTGCAGTCCCTTCATATGGTTCTTTGCATTGTTCTCAGCATATCTTCTATCTAAATTGTTGGTAGGGGGTAAGATTTGAAAGAATATCAGTAGGAAAACAATACCAATAGTACGATAAATGTTTAATGCATGACATGCTTACATCACATAACTCATGCTCACACAATAACAAATCTATAAGCTCAATGTTTCGAACAATATACTTATGGCCATAGCATAAATTGAAACATAGCTTCAAATCATTTATACATGTTTCTATAATCAAGCAAAGCAATAACATGCATCAACACACTAACACAAATATCATATACATGTAGGAGAGGTAAGTTCCCTACCTTAACCCTCTTTATGCCTCGAAACGTGAGCCTCATAAAGTGTGCCAACAACTCATGCTCCATATTCGATACAATTCCAAATATACCATTTAGATACTTCCATGATGTTTTTGGGGGTTATATGAGCCTATTATGAAAATTTACAAAAATGCCCCCGGGGACCCGGCTTGGCCACGCCGTACTCGATCCGGTTGTACTTTTCCCGAAATTCTATCCTGGGCTATCCTGATATATTTTCATCCAAGGAATCCATTTTCGGACTCGGAATTATCAAATTTATTGTCAAATTACAAATTTACCCTTGGCGCCCCACTTTAAGGGTTTTAGGGGCGTTTTCGTAATTATGCTTTTTTGGCCTTTTCTGAAAAAGTGACCAACTGTAACCCCACCTAATTTTCGCCTCTGAACTCAATGGAATTGTCAAATAATTGAAAATCCATCTCTAACCCCTCCAAATTAGTCTTGGCCGAAATTCTCAATTCCCCTGGAAAATTAGGGATTTTCGATTTCGGCTCTGCAGACGTGTCTCTTTCTACTCCTAACCACTTTATCAACTATTACATTAGGTTAGAACTACCATTTAGTATCAATTTTGGTAGCATAACACCTAGGCCAACCCCTTTACCAAATTTGAAATCAAAGCAAATCAATCAGAAATTTACCGATTAAACTACTCACAACAACTAATAAAATAATTAAATATTGAAGTTTCAGAGGTTACCTTAAGCTCTTTCTAGCTTATCCTTCTTATGGTTGAACCCTAGCCTCTTTGAACAATGAAATTCCTTGCTTCAAGACCTTAATTCACATAGAGGAATAACTTAGGAGAAGGATTATACACATTAGGTACGAATTCACCGAAGAAATCGACCTATCTTGTGAGATTTCTTCTTCTTTCTCTCTATTTTCTTCAAGCTCTCTCTCACGTTTTTTTGGCTCTAATGGCGTCGGGAAATGGCTGATGAAGATGGAGAAATTGCTTTTAATCCCATGATTATGTCATCTTGCCTTATGATGATGTCATAATTCCAAAATTTGACATTTTCGGATTTTCTGGCAGATTTCTGCCCAAACTTTGAAAAATAATAACTAATTCTAGGAAAATTGAATTGGAGTGATTCCAAAGTCTATAGAACCATTATTGAGTCTAGTTTCAAAGAAAAATATAGACCTTTGCTAGCTGGAATTACAATATTCCTAGAATTTCAATCTTTGTATACCGTTCCAGAAATTTCACAGTTTTTCTGTGCTGACTTCAAAAATTCATAAATTTTTGTATATAGCTTAATTGAGTCATATAACCTATCAAATTAAAGCTTAGGATGTCTACTTTTTCTTTATAAAATTTCATAATTTTTTCTCATCATTTGGTCATACAAAATCGCATGACAAGCTCACTACCTCATAGGCGATTTCACCAAAAACATAATTACTTTCTCAAAATTCACCATTTTACTTTCTTTCATACCCCAAAGATATAAGAATCACCAGGAAATAAATTTGGGCTCCTGCTAAACTGGGGTTTAGTAGCCCACTTATTTCAGGTTTATTCTCTAACCTCAAATCTTAAAATTCGGGGTATTACATCTCCCACTAACGACAACATAGTGATACACACACATGCCACTTTTTCTTTGGAAAAACAACTAATGTCTCTGCAATAAGACGACATGACAACATTCCTATAAATAAGAAGTTGCGGATTAGATCTCACTTGTAACTTCAAGTGGCCCTCTAATTAAATTCACTATATGTATGTTAACCTTTATTTAATTATAATGCATATTTAACGCTAAAAACATATCTAACACTATTCATGGAACAATAATAATTATCATGTGCTATATTATATTTATGCATTATATATAATATCAATATTTAAGTATATGTGCACTAATACGTTCTCGAGCAACCAATTAAATACTTGACCACATCCATGAACGGGCAATAAAAAAACCCTAATGGGATTTCAAAGCACAGTCCTTCGCTTATTCAAGTAATAAATAATCACTGGAGTATAATTATTTAAGTAGACAAAATGTTCAAATATTCCTCCTCCAGAAGTACACAGAGTAGCAAAGCAAGCAATACAACGAAACGACATAATCTAACCCAAAAAAAAAAAGGCTTTCATTGACATAACAACAAAAGGACACTGGTAAATCATACTTCTATAGGGTACTATCCCTCCCAATGAGGGATTCTTCAGGTCTCATGCTTACGTGAGGCCAAACCTCTGCTATCATTAGCAGAGTACTTACCCCTCACAATTAAGGGATGCCAGTCTCACACTCATGTAAGATCAAATCTCTGCTACTTGTACAAAATATGTAGCAGGATGTATGTATGTATGTATGTATAGCCCCTCACAATGAGGAGGTACAGGCCTCACACCAAGTGAGTGTTCTAAACCAATAATGGCATTATTCTTGAAATTCTAACTTTCATGAAACTTGTGAAATCCTCTCTTCATCATCAGCTATATTCAAATGTGACATCAAGCGAGTGAGTGAGACATTTGACGTTGGAGCCGTTGTTGTTGATGAACTTGAAAGTGCACAAGTTTGCTACATGTTAGAAGTCAGAGATTAGAAGTCAGAGAAAATGTCTACCGACAGAGAAGAAGGAGATGAGTCAGAAATATTGTCCACCTACCATACGCGTTTTCATATTTGTCTAATTTGTATATAAATATGTGTTTGTACATTACATGAATATAATGAGAACTTACATTTGCTACATGGTATCAGAGACGTGAGAAGTTCTCTGTTTTCTGTTCCTCTGTTCGTCAGTTTTTTTCTCTTCGGCCAAACTCCATTTTTTTCGGCGAACTAGCTTACGTTCCCCGTTTCAGATCTCCCTCTTCCAGCCATCACCTGACTACACGCGCCACCTCTGCAGATTCCTTGGTGTCTGATCGGCTTACCCCAGAAACAGCTTCCAAATCCGGCGGCGCGTCGCTCCTCACGCGCCGTTTGAAGCTCCGCCACCAGTGACACGCGCCGGCGCGTGGGAGCTCTTCCGGTGGCCTTTTGCGACGCCGTTTGCGGTGATCCGATTGACATTGTGTCCTCTTCCTGCCTCTGAAGTTTCATGCCCATCCGACGATTTTGAAATTTTGAGCTCTAATCTTCACTTCTGTTTACACGTTCGTAAGGTGCAGGAAGTCACTGTATGGTCTAAAGCAAAGTCCTCGAGCCTGGTTTGATAAATTCTGTAATGTGGTCAAGAAGTTTGGGTTAATCAAAGCAAGTGTGATCACTCTGTGTTCTACCAACAATCTGATACAGGCATGATTCTTCTTGTAGTATATGTTGATGATATTGTGATTACAGGAAGTAATTGTTCTGGAATCTCAGAACTTAAAATCTTTCTGAACTCTCACTTCCAGACAAAAGATTTGGGATCATTAAAGTACTTCCTTGGTATTGAGGTTTTGAGCAGTAAGAAAGGTATTCTTTTGACTCAAAGAAAGTATGTTCTCGATCTCTTAAAGGAGACTGGAAAACTTGGTGCTGCACCAAGCAGCATCCCCATGATTCCGAATCCCTTTCTAGATCTTGATGCTAGTATGTTTGATGAGCTTCCTGATGATTTGAAGAAGAAGATTGATCCAAAGAAATTAAAGCCATTTCCATTTCCTGAGAGATATAGAAGACTTATTGGGAAAATGAATTATCTAACAGTAACTCGTCCTGATATAACCTTCTCAGTTAGTAGGCTCAGCCAATTCATGGCATCACCAACAGTGGCACAATGGGAAGCTTTATAACATATCTTGCATTATTTGAAAGGCTCTCCAGGTCTTGGTATTCTCTATACAGATTATGGGCACACTAAAGTCGAGTGTTTTTGTGATGCGGATCATGCAGGATCAAAGGCCACAAGACGATCTACTACAGGTTACTGTGTGTTTGTTGGTGGAAATTTGATATCTTGGAGAAGTAAGAAGCAAGGAGTTGTGTCAAAGCCAAGTGCCGAAGCGGAATACAGAGCCATGTCACAATCAGTACAAGAAATTGTGTGGGTACTTCAGCTGTTGAAGGAAATTAGCATCGTCACAACATTACCTGCAAAACTATGGTGCGACAATAAAGCAGCACTTCATATAGCATCGAACTCTGTGTTTCATGAACGAACAAAACATATTGAGATTGACTGTCATTTTATTCGTGATAAGATCAAAGAAAATATTGTATCTACAGGGCACATACGATCCGACGATCAACTGGCAGACCTCTTGACAAAAGCCTTAAATGGGACACAGGTTCAATATCTTTGTAACAAGTTGGGCATGATAAATATATATGTTCCAACTTGAGGGGGAGTGTTAGAAGTCAGAGAAAATGTCTACCGACAAAGAAGAAGGAGATGAGTCAGAAATATTATCCACCTACCATACGCGTTTACATATTTGTCTAATTTGTATATAAATATGCGTTTGTACATTACATGAATATAATGAGAACTTACATTTGCTACACTACATAGAACCAAAAATTCAATAGGTGAGGTAAAAAGGTGTGATACAAGCTTCACATAATCATGGCTCATAGTACTATGTTATACTATCCAAAAATTCAAATCGATCGTATCATATATAAACCTGTCGTAGAGTGGGAGGGTTCTTCTTCATGAATTTGAAAGTACTGCACTCTCCAACAGGGAAGGTATCGTCGCAGTACATACTAGAACCTTTCTTATTGATGTGGCCTTTATATTCCCACAAATAAAATTCGACTTCATTCACCAAACGCAATCCAACTTCCTTAGCTATCTTCGCTATTTTCCACTCGGAGAATGGATATGCCGTCTTGTGTGTGACGTGTATTTCCCCATATTCACTAACCATGTCTCTACTACTCTTTATAAACCCTCCCACCACTCCCTTGTGCAACCTGATAATATTGTATAATTGAATGCCTTTAGCTGAAACTAGTGAGATTTCAATTAGAAGAACATTTATTGTAATTAAGGAATGAGTTATTGATATGATTTACTTGATTTGCAAGGAGTCGTGCTCTCGATAGAGGAATCCAGCGTGGGGAAAGTTGAAGACGATTCGATCAAAAAGCTTGTCTTTGAGAAAAGCATGTTTGCTCATTGTGTGCGCGTCAACTTCATGCAGAATAGTACAACCTAGTTTCTCCAGTTCATTCAAGTTGTCTAGGGCTCTTGAGTAGTTCCTTGTCAATGTATCTGAAATGTTTACTTCGTCGTCAAGATCAACTAAACAAGAACCTATTAACTATACCAATATGTGTGTGTGTGTGTGTGTGTTTTCATAATTAAATTACATTAAGAGTGAGACATAAAACTTTGGAGTCGAGAGAGGTGACAACCATGTTAGAGGCAGAACCAAAAGCCTTAGCCAAGCAAAGTTAGAATGAGAAATCTCCTTCTCCCAGAAGCAGTATCTTATGCTTGCTGCTGTAATGATTTATCCTTTTCTCTTCCATCCTTACCTCTACTCATCAAACTGACTAAATTATCATCAAGAAAAGAATTTACAGGCAATTAAAGGAGAATGAGGCCATGGACACACACACACACACATGGAAGGACCCTGCGATTAGATAATGTGTATTAATTATTTAGTTCGTTGAAGTCACCAATTTTCTGGGTGGGTTTAATTAGGATATAGTATCGCATATCCACATGATTACTGGAGCTTCCACTTTATCATTATGAGTATTCTTGGAATAAGGAAGGTATTTTCGTCACTTTCATATATATCATTTCTTTAAACTCCTTAATGTAAATGTAGGAGCTAGTAGGTTTGCCACGTTGCAATTTAATCGACCAGAGAGCGAGGTCGGAGTAATTAAGGTCTCTCCTCCTCCCTTCCCATCCCCCTTTTTCTTTTGTAACCATTAGATCGAAATTATTTCGAAGATCCATATTTTAATGTATGTTTGGAGATGCCACTCTAATCGACCCCAAGGCCCCTAGGCATTAAAAAAGGGTTGGAATCCCAACTATACCCTCCTGGCCCTCTTACGCCAACTTTACGAGTCTTACGGGATTATGGAATATCCCCTCGCATCCTGGTCCATATAGGTTTTGACTTCCACTCATCTTTATAAAGCCGGCATTTTTTATATTTTTACCAGAATTAATTTTTAAGCGTACCCAGAGTTAGTGCATGAATGAGAAAATAAGGAGACACGTTCAGAAAAACGAAAAGCCAATAGTATTCTGATTATGCAAGTCACTTATAGCATGTTCCACATAGGCTAAGGAATGCCTTAAGTTTTATGAACTTTGCCTTAAAATTCAACAACTTTGCAACTTTATTCCTATTTAATATGCATGATCCTTATGAGAACAATTTCAACACAATAATAAATAAAAGGTAAAATTATATTTCACATGAGAAATACAAAAAAAAAAACCTCTATCTTCCTATATAGAGGAGTATATACTCCATTGGTTTCATTATATTGGTCCACAAACTAAGAAATGCAATCAATGTATAAAAATATGATAAACTTTACTTTGTCCCTCCTCTCTCCTCTCTACCTCATAAATACAAGCATAGAAGAGTAAATCGAATTATATACCATCTCATGCTTGCCGGTTAGTGCTTTTAGGGTCTGTTTAGTATGGGGAATTAAAATTTAAATATGCTTTATCAGAATTTAATTGCAGTCTAAATTTTCTATTAATGAAAGTTAACGGAGTCAGAAGAAAAAAACTAAAGTTAGACTATATAAATTTAAGCGACTAAACTGAGCCTGATATAAACTTAGAGGACCAAAATGATACTTTAGGCTAACTATTATCATGATTATTAAATATTAACTAACATTTGTAAAATTGGACATTGAAGCGAAAGGAATTTGTACATTAAGTAACCTATCTGCTAACATAAGTAAAATATGGTTTGCTTAGCCAAATAAAATCCAGCTATTAATAAGGAACTTAGAAGGATGAAGAATTGATTACTCAATTTGCATAGGTAGAAAGTTTGAAACAGCTAATATTATTTAATTTCTCGGAATAATGTTCGACTTTTGCTTGGTCAATATTAACAGGGTAAGAAAAGTGAACTTAGTATTTTTGTATTTGATCGTGATGACATTCTTCATTTAAATATCTCAAAGAATAAATTTTCATTTGAGTTCAGTCAAAGAAATGCAGAGTACTAGCTTAGTTAACCATAATAACACAAATGAAACAACGAAGTCTAATTCCAAGAAAAAACTTGACATACAAAGACAGTAGAAAATCAGTGAAGTTAATGGTTGCTTGAACTGAGGGCCATGGCACGAAGTTCAGAAACCTCGAGAGTGAGAGATTCCACCTTATAAGCGAGAGCTTGTGCGCTGGAATCCTTGATGAATATGAAAGTGAAGCACTCTCTTGCATTGAACTTCTTCCTCTTCCCATCGCATCTCTTCACACTGTAACCTTCATAATCATCAACACAAAATGGAACTTCGTCCTTCACGAACAGTCCAGTTCTGCTTCCCAGAGTCTCCATGTCCCACTCATTAAAAGGGCACGCTAATATCATCAAGAGAAGAATTTATAGGTAATTAAAAGGAGAATAAGGCCATTAATATACATACACATGCATGGAAGGACAATGCGATTAGATCATGTGCATTACGTTGAACTCGATCACCAATATAATGTTGTGGGTAAGTTCAATTAGGAGATACTTCCGGAGCAACTACCAAAATCATGTGGTTTAAACCATAAATTAGTAAGATATGCATTTTTCTTTCCAACTATACCATTATTTATAAAGAAAGTATGTATATGAGAGATAATAAGTGAAAATTTATTATAGAGATAATGAGTGAAATATATCTAATTGGGTAGAAATGGAAAGGCTAGCTTAAAATTTCAGATAAAAAGAATTTGTTCATTGTATTAATTACAGAGCACCATATGAGAGAGATTGTTTCGTATAAAAAGAACTGGAGGGAGTATCATGCACATATGTGGATAATTCCATGCACTTTGAGTATTCTTGGAATAGGGAACGTGTTTTCAACACTTTAACTATACCTTTTCTTTAAACTTGAAGGCAAAACTCAGCTGGAAAAAAAACTTGAAGGCAAAAAAAATCAACATTTTCGGCACTGTTTCTCTAGAACTGGATGCTTGAAAAGATCAATTGAAAAAAAAAAAAAGGCAATGAACATTGAGGCTAGAAATTCTAAAACCATACGGAAGTGATGGTGGATGCAAAGGCAAGTGGTGGTAGTGATATGGAGATGAACAAGTCCAATTTTCTGGATAAGTTGAATTAGATGTAGTAGTATCTTGGCAACATGTGGAGCATTCGCCTTATAATTTCATAAACATTCTTGGAATAGGCAAGGAATTTTGATTGCTCGATTATATATAGAGTTTATTTGTTTTAACTTTGTAAATGTTCCTTGTGAATTTGAAAGGCTAAGCTAATTTGTTTTGGGGCCAACCATGGATGGTTCAAAAGACTATGCTGCCTCTTGATTTTTTGACTCTTCATGTTTCCCTCTAATCCTATTTATGAGTTACTTCCCACATATTTTCATTAAAATTTAACAACTTTTTTAACCTTAATTTATACCTAATTAATACTTCCTCCGTCTCTTATTATAAGATTCAAATAACTAATAAAAAATAGTTAAAATTAGTTAAAGAATAATAAATATGTATTATAAAATTTTTCAACTATACCCTTATGTGTAAAGAGGATAAGTGTAAGAGAGTAAATACAATAAATACAATCAACAAGGGGTAAAGTTGAAAAAGACATAATAAATGTTTAGATAAATCTAACATGAAACTTATATTTTAGGATACGTTCATTTACAAATTTAAAGCTAATTAGACAAAAGGAGTCTACACCATACCTCATCAGAACAATATATACCACTCTTGTTTTATTTATAAATCTAAATTAACTAATTCTCATATATTAAAAAGAGTTAGTTAACTTATAAATTTCAAAGGATGAGGTTAAACATAGGTCCCTACTTCATAAACCACAAAAAAATCTTGGATTTTTAGTCATTGCTTTCAATAAGGAAGAATTCATTCTATGCGTTGATAATCTTTATAAATAAGGTCTGTTTATCTTTATTCTTGTTTAGCAACTTCACATGATCAGAAGGTTGATTTTGGGCCCATCACTCAAATTGTTTTTTACAACCCATTGTTTCTTGATTCAACGCTCCGTTTCTGGCTCTGCCACCACTCACGAGCCAAAACGACGTCGTTGCTAGCCCTTGATTCTTGATTCTCCGATCCTTCTGCACTCTTCTTTCGCTATCGCCGTCATCGAAGCCTGCATTGAAGCTAGCGGCTGAACCCCGTACTTTTGTCACTCACCGTCCGTCAGGGTTGCTCCAACAATCACCTATTTTTTGGCCGCCACAAGATCATCGTTCAGGTTCTCCATATTCCCCGTTGAGGCTCCTTTCCAAAGTTGAAGGCCCGTATCCATCGTCGAAGCCTGTTTCAAGTTCCAATCTCCATCGAAGTCTACAGCGGAGTACAGGGTTCGTCGTTCTTGGAGACTTGCTTCAGCGATCAGTCTCATTGCCTACAGTCATCAAAGTCGACATTGAAGCTTAACGCGGTGGTGACAACGAATATGAGAGAAAAGAAGGATTGCAAGATTTCTTGTTCCTTCCCTGTTTGATCGATTAATGGGTTTTACACATACGACTTGAATGACGACGCGTTTGGATTTGGTCATGGATATTTAGGATAGATGGTGTAGACAATCAACCTTAAAGTCTTCGTTCAAGAATCTATTCTTCACATATTTGCTTTCATGCTCACCGCTGTGTTCTTGGTTGCACCAGCTAGGAGAAGACGGGAGAAAATTCCTTAAAAAAAATGGGGAAGCCCTTCAATCCTCCCTCCAATTTCACCTTATCTTGGCTTTCAGCGCGCAAAGATTCTCTTGCCCTCGTCAACCACATTTGAGTCGCCCTTCAACTGTTTGAAGACTTGCCTCACAGAGATTCTGTGCCATGGGCCTTGATGAAGGGAAGTGTTAACCTATAGAAATTAATAACATTCTAGCACATTTTCTTCTCTTTCACTTAATTTTGAATACAAATTGTATATATATAAAAGAAAATGTGATAAAACAAAAGAAAAGTTCAAATTATGAGTTAAATACATATAAATAAGATTATCTGTTAAAGTCAAAGAACTCATGAAGCCCTCCCCTTGTAGGTAGTGGTGAGTATTCCCGCCTATCACGCAGGCGACCCGGGTTCGATCCCCAGCAACGGCGTCATTAATTTAACCGTGTCTTTAAGCTTTGGGGTCAAATGCAAAATATTTAAAATCAAGAATTGCAGTATAATACAACACTCGGGTCGTTCTCTTGAGGAGCCTTTATTGAGCCACCTAAGTAATTTAATTATCATGCAAATACAATAAAAGCAAGGGGAAATGGGTTTTGGTTTTTTTTTCGAATTAATAAACTAAAGGATTAATGCAAAAGTTAATTAAAATTCCCTAAACTACTATTATTGTTTTCCTTTTCTATAAAAAAAATGATGAAGGAGTGAATGGAAAGGAATTTGGAATTGAAAATATGAATGATGAATGCTCTTGGTAATGAAGAAAATGCCAATTCTTGCTCAAAAATATTATGGGAGTTAAGAATTCATTAAGTTTTAAGAGCAACCTCAAAATAACACTTGAGTCCAATAATCCCAATTAATAGTAGCTCCTATAAACATAGCTAACTACTACTTCTTGAGATATTGTTAAAAACCACTTAATGTGCAATTAAAATGGATAAATATAACTTGTTTCCTCTTGATATCAATGCGATAACACAACACTCAATTGAATTAATTCAATTATACAATCAAACAATAACATGTAGAAAGCACAATTTCATTAAATCAATAAGGAAATATATATATATAAATTCAACAAGCTACAAAAATCCAATCCAATTACAAATATCAAACCAACAGAGACAATTAACATCAATCTCAGTTCCAGAATCACATATATAAAAATTCCTAAAACTAGACAATCCAAATATATAATTCTAGAATAATGAAATGATAGCAAAACTCCCCTTTATAGTCCATTAAGTTCAGTCACATATCCTTATCACCAAGAAGCAAAAAAATCAGCCACGCATGATGTTAACTGCAACCATAGTTTGATCGAAACATGAAAAACCCATGGAAATTGAGGGACTGAATTTAGTGAAAGCTGAAAATGGGTCTGTCATCCAAGTTGAAAAAAAAAAGAGGAATGAATCCGTGTGGGTGAAGAAGAAAATGAGAATGTTGAAAGCAATGATGATGATAGGCTGAGAGAAGGTTGGTGGTGTAGTAATGGAGAGAAGGAGGAAGCTACGGTGAAGTTAGAACAGAGGAAGGAAGGAACAGCGGAGACTATGGTGACGGCGAACGGAAATATAGAGAGGAGGGAAGGAGGAGGTGTGGTCGGAGCTCTCTGTGGAGGTCAGAAATGAGAAATTGGAGCTGATGGTGGAGGTGACTGACAGTGATGATGGTCTAGTCTTCTCCCTTGTTCTGTTCTTTGTCCGTTCTCAGCTCTGTGTCTCTTCTGGTTCACAATGGTCACCGGCGGCAATGGTGGTAAGAGTGAAGCTCGCTTCCGGCGACGAGAAGAAGAGGAAGGAGGGAACGTTCAGGTCTGATGATGATGAGTTTTTATCCTCCTCTTGCGGCACTCAGCTCTGAATAAAACGTTCAGCTGCTGTCTCTGTGTCGGGTCCTGTGCATATCCACTTTGTTTATCCATCAGGTTTGATACATGGTAATCGGATCTTTGGGCTGTACTTTCTGTTTCCTTTTTTTTTATTGGGCTTTCCAATCTTTTCAGCTTCTTGGGCCTTTTCTTGTTTTTTTCTTCTTTCAGTGGCCCAAATTCCATAGCCCAAATATGCTTTCTTCCTTTTTTTTTTTCACTTGGCCCAATAATTTGAACCTCAAAAATCTCAAATTTCCTTCTTTAATACCTACAATGCAAAAATTAAGCACAAGTAGCATTAAAAGTCTAAGAAACAATTGTACAAAAATAATTAATAATTTTAACCATTTTCCCCTAATTGTGATTAATTCAAAACAATTGTTCCTAACTAAAATTAATGTTTAATCACGTAACAATGTCCAGAAAATACATTTAAAATACCAAATTAATCATGAAAAATCATGTAAAAATATGGTTCAATTAGTAGAAGATGACAATTCATAAAAGCTCTCAAAAGATCAAAGAAAGCATGGGCTAGGAGGAAGCTGATGTGTTGTTGGCTTTAAGCCAATAATACATGTGCTATGCGATATACTTCAGCACTTGACCCTTGGTTGAAGCCAATGAGAAGCAGAACTTACTGTGTTCTATGCTTCAGCACACCACAGAATGCTGAAGCACACAAACGAAAATGCAACCATGCATTTTACTTGCTGAAACGTATGTGGAAGGCATTTAAGTAAGGGATAGGACAAAATTAGGTCATTCTTCAGTTTTTAAGTGTTCCTAGGAGCTTTGTGTTCTAGGGTTTTGACTTCTTGATGAATATTGAGCTTGTGTTGAAGTCTAGAAGAGATTTGGGGCTCCAATCTTTGGTTTTCTCATTCTTCTTCCCTTTCTTTGCTGAATTTCTGATATGGCTGTAATTATCTTAGATAGTTGTAGCTCTTTTATGATTATGTGTAGCTAAACTCTTCCCATTGTTGTTTGGAACCCTTGTATGGATTAAGTACTCATTTCCCCTTTTATATATGTTATTAATGATGAGATTATGTTGATTTCACTCTTTACTTAATACTTCTTGTTGATTGGCTACCAACAAGATTGTTGGGTTCACTTGGTTAATGCTTGAGAGAGCTAGATTGAGTGTAGAACGTAAGTTAAATCATGTGAGAGCTTGAAATTTATTAATTGAATGGATAGTTTTGTTAATGGGGTAGAGATACACTCATTGACCTCACATAACCAAATAGGGTTTGTTATGAAAATCAGGATTCAATTAGTTAATTAAGAGATTAATGAATAATCAAACTATGCATCTATTTGGAGACTCGAGAGAGCACTTATAGGTAATTTAGTATCCTTGGCTAGTATAATCTCACATTAAGTAGCATATATTGGGGGGATTTAAGTGAGTGCTTTTGAAATACAAGGGGGATAAACAATCCTAAGTTCCATTTAATACTTGAATTTTAAAAGAATCATTTGTTTTCATAATTTTTTAGTCTAAAAATAGTTTAAAATTTCTCTTTCACCTCAACAACATGTTTTGACCCAACTTAATTGAATTCACTAAGTCCATTGCTGACCAATTTGTTACTCAAATCCTCGTGGGAACAATCTTTACTTATCACTTTATTACTTGACACGATCCGTGCACTTGCAGAGGTGAATAGGAAGCTTTCCAAAGTAGATGACTTATGGAAGGAGTTTTCACCACAAATGCAGCTAGACAGGTGGTCAAGTTAAAATCATTTTATTAGTTTGAGAACACATTGAAGCTTTGGAGGCTGCATCCTTTTTAATTGAAAGTAAAACTATAAAAGACCTAAGCAAATTCCTACATGGGTGGCTGTTCGCAACCCCAAGTGCACGGATCCCGTCAAGTAATAAAGTGATAAGTAAAGATCATTCCCTTGAGGATTTGAGTAACAAATTAGTCAAGCAATAGATTTGGTGAATTCAATTAAGTTGAGCCAAAACATGTTGTGTGTGGAAAAAGGAATTTCAAAAGATATATTTGTAAAATTGAAATTTACTGAACAAAACTTTGATTTGTGTGACTTCAATCAAATATAATAAGACTAGGATTGTCCATCCCCTTAGTATTTCATTAACTTACTTCTTTTCCTCTCCAAGGATCCTTTCTATGGGGTATATACATGTCAGTCTAAGAATCTCAAGCATATGATTAAGCTCTCTCAAGTCATAACTAGTTTTATATCTTCTATTAGCATGTACAATCTCTTGCTACAGCTAATAGAAGATATTCATTACACACCAATCTTAATTTGACAATGCTAGGTTAATAACTATATCTCTACATTACTAACAAACTATCCGTTTAGTTGTAAACTTCAAGTCTAGCATGATTTCACTCAAGTTCTACAATTAAATTAACTCTCTCAAACTTAATTTAATTGAACACATCATCTACAGTGATGGCCAGTCACAAACAGCAGTAAAGAAGGAGTAAAATCAACATATATATGCCATTAGATACTTAGAGAGGAAAGGAATCAAGTTTAATCCATACAAAGGATCATAAACAATCCTAGAATGGGACTCTAGCTATCCATGTTCAAAAATGAATCACAGACATAAACTCTTATTACAGCCATATCAGAATTACAGAGGAGAAATGGAAAGAATACAGAAAAACCAGAGAATCTGAGTTGAAATCTCTGCAAATCTTCAATCTCTCCTTGATTCTCCTTGATTTCAGACACACCCAAGCTCAGAGGACTGTCTCAGCCGCCTCCCTAGGTCTTTCCTAATCTCGATTCCCACTTTCAGCCTCTCATTTCCGCTTTTATAGTTCCCAGGTGACAAAACGCACAACAGCATTTTCGGGGGTTGGCCGTGGCCAGGAGATCTGTGGGCCACGGCCAGTGAGCTTCTATCCATCTTTGGGCCACGGCCCATGGATGCTTGGCTACGGCCAGTAACCTTCTGACCTCAAGTTGGCCACGGCCCATGGAATGGTTGGCCGCAGCCAGTCATCTTTGAAGTTCAGTTTCCTCTCTTTCTATGATATGTTCTCATCCCTTCTTGTATTTCCCTAGCACGGTTGATGGCTACAGCTTCATTTCACTTCCTTCTTCTTGAATTTGTTTTTCTCTGGTCCAGCTATGATTGAATCTGTATCCTTTCAACACAAATAACTCACAAAAGATCATTAGTTGAGTAATCATGACAATTAGTAACATATTTCCCCCATATTTATACTCTTTTTGTGCCAAGCATGAAAGGAACACATTTCCTCCACTTTAGCACTCTCCAATGCCCATTAATACGTCCAAAGTGTGGGAAAACTAGGAGGAAATGTGCAAATTTGACAAGAATTTCATGAGGTTAACAGTGGCTTTTGTGACTATCTGCTCCTTATTATATTGTTCTTAACAGCAAGTATGATGAAAAACTTTGTTGTTCCAGGGCTTGAGAATGTAATTGAGTAAGAGAAGAAAGTTTCTCATTCCATATTGATGGAGAAGACTGAGACAATTATACTAGAACCCTTGTCAAACCCTTTAACATTTCAATATAAGCAGAGTAATAAGGATACAGTTCCGTAAGACATATAGAAATAGCGAAAATATACTAACACTAAGTACTTGTTTACAATACAGAAAATTCCCTGTAGGGTTTGAAATATATACATATACATATACATATACATGTACAGAGTGTTCAAAAGGAACTAAATTTCAAGCTAGATAACCAAAAACAGTCTCCACATGTGCACCAGAACTCTACTTACCGGCAGCCATGGATTTGTTCTTTGAGCCGCTACCTTTAGCTGGAATATTTTAATTTTTAAACGAGGGTGAGATTCAACAAAATTTTAGTAGTAACATACAATCAGTCATACAATATGCAAAAATTAAATATGCCATACTCTATGTTATGCAACATATTAACAACACAAACAATCAGCACGGCATGTATACATGAGTTACGGTTACTCCCCCACTATCCGTAAACCTCAGTTGGGTTCTTATTCAACAACCAGGTAAAAGTGCCTACTCGCACAAAATTTCCCTGCTCGGCAAAATAGTGTTAATCAATTATATCACAAAAGATGGTATATACAAACATATAAAATATTCACATAATTTATGAAAGATAGAGTTACTACCTGTCTCCTTTCTCAATTTTTTTTAGTCGTCCTAACTTTGATTTCAGCTAAGAAAATTTCCAATTCCTATCAAAATTTAAGGTAACCAGTAAATGGTTATTTCTTGTACTATTACTGCCTTTAAATCATAGTATCTATCACAATTTCAATAATCTCTGCTCAATGCAGTTTCATAGTTTTCCAGAAAACTGGCAGATTTTTTGTCAACTTTGAAAAATCATAGTTAATTCTAGGAGCTTCTAAATTGACTAATTCCAAAGCCTGAGTTAATCTATTTAAGTGTATTTTCATGAAAAAAATACCCAAGTCTAGCCATTACAACCATAGTATTTCCAGAAATTCACCAAATCCCTATTGTTTCAAATTGTACTCCAAAAACATGGTCAAACTTTGAAAAAATTATAACTTTCAATCTACTGGGTCAAATGGTTCATATTACCTATCAAAATCAAAGCGCAGAATGTCTACTTTCGTCCTGTAAAATATCATACAATTTGGAACAGTTTTGACTGTTGAAAAACACGCCACAACAATACTGATTTCCAGAAACGAATCTGGACAGCAATAACTCAAACTTCCAAAAATTCTAAAATTATGTATAATCATTCAAAAATCACAATCATATGTGATTCCACATAATTTTTCTTGTAGAATCCAATGAAATACTTAAAACATCAAAATCTAGCTTCTTCCCCAGGTTCTATACAGAACTAAACAAAACCCCTTCCCTAAGAATCCAATTTTGCAAATTAAGCTTCAAGACTTATAATCTAACATCATTAAACCTTCTTTAACCCATTTCTCATTATTACAAGACCATTAAGTTTCATTTTCATGGTGTTAGAAAATCAAGGCAGTAATACAACTACATGAATAATTACTCAAACATCACAATATTCGGCTCAAATCGAAGCTTACGCTTATCTGAGCATGATTCTACAACCAGTTCTTGATTCCGATGGTACCTACCTTGAGTAGATGACACCAAACTCCACTAATAAAAAATCTAAAACCATAGAATTGAAGCTCATGATGAGGAGAAGAAGATTTGTGAAGGACTTTTCGGACGAAGGCTGCAATTCGGTAGTGAAATTTGTGAATTTTTCCTAGATTTTTTACTATTCATCACCTTCTTTCCTCTTTTGAATTTTTCTGATTTTTTGGCATATTTTCCTGATTTTCTGAGCTTTTTCTCGTCTTAATGGATAGAGGAAAGATAAATTTTTCCAATTTCCAAAATTGCCCTTATATTTTGTGATTTTTACACTTTGCTGAAAATCCGGTAGAATTTTCTTCAAACTTTGAAAATTCATATATTTATTTGTAGACATTGAATTGGAGTGATTTCAAAGGCTATGAAACCCTTATTGAGTCTAATTTCAAGGCAAAATATAGCCTTTAGCCAATTGGAAGCACAAGATTCCCAGAATTTTAAGTTTTTGGAAGCTGTCCCAGAAAGTAACCAGTTTCACTAGGTAAACTTTAGAAATTTATAACTCTTAGTGTACAGGTCAAAATAATTCATATGACCTATCAAATTAAAGCTTTGAATGTCTACTTTCATTTTAGAAAATTTTACAATTTTTGATAATCATTTGATTATCCAAAATCATATGATAAACTCACTACCTACAGGAAATTTTCACTGGCAGCACAATCAAATTCTCCAAAATTCACCCTTGATTCTATTTGTTGAATAAATATACATTGAATCTTTCCTGTATGAATTTTGGGATATTTCAACCTTCAAAAGTCAAATGTATGGTTAAGCTAGAGAATGTTGATATTTGTTATCCCCAAATTTTCAGAGCGGTGGAGAGTTTGATCCCGGGCCTAGTGCTCTCAGAAATGATGAGTTACTTCACACAATGATTCTGCCTGTGTGATTATATGTACAGTTGGGTCTCAAGAGATGTGGTTTATGGAATGGGACACAATATATCTCCTAGAGTTCAATGGTTGTCTGTCCATTATTCAAATTTCAGTAGCAAGATGTCATAATGGAAAAGGGCCACATATAAGGTAAGAAAAGAGCCACATATATAGGACATAATGGAAGCATAGAACCTGTGAATCATGCTGCAAGAATCTGGGCATCCTTCTAAACACCAAGTTTCAGGGCTTAGCATAACAAAGCATCAATTTGATGTTTTTCTAATTCTCTCATCTATGGGTTCATGTTTCTCCTTTTCAATCAAGATTCTGTATTGATGTGGTTGATATAGTTCTATGGGTTCCTGTCTCTCATATAGTTTTGTGGCTGATATAACCAGTGTGTATTTTGCACAAGTTGATGTGAGAGGGACAGCTTTACATTTACATGGTCCTTGTGTCGACGCCATTTTGAAGGCCTGCAAAAGGAGTTATATTCTGCAACACCATTGATGGCAAGCAAGGTTAAAGGGGAGGCACTATAGAACAATAATACAATTCCAAGCAAAGGATTCAATGGGCGAGAATAGAGACAAAAGGAAGAATTCAAGCAATTATTTCATGAAGCCAAGTTGTTGAAGAAGATGACTACTATATATTATGATTTAGCTCATCAAAGTTTATCATGTCTTGCAAGATTGAAGAAACGAGAATCTACGAGCAAGATCTCTTCATGAAAGTCAAAGAGGAAGATGTCTCCATGAAGAGAAAAATGAAGATGTCTTTTCAAAGTGTTGTTTACAAGATCAAAATTATTTGATTCAACTTCCTTCACTAAACCCTATTGTTTGTATTTGCAAGTTAACACTTATAAGAGGTGTCAACTTGAGGTGTGTGTTGGAGGATTATAATGTATTAGTTAGTTAAAGCTCTATAGATAGAGGGCTAGTGTGAAGTTTAAAGGTGTGAAGGAGAGTCAAGTCCTCACCCAAAGGAAGAGGGTTAACATAAGTCCCTATCTCATAAACCATGAGAGGAGGAGGGTTAACACTGGTCTCTACCTCACAAGTCACCAAGAAAAATTGGGGTTTTAGTCATTACTTCCAATAAGGAAGAATTCATTGTATACATTGATAATCTTTGTAAATAAGATCAATTTATCTTCATTCTTGTTTAGCAATTTAACAGTTACATCACATAACGCTCTCCATGTCATGTGTTGAGGTAAATGACGCATCTGATGAAACAAACAAAGTTGCCCTACACAACGCTCTCTGTGTCATTTATTAAAGCAAATGACGCATCCGCTGAAGCAAACAAAGGCGCCCTACACAACGCTCTCTATCATGTGCTAAGGCAAATAACGTGTTTGCTGAAGCAAGCAAAGAAAAGTACAACTGTACGTTTGGATTACTGACGTAGCTGAAGGCAATATAACCTAGGAAAACGCTCTGCAAAAGGATCATTTTGCACTTTGGAAACTTTGAGTGCGAAAAAAGGAGAGAGCTTGGGAAGGAGTTCTTGGTAAGTTTGGAGCCTTGGATAGTGATTCTAAGAGACGTCTTGGAGTTTTTACCTTGTTTTTATCACTCTTCCTCTCTTTTCTTGTTATTTAGCCATGGATTTAGTTTTGTTGTATGGGTTTTTTATACCTAAGACTATGAGTGGCTAAAGTGTTTCTTCTTCTAGGATTCTTTTGAACCTTTGTATGGATTAAGACTTGAATATTCTTTTTTTTTGATAGATCATGATATATATGTGTTGATTATATCCTTTGCTTAATGCTTCTAAGTGATTGGCCACCATTTAGATGATTTGTTCACTTGGATTTGACTTAAGAGAGCTAATCTGGTTGTAGAATTTGGTTAAAATCATGCTTGACTAAAAGTTTACTTGATAAATGGATGAGGTAAAATAGAGATATATTTACTAACTTTGCATTGTGACATTAAGGTTGTTGCTTAAAGATTGATTTTCATTAATTGCAGCAATAGATTATGCATTTTAATGAGAAGAGAACTTGATTTTGACTTGAGAGAATTTGTCATGTACTTTTGAACTTTTTTTTTTTGATACAAAGGCAAGCATAGCTTGAATAGATAACAAGACCTAAGGGGCAGGTCCTAAAGGGTGTTCATGAGCTATATCCCCGCATTCCAAGGCAAAAAGATGAAAACATTCTATAGGGGAAACTCCTATCTCCATGTATTCCTGGCTATTCAAATGAGCCATTCGCGCCAGAAAGTCAGCACAACGAGTGCATTCCCTATGCGAATGGGAAATCTCTAAATCCCAGTCGGCATAGATAAGGGATCTGGTAGCTGATATGATATCGTACAAAGGGTGATCAACGTCACAATTGGTAGACAGTAGGTGGATGGCCTGAAGGGAGTCTGTGAATAGCCTGATTTTCTTAAGACCCATCTGCTTACATAGTTGAAGACCACTTTGGATTGCATGGATTTCCGCCACAGTCGGGGAAGCATTTCCCAACTTCTGTTGAAATCCACGTAACCAATTACCCTGGCTATCACGGATAACACCCCCGCAGGCTGCCTGACTGCTGCTGAAAGAAGAACCGTCAACATCAATGCGAATGAAGCTCTGAGCAGGGGGTTCCCAGCGGACGAGCCCTCTATCTGAAACTTGGAATATCTGGTGATTAAGACGTCCATTTAGCGCACTTTCCGAGAGGTGATGAATGCATCTGTGGACTATCTCCTTTGGGTTGACACCTGAACCATCGAAAGCTCTGCAACAACGGTTTTTCCAAAGGAGCCAGCATGTGGTAGTGAATACTCGCTGCCATGCCCATCTAGACATCCTCCTATTGCCTGGTGAATTCTTTAAGTTCCAGTGTAACCATTCCTGCAAATTACCAGAAAAAAACATAGTAGAATATAGATTGTTAGTTAAAGGGATCCACACACGCTGGGCTTGCTCACAGTTTCTCAACACATGAAGGGTGCTCTCCTCACTCTCACATTGAAAGGGACAAGTGTTTAGGACGCTCGGGTTATGCCTCGCTCGCATCTTATTTGTTGGGAGTCTATCATGGAATACTTGCCACATAAAGAGTTTGACTCTTTCAGGAATTCCCCAGTGCCATAGATCGCGCCAGTGATGTTGATTGCTCATAGACTGCCGGTGGTATAGCCTGTCATACGCTGATTTCACGCTAAAGAAACCATCAGGAGCATTCCACCAACAAAAGATGTCGTCTTCCGAGCCCGTTGGCGGATTAGTCATCATGATTCTATCAACCACCCAATTTGGAAGAAAGGTCTCCCATTTTGCTCTATCCCAATTGCCCGTTTGGGATTTGAAGGAGCAAACCTGCTCCTCCATATCTAGCAAATGCGTATTCCTCTCAATGAAGAATAGTAGTGGCTTGTCCATTTGGGCCCAACATTCCTGCCATGCATTTGTGTTACCGCGTCTTAGGTTTTTGCCAAGGCCCCTTTTGAAGTCATCCCAGACAGCCACAATGCCACTCCAAACTGCTGATTGTTTGCGCCACTTGCGCACATGTGGGACCGGTTCAGTGTCACATGAGTATTTAGCACGGAGACATTTCACCCATAAAGCCTCTGGTTTCGTGATAAGACTCCAACACAACTTCATGAGAAGGGCTTTGTTTTGGCATTGCAGATCTTTAATCCCTAGGCCTCCATCACATTTCCTCTGTTTAAGAACATCCCAAGCAATCAAGTGCATTTTTTTACTGTCGTCATGCTGGTTCCAAAAGAAGTCTCTACTTAGTTTTTCAATTGCTGATAACACTCCTTTTGGCACAAGGGTTGACTGCATCTGGTATTGTGGAATGGTAGATAAGACTGACTTGATGAGGATAGTTCGACCAGCCATACTCAAAAACTTCCCCTTCCAGCTACTCAGTTTAGTTCTCACCTTCTGGAGGAGGGGGTGCAAAGGTCAATTTAACCATGCGTTTGTGCAAGATAGGAACGCCCAAGTATTTCCCAAGGTCCGCTGTCAGGCCAATCCCTACAATCTGACTCAACTCATAAGCTCTGTTGAAGTGGACATTCCTGGACACAAACATTTTGGATTTGTTCAGATTTATTTTGTGCCCAGAGACCCGGCAAAACAAATCCATAATATTCTTCATTACTTCGAGCTGTTCTGTTGAGGCCTCGCCAAAGAGGAGTAGATCATCTGCAAAGAAAAGATGCGAAATATGTGGTCCCGAAGAGCTCAGGCGAAGAGGATGCCAATTCCCCATATCAACCTCGTGATGGATTAGCTGACCAAGTAATTCCAGACACAGGACAAACAGATACGGACTCAATGGATCGCCCTGTCTCACTCCCCTGGAAGGGTTGAATTTTTGGGAGGGCGAACCATTCCAGATAATGCTCATGGAGGAGGATGAGACACAATTCATGATCAGCTTGACAAGATCGTCACCCAACCCTAGACTGTTAAGAGTGAATTCCAAGAAGCGTCAGTCGAGCCTGTCGAATGCCTTTTCCATATCAACTTTGACAGCTATATAGCCCTTATTGCCTCTCTTACTTCTCATGGTATGGATTGCCTCCTGAGCTATGATAATGTTGTCAACTCCCTGTCTACCAGCGATAAAGCTACACTGGTTCTCAGCTACAAGATGACCCATGACCCCTTTGAAGCGATTGGCAATCACCTTGCTAACAATCTTGTAACTCACGTTACACAGGGATATAGGCCTAAAGTCTCTTAAAGATAGGGGTTGGTCGACCTTCGGAATCAGGATGATGTTCGTCTGGTTAATTGCCCGCACTTCCTCCGGGTTGCTAAATATGTTGATTACCAAGTCACAGATCTTTTGCCCTACCAAATTCCACTGGGATTGGAAGAAGTGGGGGTTCAACCCATCTGGACCCGGGGTTTTGAAAGCACCCATCTCAAAAGCTGCATTTTTTATCTCAATTGGGGATACCTGACACTGCAAGCGCTCAAGCTGATGTGCTTCAAGTGGCGGGAATGTTGCCGTCCAAGGCTGGGTGGGAGGTGACGCATGTTTCGAAGAATAAAGCCTCTGGAAATAGTCGTGGGCCATATCACGCAAAAGATTTTCATCAGAAACCCAGATCCCGTTATCATCTTTCAGAGCCTCAATTTTACTTCGTTTCCTCTTAGAAATAACACTGGCATGGAAATATTTTGTGTTTCTGTCCCCGCCACCAAGCCACTCACACCTTGATTTCTGGAACCAGATCAATTCTTCTTGCAAGGCAATTTTTTGATACCTGTCCCACAGCTGATTTTCAATCTTGAAGAGGCCATTTTGACACCCGTCTCTACTTCTGGCACGATCAATGCCCTCCAGTCTTCTAATGATCTCTCTCTTCTTTTTAGCTACATTCCCGACAACACGATCATTCCACTCTGATGTCTTTTCAAATTGAGCTTGCCCTTGGAGCCAGTTTCTTCCCTGCCAAGCTTCTTTAACCACATCATTAAACCCCTCTTCAATATACCATGCCGCTTGATATTGGAACTTGCTTTCCCTGATCCTGGAAGAGTTAGAGCAGTGGTCGGCAACAACAATAACTCGATGATCCGACTTAAATTTGAGATAATGGAAAGCTTTGGTTTGGGGGTTAAGAATATCCCAGTTGAAATTGCAAAATACCCAGTCCAGCCTCTCCTTGACACCGGTTTTTCCCCAAGTAAATCTATCCCCCACGAAAGGCACTTTCATAAGATTACAACGATCAATGCAGTTCTGAAAGTCATACATAGAGGCATGAATGGGAGCAGCTCCACCTTCTTTATCACTAGAGGAAAGAATTGCATTAAAATCACCTAAGACCAGCCAGGGGATGTTCACAGTTTGGTGAATATCATGCAGGGACGACCATAAACCCCTCCTCTTCAATACACTAGTATCACCGTAAACAAAGGTCACAAATAAAGTATCCATGTTGCTCCTATCATAAATTTTGCAATGGATTAATTGGGTGTTAGAAGAAATATATTCAAGATGAAAGTCCCAGTTATTCCAAAGTACCCAAATGCCTCCAGCGTATCCCGTGGCTTCAATTCTCAACCAATCGTTGAACCCCAATTTTCTAACAACCTTATCAGCTTTGCTTCCACTAATCCTAGGTTCCAATAAGCACATAACATTGATACCATATTTCCTGACCACATCCTTCAAAATGCGAGGGAACGCGCTACCGCCCGCCCCCTGACAATTCCAAGAAGAAATAATCATTAAAACATTAACAGAGGCAGGAGGAGATGTGACACTTACATGTCTGGTGGTTCACCATCCATCATGACAACCACTTCAAGATTAGAAACGGAGTGCACCTCTGAGCTCGACTCTTGATGAACTTGCTTCGGACTAGAGGGGACGAGTAGCGTGTTCTGGGGTTCCGAAGAGTTGATAGTTTCCGGAGCCACAGATTCCCTTGCAGGCATTGACGGGCTGGGGGCAATTCCTTTACCACGGTGAGCATATTTAGCTTTTGAGGAGGAAGCAGGAGGAATAGATGGCATATCACTTGGAATATCCTGAGGATTTGAAACAACAGACTCCCTTGCAAGGATTTTCATATTCCCACTAACAAGCTTGTGGGTCCTTAGAGAAGCATGATTATTCATCTTAGGAAAACCTCTCTTAGGTGCATCCGAAGGGACTGAATCCGCAACAAGAGCATCCACCTTTTTCTCAAAAGAAATGGAGTCATTTGTATCACTTTTCTTCATGACCATGGCCCACTTCTTAGTCCCCACGTGAAAACCCCTCTTTGGAATAATATTATGTTCCTTGCTTCTAAAAGACCTCACATAATGCGTTGGACCCACACCCCCTACTACACCACGCCTAACATCACGCCAAACACCACCTAAAAAATTCTCTTCATTTCTTAGGCCCACACCCTCCACTACACCACACCCAACTCCACTAGAAATATTATCTTCATTGCCGGGACCCACACCTTCCACTACACCACGTTCACCAAGAATGTCCACACGAGAAAGTGCTTCAAATCTAGATTTCGAGGGAATAATAGCGCTGGCTCCAACTGCGGAATACTTGGGAAGACGTGATTTTGCTGGCTTGCGCGTGATCATCCATGGACCGAACTGCTGCAGCTTAGACGGTGGAGGGATACCCGACGGCGCTGCCGGAGCTGGAGATGGGGACGGCCTTGGTTGATCCTTCTTTGGCACACCGTCGGGACACACCAATGAAGGGCACACATCTTTTCTGTGGCCGTATTTCCCACAGGAAAAACAAATAACACCCAATCCTTCATATTCAATATTGAGAAGACCCGATGCATAGATGATTTTTGGAATCAATTTCTTCTGCAAATCAACTTCAACACAAATTCTGGCAAAGCGACCTCTGTGAATAATAGCTTCTTTGGCATCCGGATTTTCAATAGTATTAATATCAACCTTGAGAGTTTTTCCAATCAAATCTCCTATTCTCCACAAACACTCCTTGTTGTAACAGAGCAAAGGAACATTAGGGATTCTAATCCATGTAGCAACTCTTCCTAGTGGGTTCTGAAACAGATCAAAGTGGGGAGACCACCTCTACATTAGGATCGAATGCTGTGAAATTGTCCAGGGACCACCGAAGAGAATCTTTTTGTAATGAAGCTCCCGCTGGGCAAGATCATTAAATTTAACAACGTAGTAATTATTGGGAAGATCTATTAAAACAAAACCACTGGTCTGCCAAGTTCTGATCAGATGTTCTTTAAGCCTGAAGAAGTTGATTCTCGCACCCAGGATAGTGATAATAATGGAGCCGGCCCAGGGTCTTGCCCATCTATTAAACTCTTCCTGTGAGATTAGCAATTTTGGATAAATATTCATGAGCTGATTCAAATCGTCTGAGGGCTCCGGCAAGTCCCATGGCTGGTCCAATAGCTCAGAAAGCGTGGAACCATCTTCTGAGCTGTGATTATCATGGGCCACACCATTAAACTCTGATCCTTTAAAGCCCATTAGCGAATCTTTGTACGTCGGAGCATGGCCTGAGATAGGTGATGAAGAAGCACACACCAACTTCCCTGTTTCAAACCCAGGAGATCCATTCTCGACAGCCACGGTGCAACCAAGACTAGCAGTAATCAAAGGCACCAACTCTCCATCCAGACCTGCAGGTTTTGAAGCTACCAACGCTTCAACCGGCGGCAAAGAACGAACGCCGGGGATATCCATCCAGGAAGAATGTGATGGCACGTATTCCGATAGACTCACTCTCTCTCTACTCACTTGTTTGACTCACTCTCATGTACTTTTGAACTTTAGACTAACACATATATGCATTGAAATACTAGTAGAGAGAAAGTTAATCAAGTTTTATGAAATACAAAGGGAAGTAAGAATCTTAGGCTCTATTTAATTCTTAAAATTAAAGAATTATTTGCTTTTATCACTTTCTAGTCTTAAAGGTAGTTTTTCAAATTCTCTTTCTGGATCCATATCAAAATTTATTTTGGCTCAACTTAATTGAATTCACCATGCCTTTTACTTGACTATTTTGTTAATCAAATCGTAGTGGGAACGATATCTACTTATAACTTTATTACTTGGCGCGACCTGTGCACTTACAATGTGAACAATTATATATTAAATATAGTTAGTTGTGATAGTTAGTGGCAATGAAGGAAATAAAGGTAATTACCGTTAATTTAATGCCTTCTTGAAATAAAATATTCCAGCCGAAGAATATGAAAATACATGTAAAGACACGGGATAAATTAATCAACTAGGCATATGGGACTTGAGCATAAACTATATAGAAATAATTTCAAATAGAGCTTTTACAATATATATCTCATATGTGATAGGATCTTTCTAGTATATAACAATTAAATCCCAGTCGTGATCGGCGCATAAGCTAAACTGAATAATCCCATTTAGCCTAGCAAGCCTAAACAATCCTACATACTCTCAGGCATAATTTTAACAACAATAAGACCCCAATACTCCCATAGTAATCATGACGTCATAAGATCTCTCAAGACGCATTGATAAACAATTATATGAGTTTCATCATCCGAAGAAAACAAATATGAAGAGAGGAATGAGTTTACCACTGACTCAGTGAGGTCATAAATAACAAATTGTGCAGAAGGGAAGCAAAAGTGCACTAGAGTTTTTCAAAAACATATGTTCAAGAAGACACAATTAACTATGGAAAGAAGAAAAAGAAGAAAAAAAGTTCCAAAAGCATTTAATTATGACTGTAATTTCATCTAGCATCTTATATCCTTTAGTGGAGAATAACCATCCCACTTACTATACTACACATTTTATATATAAAACACACACACACACACACATCTCCTTGTGTGTGTGTGTGAGAATATATATATGTATATATATATATATATTAGTGGGGAATAACCGTCCCGCATGCTATATATTACACATTATATATATATATAACATATATATGCCGTAAATTCTTTTGCATAGGGTGGTGAGAAATAGGCGCCTCACCTGATAGTATGCATATACACATAATTGTAAGATAGAAATTGAAAGAGAGGTGCAACTAAGTTAAAAAGATAGGAATTTTCAAAACAGAGTACAAGTATATATTTTGTTTAAAAGGGAAAAAGAAAAAATGATTTAATTTCGTAAAAAATAAATATGACAGTTGAAATTAGTTGTAAAAGAGAAAATAATAAAGTATCATCAAGAAGGAGGTAAATAAAGATAGGTGTAGAGAGAGTTTATGATGTTCCCAAACCATAAAAATATGCTACAGGGAATTTATAATATTCTAAAAAAACTAACTATAATAGAGTTTCAAGACCTAACTCAATCAATATCCGAATTAAAACTAAATTTGATTCAGTAAATTATTTGATCTTAAAGCAACATAGTATAACCAAAATTTTGGATTAGTTTCCCATATGGCATGCTAGAAATAAAAGCATTTGAGACATGAAAGAAAATCATACAGGTGGGAATAAAGTTGACACCTTGCTACACCCACATGAGGGGTCGAAAGTAGAGATCCTTTTTTAACCACATAGGGACCGAACATCCGTTGAGAAACCCTCACGAGTATCATATATAGATAATGTATTTGCGTAAATATTTTTATAATTGTCTAATGAATGAGATTTCCTTCTTTTCTTTAAATAAATGCTGCTTAAACAAAATTTTTAGTTAGATCCCTTTTTTTTTCTTTTTATCGTGGTCCTTATACTTTTACCTATTTTTAATTAGGTCCTTATAGCTTTTTTCGTTTTATCAGGTCCTCACACTTTCACTGGATTTTTAAGTAGGTCCCTGTACTTTTTAATAATTTTTTTTAATAAACTCTAATAATATTCTTCTATGAATACAAAATAAAAAATTATTATTTTTAATATTATTAAATATTATTCTATAAATACTAACGTTCTATAAATAGTAGACGCATTATATTTTTATTTTGACATTCTTTTTCATGAATTATTTCAATATTCTTTATAATTTTTTAATTAAAAATATGTTTATATTATTTATTTTTTAATTCTAATTTTTATTTTTTGTTATAATTATAAAATTTGAATTATCATAATAGTTTTTTCCAAAAACAAAATAGATTTCTAATTATTTATTTAAGAGTTAAGAATTAATTATATTAATTATTTTTTAAATTATATAATTATTAATTATGCAAATTTATCTCAGAAGTTTTAAATTTAACTTTGGAAAAATTAAAGATGAAATAGATGAGACATAGACTTCTGGCTCAAATTTGTACCTTAACAAAAATGACGTGGGCGGGCGACATATAGTGTGTGTTTGGAATGGCTTATTTTTGTCCAAAACGTGCTTATAATTCGTGATTCACAGTATACGAGGTAAGTATGTGAGAGGAGTTTTTTCTCGACTTGCGTGATTCGGGCTTATTTTTTAAATAAGCCCTTATTTAAGCTTGGCCAAACACCCACATAGACTGTTAGCTTATCATATTTGGTCAATTAATGATTAAAATTTATTAGGATAACGGTTAAGGTAAAATTGCTCCATTTTAGAAACTTCCGAGTAAAATTGCCACCAGAAAAATTTTCATGACAAAATTGTTCCTCAACCTGTTAAATAAAACAACTCAAATAAAAGGTTCAACAACTATTGGGCGAACAACTTGGGCTTTGAATGTGAGCAAATTGAAACTCAAACGCTCTTTTTAGCTTCTTGATTCTTCCATGCGTTACTGACATGTACACCACCTTAAGGGGACCTGGCTTTTCTCCGCTGCACCTTTCGATATGCTGCGTCCTTTTCTTAACACTACAACGTTTTGGTTTAGTTTTGGGTGTAAAGTGATGGGTTGAACTTTTTCTTAAAAAAAAATGGTGTCCAGTATTTTGATTTTTAGAAGTATTTAGTATCTTAAAATATTTTTCAAGTAACATACAGTATCCTAAAATAATTTGATGCTTTTAACCCCTTAAAATATTTTGTGTTATTGTACCCAGTGTCTTACGAGACTGACCACAATTTGACCTTTAATGTATTTTTCTCAGTAGTAATTAACAAGTACCCCAAAAAGCATATGATACTAATTTATTGATTTCCACCCACTCTAAAATATTATTCCAGTAGCACCCAATATTTAAAGTAATTTTTGGAGCTGAAAAAAATACATAAAAGGAAAAATTACAATCATTCTATAAAGACACTGGGTACAACTAAAAAAATATTTTAATGGGTTAAAAGCATAAAAAATTATTTTAAGATACTGTATGCTACTTGAAATTTTTTTTAAGATACTAGATGCTTCCAGAAAAATCCTTCAAAAATACTGGACACCCTTTTTTTAATAAAAAAGTTCAACCCATCATTTTACACCCAAAACTACACCGATGTAGCCATTTTGAGAAAAGGACACAACGGATAGAACTAAGCAGCGGAGAGAAGCCGGTTCCACCTTAAGGACCGTAGAAGATTTTGGTATTGATTGGACACTTCTTGAATGACATGAACACCACCTTAATGGCAGTAGATGTCACCTATGACGTGACTGCTATATTAAAGTTGATCTTATATTAATTCCTCACCTTAACATTAAGGGAGGTGTTAACAAAATAAATAAAGAGGCATTGACGACTTTAGCCACCGGAGTTTAGCTTAAGTAACAAAGGTGGGGTGACTTACATTAATTTTTTTGCCCAGGGGTGACTTACATTAATTAAGGTAATATATTTAAACTCACCTGATGTATTAAAAAACAAAAAAGAGGCGTTGCCTTGACTTGAATTACTAAATTCCTTGAAATTGTAATTATATGGCGAATGAAATTTTGGTGACTTCCAGAAAAGTCCATTGCACGGTGCTTAATTATTACGAAGTTGAGGGGTTCACATCTATTAGAAATTACGAAGCTTTCGGAAAAAAAATTCAAAATAGAATTATTGCTGTCTCAACATCTTATGCAGGGGATTGTCTGATATGGGCTGCACTGGGCTCAGCATTTGAACTGGGATAGAATAAGACACTACCTTTCAGTCCTCGTAAAAGAGCCCGTTAATTTTTTTGGGAGAAATTACACAACTAAATAAATTATTTAATAATATCATGTTGTGTATCATTACATTATATATATCAATTTATAAATCAGGAAAATTAGTTTGAAGAAAAATTATTTATGTAAATATTTTAATGTAACTTATTTAATTTTCTTAATCTCTCAAAAAAAAAACAATCAATTGGCTCTTATATCAAGGAGATTAGGTAGTATTATGAACAACACTTTAATGAACTGCACTATAAATAAGATTCTATTTCCGACCATTCAAGTGTTTAATAAAACTCCTTCATGAATTTGAAAGTGCTGCAATTAACGTCCAACAGCTAGCATCACTAAGTTGAAGACGATTCAATCCAAGAGGTTTTCTTAGACGATAGAATGTGCATGTTTGGCGCATGGTAAATAATATACAATACTTCAAAGAATGTGTTTTGTTATAAAATAATCTGTTAATGTTTGTCTCTCTGGATGCTTGCTTGCATTAAGAAATCAAATGAACTACTGTTGAGGGCAACAACGAAAACTGGAAAATATATTCATTATTTATTAACTATTATAACAAGCTAAGTTAACCAGAACTAATAATCATTCAATAACACCTTTGAAAATCACCGTCTCGTACCTAACTACATATATATATAAATATATAAGTCTTCAAAAGGGTCGGCCCATTATATATGGCTTCTGCAGTAATCAGGCCTCCAAGATACAACTATGTATGCACACATCCATCAACTTACTGTCACTGAGACATTTCCTCCATTGATTCTTCAGCTTCTTATTACAGTGTAATTAACCCCAGTTCAAAACTTGGACATTCATTCTAGGACTAGATCCTGAATCTTCTCCTGAAACAAGAAAACATTTCAGTTTTTTTAGTTTGCACTCCCGGAACTCTATCACAATTTGAAGTATAAAGGTCAATTCCAAAAATATTTTAAGAGACTACTCTGCTATATCAATTTGCTAGATAATCTGAAGTTATAATCCATAAAACTCTCAATCTAAAACAAGGACAACTCAAATCATAAAAACTACATTAGTAAAAAAGGATATAAGAATTCTTCCCATGGGAAGATAGGCACACTGATGGTCTAGGGAATAGTCGTCACCCATCAGGAAACCCTTAAGCGTGGGAGTTAAGTTTTTCACTGCCTATCGCTCTATCTCAGTCTACGCTATTTATAACCTTCCATCAAGACTTGTAATCAATAATAAATAATATGACATCTAATTGATATAAAATATTTAGCACTCCAACTGTCAACACAGAATTTTATTTTCAGAAAAGTGCTTCTTAATAACCTGGAGGAGACTAGAAATGTCCTTCTTCTTCATGAACATGAAAGTGCTGCAGCGTCCAACAGGGAATGTATTGTCACAGTTCCACCCAGAACCTTTCTTATTACTATAGCCATTATATTCCCATGCATTAAATGGGACTTCCCTGACCAACTGCAATCCAACTTCCTCAGCTATCTTCTCTATTTTCCACTCACAGAACGGATGTGCTGTCTTGTGTGTGACGTGAATCTCTCCATCATCTTCACTAACCATTTCTCTACTACTCCTCATAAACCCTCTCACCACTTCCTTGTGGAACCTGAAATTGTAAAAATGCAGTTAATTAGCTGAAATTAATATTATTCAGAACATTTCTGAGGAATGAGTGATTAATTTACTCGATTTGCAAAGAGTTGCGCTCTCGATAGAGGAATCCAGCGTGAGGAAAATTGAAGACTATTCGATCAAAAAGCTTGTCTTTGAGAAAAACATGTTGGCTCATTGTGTGAGCGTCAACTTCATGCAGAATGGTGCAGCCTAGGTTCTCCAGTTCATTCAAGTTGTGTAGAGCTCTTGAGTAGTTAAAATTCAAAGCACCTGGAAAAATTGCTCAATCGTGACGATCCAGCAAAATTGGCAGGTTTTGAGTGTATGAATAGTCAAGCATCTAAAAATGATTTGAAGTTACTAATCATGATATTAAAGTGAATAATAATAATGAGGTACGTACCTTTGGAGTCCAGAGAAGTTGCGACCATGTTAGAGGCGGAGCCAAAGGCCTTAGCTAAACAAAGTGAGAATGAGAAATCACCTTCACCCACAAGCAGTATCTTATGCTTGCTGCTGTAGTGCTTTTTCCTTTTCTCTTCCATCCTCACCACTCAACATTTGATTAACTAACTATTCATCAACACAAGAATTTATAGGGTAATGAAAGGAGAATCAGGCCTTGATGAGATTAGATCATGTGTATTAATTATTGAGTGCGTTGGACTCATCAAATTTGTGGGTAAGTTTAATCAGGAGATATCATACTACACATGTTTTGGGAACTGTGGAGCTTCCACTTTATGAGCATTTCTTGGAATAGGGAAGGTATTTTCATCACTTAACTATATTATACTACTACCTCCGGACCTAATTAATTAAGTTGAGTAAATTAAAAATGTTAGTTAAGTTAGTTAATATGATATGTTTGTTTTCCTAAAACACCACAATCATATTCCTTAATTGTTTCTCTCCATCTCCTACTTGATTACTTTTGAGGAAATATCAATAGGATTAATTTAAAAAAAATTGGTAAACATCTGAAATAGATATTGTATTTAGGACTCACATCAATTCCTCAATTAGGTCCCCATTAAGAACGGGAGGAGCATACTATCTCTTCTTTGAACGGGCACATGTAAATGTTATAAAAGGAATTATTGTCTCTTACACATTCATCAATTGTCTGGAAAATTAAGCTGATTTGATCAAATGCATGTACTTCAGAAACTATTGAGCTTCCATTTTATGATCCGATCGATGATGAGTATTGAATATATCTTGGGAATGGGAAATGTATTTCAGAAAAAAGAGGATGAGAAATGTTTTTTTTTTTGGCCAATGGATGAGAAATGTTAGCACATCATCATGATCACATATATATTATATGTAGTGCTCGATCACAAGTGTAAATCGTCATCGTCATTACCTATACTTTTTATCTACATGGGATTATATTAAACTCGTACGTAATAGATCTCATGCTTAAGAAACGAAAGTCTAAATGAGGTGCTTAGTGTCATTGGACCACAGTTTGGACTTGCTTTAACATCTTCACTGGCTAATCAATATAATTAATTTCCTCCATAAATTTAATTAGGGCTTTTAGATATATATTTGTTCTGGATTTATATAAAGTGACAAGACCAGTTTGGATTTCATTCAAGCCGAGAAATTAAGGCTTATGTCCGTCAGGCTGCCTCCTGATTTTTTGACGCTTCATCTTTCCCTGTGGGGATAAGCAAAAAACCTAATGGTTTAAGTAACCCAGCCCAATACTCAGTCTAGCCTTGTCCAGGTAAAAGTGTCTGATAATAGGAAAGGACTAGACTAGACTGGCTGATCGGGCTGGACCGGATTCAAGACAAAACTATTTGACCACTTGGTCTAGTCTGGTCTGACCCGAAGTGCATTTATTTATGGGAGAATGATAGTGAAGTCCCAAGGAAGAAGAGAAATGAAAAAAATGGTCCCTATAGATTACAAAATGAAAAAATGGTCCCATGGAGTTGTCAATACAGGCTCCTGAAATTGTCATTAACAACTCCAGGAGCCTGTATTGACAACTCCATGGGATCATTTTTTCATTTTGCAATCTATAGGGACCATTTTTTCATTTTTTTCTTTGCATGAGACCTAAGTGTAAATCTCCCTTTATTTATTTGTTATATAATCAGATTTTTTACTTTTTTACCCAAAAAAACTTCTATCACAATTACTATTAAAAAACACTTGATTTCCGATGGAATCTTTTCCATGTCGGAAATTTTTCCGATGGAATTTTCCGTGGCAAATTTAGCCATGGAATTTCAGACGGAATTTTTTTCGTGGCAAATTTCCAACAACAAATTCTGACAGAATTTCCAATGGAAAGTTTTTTGACGGAATTTCCGACGAAACACAGAAAATTCGGTCAGAAAAATTAAAATCTATTAATTTTTTCAAAAAATAATATTTATAAAATTAAAATATTAATTATTAAATAATTCTACTTAATCTTAATTATTAAAATTATATTATTATTTATTAATATTATATTTAAAATTTTCTACCAAAATAATATTTATGATATTATTCTTATATTAGTTATTATTTTATTTTATTTAAAAATAATATATATTTTATTAATATTATATTTAAAATTTTATATTAAAAATAATATTTATAATATTAAATTATTATTTATTAATTAATTTTAATTAAAAAATTATTTAATTAAATATATAAATATTTTTTTACGTTTTTATTAAATTTTTCATTTTTTAATAATATTATATTAATTAATAATTAATTATATGTCTATAATTAATTAATTAAATGTATGGATGTATGTATATATGTGACAATATTATATATATAATAATATGTTATAATATGACATAAGTTCATTTCGGCGTAACTGGCAAGGACTCGCGTCACTACAAAAAAAAGCACTTTCAGCAGTGACATTGTGTTGTCGCCGCTGAAAGTGTTGTTTGAAATTAAAAAAAAAAAATTTAAAACACTTTCATCTGCGACTATTAAAAGTCGCCACCGAAAGTGAGTTTCCACGGCGACTTTAGTGTCGCCGCTGAAAGTGTTGTTTGAAATTTTAAAAAACAAAATTTTTTTTTAAAACACTTTCAGCGGCGACTTTAGTGTCGCCGCTGAAAGTGTTTTAAAATTTCAAACAACACTTTCAGCGGCGACTATTAAAAGTCACCGCTGAAAGTGAGTTTCAGCGGCGACTCTAATGTCGCCGCTGAAAGTGTTGTTTGAAATTTAAAAAAAATAAAATTTAAAACACTTTCAGCGGCGACTATTAAAAGTCACCGTTGAAAGTGAGTTTCAGCGGCGACTTTAGTGTCCCCGCTGAAAGTCTAGTTTAAAATTTAAAAAAAAAATTTAAAACACTTTCAGCGGCGACTTTAGTGTCGCCGCTGAAAGTCTAGTTTAAAATTTAAAAAAAAAAATTTAAAACACTTTCAGCGGCGACAACTAAAGTCGCCACTGAAAGTCAATTTCATAAATTTTTTATTAATATTTTTCAAAAATAATATTTATAAAATTAAAATAATATTTATAAAATTTAATTATTAATTATTAAATAATTCTATTTAACCTTAATTATTAAAATTATATTATTATTTATTAATATTATATTTATAATTTTATATTAAAAATAATATTTATGATATTAAATTATTATTTATTAAGTAATTTTAATTAAAAAAATTTTTAATTTAAATATATGAATATTTTTTTCGTTTTTATTTTATTTTTCATTATTTTTAATAATATTATATTTAATTAATAATTAATTATATGTATATAATTAATTAATTATATGTATGTATGTTTATATATATGATAATAGTATATATATAATAATATGTAATAATATGACATAGGTTCATTTCGGCGCAACTGGCAGAGACTCGCGCGCGAAGGCATCGGCTCCCTAAGGTCGCGGGTTCGAACTGGAGGAGAGTCACTTGGAGGAATTATGAGGAGGCGACACGTGGCAGCACGGCGAGGCGACGCGTGATAGCACAGAGCGGAGACACATGGCAATTGTAAATTAAAATTTTTTTAAAAAAATTCAAATTTTTTTTTTAAAAAAAATTAACACTTAAGTCGCTGCTGAAACTATACCTTCAGCAGTGATAAAAAAGTCGCCGCTGAAAGTTACCTTCAGCGGCGACAAAAGTCGCCGCTAAAAGTGACAAAAATTGTCACCGCTAAAACTTTCAGCGATAGTCGCATAGGCGGCGACTTTTTGTCGCCGCCGAAAGTCTTTTTTTTTTGTAGTGCGTGCAAAAGCGTCGGTAGCATGAGGTCGCAGGTTCGAACGGAAGGAGAGGCACTTGCAAGAATTATGAGATGCGGACACGTGGCGCAATGATTAGCAAACACGTGGCATTTGTAAATGAAAAAAAAAACTAAATTTAAAAAAAAAATTCAGTTTTTTTTAAAAAAATAATATTTGCTTTTCTGTTGTAATTTCAAAATTTGTTTGTAATGCACCTATTAGCGACGGAACAGATTCCGTCGGAAAAGCTGATTCCGTTGTAAATTCTGTCGGAAATTCAATGTTTTTTTGTAGTACCTTTGTTACTAGATCCAAATCGCACAATCAATCTTAGCTGCCATCAGACTCCATCGCTCATTGCTATTCGGTTGCTGCCTCTTCCTCCTCTCTTTTCTTCTTAATCCTCTTCTCTTTATTGTTATTTCCCTCTTGGCTGTTGGATTCCTTCGCCATCGTTCTTTCTCCTCTTCCCTTCACCATTGTTTCTCTCCTCTTGTAGCTTTGTTAAAGCTCTAATCGCCACTTTATTCCAAAGTGGCAGCTACGATTTAAAAGCCCAGATTTTGAATGCATTTTTATTTGTGTTAGGCTTTGTTATTCATTAATATGGATTGTGATTTTGGAAACCTTTAGTTTCTTCTTCTCCGATGGTTGCAAGTTGTTCCTCTCTTTCTTTTCAAAATTTTTGGGTTATTTTTTGTCATTAAAAATTTTAAAATTAAATATTTTTGGTCTGGTGGACCAGTACGTCCACCAGTTTGATAGACCAAACCCGATCCAACCCGATGTTGGGCTCATGTCAGACTGGACCAGACTACAGACCACCATATCCAACCCGAAGTAAAATTCAGATAGACCTTGGGTTAGGCAATAACCTAGTCCAGTTTAGTCCTTGAGCAACCCTATTTCCCCCCTCCCAACATAGCTTGAGATGTTTTGAAGTTGTTTTATTTCCAACATCAATCTCATATATCATACTTAACAAAGAAATTCTTGTGAAATTCATATGTGAAGTTACTGAATATAATCAAATTCAAAAAATCTAGCATGAGCATTAAAAAGCAAGTTGACATGATGATTTTGTAGGTAGTAACACAAATATAGTAAACTTAGCGAGTGAACTCGAGAGTTCAATCGAGTTTGCAATTAATACAAGTTTAAGAGCGTGTTGACCTAATTTTATAAACTAGAAATGTAAAAATGGTAAACTTGGTTAGACAACTCATGAGTTTAATAAGTCCAAAAGCTCCAATGAAATGTTTGAAATAATGATAATAAACAAGATTTGTCATAAAAACATGCAATTAACATACTTCTCTAAATAATATACAAATACTTCTAATCATATATCTAATAAATTATAGATAGAGAATCATTCGATTACCTTTTTTTTTTTTTGCCAGCCTGTCTAATTACCTTTTTAGCATATGGATTAAGTTAAGATGTGTTCAGACCCAAAAAAAAGTTAAGATGTGAATTTTTAAATAATCATAAGACTAAAATAAAGTTCGGTAATAATGAATAATCTAATAATTTTAGGATAAATTATGCAAATCGAATTGACAACAAGTAAAAATTTCAAAGAATTAAGTAGTTTCTTTGTGACGAAAATAAATCTTTGTAGAATTTATTTAGACTAATATAATTTTTATATTACTTTATTATAGAAAATGATTATTATAAACCCATAATCACCTCGCAAGAATCACATGAAATTATACTAATTCCCATTTACCAATCTTCACAGCATACCCTTAGGGCCAATTTGGTTCAATTGCACATACCCTCTCATATATATGTAATACAATGGGATAAAATGGGGTGCAATGCAATCCTGAATATATGAATGTTTGTATGACATTGGGGATAAGTAAAAGAAACATTACTTTTTCTCTTCCATCCTCACCACACAGATTTGATTAACTGGCTAATCTTCACCACAAGAATTTATAGGGTAATTAAAGGAGAATGAGGCCTTGATGAGATTAGATAATGTGTACTCCCTCTGGTCCTAAATATAAGATATAGTTGACTTTTTTTTTTGGAGAGATTAAAGAAGCTAAATAAGCTACTTAATCATATCATATGTTATATGTTTTTAGATTATCTATCAGTATATCAGTCAAACTAATTAGTTTGAAGAAAAAGCTAAAAATATAAATACTTTAAAATAATTTAATTAGCTTCTTTAATCTTTTCAAATAAGTCAACTCTATCTTATATTTAGGACCGGAGGAAATATTAATTATAGAGTGCGTTGGACTCACCAATTTTGTGGGTAAGTTTAATAAGGAGATATCATATACACATGTTTTGGGAATTGTGGAGCTTCCACTTGATGAGTATTTCTTGGAAAAGGGAAGTTATTTTCATCACTTAACTATAGAATACTACCTGTAGTCATAAATGTAAGACTTAGCTAATTAATTAAGTTGAGTAAATTAAGAATGTTATTAAAGTTAGTTAAAATGATATATTTTTTTTTCCTAAAACACTCCAATCTTCTTCCTTAATTCTCTCTCTCTATCTCCTACTTGATCATTTTTGAGGTAATATCAATAGGGTTAATTTGAAAAAAAATGGTAAACATGTGAAATAGGTTTTATATTTAAGATCAATACCAACTCTTCAATTAGATCATACATTAAGGACCGAAAGAGTACTATCTTTTGTTTGAACTGGTACATGTAAATGTTATAAAAGGAATTGTTGTGTCTTGCACATCCATCAATTTTCTGGTCAATAGCCTAATCTGATCAAATGCTTGTATTTCAGAAACCCTTGAGCTTCCATTTTATGATCTGATCGTTGATGAATAGTGAATATATCTTGGGAATGGGAAAAGTATTTCAGAAAAAGGAGACGAGAAATTTTGGCACATCAGATATACTCCCTCTAATTCACAATATAAGGCACCTTAACTATATCACAAGAAACAAAAAATGATAGTTAAAATCATTTAATATGTTTTAAAATGCAACTTTTTTCCACTTTTGCCCTTCTTGAGAAATGTGTTTAATTGCATTCGGAGTGTTATTTTAGAAAGAGGGAGATATAGTGAGTGGGGCAAAGTTGGAAAGTGGGTATTAATTACAGGGGCAAGATAGGAAAAAGAGTATTAATTAAACAGGAGGTGACTTATATTGTGGACTATGTCTTTTTTATAGAACTGCCCTATATTATGGACCGGGGGGAGTATATGTAGCGCTTTCAAATTGATCAGTGCTTGGTCATGAGTGTAAATCATATCGTTGTCATTACTTGTAAACTATAATTTTTATCCACATAGGATTAAACTCATAATCTCATGCTTAAATAAGTCTTAATGAGATGTTTAGTGTCATTGGAACACAATTGGGGCTTGCTTTACCATTTTCACTCACTCAATACCTCATTAATTTCGTCCTTCTTAAATTTAATTAGGGCTTTTAGATATTTATTTGTTCTGGAATTGTGGCGGTTCCGGCCACCTCTCTGAGAATCACAAAAGTAGGTGTGTTATCAACGTTGCTCAATTTTTTTTAATCAAATTACTTTTTGAAAGAGAGGTTGACTTGATGAAGTCCTACAGGGAATGTATGCCAATTATTCAAAGTAAGACTTCAAAATCAATTGTTTTTCCCTCAGGATTTAGGGTGGAAATTAAATTTCGTTCAGGATTTGTTGATGAAGATCATTAATTTTTATATAATTTCTAAGAATAGGCAAGGAAATTTGATTGGTACTCAATTATAGTTTTGTTTGAACTTTGTAAGTACCCATTAAGTCAAATAAAGTTTGGTTTGTGTGAGATATGAGAGGCTAATTTAATTTGTTTTGGACTTTTGGGGCCATATAACCATGCATATGTTTGGTTCAAAAGACAAAGATTAGTTTGGTTTTCATTCAAGACGAGAATTAATGGCCTATGTGTCTATCAGGTTGCCTCCTGATGTTTTAGACACTTCCTGTTTCCCCCTTCCCAACAGAATTTGAGATGTCCTTTTCAAGTTGTTTAATTTTCCGACGTCAATCTCATACATGTGTGATGTGTCCAAAAGCTCGAATGCAATATTCGAAATAATGTTAAATAAGATCTGTGATTAAAAAACAAACATGTAATAAACATACACCTCTAAATAATATACACATATTTTTTTGGCCTGCATAATATACAAATATTTGAAATCGTACATTTAATAAATTATAGATAGATAATTATTCTTTTCTATTTGGGCTACAGATAGAGAATTATTCAATTTCCTTTTTAGCCTATGGATTTTAAAATGTGAATTGTTATATAATATTTGAATAAAATCAAGTTCGGTAATAATATACTCCTTCCGTTTCTAAATATAAGACAGAGTTGACTTTTTTAAATATATTAAGAAAATTAATTAAATTATTTTATATTTGTCATTTGTTCTTCAAACTATTTGTCTAACTTATAGACTGATATAAAATCTAAGGATACACAACATATGATTTGATTAAGTAACTCATTTAGTTTCATAAATCTCTTTAAAAAATTCAATTTTGTCTTTTATATTTAGGACATGAGGGAGTAATATTTTTAGGATAAATTATGCAAATGGAATAGATAACCAGTTAACTATTCAACGATAAAATAGTTTGTCTTAGAGAGGCAAATTAATCTTTGTAGAATTTATTTAGAAAAATATAATGTTTATATTACTTTATACTAGAAAATGATTATTATAAACTCAAATATTTAAATAATAATCACCTCACGAGAATGACATGAAATCTCCCTCGTTCCAATTTGCAAATCTTCACCATACACTTGTATAAATTCTACCAAACCTAAACTATTATAAATATCATGTCACTTCTTTCTGGAAAGACATCAACAAAAAGAAGCAATGGTGTGAAAGTAAGAAATGGGGTGAGGTTAGCCTATAACATGTTCTCTAATGCACTTCCGACAACTATGCGTAAAAGCTCATATAGAACGTGCGTGTTTCTGATGTGGTCTATATACATTTGATTGTCATTAATCATTCATGAATTTTTACGTTTTCTTTTTTCTACCTTACATTTCAACCCTGCAAAAACTTTTCAAGTCATGAAAGCGTGTGCTATTAGATAGAGGAGATTTATAGAATTTTGATAAGCCCAGGATATAGTGGTTGGATAAGTGGCAGTAAGAGAAAACTATCCCAAAAATGAGTGACATGAGTGTAGACACTTGCCTTGTGAGGTTATTAATTTTAATTCACCTTTATCATATGCTTGCACTATGGAACTAGACTCCTTGCATGAAATAAGTGATTGCTAGCATAATATCCTATCAACAATATCACTCCTCAAAATTCAAGAATAAATTCTTTTCAATGCTAGGAAGAACCTTATCTAAACTATACAAGAAATCATAAAAAAAAAAACCCCCATACATCATAAAGTCATCCTTAAATGCCTTCATATAATGCTTAATAAAGTCACTAAAAATACTTGTCATATACATGCTTGGAATGGAAGGTACTTAGTGCATTCTACCATAACTATGTCATAACAAAGGTAGTCCGTTCAATTTGATAATGTATAATTTAATTAACAATTACTACGTACTAAAGTTTGATCATGTATAATTTAATTAACAATCACTATTGTAATATAATGCAAGAGGACAATTGATGATTGAATATATTCTCCGAGTGTGAACGTGATTTTGTGATATGTCTCCAAATGAAATTTGGAATATTTTATTGGTTTCTTCTTAACATAAGCAAGCTGCTATCCTTTTCATTAATTATTTCATTGATTTTCGACGGTAAATATCTTAGTTGTTACCTTGTGAATGATCTGCAGAGTTGTTGGGCAATATTTTAATTACGATGTTTGACAGATTTTTTTTTTGAAAAAATATGATCACGGATTTACATATATATATATATATATATATATAAAACAGTGACTTATAAATAATATCACTCATTTTTTATATTTCATACAATAAAAGATCCACCTATACTGATTTAAGTAACAAAATTAAAATACTTAGCATAATTTTAAATATGAACATTATGCTTCATTTATTAATGACGACTGTGTTCTATCAAGAAACAGTTGTTAATTTCGAAACAGTTGTTAAATTGCTGTGAATCATTATGCTTCGTTATACGTGTTAAATCAAGTATACTAATAATTTGAAAACTATTTTGCTCTGTAAAACTTAACATCTTAGTTGGCATAATAATGGTGATAACGTTTTATGCAAACCTTCAGTTTGTCACCCTTGACACTAATAAAAATAAGGTTAGATGCTGTAAATAGGTAGTGAATATAATAATGGGTTAGAGTGCAAAAATACACACGAGTTTTTCACAAAAGTGCATCCAACATCAAATGTTTTTTGAAGGTTGAAAGTAACTATATGGTTACAAAATAAGAGCAAAAGTCACATTTTCTGTTAGTGGTAGATGATGGCTGTTAGTTTCACCAGAAGGACACCAACCACACCCCAATGAATTGAATCTCCACTAGAACAGAGAGGAGCAAGTGTTCTCCGTAGCTATTTTCTTCCCACCGTCTAATGCTATCTCAATCAACCCTTCGTTGTCTTCTTCATCCGATAGGAAGCAAGGGTTCTCCGACGATTCCCACTGTCCTATCGGTGGAAACCCACTATCCGATGAGCTATCTGACTTCGATTCTAATTTGGATTCTGGGTAATACCACAATCTATATATCCGACTCCAATTCTCATTCGGATTCTGGGTAATAACGTGATATGGAAGAAATGTGGGTGGGTGGTGTTATTGTTCGACATATTTGTGTGACCTGAAATTTGTTGAAATGGCCTTTACCTGAAATTAATATTATTCCGAGAATTTCTAAGGAATGAGTGATCAATTTTCGATTTGCAGAGAGTGGTGCTCTCGATAGAGGAATCCAGCGTGTGGAAAATTGAAGACTATCAATCAATTAGTCAATTAACTTTATATTAGAAATATTGTAATACCACTTAGTAACTCGTTTAACTCACAAACAGGTCTGATAATCACACCATTAAAATTGCGCATCCATTATTATTGAGGTTTGACTATAAGGAAGAAAAAACAAATTGAATTTGAAATTAGACGTTAAATTAGGAATCATAATTATATTAATAATTATAAAATTGTGATCCAAGCATGCCAAGGAACTTCAACTTCCATGATTGTAGGGATCTACATATATTATATTAATAATTATGTTATTAATGCAATAATTTTTTAAAATTATGTCTTAATGATAATATTTGATTTTGAAATAGTTATTCCCAGCTTTTATTGTTGGTGAACCAAAATCATGTCTCCGTCAATGGTATTAATACCGCAAAGGTAGAATATGAAGTTTTGGAATATCTATCTATCTATTATATTTCTTGAAAACTTGTAGTAACGGCGGTTTTTTAAAATGGATTCTGTTATGTGTTCGGTTTATTTTAACATATTATATTACTTATGTTGCATTTGGTCCTGTTTTTTCCAACTATTAGTATTTCCAACAATCTTTATTAGTACCATTTAACATTTATTCTTGAAGTCCAAAAGCCATCTTAAAAAAAAATTTATCCTTGAAGTTCAAAAGTCATCTTTTAAAAAACTATCTTGGAAAATGAAAAGACTTGAATCTTTTTATAGAATAATTCAGAGAGCTATATAACATCCACTTTCATTTGGTTTTGGTTTAAACTAAATTTTTTGCATCGTGATTGTTTCTTCTCTTTTATACTATCATTAGTGGAGGCCTTCATATAAAGTTCAAGAATACAAAATTTAGCCATTTTGTTTTCTTGACTATAGTGGCTTGCAATGATCAAATGTTTGCATTCAAATGGATTTGTGTAGAAAGACATCAAACCAGGTAACTTCATGGTGGGCATGGGGAGGAAAGTAAATCAGGTAGGATTAGTTTTTTGAGTGGCTTTTTTATCTATTAACTTTTTTCCTAAGGATTATTTGATGATAGATATCTTGGATTTAGTTGGATCAATGGTCCATGTTGAGGGTATAAAAATCTTCTTCTGATGTGATCTGTTATCAAGGATAATTAAGAAACAAAACAAGAATTTTTTCTCTAATTTTTTCAGTGATATAGGCTTATTCTGTTTTCTTCTCTACAGGACAAATTTCTTGCATACACCATCGCAACAAAGACAAATTCGTTAATGTTTGGCAACAATTAGATGTCCATGGTGTGAACACCCTATTTTGTTTGGGCCCCACTCAAAAATTAAAAAATAATTGATGATGATTGGTGTCCAAATTGGCAATCATCATTGAAAGAAAAAAAATAAAAAAAATGAAAATAAGAAGAAAAAAAAAGAAAATCCACCTATTGATGATGATCGGTGTCCAAATTGGCAATCATCAATAAAAGGGAAAAAATAAAAAACAAACAAAAATTAAAATAAATCCCCTCATTGATGATGATTAGCATTGTCATTCATTAAGGTAAAATAATAAATAAAAAAATGAAAAATAAAAAATAGAAAAAAAATCTCATTTATGTTGATAGGTTTAAATTAGGAAACTACTTGTGGGGAGAAAACAAAAAAAAAATTAAAAACGAAAATTAAAATAAATCCCCTCGTTGATGATGATTGGCATTGTCATTCATTAAGGGAAAATAATAAATAAAAAAATGAAAAGTAAAAAATAGAAAAAAATCTCATTTATGTTGATAGGTTTAAATTAGGAAACTACTTGTGGGGAGAATAATAAAAAAAATTTAAAAAAAATCCATTGATGGTGATTGGGTGAAGTTAGATAGTTTTTAATATAAAATACAAAAAAAAAAAATCAAAAATGAAAATTAAAAAAAAAAGGAGCATTTATGAAGAAAATCCTACCTTGAGACTATAAATATGAGAGTAAGGGTTGAAGCAGGACCCCCAAGAATTTTGGGAGAGCAAGGAGATAAGGTCTGTGGCTGAGTTTTCATCCATTTCTTTTATTTCTAATGATACTTGGGATCTTATTGCTTTCACAGCGCAACTTGATTCATTGTGATTACATCTCCATGCTTTTTGTAACCCCTACCTTAATAGCTAAATTTATAGTTCAAGAATGCGTCATTAAGTTGAAATAGAAACCAGTGGTTAATTTAAAACTTTTCCAAAACTTGTTTAATACGGTCTCACGTTCACATCTCGAATATAATTGGTCTGTCCAGTTCGGTTTCATTCATACATATCAGAGTGCAACCAAAAATTCCCGACAATGCTCAAGTTTCGTTACTTAATAAAAGGGTTTACAACTCTAAGTTTCCCATACAAGGGATTACACAACACTATTCAATATATATAACATGTGCAACTAATCCCCAATAAAATATGACAACCAACTACCAAAATTAAAACTCCTAGCTAGGAGCTCTAACTGCCCTTCGTCACTTGCTTTTCCTTTGAACCGGGTATTAAAATTATAGGCCATTTATACGGGTATTATTTCTAAGAAAACTAAAGCCTGTCAAAATGTATACACAACTTTTGAAATAGATACAATTTGATCCCTCTCACATAATTTCAACTTAATAAATTTAGATGCGAGTTTAATTATCTTGATTTTTCATGGATGAACTAATACACTTTGGATCAGGCAAGACTGCCCTGGTCAGCCAAGTATATCGTATGAAAGCAGTGGAGAACACCTTCGATCGGCGAGCATGGGTTGACGTGTCACAATCCTACGACGCAAAACACATTCTAAAGAAACTCATCAAAGAACTCAAATCTCAAAAGGCTTTAGAGTCATCAGACACAGACATGTGGAATTTGAACGAGGAAGTTCAAAACTGTCTCAAGAACACCAGGTGCTTAATTGTGTTCGACGACGTGTGGGACACAAACTTCTGGAACACCATCAAATCCATAGTACCCTCACAAAATAAAAACAGAAGCAGAATCATAATCACGACCAGAAGACAAGGAGTTGCTGACCACTGCAAGGGTAACACACAAACCTCCGAGGTTAAACTCTTACGATTGAAAAGTCTTGAGTACCATGAAGCTAAGAAACTTTTCAATCAGATTGTGTTCGATGGTGGTGAGTGCCCGAAAGACCTTCAAATTTTGTCTCATGATATAATCCATAAATGTGAAGGCATACCACTAGCTATTACCACCATTGCGAGTCTTCTTTCTAAAGCAAATACAGATGATATTTCTAGTTGGCAAAATGTGTCTAAGAATCTTAGTCGAATCTTAGCTACTGATTCCAATGCCGAGGTTCGAGTACTAAACGCTGTCGTTTCAGAGAGTTATCATAATCTTCCTTATCACCTTAAACTTTGTTTCCTCTACTTGGGTATGTTCCCTGAAGACTACCGTATCAATTGCAAGAGACTCATTCGTTTATGGATAGCAGAAGGGTTTGTCCAAGAAGGAAAGACTGAGACTTTGGAGCAAGTTGGAATGAATTACCTTCAAGAGCTCATAAATAGAAACTTGGTTCAGGTTTGTTATTCATTTTAGTATTATTAATTATATATGAACTAGCACAATTCATTTTTCGTTGGCAAAAAATAAAAAAACACAATTCATTTTTCTTTATTGGTTAAAACATGATGTGAACATGCAGTGTGTTGTGTTTTCTGTCAAAATTGCTAAAGCCAATTTGATGGGACTTTCTTAAAAGTTATACACCTCCAATTCTTTCTCTAATTAGCCAGACCTTTTTTCCCCCCCTGAATTAGTCAGACTCTAATATTCTAATCCTACCACGTTTTTTCATCTTTCATTGATTTTTTTCTCTTGTTGCCTTGGCATGTATTTTTTTAGCCTAAAAGATTTTTTTATTGATGAGTCTAAGAGGCCTCATGTCTGCAATTTTCATTTTCTTTTCCCGCTTGGTCTTATATCTTCATTTTTTTGTTTGGTCTTGTATCTTCATTTTTTATTTGTCCTTGACTTGAACTTTTTTTAAGTCTTAGAAGCCTAGGTCAACAATTTTCATTCTTTTCATTTTTTTCCTTTCCTTTTTTATGTCCCGATGGAATAGCTCTAATACCGTTTTAAATTCTTTGAGATAGAGGTATATATTAGGAAAAATTCAAGATAAATATGTTCAAAACAGGCAAAAAAGACAAATCACGAAGTCTAATATAACAAATCTCAAGTCAAACCTATAGGAGGAATCTAAGATTTGAAAAAAAATTTCAAATGACCAATATGCCCCTAATAGCATTTGGAGAGCTCAAGCAGTCAATATGTATATTGAAATTGTTAATTGCAATTCTTAAGTTATTATTCTCTATATCTAAATTGATTACGCATCGCAATGAACAATTTTAGTATACAAATTGACAACTTGAGCTCTCCAAATAGCAACAACCTTGTAAGTAATATTTGAAAGCCACATATGTTATAGGTGTCACAAACTACTTAGGTATAAAGAATAACAACCTAATAATCACAATTAACAACTTTAATATACGTATTAACAACTTGAGCTCCCCAAATGTTATCAGGGGCAGATTGCTCATTTGGAAACATTTACAAATCCCAGATTCCTCTCAAATGTCTGATTTGATATTTGTAATATTGGACCCCTGATTTGCCTTTTCCCTATTTTAAATGTATTTTTCTAGGATGTTCCCTATATATTATGGTTGTCTTTTCTATTAAAATGGCTTAAGCCAATTTGATAGAACTTTCTTTTATATACCTTCAATCCTTTCTTTAACAACTCAATGTGAGACTCTTATTCTAATATTAATCCTAACCACATGAACTGATTATTTGGATATGCATGATAACTTATGGACGTCATTTTCTGCTCAGGCTGCAGTGACTGATTTTGATGGCAGAGTTAGGAGTTGCAGAGTTCATGATATGATGCGAGGCTTCGTCTTGAAAAAGTTTGCGGAGATGAATTTCTGTCATGTTTTGGACGACACTGGATCAGATTTGAGCTTCTCAGACTCGCCACGAAGATTATCAATTCAACACAATTACAACAAAAGCGAGCTTTTTGATGTTATTTCAGATCCAACCGTGGTGAGATCTTGTACTTTGTTCAACACCAAAGGGATTTCGACTACTTTGTTGCCTAAGTTCAAGCATATCAGAACATTAGATTTTGATGATGTTCCTCTCAATATTCTTTCTGATGATATTGGAGATTTATACCTTCTAGAATATCTGAGCATAAGAAACACAAGAGTCAAGAAGCTTCCAAAATCAATTGGCAAGCTTCAAAAGCTTCTCACTTTAGAACTCAAGAACTCTCAAGTTCAAAAGCTACCTAAGGAAATAAACAAGCTTATCAAGCTTCGCCAGCTTCTGGGTTATTCCTATCACGGTGGTAACACTGATTCAAGCATGGACTTTTCTGTCCAGGGATTGCAGATAAGAGAAGGGTCATTTGGGAATTTCAAGTTTCTACAAAAAATTAACGCCATTGTTTTTCCAGTGGAAGCTTCCTTAATCAAGGAACTAAAGAAGTTAAAGCAGTTAAAGAAGTTGGGCATCACAAAGCTAAGAAGTCAAAATGGTAAAGATCTATGTAGTGTCATAGATTCTATAACCAATCTTACCTCCTTGTGGATTGGAGCTATGGACGATGATGAATTTCTAGAGCTGGACTTTGTAACTAACCCACCTAATGTAATATCCCAAAATGCACTCAATGGCTAAATGTACAGAATAGATGATGGGATTAATGACAAAATTACCTCTAGAAATTTTGTTATGACTTTAGTTAAATTTCACATGCAAAATTGGCAACTAAATATTATATTGCAAGATGATATTTTACAAGATCATCTTCTTCTTCAAAAGGCCATGATTCACGTATGACAAGGGGGAAAACCAAGAGAAAAATACCTATTGGCTATTAAATATGACTTATGGAAGCAATTGGACCAAGTTATAAAAGATGAGGACTTGGTCAACAATCTCATGCTAAGTCTTTTATCACTTTTTCTCTTCTTCATTTCGGTCAAGGAAATGCTAAGAGATATAGAGTAAGCATTTAATCAATAAATTCCCTCCCCTCAAGTCAATTATTTCGGCTATGTCATCAAGAAAGAAAGAGAAAAGATGAAGCAAATATTTCTTGGCACATTTTGGACGTCCAACACATGAATAAAGAAAAGACTTGGTGAATCAATTTTGACCACAACTTTTTACCACCTTTGGACCACAATTTCGGCTGCCTCTTTAAGTGATAAGGGAAAGGAAAATCTGATTATTATTCACTCTCTCTCTCATCCTCTAAGTCGGTTCAGCAGTGCAACCCGAGAGAGCAAGAAGGAGCAAGTGAAGGTAAGACTTTAATCTTGATTTTCACCTCCTTAACCTCATCTATGGCTCAAGAGTCCTTCATGAAACTTGTTCCTCTCTTCCTTAGCTTCATTTCTATGGTTTTTGTTTTTGAAGAAGAGGAGTTTTCAGCCACCTTGCAAGAACAAAAGCTGAAGAATCAAAGAAAGAACTTAAGGAGGAGCACTAGGTGAGTATTAGCATCAATTTGAGCTATTGGTTGTGTTGGTTGGATGAGTATTTTGGCATGTGTAAATCTGCCCTGATTTTGGCTAAACAAGGGTTTGGGTAATTCATGATGTTTTGGTTATGTTATTGGTGGTTTATGATGATTGGAAACCATTTGACATAAGTTTGATGCTGAAATTAGAAGTTGGTAATTGTTGGGATTTATTTTGAATTTTCTGCCAAAACAGGACATGGAGAATGAGTGGGAATTTGTTAATTTTGATGTTACCATTGTGTTCTACACGAAAAATTATGTGGAAATAGCCCTAGGTTGTGAATTTTGGGTCATTGGAACTCAAAGTGTAAATTTGGGTTTTCAGCCTGAACAGGATTCCAGCGAGGTACTCTACTTGTATGGTGTTTTTGGATAACCAAATGATCTCTAAAAATTGTGAAACTTTCCAGTATTAAAGTTCACATTCCAAGCTTCAAAATGGACATATACTTTGTGTCATTTCGTTTTTTGAGCTGTGAGTTCTGGTTGCCCAAAGTTTGATGTCGAAACTGGACTTAATTCTGGAGCAGTGTGGGATTTTGTGTAATTCTGGAATTGTGTGGTGATTTCCAGTAATGATTCATATTTTTCCTATGAAGAGGACTGCAATAGCTTTCCATAGGACTTGGGATCACCTCATTTCAATTTTTGTAGAATTAGTTATGATTTTTCAAAGTCTGGAGAAAATTCTGGCAGATTTGGTCTCTTATGCGAAAATTGAAAATGTAATGGCATAATGTAGTATTGTTGAACTTTGGGGTTAGGAATTGGTCTTTTAGGTTAATTGACCACTTTAACTCCTTAGTTGATTTGATTAAATGTCCCTAATGATAACCAACATGAGTGTTTGAATTAAAGAATTGGATTAAGTAATAACATGTCGCCGTAATTCTAATTATAGGATTTGACATTTGCCCTGCACGTGATAAACCAGTGCCAGTGCACGAGCGGAAAGAACAAGGTAGTGACTCTCTCTCTTATTCTGTGTATGATGCCTTGCATATATGTCATTTCATTGAATATGCCGTGATGTAACATTGCCGTTGTGAAATGCCGTTGTTGTGCTGTTGTGAAACATGCTGTTGTGAAATATGCCGTTGTGAATGCAATGAAAGCTGTTGCAGAAATGCCGTTGTGTTGTTGTTGTTGTGATTTGCTTACATGCTTTGTGATTGTACATGTTATAAGTGAATTGTTACTACTGAGATTCTTTTGAATCTCATTCTTTCCAATGACTAACCTACAGCAAGGGCAAGCGGTTCAAAGGAAAAGCAAGTAATGAAGGGCGGTTAGAGCTTCTAGCTAGGAGTTTTAATTTTGGTAGTTGGTTGTCATATTTTGTTGGGGATAAGTTGCACATGTTGTATATATTGAATAGTGTTGTGTAATCCCCTGTATGGGAAACTAAGCATTGTAAACCCTTTATTAAGTAACGAAACCTGAGCGTTGTCGGGAATTTTTGGTTGCACTCTGATATGTATAAATGAAACCGAACTGGTCAGACCAATTATATTCGAGATGTGAACGTGAGACCGCACTAAACAAGTTTTGGAAAAATGTTAAGTTAACCACTGGTCTCTGTTTCAACTCAATGACGCATTCTCGAACTATAAATATGGCTATTAAGGTAGGGGGTTACACCTAAGAACCTTGAACGACTTTGCATGGAGGGTCGTTTAAGGAAATTACCAGAATGGGTTCCAAAACTAAAGAAGCTAAAGAGACTACGCTTGGTTTGCTCAGGACTCACAGATGATCCAATCTATGCTCTTAGGAACTTGAATGAACTATTAGAGCTTCGGCTTCGAAGGGCTTATCGAGGTGAGGAACTTGTTTTCAAGAAAGGATGGTTGAGAAAGCTGAAGATTTTACGGCTAAGGTATCTTGAGCAGTTGAAAACGTTGAAAATAGAGGATAAGGCATTGCCACAACTTGAGACTTTGTACCTTGGACCTTGTCCTCAAATAGCTGGGGTTCCTGATTATTTTCAAAATCTCAGAAACTTGCAGTCTCTTCGTCTGTGTGATATGCCTGAGGCATTCACTTATAGCATGCAAGAAGGACATTCGAAGTATGCCATCATCAAAGACATACCTCGTATGTTTTTGCGAAGCAGCGAGCTTGGATTCAATGGATATATCAACAACACTCTTCACTATGCCAAAATCATGAAGAATAGATATGGTAAATTCTTATTACCAACTCCCTGAGCCTAGATATTATATATATATACACACTCCCTCATGTCCATAATATAGGGTCATTCTAGAAGAACAGCATGTTCTAAAATATAAGTCACTTACATGATAATAATGCTCATTTTTCAGTTTTTTCCCTGTGGCTAATGCTCATTTTCCAATTTTAACCACTCATTAGATGCTCTCTCTTCAAAATAACACATAGAGTCCACATCCTTGTGGGTAAAAGTGAAAAAAATATTTCAATTTATGACATATTAAATGAGATAACTGTCACTTTTTGATTATTAGTTAAAGTGTCTTATATTATATATCAGATGGAGTATAATACATACTTACTTCGTGCGTGCGTGCAACATTTCTTTTTCTACTAATATTTTATTAATTCTCCTCTTCTTCTTGTGCTTCTTGTTGTTGTGAAGGTAATGAAAATCCGGTGGTGAGGAATAATTTGGTTCTGAAAGCAGGGGAGTTACTATTTTCAATGGACAAGACATTAACAGATGAGTGGTTTTGGCTTACTGCTTTGTTGCTGATTGCTTTGGCTCTCATGTTACCTTTCGCGTCCAAATATCTGGAGCAACTGTCTTTTCGGTTTTTCTGAGGGAAACTTTTAATTTCCAATTAAGCTTCACTCGTCACTGTTTTGGATATAATGACATTTTTCTTTTATTATTGGTTTGGGTCGACAAGCAGCAGATGCTGTTCCTCTCAGATGTTTGTGTAATTCTATTCATATCGATCATTGTCAGTGTTATAAAGAAGTTGCTCATTTTTCTTTAGTTGCTTTGGGTTGGTTTGCCGTAAATGTTGTTCCACTCCATAGTGCAAGTACTCGGTGGTATCATTATTTTGTGTGGTGATTTCTAGCGGAAGAAGCATTATTGCTGAGAAGCAAGCAGCTTTCTTACAAGTTTGTCCATCGTCTTTTCGTTCTAATAATACTGTATTGGATATGTTTTTGTGATTAACGCCTTTTATGCTTACATCATTTTAATTTTTTCTTGGTAAATTAGGGGTGTAGATATAAATCCATGTATCTACACATACACTAACTCATATCCTTAATATAATACAACTTATAATAACAACTGGAAGTAGCATAATATAAAAATTTATAGCCACTGACATATTATTATACTATCTCTGGTACTTAATATAGGACCCATTTAATTTATTTGGAGAGATTAAAAAAGTTAAATAAATTACTTTAAAATATTAATATTTTTAATTTATCTTTTTTTTTCAAACTAATTTGCCTGACTTTTAAACTAATATATAATCTAATGATACACATAAGTATTTTAGATAGATTATGTAACATATGTTATAATTAAGTAATTTATTTAACTACTTTAATCTCTGCAAATTAGTCAACTAGTATTATATTAAGGACGGGGGGTAATATTAAATAATATGGTTAAGGTGCATTTGGCACAATGAAGTTTTGAAAGGGGCAAAAGTAGACACAATCTTTTAAAAATTATGCAATTTAGCAACTCCGTTAAATTAGCTCAAACGTCCGTTATAAAGCTAGAGGGATAACAAGTGGGTCCCACATAAAAAAAAGAGACAGATATTTGAACCAATTAATTTACTTCCTAAAATTGCTCTATTTTTAAGAAATTGTGCCTACTTTTGCACTCTTCAAAACTAAAGTGTGACAAACATTTATGTTGAAAAACTTCGTTGTTAAAATTACACCTTATGCTTAAATAATAAAATGTGCACAGTATTATGGGCCCATAATTTAGTTGGATAGGATTTTTTTAGGGAAAATATTTTAGTTGTTTGATTGTGTCAAAACTCATCAATCCCTAATTTTTTTGATTAAAAAGTAATCCCTTGTAACCCCCTTTCGTAATTATATCCGAAATAAATAATTAAAATGAAATAGAGACAAATAATAATCAAAACTCATTTAATATCCCATCCTTAAGATAGGGTTTTCACAAATACCTTTCAAAATACAATACACCTGGTCTCATATTCACATTTCGAATACAATTACTTCGCGAAGATAAATCACATTCATATAAATATCAGAGTACACAACATAATTCCCAGCAATTCCGGGTTCATACCTTTACAAAAGGGTGTACCAATTTCCTTATACGGGATTACACAATATTATCTCAAATACATATCCAAATATACATCAAATATACTTCCACAACCAAATACAGTTATCCCAACATCTATGATAACCAACCACCAAATCTACAACCCAAAGAAGTCCTCACTGCCCTTGGTTGCTTGCTCCATCCTCGATCCACCTACCCTGTCTAAAATGTTGGTAGGGGAGGGTGAGATTCGAAAGAATCTCAGTAGGAAAACAAACCAATATGCATGTATGATAAATGTATAATGCATTACATAACTCATGCTCACACAATGACATATTTGCAAACTCAATGCTTCAAACAATATACTTATGGCCATAACATAAAAAGAAACATAGCTTCAAACATTCATATATATTACACATAATCATGCAAAGCAATAACATGCATCAACACAAATATCAAATACATGCAGGAGAGGTAAGTTCCCTACCCTTGTTCCTTCCACGTATGCTCCAGCACCAGCAACTCATGACCAGGATGAATATCCAATCCTATAACCAAAATCAAGGATATAGAGTTATTCACTTTTTCAATTCTTTAACTTTCAAACACTTAAGTTGGTTATCATTTACAACATTTAGGTGGCTACTCAAAGCCTAAACACATGCCTAAAGGGTTGGAAGAAACTTGATTAAAGACAATCTTTCGAAACCTCAAAATCCCATTTTTGATTGCATCACTCGAGTGATGGATGACTTGCACTCGAGCATAAAAGCTTACTCGTGCAAGTGCTTGGCCGAAAGCACAAACAAAGACCAGAAATGCTCGTTGCACTTGAGCACCAAGATCAACACTTGAGTGATGCCCCCATACTCACCCGAGTCCTACAAAGTGTGGCACAGGAAGTGACCACCCGAGAGCAACAGAAAACCCAAAGCCAGAAGTGCACTCGAGCACTAGCTCTGGCACTCGAGTAAGAGCACAAAACTCGCTAATGCACACACACTCTTGACAAACTGACTGCGAGTGCCATCCCGAGAAGCGGGCTCATAGTGCAAAACACATGCTCACTCGAGTGAGAGCAACTGCACTCGAGTGATAACCCACATCACTCGCAGGTGAGGAACTGCACTCTTGCTTTTCCACATGCAAGTGCACCCAAAAACTGAAGGGAAAAGAGGGAATATATGTTGCACTCGAGTGACACCCCTATGCACTTGAGTGAGGCTTATCAAGACCCAAAATGGAGCAGATGGCAGAATTTTTCCTAACTTCCAACATGTGTTTCCAATGGTCCTAAAACTCTAACCCAAAGTTATTCCCACATAATTTTATACAAGGAATCCATTGGAAACCTCAAAACACCCAAAATCACATCACAATGACATTTTTCACATTTCCACAAACTTTGAAACCCAAAACCACAAAATGACTATCTTGGCTTCCAAGATTTCAAACCACTTCAATGGCACCAAAACACAATATGACACCGTTGTAACCATAATATTCAAACCAATTCAATCATTTCACAATTATACCAAAATCAGGGCAAATTCCACAATTAACAAAACTCAACCAAAAGTCACAAAACTTAGATCAAAAGGTAACAAATACTTTCCTCTTTCCCAAACTTGCTCCTTGATTCTTCATCTTTCCAATTTCCTCTAAGCTCTCAAACACCTTCTTTCACAAATATAAAACCATAGAAATGAATCTCTCATCACTATGAATAACTTTATAGAAGATGATTTGAGCTAAGGAGATCATTTACCAAGACAAAACCTCACCTTAAGCTTTCTCTTTCCTCCCTCAAGCTTGGCGACCATGGAGAATGAAGGAGAGAGAGTGAGATCAGATTTTTGGCTCCCCCACAAGTGATAGCCGACAAGGGAAGAGAGGAGAGAGGAATGAGTGTTTGAATCTTTGACCCAATCCAATGGCTCATGTGTTGCCACTTGTCACAATCTTATACTATCTCTCATGAGCTCACATAAGCACACACACATGAGATTCCACCCTTTGATCTATTCCATAAATCAATCCTAACCGTTGATCTTGAAGTTACTAATGAGTTTTCTCTTCGGTAACTGGCCAATTGGTTGGTAACTTTACCATTTTGCCCCTGATTATGGCAATTCCTCTTGAATCACCACCAAACACATTTTATATCACATTTCCTCATACCATGCACCCTACCCTTCTCTTTAATGCATTTTAAGCTTTGTAACACAATTAAGCTTAAAGGTAGGGCTTGGGCACCGGCTACAACACATTTGAATCACAACGTATATTGATTTCTCCAAAATTCACCATTTTACTTTCTTTAATACCCCAAAGATATAAGAATCATTAGGGAATAAACTTGGGCTCCTGCTAAATCAGGGCTTAGCAGTCCACATATTTCAGACTTATTCTCTAGCATCAAATCTCAAAATTCGGGGTATTACATCCCTAAATTTTTATTCAATATAGTTTTGACTAAATTGTCCATATATATTTTTCTCTCTCCTTCAAAATCTTATTAAAATGGGTAAAGTTGAAAAATTTTATTGATTTAAGAAAAAATTAATGAGTTAACAGTCATTTTTTAGTTCATGTGAATTAGTTAACATTGCCCTACAATTAGGACAGATGGAGTGTATGTGTGTGTATTTATAAATGATAAAATGAATGTGCTCCCTCCGGTTCACAATAATAGTTTGGTTCAAAATATCAGTCACTTACGCCAAGCTTTGTTTGGTTCAAAACTTCCTTAGGTCTTAGCTAGAAATTATAGTAACAATAAGAAATTCATAAAGGAACTAAGAAAATTCATCATTGAGCTCAAAACCTCAAGCCAAATCGCCCTTCTCAAGAGATGAAAGCTTCAGCTACGCATTGAACTCAGTGTTGTCACCACCAAGCTTGAAATTGCAGCATCCATGGAAAGGAGTAAGGTAAAAATGAAGGAATTATGGAAGAAGGCGGAAAATGGGGTGAAACTGATGAAGAATGTACGGGTGCGTGGGTTCTTGAAAGAAAATGAAGGTGCGGGAATTTGGAAAGAAATTAAGAGATGATGGAAAGAGAGAGATGGAGGGGGTGGACGGAATGAAGTAACGGAGGAGAAGGGAAGAGTCGACGGTGGTATAGATAATGAAAACGGTGATGTGGTCACGGTGAGAAAAGATGGTGGTGGTAGTCAGCACTGAAGAGGGAGTTAGAAAGGAAGAGAGTTGATGGTGAGTCCGCGCTCCGTTGACGGTGGTGAAATTGGGGACACCGGCGGTGATGGTGGTGAATGATGGTGGCTCTTCCCCCTCCTCCCTTTGTTCGAATTCGCACCTCCAGGTCCCTCCAAAATGTCGGGCTTGTCTCTCATCTTTTTCTCTCCGAAACAGCCCTAAATCAGTGAAAAACGGTGATGTTCAAGTTTTGGGGCGTTGTTGCAATTTTCAGAAGTTTTAGACCCTTTTCTGTAATCTTTTCTCATTCGTATCAACATTAATTTACAGTTTTCTGAAGTTTTGGGTACTTTTCTGTAAGTTTCTCTAAAATTGTTTGCAAAAAAAAAAAAAACATAAAATGCAATACCTTATATTCTAAAAATCAATTAAGGTAAATCATGACATATATGACATTTTGCCCCTTTTAAACCTAAACAACTTTAATCACAATTAATTATAATTAATGCAATTTAAGTCCAAAAATAGTAATAAATCCCCAAATATATCAAGAAATAGCTTATCAAAATATGGCGCAATTAAAGTGCGCCCTTTTCTTTGAACTGGTACATGTAAATAATGTTATAAAAGGAATTATTTTGCGTCTTACACATTCATCAATTTTCCGGATAATTAGCCTAATCTGATCAAATGCTTGTATTTCAGAAACTGTTGAGCTTTCATTTTATGATCTAATCGATGATGAATATTGGATATATCTTGGGAATGGGAAAAGTATTTCAGAAAAAAGAGATGAGAAATGTTGGCACATCATCATATATATGTAGCTCTTTCGAATTGCTCAGTGCTCGATCACTAGTGTAAATCATCATTGTCACTTGCATATACTTTTTATCAACATAGGATTAAACTCGTAATCTCATGCTTACAATTGTCATAATGTGATGTTTAGTGTCATTGTTGGACCACAATTTGGACTTGCTTTACTATTTTCACTCACTCAATATATATAATTAATTTCGACCTTCATAAATTTAATTTGGGTTTAAGATATATATTTGTTCTGGAATTGTGGCGGTTCCTGGCACCTCTCTTGAGTAGCCTCACAACAGATAGAGAATTATTCAATTACCTTTTTAGCATATGGTTTAAGTTAAGGTGTGAGTTTGTATATAATTATAAGACTAAAATCAAGTTTGGTAAGGAGTAATACTTTTAAGGTAAATTATGCAAATCGAACAGATAACCCGTTAAAATTTCAACGAATTAACTAGTTTGTCACTTTGTCTTAGAGAAGCAAACTATTCGTTGAAGAATTTATTTAGAAAAGTATAATTTTTATATTACATTATACTAGAAATGATTATTATAAACACAAATATTTAAATAATAATCACCTCACGAGAATCACATGAAATCATACACGTTCCTATTTGCAGATCCTCACACCATAAACTTGTATAAATCCTAACCATCCTAAACTATTATAAATATCATGTCACTTCTTTCTGAAAAGGCATCAACAAAAAGTAGCAATGGTGTGAAGGTAAGAAATGGGGTGAGGTTAACCTAAAACATGTCCTCTAATGTACTTCCAACAACTATGGTTAAATCCCCTCCAGCTGCGGCATTTGGATAAAGGAATGAAATTTTGGGTATTTTATTAGATTCTTCTCCTTTTTTATATGATTACCCAGTATAGACTACAGCACTTAATAATTTCATATGTAAATTAAATGTTTGCTATAATCCTTCATGCGAAACCTACAACAAAATAATTTCATATGTAAATTAAATGTTTATCGTATTCCTTCATGCCAAACCTACCTCAAAATAATGAGCAAAAACATTGTGACTTTGGACTGTAAATATCTGCCTTCATTTTCATTAATTATTTCATTGAATTTGGACCGTAAATATCTGAGCAACAACATTGTGAATGGTCTGCATCCATAGTTGTCAGGCAATATTTTGCTAATTCCGTCAACTCTCACATAATTCATTCCCTACAAACAAATAGTCAATCCAGTTCACAGTATAGGTAACTTCAATTAATTCATCATAATAAAAAAAAATAATTATATCAACTCATTAATTATGCCTTAAATTACTCTTCAAATTGTTTATACTCTGGACCAAGATATTCTTCTAAAATTGATTTATATTATGAACTAAAGGAGTATGAACCATGCGGATATTTAAAGAGGAAAATAAATTAAGTGCTTGAGCTTATATATTTAATTAATTAATTTTATTTTTCAATCAAATAAATAAAGTAACTTTTTCTCGATTATTTATCATATTACTGGCTTTTATCATTGGTGAATTTTTAATAAGGATAAAATGACAAAAAGTTAATAAGGACACTAGTTAACTCCCTATAAATTGTTGTGAATGATTATGCTTGATTTTTTTTTTTTTGTTCCACATTATGTTTCATTTATTAATGACTGTGTTCTATCCATAAACACTTGTTAATTTCAAAACGAAACTTGTTAATTTCCTACACCAATATTGCGAATCCTTCTATGCTCTACTTGTTAATGATTGTTTGGTAATAATTTGACAACTATGAATTTTTTTATTTTGCTTTGTAAAACTTAAGATCTTAGTTGGCCAAATAATGGTGATAAGGCTTTATCCAATCCTCATATGCACTACTTGTTAATGATTTATGAGGTTTGGGCTCGAAAGAAATTTTAATTTTATGCAAACACAATAGGATAGATACGGTAAATAGGGAGTGAGTAAAATAATTCTGGATCGATATTATGTACATTTATAATATGATAGAAATGAACGAGTCCACCATGTTTAAAGGAATTTGGGGGTCAGCTTTAATAATTTCTTCGTTCCTTTTTCATCATACTAAAGCAAGCTATCGTCATTTGGAATATGGATGTACTTCTTCTAAATTTAGTTTCGATCATATTAGGTTTCATTTAATGATTAATTAAATAATCATTACTTTAATCGATAATTCATAATTATATTAAGTAATCTAGTACGTGTATGTTGTATAATCATCTAATGAATTGTAATTAAGCAGCTGGAAAATCAAATTAAATCCAAGCAAAGTCAAGTCAAAACAAAAGAAATACTATAAGTCATGTTTTTGTTAGCACGATAATAATCATGAGTTGGCTTTGTTAATAGTTTGGATAATAATTGTCACAATAACTTCCCAATATATTCGAAAGAATGATATTAAAGTTTTTCCTAAACTTAAGAGAGCACCTTTGTATAACCTTGAGGGCATCGATAAATTTAAAAGAAGAGATCTAATTTGTTTTAAAAGATTAAATGTAGCAAAGCATTTATTAACAACGACCAATAGGTAAGCGATGTGTGTTTGTATTAATTAAAGCTTTTTTTTTTTTGCAATTTTTCAATTTCTTCATTATTTTTATCTGATCAAGGGTTTCTCCTCAAAACCTAGAGGGCAAAGGTTCTCACTTCTCCCAATAAGTATACTTCCCAAGATTTAAACTTGTGTTCTCCTCCTCCTTACCGGGTGATGTCCTCTACCACCTCAACCAACAGCTAAGAATTTAGTTTGTAATATCCCAAATTTTGGGACTGGAGGCTTTGAAACAAGCCTAAATTAAGCGGACTACTAAGTTCCGGTTAAGAAGATGTCTCAAATCTATTTTCTAATATTCCTTATGTCTTTGGGGTATTAAAGAAAATAAAATAGTGAATTTTGGAGAAAGTGATTATGCTTCCAATGAAATTTCCTGTGAGGCAATGAGCTTGTCATGAGGTTTTGGAATTAGCCCAGAAAAACTGTGAATTTTCTGGAACAGCAAGTAAAGATTAAAATTCTGGGAATTTTGTGCTTCCAACAAGCAAAAGACTATATTTTTCCTTAAAATTAGACTCAATAAGGGTTCTATAGCCTTTGGACGCATCCCAATTCAATTTTTCTAGAATTAGTTATGATTTTTCAAAGTTTGCGCAGAAAATATGCCAGATTTCTGAAAAATCCGAAAATGGGAAAATAAATAAGGGATATTCCAAAATGTTATAAAATAATTCCCATCTTCTTCCTCAGCCATAACTGACCTGTTTTACAGCTGAAAATAGAGAGAGCAAATTTGAGAAATTCTAGAGAGAGAAGGAGAAGAGAACTTGTACGGTAGGTCGATTTCTTCCGTAAATCATTACCTAATGCGTATAACTCCGCTCCTAAGTTATTCTTCTATGTTCTTCAAGGTTTGTGGAGCACAAATTTGGGTGTTCTAAGGCTAGGGTTTTTAGCCATATTAGGTAAAAGCCAGAAGGAGCTTGAGGTAACTTCCAAACTTTCATATATTGCTTATTCTGGCTGCTGTGGGCAATTTAATTGGTGAAATTTCGCCGAATTACCATTGGTTTTAAATTTTGGAAACGTGTGTGCCTAGGGGTTATGCTGCCGGAATTGAGTCTAAAAGGTAGTTGTAACCTAATTAAATAGTTGATAAAGTGATTAGGAGTATAAAGGAACATGTCTATGAAGTCAAAATTGGAAAACCCCAATTTTTTTTGGAGAATTGGGAATTTCAGCCAATACTGTTTGGAGAGCTTAGAGTTGGATTTTCAATAATTTGAAGATTCCATTGAGTTTAGGAGGGAAAATTAGGTGGGGTTACAGTTGGTCACTTTTTTGAAAAAAGCCGAAAGAGCATAATTACGAAAACACCCCTGAAACCCTTAAAGTGGAGATGGCAAGGGTAATTTTATAATTTGACATTTAATTTGGTGATTCCAAGTCCGGAATTGTATTCCTTGGGTGAAAATTTGTCAGAATAGCCCATGTCAAAATTTTGAGAAAAGTACAATCAAACTGGGTACAGTCGGGCCGGGCCGGGTCCTTGGGGCATTTTAGTAATTTTTTAATATAGACTCATATAACCCCCAGAAACACTATGGAAGTGTCTAAATGGTACATTTGGAATTGTAGGATCAAGTGGAGAGCCGAGCTGCAACTTGTTTTACGAAACACGTTTCAAGGCCGAAGGGTTAAGGTAGGGAACTTACCTCTCCTGGATGTATTTGATATTTGAGTTTATGTATTGATGTATGTTATTGCTTTACTTGATTATGTGAAACATATATGAATGATTGAAGCTCTATTTCTGTTTATACTGTGGCCATAGTTTTGTTGCAAGAAACATTGAGCATGCAGATGTGTCATTGTGTTAGCATGAGTTTATGTAATGCAAGCATGTCATGCATTAAGCACTTATCTTATATGTATATTGGAACTATTTTCCTACTGAGATTCTCTTGAATCTCACCCTCCCCTACCAACAATTTAGACAGGAGGAGATAGAAGATACGTTGAGAACAAAGAAAAGAACTGTACGAGGGGATTGCGGTGGTGGAACGAAGATGGGAAGATGTCTCCGTTTCACTCAGACGGATTTAGACACTCTGGTAGTCCTATGCGGCTACATTGATGGTAATTATTATGTACGAACCCCTATGGGGGATTTTTGTAATCGAGCACTTTTTATCAGTATATTTATGCTATTCATGTGTTGCTTACCGAACTACATATCTTTTTCTGCGAATACTTTGGTAAAGGTGAAATTAAGATAAGAGTGTGACATAGTTGACACATTTCAGCAAAGTTTTAGTGTGGTCATATAAATACAGTTGAGAACTTAGTTGAGATGGATAGTTAGCAAAACACACACACACACACACATTTATCCCCAAATTATAAGAGAAAATTTTAGAAGTTGTGGCGTACATATTTATATATATAACACATTTTACAAAAATTTAAGAGTAAATTAATAAAGTTCCTTCTAAAATGCACCTAAATATAATAACACTAAGAAAAAGACTTGAACTACCTGATGAAAAAATGGGCAACCTTTCCTATGCAAAAAGTTGGAAAAATGGAAATGATGGACATTAATTAATTAAGGGTAAGAGTGAAAAAATTAATGGAATCAATTTTTTAGATATTCATTAATGAATTTTAACATTTTATTATTATGAGTAAGCTAGGTTATTTTCTCATATAATTAGTGATGGAAGGAATTGATATAACACAAAATGCAAACGTACGTATACTACGGTGGAGAAGTCAATTAATCATTCTGTTATAAAAGTTAACCAAAAAAAGAAAATCATTCTGTTATATATAAAAAAAAAGAAGAAGTGAACCAATCATTTAGGGCCTGTTTGGTTTAAAGGGAGGGAATGGGATGGGAGGGGATGGAATGGGAGGAGGGAGAATCACCTTGTTTGGTTTGGTTGGAGGGGAAGGAAGGGAAAGATTTTTTAATGATCCTTTGTTTGGTTTAAGAGGGGAGGGGAGGGAAGATAATACTTAATTTACCATTTTATCCTTAAACATTAGTTTATATATTTTTCCTTATATAAATTATTTAAATTAGTTTACACCTCAATATGAATTATATAATTTATAAAAAAAAGATGAAGATATAAAATAGAAATAGTTTTTAATTTCCCTCAACTTAATTTCTTATTATATGAATATTCCAGTAATTATCATATTAAATTAAATGAAAAATTCCTTCTATTAAAAAACAATGCAGAGGAGTTGCAAATATATATATATATATATATATATATATGTCATGCGCTCACACTTGTATTATGGATTTATGGATAACTCTGGTAAAAAAATACAAAGATTTATGGATAACATTTTACAGTCGAATTCACCTGCGAAAATATCATCACCAAAATTATATTTTAATTGCCATTCATTCCGCTGGAGATATTCATACTCATGATTTGGTTGAACTACAAGGTTGGAAAAAAACACACACAAGCGTGAAACACTGGAGATGATAAAAGAAGTTATATTTTTATTGAAGACTCATAGGGTATAATTAGGAATATGAAAAGATTATGAGAGTAAAATAGTCTCAAATTTTTGGCTCCCTCCAAAACCCCCCAATTTGGAGGGAACCAATTTGAGGGAGTGGCAGGGATTTGGAGCCCCTTTTTTGGGGCCCCTCCCCTCTTACTTTTCATACCAAACAAGGGGAGGGGCTCATTTTTCATCCCCTCCCCTCCCCTCCCCTCCAACCAAACAGACCCTTAAGCGTCAAAACATCTGTTAAAAGCATATTAATTGGTTAGGTTGAATTTTTCCATATTCCACTTACATTTGAATAAATGATGCGTGTTCATACTTTTTGGAGTGAACCTTTATTTTTTTTTAATAGTCCTTACATGCCAATTTTTACACTAAATTATAAAAAAATACAAACATATTCTACACTGAATTATTAAAAAATACAAACATATTCTCGGGTTGACAGATGTGCATATATATATATACATATATATATATATATATATATGTATACATAAAAAATTTCAAAAAAAGAATAATGAACATGAAGTACAATTTTTACAAAATAATAATCCAGTAGAAATACAACACATGTTAGCAACATTAAACATAATAGAAGTAAAAACCATAGAACAAAGAATTATAGAAAATTATAGTGAAAATCCTTTAGTACATTGGGAAAAATCTATTAAGTATATAAACAAGGACACACTTGCAAAATCGAAGTCTGTACAGATATTTACTAAGAGGATAAATAAAACTAGGATGATCTTTGACCGATGTTGATCCGGGTCATAGAAGGAACCATGTCCTCTTTCATACATGGACCATTTATAGAGAATTCCTTACAACATCCATTTATTTGGAATCTCAACCTTCTTCCTTCAGACCATATCAGCACAGCCTTCCTTCGTTTCCTACTGGAGGCGTATTACAACATCCATTTATTTGGAATCTCAACCTTCTTCCTTCAGACCATATCAGCACAGCCTTCCTTCGTTTCCTACTGGAGGCGTATTCATCCTATTTTTATTCATCCGATCATAAAAAGACTCTCTGTTTTTTTTTGTTTTTTTTTTATACATATTGCCCAGTAACATAATCTATAATACTTCCCTTATGATCGCATAAAATTTCCCCCTTAGATCCCTAAAAGGAGTTTAGCCCATCATACCTGATATATAATATGAAAAAGAAAATAGACAGTAATACTGAAGATTTAAGAATAATAAGATCAAATGTAAAAACAGAAAAAGAAAAAGACCAGACCAAAAAGAATAACCATCCTCAGAAAGAACCCAATAATGATCTTTTTGAAATACCCAAACAATATAATTTCTACAAAGTAATTATCAAAAAGTTGAATCAGTTATCTTTGTCCCATAAAACCATCAAATATGTATCTCATTATGCTTTCAATAAAGCCATCATTTATCCAGGAACTCCTTCGGGAATTGTAAAAACCCTGTACCAATATGGTTTAATCCAAAGTATGTATCCATCTAGATCCTTGGAAGAATATATATATGTATATATATGTATATATGTATATATATATATGTGTATATATGTGTGTGTATATATATATATATATATATGGATGGTGGAATAAGAGCATGTCTAAATTGGTTTCTTTTTTTTCTCCGTGATAACATGCATGAGCCCAAGAGCAAGCTACCCCAGTTCAGATTATTAATATAAAGCCGATTAAGTTCATATTAATTACATTCATTTAACATATAATCCCATAAGCATCGAGTAATTTATATTCAAGTGGTTGTGTTTTGTAAGAGCAATTAATTGCAAGTAAATGGCCGGCAAAAAAAATTGCACGTAAATTATTCATGCTATGGAGAAAAATAGATATATGTCATTCTGGGCTTCTGGTAAAAAATGTTGACAAACCAGAGTTATAATAAGCATCAGAGTCGTATATAACAAAAAACACGAAGAAATCCTTTCGACTCAAGCTGATCATATGCACATGCGGACAAATTAAGCTGGCCCAAGAATTAAGGTCATAATATTAATTAAAAGCATTTAATATATAATATTATTCCATCTGAATTAAAATAATATGCAAGGGGGTGTGATCCAAATAAAAAAGAAATTGCCAGTCTGTGATTCTGTGACAGCTATTGTCCATGTTTCATATAATGAAGATGAACAGGCAAATAAGTAAATAAATAAACAGAGGAAGAAGTGAAATCATCAAATTTACTGTTTTTTTTTTTTTTGTTTTGCCAGCAAATCATCAAATTTACTATGACCAATATTGTCAGGCTGATTTATATATCCTCGTTTATAGTTTATACACAACAACCTCTGCGGGTGTGTGGATATAATTATGAAATAAGACCAAGTCTAAGTTGGTTTCTTTTTCCACATATATGCGGACGCACGCAAGCTACCCCAATTCAGATTAGTACTTCCTGATTTCTAAACCACGATCAAGTCCATATTAATTACATTCATTTAATATATAATCCTCAAAACTAAGGATGTATATATATTGTTTAATAATGATTCAATAAAGAATTGTTCAAAACAAGACCTTGTTAATTAGTAGTGTTTATTTATTTCATTTAGTTGAGTTTTTGAGTTAATTAATCCCACAAGCAATCATTAAACTTTTTTCATTTCTAACAAACTACATCTAGAAGATAATTACCCCAAATGTTTTAATATATGGATCTATGGCAAACATTTAAGAATATGTAAAACACCAGGTCTAATTTATAAAGAATTTTCATATTATTGACCAACAAAAATCATAATCAGATATTTCCACTCTTCCACGTATTTGTTTGTCTTTTTCTATAATGTCACTGTATATACCAAGTTCACACATATACCGAGGAAATTAAAATCAGACATTAACTACCCTCCTATTTTTCTTAAATTACTGACACCATCTCTTTACTTTTAAAATCTATATAAACCTCTCTTAAAATTAAAATGTATATTATACAAATCTCTTTTATATTTTTAAAATTTTATTTTCATCCATCCAATAATTAGTTGACCATTAAATTTGACTCTTAAACTTATATTTTGACCAAAATGCCTCCATTTAATAAAAGAATTTTTTAAATATTTATATTTTTCCAAAAAAAATATGCAATCAAAAAATTTATAATAGATAATGTTATAACATTTATTAATTTTGATTATATTATAAAATTTATAATTTTTTAATTTTTCATCACATTTACTAAAATTTATTTACTTAGATTTCTTTTAATTGGATAAAAGGTTTAAGTTTGAGAGATATGTAAATTATTTAAATTTTGTAATATATAATTTTTGAAAAAAAAATTCAAAACATTTATAAGCATATTTAATTTGTATACATTTATTAAAATAATTAATCAAATTTTGAATCAATTGTTTTATATCTACAATAACCAAATTAATTAAAGTTATGTTCAATCATTTGATAAAAATATTAAACAAATATATTTGAAAAAGGAAATTTTAGTTTAGTAAAATGTAGACATTTAATAGTTGTTTCATTTTGATATCTTAATTGTAAAAAGTATATATATCTTTTGGGTCCTTTAACATTAACCTAAACAATAAAAATTTATTAAAATAACCAAGCAAAAGATCAAACCATGTCAACCATCAAGCGCGTAACCGGTATGAAGTTATGCTAGTTTAACCAGAGGTCATAACAGTTTAATCATTGATTTTTCTGAGAATATTTGATGTTAGATTATTTGTTTTTTATTGTAGGTGCTTGAAGAAATTGGACCAAATTTGAAAATGGAAGTTTGGCCTCAAATTACAAAAAAGTGCAGTTTAGCCCCACAAACGTTTTAAAATTAGCAGTTTAGTCCCTCCACAAACTTTTATATTTTACACTTTAGTCCCTGGTCTGATTTCAAACCTTGAAGCTTAAAGTTTAGACCAGGGAATTAGGCCTTAATTTCAGACCTTGAAGCTTGACTATTAAAGGGAGTGAAATGCCACGGGAAGTAAATGGAGACACAACCGAAAGAGACCATATAGCATCGAGACACCATCACCATTTCCTTCATCTTCTCTAGTCATCACCTGCACTTACCTTTATCACCACTTCCGACAAGCTTCCACGAAGAGGGAGGCTTTAGCTCAACAATTGTAGAGGACAAAGAGTCACGATTTTGAATAGCGTGAGAGCTTAGACGAGGGAACAAAACAAAGTGAGACGGGGAGCATGGAGACTATCATGCCCTTACCTTGTTTTAACCTTTTTTAGAGTATTTGTAGAAAATGATATACGGTTCGGTGGGCAATACAGGAATAACATGAATATACTGATAATAAGTGCATGATTACATAAATTTCCCATAGGGTTTCGTACATGATCATTACCATCAATGTAGCCACATAGGGCTACTTGGGTATCTAAGCCCGTCCCAATAAAACAGAGACATCTTCTCATCTTCGTTCCACCATTGCAATCCCCTCATATGGTTCTCTGCATTATTCTCAACATATCTTCTATCTTCTTCTGTCTAAATTGTTGGCAGGGGAAGGTGAGATTCGAGAGAATCTCAGTAGGAAAATAATACCAATATGCATGTACGATAAATGTTTAATGCATGACATGCTTGCATCACATAACTCATGCTCACACAATGACAAATCTGTAAGCTCAATTCTTCGAACAATATACTTATGGCCATAGCATAAATTGAAACATAGCTTCAAATCATTCATACATGTTTCACATAATCAAGCAAAGCAATAACATGCATCAACACACTAACACAAATATCATATACATGCAGAAGAGGTAAGTTCCCTACCTTAACCCTTTTATGCCTCGAAACGTGTGCCTCGTAAAGCGTGCCAACAACTGCGCTCACAACTTTGGTCTGAAAATTTCAAATATACAATTTAGACATTTCCATAGTGTTTCTGGGGGTTATATGAGCCTATTATGAAAATTTACTAAAATGCCCCCAGGGACCGGACCCGGCCCGGCTTACCCGGTTTGACTATACTTTTCCCAAAATTTTGACATGGGGTATTTTAACATATTTTTGTCCAATGAATCCATTTCCAAACTCAGAATTATCAAATTCAATTTCAAATTACAAAATTATCCTTGACAGCCCCACTTTAAGGGTTTTAGAGGCGATTTCGTAATTATGCTTTTTCGGTCTTTTCTGAAAAAGTAGCCAACTATAGCCCCACCTAATTTTCCATCCTGAACTCAATGGAACCATCAAATTATTGAAAATCCAACTCTAAAGCCCATTTACAGCCCTGGCCGGAATTACACAACTCTCTGGGAAAAGTTGGGATTTTTCGATTCCGACTCCGCAAACATGTTCCTTTCTACTCCTAATCACTTTATTAACCATTACATTAGGTTAGAACTACCATTTAGTATCAATTTTGGCATCACAACACTTCTAACACAAAATTTCCAAATTTTACAAACAAAGACAATCCGGCAAAATTTCACCAATTAAATTGTCCACAGCATCCGGAACAATCAAAGATTGAAGCTTCGGAAGTTACCTCAAACTCCCTCTGGCTTTTCCTCTTATGGCTGAGCCCTAGCCCTTCTTAACAAGGAAAATTCAGCTTCAAAAACCTTTAAAATACATGGAAAAATAGCTTAGGAGCAATATTATACGCATTATGTATGAATTCACCGAAGAAATCGACCTACCTTGTGAGTTTTCTTCCCTTCTCTCTCTAAATGCTCTCAAACCTCTCTCTCTCTCCTATGGCTGCTGCTACATGACAGAAATGAGAAGAGGATGGATATGAGAAATATCTTATAAGTCCATGCTTATGTCACCTTTAATTATGATGATGTCATAATTCTCATTTTCCGATTTTTCAGAAATTCTGGCAGATTTTCTGCCCTAACTTTGAAAAATCATAACTAATTCCAGAAAAATCAAAATAAGTTGATTCCAAAGCCAAATGAAATCTATTTAAGTCCTCTTCACTGGAAAAATATGGACCATTACCATAAATCACCACACAATTCCAGAATTACACAAAATTCACTATTGCCCCAAAACAGAGTCCAGTTTCGACATCAAACTTTGGACAACCAAAAATCCCAGATCACAAAATGAAATGACACAATTTATTTGTCCATTTTGAAGCTTGGAATGTGAAATTTAAGACTTGAAAGTGTCAGAATTTTTAGACATCATTTGCCCATTCAAAACGTCAACACAAACAAACTGCCTAGCAAGAAGTTTCAATGGACAGGATTTCCCAACTTTCCATTTAATGTTCCAAACCAATTCCAATAACCAAATAACACAACATGACATCAATTACACCACATTACACCATCCAATTCCACTATTTTGAGATTACACAAAATCAGGGAAAAATTCACAATTCTCATCATCTTCTCCAGAAGTGTTCATTTATCACTAACCACATCCACTTTTGGAGTCATTTACCCTTAACCGAAATTTGGAATCTGGCAAAATTGGGGCTAAACAATCCACTCATTTCAGGCTTATTCTCTAGCCTTAAATCTTAAAATTCGGGGTATTACAGAGACTATTGCTCACTACTACCCTCATCTCACTATCACTGTCATTCCTCCACTTTCCACCACCACGGCCAGGGAATCTCTATCTTCACGATCATGGAATAGCGGGAAAGGGAAACACGAGCTTGGCAACCAGAGGAGCTACCAATCAGAACAAGCCAGACCTTCACCACCGCTAGCGAGTTGCTTTCTCTTCACCTAGCCATGGCTTTTATTTGTTCCTCTTCCATAATCACCCACAATCTGTTATCTTCATCCTTAAATCTTTCTTCTATTTATTGTTTTCTATGGTTGGGCATTTGATTCAGATGGTGATTGAGCTTCTTAATACTGGTTCTATGAATTGCAATGGCTAAGCTTCTCAAACCTTTCTAGCAAGAGGCAATGACATGAACTTGGAACTTCAATAAAGGAGTTTTGGCTCTTCCATTCCTCTATTTCTACACTGTATTTGTGATTCCTAGGTCTTAGGATGAATTTTATAATGTTGGACTAATTTATTTTGATGTATTTGAAGATTAGTTGTAGCTTGAACCTTTGTTAAATGTTTGACATTGTGCTTAATTAGCTTAATCATCATTTCTTTGTACTAGTTAGTCTTTGAATTGATGATTTTGTGAACATTTTATGCTAATTTCAAGTTGGTTTGATTAGTGGATCAATGGTGTCATATGTTTGCATTGGTTTATTGAATCTGAATTTATTAATGCATTTAGCATTGGGATTTAGCATCATTAATCTTGATTTTTCATATGGGTGGTCATTGTTAAAGTAAGATTAATGAGAAAATCAAGTAGTAATGTGAGGTAGCTCGGTTATTGGATTAAAAGATAAATATAATGTATATGAGCTAGTTAAAGCGTGATTTGTATTAATCTATTATATTGAAGAAGAAGATGAAAGGAGATGAACCTTCTCATAAGATATATGGCAAGAAAAAAATTTCCAACCACATAAATTTAATGTAATAATGACTTCAAGTTATAATCCTCAATGATAATTTTCTCAAATTAAATGATAAATTTGAGAAGTGTCACTTACGTTGTTAAAAATTAATCACACAAGGCAATCAATGCATGGAAAAGATTAGGTGACGATCGGAAGGTGATTTCTTATAAAATTTATCTTAATGTTTTTTTGAGGTTATAGACACACAGAACTTCAGTTTGGACAATCAGATCATTCATTTGAGTCTTCTATTTTCCCCATAATTTTTGTGAACGCATTCACATCTGCTGCAGAGTTTTATGAGTGACTTTGATCAAGTTGAAGATCAGACAGTGATTTCTAGTTCAATTGCCCTGAAATTTGGTGGACATGTTTGATACATATAGATCTTGAACCTGAATAATGGCACATTTGATTGGAGCTTCCTACCTTCTCCAGATTTTGCGTGAACTTTGGTATACGTTCTGTGACTGCAGCTTTTGCATTTGGTGATTTCTAGGATACACAGATTGTATCTTCACTGAAGAGATATGTATTTTTTTGCTCTATTTGATCTTATATTTTATTAATATAATCCTTTGGTTATTTTTGCGGATGAGGGGAATTTGTTGTCCTCCTATAGTTGAGCTTTGTATTAAAGCACTGAATATTGTATTCCTTTTGAAGTTAGTGGAATTTTTGCTTTTGGTTATGGTCATTTGCTCTCACTCACATTGAGGGCAAGATTTTTTCATGTTAAATTATTGTGTCTCCATTTATTATTTCGTTACTCATTTTATTTTCTACTTTTATTTGGTACTCCATATGATCCATTTTGATTAGGAAGATTTGACATCCACTGCGTTCTTCCTACCACTTTTTTTGTCTTTATCTTCATCCAACATAAGAATGATCATGCACCCATCATTCTCATGGAGAGTTGAACTTATAACCTCTTATTTAAGTCAAAACAAAAAGTGGCGTTTGATATCAGTTGAGCCAAATGGTTGTGACTGCTATGTTTATGTTTATCATGATCATATGTTAAAAGTTCTAGTTAGTTTGACACATGATAAGTTTTGGCTTTGTAATTGTATTATGGTTTGTGAATGGACTATATATTGTTGGACCTCTTGTTTGTACAATGGATGCGCTCTCTGCTATAATAGGCCATCTATCTCTTTGTGTTGTGTTTTCCAGAACAAGATTCTAGGTTTTTTAATCTGATTTAATTTGATATAATAAAGGGTTAAGAGGAAAAATTACCAACAAAGTTTTGTCTGAGGAGCGTCTGGCACAAATATATTTTAGAATGGGCAAAAATTCCAATGAACAATTAAAAAGGGTATATTCAGCACAAAACCGTTAAATTTGACTTAACGCTGTTAGGGAGTTTTCTTCTCTTATAATTTAACGCCATTAGGTCAAATTTAAAGGTTTTGTGCTGGGTGCACCCTTTTTAATTGTTCATTGGTATTTTTTTCCCTTCTAAAATATATTTGCGCTAGACGGCCCTCGAACAAATCTTCGTTGGTAAATTTGCACCTTAACCCTATAATAAATGCAACTCCATTTCACTATCTATTGTAGATCAAAGATGTTTAATTAATATGCACCATAGTGATGCTAACATACGTCGATTCTCTAATTGAGCCTAATTATCTTGGTTCCTAATTTAATTAAGTGACAACTACCAATTAACAAGATGAAGATATATTACCTAAACTATTTCTAGACTAAATGCATGTCCTAAACTACTTTTTATGATTTTTGGTTTATAAAAAGGCTTCAATGGAATGAGTGAGTGTGATGGATGAATTGGTGATATGAAACCTCCTAGAGATGGGTCATTGGCTCTCATTGCTCATTAAACATATGAATTCAATCACTAAGTCTTATAGAAGTTCTAAATATACCACTTGAGTCTAGTAAGATTAAGTGATAAATACTACTAGCACAGTAGCAAGCAATTATCCCTTAATCAGACTATTAAGCACCGCTTAGCTTCACAAGATATTATATTATATAATTTTCTTCCTCTTAGGAATTTCCACTGTATAATTCCTAAACCAAAATTAACTCAATCACAAGTTAACCAACAATAAAATGCACAATATCATAAATTAGAGAGGAACAGAGAATTTGCAATAGTCAACATAAATAAATTGCCAAATCCAAATCTCAAATACATCAAAAGTTCAATCCACTCCAGAACTTTTAACCAAATAATCTAGAATCAACACTCTAATTAAATCTCCTAGCCTAGGAAATAAATCACAGAGCTAAAGAAAAAGATAGAACAAAAGACTCCCCTACAAGCACCGAACTCAAGCCTTGGATCCCTCTATAGGAGCTACAAACTCAGCCACGCGCACAAGCCATCTCAGTTGCATTGAGCTTCAAAAATGAACCATCCATGGCAGGGAATGATGGAGGATGAGAGGTGATGCGATAAAGATGGACACTATAAAAAAACATGTTATTACCAATGGAATTATCTGCAGAATTATTTCCATCGGTAATTTCTGATGTTTTATCGACAGATCACCGACAGATTACCCACGGAAAAAAAATTCCGTCTCTAATTACTGACAGATTACCCAAGGAATTTTTTCCGTCGGTAATTCCCCACGCATTACCCACGGAATTCTGTGGGTAATTTGAATGAGAAATTACCGATGGAATTCCGTGGGTAATTAGTCTAAGATTACCGACGGATAAAATTCTGTCGGTAAATGCTGACAAATTACCCACGGAATTTTTTCTGTCAGTAATTCCCCACGCATTCCCCACGGAATTCTGTGGGTAATTTGAATGAGAAATTACCAACGGAATTCCGGGGGTAATGCGTCTCAGATTACTCACGGAAAAAATTCTGTCGGTAAATGCTGACAAATTACCTATGGAATTTTTTCCGTCGGTAATTACCCATGCATTACCCACAGAATTCCGTGGGTAATTTGAATGAGAAATTACCGATGGAATTCCGTGGGTAATCCGTCTCAAATTACCGACGGAAAAAATTCCGTCGGTAAATGCTGAGAAATTACCCACAGAATATTTTCCATCGGTAATTCCCCACGCATTACCCACAGAATTCCGTGGGTAATTTGAATGAGAAATTACCGACGGAATTTCGTGGGTAATCCGTCGGTAAAACTAATAATTTTTTTATTATCTTTTAATAATTTATATAAAATAATAAAAATAAAAATAATCTATAACAAATAAAAATTTAAATATCATAAAATTAATATTTAATATAATATATTAAATATATATAATATTAATAATAAAAATTTTAAATGAAATAAAAAATATATAATTATATATAAATATATATTTAATATTATATATATTTATATTAATATTACATATTTAAATGAAATAATAAATTAAAAAATTTTAAATTTATATTATAAAAAACAAAATATATAATTATATATATATATATATATATATTTAATATTATATATATTTATATTAATATCAAATATTTAAATGAAATTAGAAATTAAAAAAAATATTTTTTATAATATAAAAAATGAAATATATAATTATATATAACTATATATTTAATTATATATATTTATCTTAATATTATATTTATTTTTTAATTATTACATTATATATATTATTACATATTTAAAAAATAATATTAAATTACTAACAGATTACCCACGGAAAAATTCCTTGGATAATTACCGATGAAAAATTTTCCGTGAGTAAATTCCGTCGGTAAGTGCTAACGGAATTTTTTCATGGGTAAATTTTGTGGGTAATTACCGATGGAATTTTTTCCGTGGATAATCCGTCGGTAAATCAATTTGCCATGGATTTTTCAGAGATGGAAAAAATTCCGTCGGTGATCCATCGGTAATTCCATTTCCGTCCCTAATCCATCAGTAATTTGATTTTAGAAACGGAATTCCATGGGTAATTTCCGTGGATAATATGCTGTTATTTTGTAGTGGGAGTTGACGGGTAAAGGCATCGGTGGTTGATGGAGGTGGAGATGCAAGGATGGAAGGGCAATGGAGATTTTGACCCAACCTAGAATGGTGGAGTATGAAGCCGTTCCCATTGAGACTCCCCGCTGCTCCTTAATGTCCAGCCCTAATTTAGCAAAACACACCAGTTTTGAGTCGTGGACATTTTTGACGTATTTGGAATTGGTGGTTCTAAACTGTCGTTACTGATATTCGAGGCCTAAACTGCCATTTCCATATTTAATTCAATTTCTCCAAACACCTACAATTTAAAACAATCAAGCCAGCTTCAAATCCTCTCAAGAATGAATTCTTAAGAGTAATTCCAATAATTAAGACAATTTTTCCCTTTTTAGTTCTAATTCAATGCATTTACTCTTAATTCAAATAAATTATAACAAGGGAATTTTAAAACTCAATAATTATGACAAAATCCCTTAACAAAGTATAAAATAATATAATAAAATAGGAATTTGTCACTTTCATACTTGCTGGATTGTCTTAAGATTTTTTTTGTCCCTTGTGCCTTTATGCCTCTTGCGGTGTTACCAAGTACTTCTTTGATTTTACTTATAAGTCACTCACAACATATTTTGCACAAATCAATAAAAAATATTAAACTTTATTAACTCTGCTTTAAAATTCAACAACATTTTAACTTTACCCTTATTTAATACGCAATACAACCCATAAGAATAAAGTCGGTATATTATAAATGAAGGATAACAATACATTCATATGAAAAATTTCTCTCTCTGTCTTATAAATAGGTCTAAAATTTTTTTTCTCTCTGCTTTATAAATAGGATCAAAAGAATACTTAATCATAATCAACATTATTGACCCTTTGGCCTCGTAATAATTTTCCTTCCGCGTCCCCTCCATTACTTTGAAACAAATGGAGCGTTAACGTTCCAAACATCACATGGGGTGTCAAATCTAGTTATAATGCGTGTGTTTGGGGGGGGCGTTTGAGCCCCCCAAACGCTGGTTCAGCCACCATAAGCCCAATGGGCAACTTTGAAAAATATAATGAATGTTTGGCAAGCACTATGATCAATTGAGCTTAAGATTGAGTTAATAGCTTTTGGTATAAGCTCAAATTTGGAGCTTTTACTGATTTAGCTTTTGGGGAGAGTGAGAATGGTTAAAATATTTTTTCAGTTGTGTCCAGTGTGATATCAGACTGATTGCAATTTTACCTTTAATGTACTTTTTCGGCTACAAAAATTAATTTCAACTATTATTTGGTGCTTTTAACCCTTAAAATATTTTTTCAACTGTACCCAATGTGTTATCAGACTGATTGCAATTTTATCTTTAATGTACTTTTTCAGTTCCAAAAATTATTTTAAACTATTTTTTGGTGTTTTTAACCCTTTAAAATATTTTTCCACCCACTTTCTCTTACTATTATCACAAAAATCACTTGTGCTTAATTCAATACAAACAAGTTTTATTTTTACAAAAGTCATTTTTCCCATCGCTGTTCCAAACATAAATCACATTACACAATCGAGCTTTTACCAAAACTAAAATGACCAAACGCTAAATTGAGAAACTCTATTTTTCCCATCGCTAAATTGAGAAACGCTAATATAATTGACGATGAAACAATATTGATAAAGAGGAATTGAATAGGTCATCAACAAGTTGAACACTTCGGCCCCATTTTATAATTCATCAATATTATGGTGAAATAGCCCAAATTCTAGGTTATTAAATTGATTGATAGTTATGGTCAAGGTTGTCAAACTCGCGAGTTTAAGCAAACTCGTGATAGTGATGTAAATTCGTATCGTGAACTCGAATCGTAAAGTCGTAAGAGTTTAGTTTTACCATTAAATAGATATTATTAGTATATGATTAAATAATTAAAATATAAAAAGTTGACAACAATTTGATTTAAAAATCCAAATAATTGAAATTAAATCTATCAACATTCATAATTTATCGTATTTAACAAAGAAATTTCTATAAAATTCATGTATAAAGCCGTTGAGTATAATTAAATTGAAAAAGTTAACGCGAGTTTAATGGTACGTTAACACAGTTTTGTAAGCTAGAAACATAAAAACGGTAAATTCGATGTATAAACTCGTAAATTTAACTGAGTTTACAAAGGTCACGAGTTTACCAATGACTCGACTCGACTTTATAAGTTAAAAACGTAAAAATGGTAAACTCGGAGAATCAACTCGTGAGTTTGACAACAATGGTTATGGTTATGATTTCACCATCATTTGCTTGAGTTTATTTTGAAGTTAATCTCATTCCCCAATTTAGGCCACAAAAGGAAAAATCTCATTCGCCAGAATTTTAATTATTTTGCAAGCCATATAACAGTTCGCATTTATCATATTATTGTTTCAACGACAAACAATTTAATGTAATACATATTTGCCCAAATGTATGAAGTATGGATATTGGAGGGAAATATTGTTTATGATCTGAAATCGACCACTGATTCAGGGAATAAAAGGAAGAAGAACCCTCTCGTCATCTAGTATTTTTATTGTAGTATTAATTGCTTTAAATAATTAGGAAGGTTTTGGGAGGGAAAAAATATTGATGTTCTTATAACTTTCGGACGCCTACTCTTACTACTGCTATAGTATCTATGTCTCCTTTCGTGTAGAATAATATATAAAAGAGACATTATCTACCTTTGATTAAAGCACTGGCCTGCATTTAGCCTTACATCGTCGGCAGTTAGCACCACATATTATAGCCGGCCTTTATAACTGACCGACAGAAAAGTTATATTCCTCTCCAGTCAAACGAGTGTATATATATATAGTCCTCAACCAATAAAGCTCACACGGTATTCATGAAAAAATAAGCTAAGGAATTATATTGTTAATGCCTATTATTTTAGGAGAAAATTATTGAAAAATGCCATATTGCAACATTTATTGCCCAAAGGTACCTGAAACTTGGTTATGGATCCAGATGCAACCTATTTTTAGTTGATCTGATTCTATGTGCATATTTAACTATGGGTAAAACATGAGACATTTGTACTAGTTGTAGATATGATGTATACAATTAAAGAAGAGTTGCATGGCATGAAGCTAAGTTACACCCACTCAAGCAAGAACTTGGGTCTTTATGTGCCTTGGGTAATAAATTTTTAATGGGGGATTTTTTTTAGCAATTTTTCCTTAGTCTAATTCTGATAAGTCAAAGTAGTGTTTATGGGTTTTAATGCAACATAATCATACACACACAGCGGCTGTATGTCTTATATTTTGATATGTATTTATTTTTGTCATTGTAATGTATTTTGGAGTCCTTTTTCCACTTGATTTATGTGGATGATTAAGGTTTTATTGAATGCGTGAGACTCAGACCGATACAATAAATGTAACAATTTTAATAAATTAAAAGAAATTAAGCGTGATTCATATTTTATACGCGCGTGGATCTTGTTCAATTTAGACCGTCATGAACCTTCTCATAATATGTACGGCCGGCATGAATAAAAATTTCCAACCACATAAAGTACGTAGCTTCAAGTTATTCATATATTGAATTAATATTTATCACATTGACGCCAATAAGTTTACTGACTATAATAAAATTATTTGTAAAACTTGGTGACCATTACATTGTTTATAAATGATCCATGGATCATTCACTCCACAAGACGTACCTCTGCCCTATCTATTCTTACTATCCAAATTAAAAGAATTCCAATTAAGCAAGTTCATCATCATATACAGCCCTAAGTTCAGTTTCTTTTGGCTTGTTGGTGTTTTATGCTTCTTTTGTCGTGAAGGATCCTCCAATATGAAGATCAGTTGCATACAGACAGATAAGCAAGCCCTTCTCAAGTTAAAACATGGTTTCATTGATGCGTCCGGCATGTTATCCAACTGGAAAACTGAAGTTGATTGCTGTCAGTGGAGTAGAGTATCATGCAGTAATTTGACAGGTCATGTTACCAAGCTCGAACTTCAACCTTTTGATGTTTCTGGTAATATCGATTCCTCATTATGTGATTTGCAGCATCTTACTTACTTGAATCTCAATTCAAACAATTTCAAAGAGAGCAAAATTCCAGAATGCATTGGTTCGCTTGGTCAACTAAGAGAGTTACGTATTGCTAGTAGTTCAATTGGTGGCACTATTCCTCGTGGACTGCAAAATCTATCCAATTTGCAATCTCTTGACCTTAGCTATAATAATTTGATTGTGAATGATCTTGAGTGGATTTCTCACCTTTCTTCTTTGAGATATCTTGACCTGTCAAGCATTAATATAGGTCAAGCTATTGATTGGCTATCATCATTATCCAAAGCTCCGGATCTATCTGAAATTTACCTGGACCATTGTGCTCTCATGTCTCATGTCAATCCAGCATCTTTTGACTACACTAACTCTTCCACTACCCTCAAAGTCCTTTCTCTTTCAGACAATTATTTAGACTCTTCAATCCTACCCTGGTTGTATAATATTAGCAAGGTGTTAATAGATCTTGATCTCTCTTATAACACTTTGGATCATATTTTTCCAAATTCTCTGAATATAAATTCCCTTAAAATTTTGAACCTTGAGTCAAATACTTTGCAACTTATTAGTCCCAAAGCTTTTTCAAATATGAACTCTCTTGAATCTTTACATCTTTCTAAAAATTCTTTGAGACATATTCCTTCAGATGCTTTCACAAATGCCACTTCTCTTGATCTTCTTGATCTTCAAGACAATAAACTCGAGAGTAGCATGAAAAAATCCATCCAAAATTTGTGCCGATTGAAAACGTTATGGTTGTCCTACAACAATTTTTCAGATCAATTAAGCGATTGGATACCACAGTTGCGGTGTGCTCAAAATAGTATAGAGGAGTTGGAATTTACAGGCAATCCTTTCGCTAGTGGACCATTTCCTGATTTTTCTAGGTTGTCCAAAGTGGTGACTTTAGTTCTTCAGAATACTAGTCTTCATGGGTCAATTCCACAATCATTTGGGAACTTACCTTACCTTTCCGAATTGGATTTGAGCGATAAGAATTTAACAGGGCCACTGCCGGTGTTTGCTGGACTTGTATCGTTGAAGTACTTATATCTCTCAAACAATAGGTTGAATGGGAATATTCATCCAAGTGCTTTTGGTCAAGTTCCAAACCTTGTTGTATTGGATCTTTCTTCAAATAGGTTGAATTGTGTTATTAATGAAATACATCTATCAACTCTCTCTAAGTTGACAGCTTTAGATGTGTCACAAAATTTAATTTTTTTCAACTTCAGTTCGAATTGGGTGCCACCTTTTCAATTGCAACTCTTTTTGGCATCATCGTGCAATTTCGGTTCCTACTTTCCAAGGTGGTTGAAAAATCAAAGGGAGCTTCAGAGGTTGGACATTTCAAATGCGTCAATTTTAGATTCAATTCCTCAATGGCTTTGGCTAAATTCTTTACAATACTTGAATCTTTCCCATAACAAACTTTATGGGGAATTGCCAAAATCGGTCTTGACACTTGGCAATTATATTTGGGACTTGAGTTTCAACAATTTGTCTGGTCCCCTACCACATTTTCAACCGTATGCAACAGCATTGCTTCTCTCGAATAATATGTTTTCAGGCACCATATCTTCCATTTGTGAAACTTTTCAAGGCGGCTTATATTATCTTGACGCTTCAAGCAACTTTTTGTCTGAAAAACTTCCTGATTGTTGGGAGCAACTTCCATCCTTGAGTGTTCTAAGATTAGGAAACAATCATTTCTATGGGGCAATACCGAATTCAGTTGGTACTTTGTACCATCTTCAAAGTATCCATCTGAATAACAATAACCTCTCTGGAAATTTGCCATCTTTGATGAATTCTTCGAACTTGTTGTTCATTGATTTTGGACAGAATAATTTGAATGGAAAATTGCCATCATGGATAGGGAAATACTTGCACAATTTGATTGGTTTACGTTTGCAAGCAAATAAGCTTCAAGGAAGCATTCCTACAAATTTATGTAATTTGCCAGATCTTCAAATCTTAGATCTGTCAATAAATAATATAACAGGAAATATCCCAAATTGCTTTGGTAATTTGAGCGCGATGTCAAATATGACAACTAGGAGCCGAGCAATTTCTTACCTTGTTGCTGGAGACTTCAGTGCATTATCATTCATGGACACAGCAACGTTGTCATGGAAAGGAGAAGATGTTGAGTATAGTAAGATTCTTGGACTCATGAAAACCATTGATCTCTCTTGCAATTACTTAACAGGAGAAATACCAAGTGGCATAACTACACTTGTGGCATTGGCTTCCCTAAATCTGTCTAGAAATAATTTGAAAGGACCCATTCCTTTCAGCATGGGTCAAATGGAAAGATTGGAATCACTTGGTTTGTCGAGGAACTCTCTTTCTGGTGAAATTCCAATCAGCTTCTCAAATTTGAGTTTTCTCAGTGTCCTGAACTTGTCCTTCAACAATTTATCAGGAAAGATTCCCACTGCAACCCAACTTCAAACCTTTGATGCTTCCAGTTATATGGGAAATCAGGGGCTTTGTGGCCCACCACTCACAGAAGGATGTTTGAATCCCAATCCACGTAACATTGATGCAGGTGGTGATGATAATCTCATAAGCTTTGGGTTTTATGTGAGCATGGCTCTTGGCTTCATTGTTGGATTTTGGGGAGTTTGTGGGTCTTTAATTGTCAAAAGTTCATGGATGCGTTCCTTTTTTCACTTCTTCGAATACATCAATGACTGGATTTATGTTGAAGTTTCTATTTTGAAGAAAAAGATAAAGAGAAGATTCCAAGACTAACAGGTAAACAATTTTATTATATAATTGTGATACCCTGATCAGATGATAAGATTATTCATTCGCCGGATTATTATTGTTGTGCATTGCAATAAGGATGTATGGTCAATCTTGAGGAACTATTTATTTTGATAAGTTCAAAGTTTTTGTATATCTTTATTAAAAAAATTTTCTCAAAGCTACATTCGTTTCTCTCAATCTCACATGAATATACAATTAATTAATGCGACGTAACCCTCTTATCTAGCTAGTTGAAGAGAATACGCATTGTCATAAATTAGTTTATAGTTGTTAGTATGTGACACATGTTATTTCTATATAGGCCTATATATTCAAGAATATGTGATGACTTTGGCTGATTACGTAGATGTCTGGAGAAAGTAGCAGAAATTCTCATCTTGGCGAGGTGTCGTCAATTGGGATGGTGAATGAACGAGACTTGATCTGGCCTTCAACTTTCTTGTTTGTACTTATATTTCCTTCTCTTTATGTTTATGTGTAAAATGAAAGCTAGGTCACTATTCAGCTGTCTGTATGCTCCCTATATTATAATATATTAAAGTTTCCCATTGACTAATTGATGAATGACTTGAAGGTATATAAACCAATGTTTTAAAAGCCGGACCGGAAGTCAAGCCGGAAAGGTCAACGGGTCATGGTTCAACCGGTTGGAATGGTCGAGCCGTTCGGTCGGACCGGTGACGTAATAATTAAATTTAAAAATAATATATATTATATATTACAATTAATCTTCAGTCCAATTTCATATAAAGTTAATAAAGTAACAAAATATCATTTAAGGAAGACCATTAAATCAATCATCAACCTAACAAAATGTATTAATAATAATAATTTCATGACTTGCCAAATATTGGTGGTTCTTGATTGATCCAAGCATGAGTTTCTTGAAAAATATTAGACCATATCACTTAGTTTGAGGATAAACATCATTGCCTTTTTCTTCAAAAGCATTTTTATAAAATAGTTTATAACAAACCAAATTATTAAAATTAGTAACATATAATATACTTGGCAAAAAAAATAGTAACATATAATATTAATAAAATAAAATAACATGTCTAAAATTTATATGCCATTTTTTAAATTTTTTTCAGCATCAAATATAAAAAAAAATTGCAGAAAAAAAATTTCCTGCTTTTTTATTGGACCGGATGGTTTTGGAAAAACCGGTCCGGTTTCCGGCTCAATAACAGTTGACGGCTCAAAACCGGCTAAACGACGGTTCAAAACGGCTCCTTAAGAAAAACGGCTCAATGCATAAATCCGGCCCGCTTCAATGACCGGCCGACGGTCCAACTGGTCCAACCACCCGGTCCGGTCCGATTCTCTAAACAGTGATATAAACACTTCTTCAGTTATGTACAAATGTCTTTCATTTTATACAATTGAAAACATGTCGCACAAAACTAATGGGAGATTTTTTGGTAAAACATGCACTTAAGTCTTAACTCTTAACACCATTAACAATATTCCAAAATACATTTTTGATTAAATTTTTTATCAAAATAAATTTTATTTTCTAATTTATCCTTCATGATATTAAATCGATATTTTTAGTTATAATTGATATGAATTTTTTATAAACAAATTGATATGAATAATTTGAGATTTTTCTTTTTTTTTCATTTTCCATAATTTTATTTTTTCCTTTCAGATACATTTATTGAATATTTCTAATTATATTGGAGCATTAGTTTAATTAATTTAGTTAATGTAGGTATAAAAAATTTATTGAAAATTTGATTAATTCTTTTAATAATATATACAAACTCAATGTGTTTATAAATTAATCAGGAAAAAAAAATTTCAAAAATTGTAAATTATAAATTTAAATAGTTTACATAATCTTTAAAACAGTCAAACTTATTTCATTTATACTCTATGATAAAATAAAATCTATTTAAAAATCTATTTTTGACCATATAAAAGAAATATAAATAAATAAGTTCTAATAAAAATGATAAAAAATTATAAATTATAAATTTTATTAGATAGTCAAAATTAATAAATTCCATAATACATTAAGAATTTTGAATTTATATATGTTTTAAATTTGTTCGGTTATATAATTGTTTTGTCTTTCAATAATTATTATGTTAAAAGGGGGTACTTTGGTCAAAATCCAATTTTTAGAGTCAAACTTAATGGTAAACTAATAGTTGGATGGATGGAAATGAAATTTCAAAAATATAAAGGAGGTTTGTGTAACATGCATTTTAATTTTAAATGAATTTATATAGATTTTCAAAATAGAGGGGATGTTTATGTAATTTAGATAAAATAGAGGGATTTTAATGTATTTTACTCTAATATATTAATATTCCACATTGACTAATTGACGTGTGACTTGAAGGTATTTATGCACTTCTACAGCTGTGTGCAAATACTTTTCATTTTTCAAAGCTGAAAATGTGTTGCACAAAAACTAAAAAAGAAATGCACCTGCCAAAGATAGATTTCACCTAAACTCAAAAAAGTGTCTAGTGACTTTGGTAAATAAGTTTTCTAATGGGTGATCTTTCTATAATTTCTAAATAATATATATACAATCATGACCAGTGACAAAATAATACTATATTTTTTTCAGTAATGCAAATAATATTATATTTAAAACGTGATTCAGCCGGCGCGGTACGAGTGCTTGAACAATAATGTAAACCTGCAAATGCAACAGTTTTTAACTTCTAATATTTATTACATTATACAATTATCCACTGACACCCACTACTTTCAAAACTATTATTCTATTAAACAAACTCAAGACATTGGATCAAACAATAAAGACATAGAGTAAACTTTTTTTTTTCTTGGGCCAGGAAAATCATTTTAACAAATGATATATGCTTGCTTCGCAATAGATTCTGAAAGCAAAACTACTCTACCTGGCGGTGCTCAAAATGACATCGTTATAGCTAAGGTCAATATTATCATAGGAAACTTTGGCTTTGTTTGATTCTTTATTTTCCGAAATTAGCAAAGACAGAAGAAAATTTTTGGTCATATTTGTAAGGCAAAGAGAAATGTTTTATACAAATATACAATTTTACCCTTCATTTATTATTATATTGTCATTGTTCTCATGCGCATAATGTATACTACCTTCGGTCCTAAATATAAGACCTAGTTGATTTTTTTAGAGAGATTAAAAAAGCTGAATAAGTTACCAAATCATAATATATAATGTGTATGATTAAATTATATATCAGTTTATAAGTTAGACATATTAGTTCGGAGAAAAAATGATGAATATAAATACTTTAAACTAATTTAATTAGCTTCCTTAATCTCTCCAAAAAAATCAACTGGATCTTATATTTAGGATTAAAGGTAGTATTAAATAGGGATACAGTTGAAAAGTTGTTGAATTTTAAGGTTAAGTGATGACTTCCTGTTTTTAATATATTTGAGATCTATTTAGATATTTTTGGGAAGTCATCAATGATAAATTAAATGAATTTATTTGAGATTTTATGAGATATCAATAGGGTGCATCATTGTGGGATTTCAAATTAAAATAGAAGTTTTTAAACTTAGGAAAGAAGCAATAAAAAAAATCATAATTAGAAGTTTTCTCAAATAAAAAAAAAGAAAAAAGATCTAGCTTTTTATTATTACAGTTGTTGTTGTTGTTACTATATTATTTCCTCTTCTTTTTTATTATTAGAAGTAGTGATTTTGGGAATAAAAAAGGGGAAACCTAAAGCACAAGAAAGGTATGATTGTTTAAGAAGGCAAGAGGTAGCGGAATTTAATTATCAACATCATCCATCATCGTCTTGAATCACAAGAAAAGAGAAAGAAATGAATTAGATTTTCATTCTTCTTCTTCTACATAGGAGAATGAGAGGACTGTGGAGAGGAGAAGAGATCAAAGTAGCTGCTTGGACAGAGGAGCAGCTAGAGCTTAAAGATGAGGCTTTGAATCAATGCTCTGTCTTTTCTCTTTTCTCTTGTTCTTGAAATTTCAGATTATGAACTTGTTAATGTTTTTCTTTAGTTATGTTTAGTAGTTTGTTGTACTACCTAGAGGAGCTATGAACTTATGGGTAGATTAAACTTTGTTTGCATTGTTTAGTTATAATTAATATTAATTTTAGCTACTTAATCTTGTTTAGCTTTATTTGTTTAGTGACTGGCCATCATTGAATATTAACTTGAGCATTAGGATTTGCCTTGATGAAAGGACTCTTAATTAGGCTCTAAGATTAAGAAATATGATATTAGATTATGATTTAATTTGTGATTAAGATAGACATATACCTAATGGCCCCATATAATTGTTGAAGAGTGTATTCGAGTTATCTTGCCTCTGGAGTAATTATGTTTGACATAACAATTTATACTTAAAAGAGGGTTGTGAGTGAATAGATAGATATTTATATTCGAGATTGATAAAATTGACATTAAGGCTAATTAAATTAGCAAAATGTAACCAGCGACAATGGTGATGAAGGCGAGAGTCAACGACGAAGAAAGTGGAGAAGGAAGGTGAGGTCGATCAAGGATGCTGGTGAATGTTGTTGTCTTCATGGTGCTTTTCTGATCTTCAAAACTAGGCGCGTGTTGAGCTTCTTACCTATTTTCAAAGGGCCAAAACGCAGTAGTTTCGGGTGGACTAAATTGGCATTTCTGAAATTCGCAGTACCAAATTGTCATTTCTGAAATGTGAGTCCCAAACTGCCATTTTCAAAGTAACCCAATTTTTCAAGCACCTAAAATTAAAAAAAAAAATTAAACCAACATCAAATATTCTCAAAAATCAATTATTGAGAGTAATTATAATTTTTTTAACAATTTGCCACCATTTTTAGTCCTAATTTAATATATTTAATCTTAATCCAATTAATCACAAAGAAGGTATTTTAAGCACAATAATTATAACAAAATCCCCAAATAAGGTATGAAAATATATAATAAAATAGAAATTTTTCAATGTAACAATTAAGCTCATTAAATCACTAATTCCACATGACCACGCTTAATCATAATTAATCATAACAAGTGCATTTCAAACATGAAAATCCCAACAAAATCTCTCAAAAAGCTATGAAAACACATGCTAAAATTAGGAATTATTAGACTATTTTCCATATATAACGGTTTCTGAATTGTCATATATGCGGGCGCTATATATGCTCCACACAAATAAATTACGGTTCTAAACTGTTATTTATGCTAAACCTATTATAATATAACACTCATTATATATTAAGGCTTAGTGAGGCCATGATATGTGCATTGCTATGATAATAATTAACAGGCACTCATAAACAACCGTCATAAAATATGGTAATGCTTGCATAATATCTTGATCAGAGGGCATTGTAAAGCCAGGAATATGAAAGAGGCATGGTTTTTGCATAAAGGAATGACTAAACAAGGAATTGATCTCACAGCTGCTTCCTATAATGCCCTTATAAAAGGGTTCTTTAAGAGGAAGAAATTCGTAGAGGCGAGGCAATTTTTTGATGAGATGAGAGCAAAAGGGTTGGTAGCAGAGAAAGAGATATATGATATATTTATTGATTATTTTCAAAATCTCAGAAACTTGCAGTATCTTCGTCTGTGTGATATGCCTGAGGCATTCACTTATAGCATGCGAGAAGGACGTTCGAAGTATGCCATCATTAAAGACATACCTCATATGTTTTTGTGAAGCAGCGAGCTTGGATTCAATGGATATATCAACAACCCTCTTCACTATGCTAAAATCGTGAAGAACACATATGGTAAATCCTTATCAAGAACTCATTTAGCCTAGATTTAGTGCGTGTTTGGATGAGCGGCGGAGAAGGAACTTTTTTTCTAGATGGGCTTTTGAAAAAGTTAGATAGAAAAAAAGTTAGATTTTATATGTGATTTGTATTTGAATTGGCGGTAGCAGAAGTGACTTTTTTTCTAACTTAAAACCTATTTGGATTAGCATTTGAAAAGCCCGTTTAGATGGAAAATGACTGAAAAGGGCATGAATTTTATTGAATACTATATATATATATATATATATATTAGTTGTATATATTGTGATAATTGAAATGAAATTTTTTTAAAAAAACTAGATAAAATAAAAAAGGTGCAATTATTATGAAAAAAATACACGAAAGTATTTTTAAAAAAGGATAAATTTATATTTAAATTAGAATGCATACATGAAATGTCTCATTATTGGATCATCTACCCCTAACAAGTTGGTCTCTGATTGTGTCAAGCACATGATTCATTTGTGTTGAAGATAATCTATGGATAGTAGATGTGGATGCAACATCAATCGGATCATTAGTATGTTGACCAAGTATATTTCCTCGTTTAGCTTCTTGAAAATTCATATCTATTTGGGAATTTCTCCGGATAAGATTATGTATAGCCATTGTCGCACAAACTATGTGGACTTGTGTTTCAAAGCTATATGATTTCATTTCCCCCAAAAGCTGAAACCTATTCTTCCAGACTCCAAACGTCCTTTCTATTGTTGTCTGCAAACTTGAATGATAATAATTGAACATCTCGTTTGGATTTGCAAATCCCTCCCGTCGCCTGAAGTCCGGAATATGATAACGCTCATGTCTATACGGACCAAGATATCCAACTGGTGTTGGATAGCCAGCATCAACCAAATAATATTTCCCTGAGTAATACATCGAAAATGTCTTTTACATGGTAAAATTATAGCAAATGTGAGGGAAAAAAACTACAACACAATGTAGGAGCAGGTAAGCAATAGATACCTTGAGGTAGATGGGGGAAATTCATAGATGGAGTTGAGATTGCAGTTTGAAACACACGAGCATCATGTGTAGTTCCCTCCCAGTCTGCCAACACAAAAGTGAAGCACATATCCCAATCACATACGGCCATGATATTTTGAGTTGGATATCCCTTTCTCCCGATAAATCTCTCTTGCTCTGACTGAATGACCACACACCGGATGTGAGTTCCATCAATTGCTCCTATTGCATCCTTAAAGTATAGGTAATATCGCCGATCGTTGCGGATTTTTGGGTGACAATGACTGAACTCGGGATCAACCGGTTTGATAAGTTCTATCGATAGATTCACACAAGCACGTAATACCATGTGGAAGATCCTACTTACAGTTTCTCCTGAACGTTGAAATCTTTCCTGTAGGATTCTATTTCCTTGTGCATGTCCAACTGTGTATTAGAACATGGCAACCATTTCTGCAATTCCAAGGTTCCTAGTCTTCCATAACCCATGTTCTACCAATTTAGAGCATAAGAGATCGATGAAAGACATGCTTTTCAACTCAGAAATTTTCAAGACAAACTTTATCATGGCCTTCCAGTACCTCTTGCACCCACTGTGCACCGGTTTGCTTACTAGTCCTGCGTGGCTCTTTGTAAACATATGGCACGAGATATTGAGCCATCAAGACAGCCACCTTTTCATACTCTGTAATCTCTTCATCTAAAAGGGATATGAGTCGAGACCTGCGCTCTGCATGAGACAATCCTTCTTCCGTCGTTTCTTCCAAAATACCGTGACCACTCGAACTTGCCATATGGACGATGTATTCGCTGTGATTTCAAGATTGTATGAAATCAAGTACAATGACAAAATATATAACAAGTTAGTAACATTCACAACTGGCAAAATAAAGTCAGACATATCATCAAAATCTACCATAACATATCACATAACCGAGTTTGCCAAAATAAAGTTAGACATATCATCAGAATTATACATAACCGAGTTTGCAAAAGTGATATAAAATAGAGTTCACTGATTCGGGGCAAGTTGAAGATGTGGGCTGTTATAAGCATGGTGCCGCAGCTACGTTAGCAAGGTAGTTTTATCCCCTTGCAAGCCATGAAACATGTCGCGTCCAATCTGATGCATCATCATGTTAGAACATCAGAAACAGAAGTCTTTGTCCTCAACAACCTCAGAAATAGTCAGTAAGTCAGCTACGACGTCAGCAACATTTAGGGCATCATTCGTGGACAGCTTTTGTAGAGCATCTACTCTGTTCTCAGTTGCCGCAGCTATCTTACTAACTGCATCTGCTATAACCCTCAAGGTTGCTGTTTTCTTCTTTTTCCCTTTCTCTGACCCTTCAACCCTCTTTCTCTTCCCACTTCCGTCCGTTGTTTGAGTGTTTGTTGTCAAGGTGATTCCTTCCATATCACCTATCACTCCCACACTACCTCCAGGACCAAGATCTTCTTCGCTATCTCCTGATCCTTCTTGCAGGTCCATTGTAGGTCAGTAAACATCGGTGTCGTCATCATCTATGGCCAGTCGTTGTCCAGTAGAAGGTGTGAATATACTAGAGCCCAATGCCAGAACGTCATTAAATAATATGTCCAATTCCTTGGCGAACATAAGGCCCCTGTACCTATACTTTGCGTAGTCTGCATTCTCCTGTACGTATCCAAGTAACCACAATAAAGCCCTCATATTCACTAATAATAATAACAATACTAATTATACTAATACTAATAATAATAATTATTACAACAAAAAAAATTTTGTATTTCACATATTATAATAATAAAAATAACAAAAATAATAATAAAAACAATAACAACAAAAATTTTGTATTTCATTAATTATAATCACAATAATAATAAGTGACAACAACAACAACAACAACAACAATAATAAGAACAATAACAACAACAATTTCATATTTCATTAATTATAATCACAATAATAATAAGTGACAACAACAGCAACAATAATAATAATAACAACAATAACAATAACAATTTCGTATTTCATTAATTATAATAACAATAATAATAAGTGACAACAACAGCAACAATAATAATAATAACAACAATAGCAACAACAATTTCGTATTTCATTAATTATAATCACAATAATAATAACAAACAACAACAACAGTAATAATAATAATAACAATATGATAACTCCCCATTTTTAATAGAATTTGAGATATATTTTGATATGTTTTGGGAGTCATCAATGCTAAATTAAAGGGATTTATTGAAGATTTTGATAAGATATTGATTTAGTACATTATTTAGGGGATTCAAAATAAAATATCATAATTTTAGATTAAATAGAAATATTTAGATTTAGGTAAATAAATAAATAAATTATAATAGTTTAAAAATTTTGTTAATATATATATATATATATATAAAGAAGCAAGTTTCGGTGGTAGCTATCAAGGTGTGTTATTATTTGGTTTATTAGAATATTATAATCATTTTTTCTTTCTTTTTCAAAACACAACGAATGCGACACCGTTTGGAGAAAAAGGGGAGACCTAAATGAAGGAAGGGACGCGTGAGAAAAAGGGGGCAGCCGCACAAAAAAGGGGCATCATCTTCACCATCGGTGAGCATCTTCTTCGTCGGCTGGGAGAGAATCAGAAAAAAAACAGAGAGAGCAAGGCAGAGAGAGGAGACCGGAGGAAAGGCTGAGAGGCAAGGTTCACTGGTTCTTCATCTTGGTCAGCAAATTTGGGGGAGGCAGCCATCGTCTTTGTCATCCCCTGTATTGAAACGCGACAGCAAGGAAGAAGGGAGGACGTCGACGGTGGCTGCAAGCACTAGCTGGATATGAGAACGTGACCAAATCTGAGAGGAGAGGGAGCGAGAGGCTGGTCTTCTTCTTCCTTGAAGAGAGACTGATTTGTGAGCAGCTGAACCAGAGGAGAGGAGTAAGACGAGTTAAAGTCAGAGTGGGTCTTCGTCTTTTTCCCAAGCTAAATTAGAGTGAAGAGACCAAAGGAGAACACCATTCACACTCAGTTTGCACTTCATTGATCATCTCAATTCCTTTTTCCTTCTGGCTTTCAATTCTGAATTTGTTGTCGTTGATTTTGAGATGATGCTGTGTAGCTAAATATTTTTCCTTAGGATTATTTCAAACCATTGCAAGGATTGAGACTTATTATTATTCTCTTTAGTTGTTAATGGTAATTATGTGTTAATTTTATCTTATCCCTAATGCTTCTATGTGACTGGCCATTACTTAGATTGTTTTGTTCAATTAGATTAAGCTTGAGAGAGTTAATTTAATTGTAGAACTTGGGTAGAATTATGCTAGATGTAACCCCCTCATGGTAATTACATCCGGATTACTAAATTTAAGTGAAATAGAGACCAATAAGACGGTTTAACAATTTATAATCCCACATCCAAAATAAAGATGGGGCATTTCAAAAATCATTTCAAAATATAATTAACTCTTGGTCTCACATTCACGTACGGATATAACTACTTGAGAAATCAGAGTACATAATAAATATCAAAGTGCGGAAACCAAAATCCCGGCAAACCCCGGGTTACTATATATATAAATGGGTTTACTATTTTCCCAATTGGGGATTACATATCAAAAACTCACTATGAGCATCTATATACAGTAATCCCAAAGCTACAAAAGATAACCAACAAATCCCAAAATCCTGGTTGTCCCTAAGAGGTCCTAACCACTCCGGGTTGGTCGCTTCTCCTTCGAGCCACTTGCCCTGTCTGAAAAGGTTAGTCATATGGAAAGAGTGAGATTCTAAAGAATCCCAGAGCAACAAGTCACTCATACAATATATAAACATAAAGCATGTATGTTCATCATAATCAGCAGCTTCACAATGATCTCTGGCTCGCGCCACATACGACAGCACTCACGGCTGTAATCACAATGCACTACGCCCACTTTCGTGGTGAACACTATGCCAGCTTTCGCTGTAATCACTATGCACAACGCCCGCTTTCGCGGTGAACACTATGTAACAGCAACACAAAGCACAAAGCACAAGGCACCACAAAGCATCTCAAAGCACGATGTATCACTAGGCTCCACAAGGCATCTCAATGCACAAAGTATCACAAAGCAGCAACAGCAGCATCCACACAATGAATGACAGACAAACATACAATACATTTACACAAAGTATAAGAGAAAAGTCGCTACCTGTATCTTTCCTGACAATCTTTGGCACAGTGGGCTCACGCGTTTGGCAGATATCAAATCCTATACCAAATTAGGGACAATTGATCAATCTCTTTTCCAATTACTTAATCCCATAATACACTAAGTTGGTTATCATTTAGGACTCCTAAGAGGCCATAAATGTCTCTAATGAAAGCCCTAAAAGGTTGGGAAACAATAGGTTGAAGGTTACTTTTCGAAAACACTAAGTGCTGGAACATAGGCTTGGGCCCCGGCCCACCATTCCTTGGGCCGCGGCCCAAATATGGTCAGAAGGTCTTGGGCTGCGGCCCACCACTCTTGGGCCGCGGCCCAAAACAGGTCAGAAAGGCTTGGGCCGCGGCCCAGAGATTTCCTGACTCTGGGCTGAACTTCGAAAAACCATAACTAATTCTAGAAAAATCGAAACGGAGTGATTCCAAAGCCAAATGAAAGGTATATGAGTCCTATTTCAAGGAAAAATATAGCCCATCACTGGAAATCACTACACAAATACAGAATTATCAAAAACTACACACTACTCCCAAAACAGAGTTCTGTTTTCATTCCAAACTTTGGACAACCATATCTCACTGAATTCTAAACGAAATGACACAAAATATATGACCATTTTGAAGCTTGGGATGTGAACTTTAAGACTGGAAAGTTTCATAATTTTCCAATACCATTTGGTCACTCAAAACGCTCGTCCAAACTGACAGCGAAAAACAGAGCTTAACAAAACAGATTTTCCAACTTTTCCTAAGTGACCCAAATGAATCCCAATCAATTTCTATCTATCCAAAATGCATCAAATGTTCATATATATCCAAAATCAATCATTTCCAATCATCAATCATAATGAAACTCCTAAAATCCACATTTGGTGTAAATTAGGGCAAAATTCCATATTTGACTAAACTTAGCCAAAAATCACAAACAATACCTTAAAATGCTCTAAATTCCTACCTCTTCACTTTGCCCAATCAAGAACCTTGATTCTTCAACTTCCAATTTCGAGCAAATCACCAAGCACCACTTCTCAAGATTCTACAACCATCACAATGTAGCTCTCATTGAGATGAACAATATTATAGAAGAGGTTTTGAGCAAAGGAGGAGTATTTCTTACCAAAGATCAAGCTTTTCTTCTTCTCTTTCCAAGCTCAAACCAGCGCCAGAAATGGAGGAAGGAGAAAGAGAAAATGAGAGAGAAAAATGGGAGGAGGATGATGAAATTCTCTTCCTCACACACACACAACCGCACAAGAGAGAGAGAGAAGAGGAAAAAGTGACTTTTGTCTTCTAGTGCCACATCCAAAGGCTACCCTCTTGCCACTTGTCATCATCTTATCCACTTCCACTTTAAGTTCATATAACCGCAAAGCATAGGATACCGACCCATGGTCAAGGAATCACAACCATTGATCTTACATACCACATGTATGTATTCTCAAAATTCTCATTACATTAATTCCAAATATATTTAATCAAGATAATTACAATAATTATCGGAGTCATTAGCCCTAATTACAAATCGGGATATTACACTAGACTTGAAGTTTATGATTAAATTGGTGGTTTGTTAGTAACATAGAGATATAGTTACTAACCTAGCATTGTCAAATTAAGGTTGTTGCTTAATGATTATTTTCTCTTAACTGTAGCAAGAGATTGTGCATGTTAATTGAGGATATAAATTTGGTTTTGACTTGAGAAAGCTTAATCAAATGCTTTTAAACCTTAGACTAACATGTAATGTCATTTAATTTCTAATAGAGTGGTAATTACTTAAGTCTCATGAATTGCAATGGTTAGAAATAATCATATGCTCCTCTTGTTTTGAAGTAGAGTTTTAATTTAGTTTTAGTCAAATTGTTTTCCTTTTCTTGAATTCAAATAATCTTCAGGTTATAAACTCTCTAAATGGTTTTACTCAACCTAATTGATAGCATAATCATGACAATTAATCCACTTTTGCCTTAGTCATCGTGGGAACGATATTTACTTATCACTTTATTACTTGACGCGATCCGTGCACTTGCGGTAGCGAACACAATAATACTAACCGCAATTTATATTTCACTAATTAGAATAATAACAACAACAACAACAACAACAACAACAATTTTGTACCTGTATTTTCCTCTCCCACCACTCATCTTCTGCAATCACCATATGCTTTGCAGAGTCATATTGAATACCAGTCTCTTTTGAGAACAACTTGTCCCATACCTTCCACTCTTTCTTCAAGCTATCCCACCGATTTTTCATTTGTTTCTTGTCATACGACCTTCTTGTTTTTTCATTAAATCCGGAAAAATATTCTTCCACCCATCCTTCGTGAATGATGATCCTAGACGTTCTTTCTTATATATTTGTTCAATACAAAGTTCGATGAACATCCCAGTGCAACTCACATCCCATGATGCTTTATCTTTACCCTTGTTCATATTTCTATGGCGACAATTGACAATGAATGAAAAAATAGATGTCCCAGGTGAAATTAATTGAAACTTTCAGCAAGAAATGGCAACGCATAATACACACACATATACAGAGGCATTGAAAATAACTTTGTTTTCTTGGATGAAATAGAGAGATAATAATTCATAATTACTATTAATACCAGAGTTCACTAGGTAAGGTCAAGAATAAACTTGGCAAGAAACATAGGAACCACAGTCCATTAATACCTTTGCTCTCTAAGTAAGTTTAGGAATACACAACACAGAAAATGTGATCTCTACTATATGGCCTCAAGATGCATTCAAATTTTTGCAAGAATTTTCTAAGAGTATCAAATCAATGTGATCTCTACCATATGGCCTCAAGATGACAATAACACAACGGTTTTTGCAATGAACATAAAGCATTCAGGTTTTTTGCACGAATTTTCCTAGAGTATAAATTCAATGTGATCTCTATTTGAGAAGTAAGAAATATTCAAGAGATGCACATACTGATTTTATTTTCCATCTAACAGTTGCTGAGATTGTGTACTAATGTTCTAAAGGTGAGTATTGGTTATTGGTTTTTCCTAAACAAATTATGAGATAGATAAATTGTTGTAAGTTTCTAAAATAGGGAAATGCAAAGCAATTAACAATGAAAATCATGATTGTTCAAAATTAAAGCAGTTATCTTCAAGCTTTTTTTTTTCAAGCCTGCTGGAATAACAAAACCAACAGTCTAAATACACACAGGTATAATATACCTATTTGTAGATCTAAATATGAAGCATGTTGAAATGAATTAACACAAATAATGCTAACTCCTTTGACAGAACAAAATTATAAATGAAAGGATCATATTATATGAACTCATGCCACAAACTTCATCAGTGAACTCCAGAACTGAGGAGAACCGTGTAACCCCCCAGGGGCATCCCAATCTCCATTTCTTTCTAGTTTTTATCGATAATGTGGATGGATAATCTGAGTTCAGGGGATGCACTTATAAATGTAAATCATTCCTTTCTATATCAGCAAGATGATTGCATTTCGAGCATCTCAGCAAGAATAGAAGATTGCATTTTGGCCAATGTTCAAAAATATAAGATGATTGCATTTCGGTCTCTCTCTCTCTCTAAAACGAATCTCACAGTCACAGATGAATTCCGTTCCAGCCAAAATTATAGAAGAAAGCGGGAGAAGAAAAATAACTTACTTCAACAGATGACAATGCCGACAGAGGAGGACAAGAACAGGCCTGAAGATTTGAAGCAGATCTGGATGGAGATTTGAAGCACAGAGGAGGAGAACAAAAACACACTCCCAACGGTAAGACACACAGCTCACATGAACTCACTCTGCAACCAGGCTGAAGCACAGAGCAGAGTAAAGGAACGCACGAACAATTCTGAGCAGAGCACAGGAAATCACAGAGAAGCAGATCCGGCCACCAGACCACCTCCGGCCGCCACACGAGATCCGCCGCCGCACATGGCTACACCCACAGACAAGCAGATTTGGCCAACCCAAGGACAACCCGTTCGCTCTACCCACCGATTCACCCTCCACTTTCAACGTCCGTCAGTGTCTTCAACTCAACGGCGCCGTCTGCTGTGTTGAAGATCAAAGGACGATGATGAAGCTTCAACTCTGGTCTATGAGGCAGCTGAGAGGAGATTAATATCTTCAACGGTCGCGCAGCTCTCTGATGCTCTTGGTGGAGAAGGTAGCTGAAGTTTTGAATGAGGCAATAATGATTGCCAACGCCCAACGGTCGCTGACCAGGTGAGGCACCTGCTGACCAGGTGAGGCACCTGCTGACCAGGTGAGGCACCAGTTTTGACAGAGCGTTCGGACGTTCAGAAGCTACTTGGATCAGCTTTGGAGAAAAGCTCCATTTTTGCTAAAAGCCCAGTCATACTCAAAGCTTTCCCAAACACACCTAGATGGGCTTTTAGTGATTTTAGTGGCAAGATGGGCCTTTTTTGATTGCAAACGCACTCCCAAACAAACCCTTATTATTATATATACTCCCTCCTGTCCATATTACAGAGCCGTTCTAGAAGAAATACATATTCTAAAATATAAGTCACTTGCATGATAAAAATGCTCATTTTTTGGTTTTGTCCCTTTGATTAATGCTCATTTTCCAATTTTGACCACTCTTTAGATCCTCTCTCTTCAAAATAACACATAGGGTCCACATCCTTCAATAAGGGTAAAAGTCAAAAAAATATTTCAATTTATGACATATTAAATGAGATAATTGTCACATTTTGATTAATAGTTAAAGTGTTTTATATTATGGACTAGATGGAGTATAATACATCGTGTGTGTGTGCGCGTGTGCGCAACTTTTTTTTTTTCTACTGATATTTTATTAATTATCCTCTTCTTCTTGTGCTTCTTGTTGTTGTGAAGGTTATGAAAATCCGGTGGTGAAAAATAATTTGGTTCCGAAAGCAGGGGAGTTACTATTTTCAATGGACGAGACATTAACAGATGAGTGGTTTTGGCTTACTGCATTGTCGATGATTGCTTTCGCTCTCATATTACCTTTCGCGTCCAAATCTCTGGAGCAACTATCATTTCGGTTTTTCTAAGGGAAACTTTTAATTTCCAATTAAGCTTCCCTCGTCAATGTTCTGAATATAATGATCATTTTTCTTTTATTATTGGTTTGGGTCGACAAGCAGCAGATGCTGTTCCTCTCAGATGTTTGTGTAATTCTATGCATATCGATCATCGTCAGTGTTATAAAGAAGTTGCTCATTTTTCTTTTGTTGCTTTGGGTTGGGTTGCCGTAAATGTTGTTCCACTCTGTAGTGCAAGTACTCGGTGGTATCATTATTTTGTGTGGTGTGATTTCTAGCCGAAGAAGCATTATTGCTGAGAAGCAAGCAGCTTTCTTACAAGTTTGTCCATCCTCTTTTCGTTCCAATAATACTGTATTGGATATGTTTTTGTGATTAACGCCTTTTATGCTTACATCATTTTAGGGGTGTAGATATAAATCCATGTATCAACACATACACTAACTCATATCCTTAATATAATACAATTTATAATAAGAACTGGAAGTAGCATAATATAAAAATTTATAGCCACTGAAATATTATTATACTATCTCTGGTACTTAATATAAGGCCCATTTAACTTATTTGGAGAAATTAAGAAAGTTAAAAGAAAGTTAAATAAATTACTTTAAAGTATTAATATTTTTAATTTATCATTTTTCCCCAATTTAATTTGCTTGACTTTTAAACTGATATATAATCTAATAATACACATAAGTATTTTAGAGAGATTATGTAATATATGTTATAATTAAGTAATTTATTTAACTTCTTTAATCTCTCCAAATTAGTCAACTGGGTGTTATATTAAGGACCGGAAGTAATATTAATTAATAAGGTTAAGGTGCATATGGCACAATGAAGTTTTGAAAGGGCTAAAAGTATACACAATCTTTTAAAAATTGTGCAATTTAGCAATTTCGTTAAATTAGCTCAAACGTCCGTTATAAAGCTAGAGGGATAACAAGTGGGTCCCACATAAAAAAAAAGAGACAGATGTTTGAACCAATTTAATGTACTTGCTAAAATTGCTATGTTTTTAAGAAATTGTGCCTACTTTTGCACTCTTCAAATCTGAAGTGTGACAAACATTTATGTTGAAAAACTTCGTTACTAAAATTACACCTTAGGCTCAAATAATAATATGTGCACAGTATTATGGGCCCATAATTTAGTTGGATAGGATTTTGTTAGGGAAATTATTTCAGCTGTTTGACTGGGTCAAAACTCATTAATCCCTAATTTTTTTTTATAAAAAATTAATCCCTAAATTTTTACTCAATATAATTTTGACTAAATTGTCCATATGTATTTTTCTCTCTCCTTCAAAATCTTATTAAAATGGGTAAAGTTGAAAAATTTTATTGATTTAAGAAAAAATGAATGAGTTAGCAATCATTTTTTTAGTTCATGTGAATTAGTCAAAATTGCCCTACCATTAGGACAAACGGAGTGTATGTGTGTGTATTTATAAATGATAAAATGAATGTGCTCCCTGCGGTCCACAATAATAGTTTAGTTCAAAATATCAATCACTTGTAAGATAATTAATGTTTATTTTCTAGTTTTGTCCCTGTAATCAATGCTCATTTCCAATTTTGCCCACTTATTAAATTTTGGGTTAAGGGGCTTAAATGCCCTGGAATTTTTTACGTATGGGCACGAGGCACCTAGAAGTTTTCGAGAGGGCAAACATACACCGAAAGTATAAAGAACAAGGCAATTTCGCCCTTCTGTTAAAAAGACCCAAACGACCCAAACAACAATCTAACATATGGCTCTACTATTTGGTATATTATGCCATGTATTATCTCCAGATCATGCCAAATCATAAAAAAATGAAATATCAAAAACACCCTTATCTTTAACCTCGTCCTCAGGTCAAACAAAACCAATTTCAACCCAACGTCAACAAAAGTCATTGAAAGCACAGAAGATGAAAAATGACTGCCAATTTGCCGGCTACCGTGACAAATCCATAATATTTTCATTAATTTCTCTCCTACTCCCTCAAACACGAAGTGCCATGAGAGCATAACTAAGCACCACCGCTGCCGCCGCCGCTAGTGGCACAGAGCACTAACCCAACGGCGACGATGAGCATTAACTCGGTGGCCGCAGCGGCAACAAGTGCCGACCTTAATCTTCAACCACGCAAGGATGAATACCAACCTTCATCTTCAACCATTATTTGTGACAATGATGGTTGACGACAGTGGTGAGGCTAAATTAAGGTATGGTTAACAATGATGGTAGTTAGGTTTAGAGGCAACAAACGCAATTTGGAGCTAAATCTCATGAGGAACTTGATTTTGATTTTGGTTTACTGCTTTTAATTATTTGATTTTGAGCTAGATATGGAGTTCATTGTTCTTGTTTGATTTTGATTTTGGTTCACTCTCCTCCTCCTCCTTCAATGCTGCCCTTTTGCCCCTATATTTTTCTTGTTCGAACTTGTGCAGGAATTTCTTGTGCTATAGGGATGACGATTATATTTGTTTTTATCTAGGTTTTTCTCTTCAAACAGTATATGTGAAGAATGCTGAATCGAACCATGAGTTTCAACGTCTGGACAATTTTTCTAGCTATCTTCAAAAGAGAAGGAGGAGGAGCATTTTTTTTAAATTTTGTCCTGCTTCTGACTAGAAAAAAGTGATTGGATGCTGCATAAGCATGCCACCCCAGCATAATAGGTCAACAAACAGTCGACCATTTGGGCCTTTAAATGAAGGGCAAAATCACCCTGTTTTTTACATTTACAGGGCATATTTGCCCCTTTGAAAAACTTTCAGGTGCTTGATGTCCATACACGAAAACTTCTAGGGCATTTAAGCCCTTTAACTCTTAAATTTTTAAACACATGTTCGAATAAGGTTAAAAATGGAAAAAAATTTCAATTTATGACATATTTAATGAATTAACTATCATTCCTTATTTGTTATGAATTAGTTAAAGTATACCCTGGACCGAAGGGAGTATATAGTCTTTGGCAACAAAAAAAGTATATAGTCAAGTTGGGTCCTATAACCAATCAAGTACTCCCTCTAGTCCCTATTATCATCTCTATTATCATGTACTTTTAACTAAATCACACAAATTGAAGAAGAACAATTAACTCATTACATATGCTTTAAATCTATACAATTCTATACAATTTTTCAAATTTACCCCTATTAATGAGGTTTTGAAGGCCACATTCAAGCATTAATTACAATGACAAAATTGATAAATAAACATTAATAACTTTGTAAGTGATTTATAATAAGGACCAAAGTATCCTTCCAGAATAGGCCTATAACAAGCAGATAAGGGAGTAGATGAAATAGGAGTGGGAGGCTAGTACTTTGTAAGTTGATATCAATTATACTTCATCTAATCCTTCTTATAAAGAACAACTAATAAAATCACGTGGTTCCACTAGTACAAAAAAGGTGTTTTAGACCGGTTGTAGCGGATGAGGTCTAAAAGAAATGAGCGGTGGCATTTTTGTAATTATAAACAAATTGGAGAATAACCGGTCTAAAAAATATTATTTAGACCGGTTCTACATTAACTGGTCAAAAAGATTAAACCTTTTAGACCTGCTTGGATTTTAAACCGGTCTAAAAGGGTCATGGAAAAAAATTTAAAAACTAAAAATGTTTTTAGACCGGTTACTTATATAACCGGTCTAAAAAATATTTATTTTAGACCGGTTAATAGAATAACCGGTCTAAAAGAAAGGTTTTTAAGACTGGTTATTCTAACAACTGGTCTAAAAGATAGATTTTAAGACCGGTTGTTAGAATAACCGGTCTTAAAACTCTTCCCCAAATCCCTTTCACGGTTTACGCTTCGTGTCATTCTTCCATTTTGAATTCTTCCAAGCTAAACAGCAAACAGTCAAGAACGAACAGGTCCTCCAAATTTGTCAAATCAAGAGTGGAATTAGTGTCTTACCTTGGATTGGTATTGCATTTGCACCATGAAAATGGGATCTTGGAGCTAGCATCCCCGTTGTTCAGTGTTAGGGCATATTAGTGCTCTGTCTTTTCGTTGAGTGTCGACATTTGACGATGCTGAACACACCCTGTTCTCATTTTTATTCACTGTCAATCTACGAAAATTGGATAATAAACTTGGTGAAGCCCTAATTCTCTTCCAGGTAGTTTTTTACTTCGTCTATTACTTCTTCTTCTTTTTTGTGATTGCCAATGAAGAAGGTTGTGGGTATGATTTGGGAGATTGGAAATGTAGGGGCGTTGTGGTTCTGATTTCTGAGACATTACTGGTCTTTCTTTTATATGAGACATTGGTTTGCATTATGATAGCTTCTTTGTTCCTTATTCTTTCTTTTATTCTTCTGTGATTGTAATGATTGTAGTACTTCCTTGGAGTTCCTATATTACTGGTGTTTTCCTTTGCTGCATCATTTATGTGATTGGGGAGGCTATAGATGAGAACAATGTTATTGGTAAGACACTGATATTTTGTCCTATCTTGTTGTGGAACTTATTAATAATGTTGTAAAGGCTGGTGGTATATCCTTAAATTAGGATATGCTTGATTAATTATCCTTGACCTTTTTGCACAATATTGAGTGCTTATCGTGTCTTTGATTTAGGTGGTTTCTCTGTCATTTTAATGTCTTATTTTAATTATGCTTTCTAGGTTAAGATTTTTCTTTTTATGCTCTTACTGGATATTAGTCACTTTCCTTGCACCATTTTGTTCAATTTTATTAGCCAATTGAAGTTTTTATAATGGGTAATTGTAGTATAAAAATAAAACATTAAGACTAAAATTTGTGATTCATTTTGATGACATTGCACAACAGAGAACCCAAATACACATGCATATGTCTTGGAAACATGAAAGAGGACTGAGTATGGTCTAGAAAATTTGTGGACTATTTCTCAATATATGGTTATTTCTAAAATCAGCATTGAATTCTAGTATTCATATTGGCCAACTGTATGTCACAAGGCTAGGAAAATAAGATAGCTCTGATTCAGATGTAGGTGTCACCATTGCAAATCCTTATGTTATAATGAGCTTGATTGTTATGTTCTTGTTCATTGAGAGTTCCTAACATACATTTAGACCCACCAGTCATAGAACTATTTCATGAAACATGAACTATCATGAGACATATACGATGACTTCTCTTCAATCAATCATGATAGTCTGTGAATATTGGTTTTATTATTGCTAAAGTTCACATTTTCTATTATTGCTGCTGAGGCTTATTTTATTGCTTTTGGTTATTGATTTGTAGTTTACTGTCTTCAAAGCCTTTCTTCCAGTGTGCAATCCGCCCCATCATACCAAACTCATCTTTCCCGTGTAGTTTCAGGCCTTCAAAGACTTTTTCGAGTGATTGATGGGTAAGTCAATTAGTAATTACTGAACCCCTAATCCCTATTGTACTATTCTATTTCTACTGTTCGCACTGGCAATATATATGGCAGTCAACCCATTGTATTGGACAGATTTGCATTGTTAATGAGACTTGTACTATTCATATTACTCTTCTTCTATCTCTATCTCTCTACTCTCTTCTACTTTTTCATTATGTAGTAGTTAAACTAGGTACTTGGGTGTTATGATTGCATACTCTCATTATACTCCTACCTTTTCCAGGGGAAAAAGTAGAAAACAAAAAAAAAGGTATCGGAATATATGGATCGTAGTTGGATAAAAGCTAAACGGACAAGTGTTGAATATGATGTTGGGGTGAGGGGTTTTTTAGACTTTGCAAAAAGAAATGCCGATTATGATAGTGGGATGTTTTATTGCCCTTGTGTAAAATGTTTGAATGAGAAGTGACTAAGTGCTGTAGATATATATATACACATTTAATTTGTGAAGGGTTTTATAAGACGTATGTAGTATGGGTATGGCATGGTGAACAATTAGAAATGACAAGTGCATCTCAATAGGGGGAAGTGACTTGTGATGATAATGACACGGATCTGGATGATCGGATAGAGGATATTATTTGTAATGTAGGAGAAGAGGCTTTTGAACAATCACATGCATATGGTAATATGTGCAGTGATGTTGAGAAGCCGCTGTACCCAGGGTGTAAAAAATACCAATTGCTGAAAGCTATATTAAAATTGGTAAGCTTGAAAGCACGACATGGATGGAGCGATAAGAGTTTTTCAGAAATGCTTGAGGCCTTTAAATACATGCTTCCTGATGATAATGTGCTGCCTTGTCGATACTATGATGCTAAGAAAATACTGTGTCCATAGGGATGAACTATAAAAAGATCCATACATGCTAACAATTGCATATTGTATAGAAAAGAGCATAAAGAGAAGGAACAATGTCTGATGTGTGAAACTCCGAGGTATAAATCAAACAAGGCCCCTGCAAAAGTGTTGTGGTATCTTCCAATCATACCAAAGTTCAAGCGCTTGTTTGCCAATGAAATTGATGCCAAAAATTTGAGATGGCATGCGGATGAGTGGATTTCTGATGAAAAGCTTCGACATCCAGCTGATTCTTCTCAATGGCAAAAAATCGATCAATTATTTCTTAGCTTCAGTGAAGAACCTAGGAATCTCAAGCTTGGGCTTAGCACAGATGGCATGAGTCCTTATGGTAGCCTAAGCAGTATACATAGCTCATGGCTTGTTCTGTTGGTAATTTACAACTTATCTCCTTTGTTATGTATGAAATGAAAGTACATTATGTTGTCTATGTTGATTTTAGGATCAAAGCAACCTGGAAATGACATAGATGTTTACCTAGAACCCTTAATCAAAGACTTAAAAGAGTTGTGGGATAAAGGTGTCGATGTTTTTTATGCAAACAAGAAGGAGACTTTTAATATGCGAGCAATGATCTTTTATACTATAAATAACTTCCCTGCATATGGGAACTTGTCAGGATATAGCGTTAAAGGCCACAAAGTATGTCCGATTTGTGAAGAAGGCACATGCTACCATCAACTTCAACATGGAAGAAAGACGATTTACCTTGGCCATAGGCAATTTCTTAGACGAAGCCACCCTTATCGTAGATTAAAACAAGCTTTTTTCGGTGGCCAATAGTTTGAAGATGCTCCAGAGGCATTGACTAAGGAGAAAATTTATGAAAAGGTGAAAAATATCAATACTATCTTTGGTAAGTCATCAAAGAGTAGAAATGAGAAAAATATATGGAAAAAAAGGTATGTCTTCTTCGATATTCCATATTGACACAATCTTGATGTCAGACACTGTATTGAGTTCATGCATGTAAAGAAGAACGTATGTGATAGTATTGTTGGGACACTATCCAACATACAAGGAAGTTCTAAGGACGGCATGAAGGCAAGATTAGATTTGCAAGAAATGGGAATACGAGAAGATTTACATCCAAGGCCAAATAGTAATAGAACTTTTTGTCCTCCAGCTGCTCATACTTTATCTAAGGATGAGAAAAGAAGCTTTTGTGAGTGTTTACATGGCACCAAAGTTCCCTCAGGGTATTCTTCAAATTTTAAAAAGCTTGTATCGATGAAAGACTTGAAGTTAATAGGGCTAAAGTCTCATGATTGTCATATCTTAATACAACAACTACTCCCAGTAGCTATTCAAAGCATTGTCGAATATGATCTTCAACACATATTGACTAGACTTTGTTTCTTCTTCAATGCCATTTGTTGTAAAGTCATTGACACGGAAAGATGGAGGAATTGGAAAATGAAGGATATATGATCCTGTGCCAGCTTGAGAAGCTTTTTCTTCCTTTTTTTTTGACAGCATGGTACACCTGATTGTTCATCTAGTGAGGGAGATAAAGTTGTGTGGCCCTATCTATTTCCGGTGGATGTACCCAATCTAAAGAACTATGAAAATCTTAAAAGGGTATGTGAAGAACCCCAACCAACCTGAAGTATCTTTTGTTCAGAAATATATTTCTGAAGAAGCTATGGAATTTTGTCAATATTTTTTGTCAAATGTATGACATATTGGGCTTCCTAAACATCATGATCAACAAGGGGGTAGACTCAGGGTAACAGTAAAGAGCGTAGATGCTAATGAATTGCAACAAGTCCACTTGCACATCTTGAATAATGTTGATGAAGTTCAATATTACATGAATGCGCATAAAGAAATTGTACGGAAACAAAATAGTCGAATGACTGAACAAAGGTTAATTAGGGAGCATAACAGAACTTTAGCATATTGGTTTAAACAAAAGGTTGACGGAGAAGAATGTGTTTATGATACAATAAATTGGTTAGCACGTGATCCTGAAGTTGATGTTGTAATGTCCCAAAATATGATTAGGGACTAAATGTACAGAATAGAAGGTGGGATTAATGATAGAAGTACCCCTAAAAAAGGATGACATACAAACATGTGTTAAATTGGCAATTGAAATAATATCAATTAAGGAGATGTAAGAGGATATCTTCCAGAGCTCATTATCCTCATCCAAGAAGCTATTTTCGTATATCATGAGGCAAGAAAGAAAAACAATTAGATGACCAAGTGAAGATGAAGACTTGGTCAAAAATATCATGCTAAGTCTTTTATCACTCTTCCTCTTCTTCATTTCGGTCAAGAAAATGCTAAGAGAGATAGAGTAAGCATTTAATCAATATACTCCCTCACCTTTTGCTCATGTGGTATGTTGGGACAAAGAAAGAAGGAAGTTGGTCAAAGACATACCAAAAGGAAGAAGAAAATATAAGTCAAACAAACCCCTCCCTCTTTGTCAATAATTATGGCTAAGAAGAAACAAGAAGAGTGAATGAATTGAAGTAATTAATTCTTCATCAAATATCTAAGGTAAAATCGACCAAGTGAGGAAGAGGTAAGAAAGGGGAAAAAACAAATCAAACATATTGGAAATTATCATTGGATTTCACAAAAAAAAGAATACATGTGTGGACCACATATTTTTCTCTCCTTTTTGTCCAATTTTTCAGTCAGGTTTTTAAGTGATAAGGGAAGGGAAAAAATGATTATTATTCACTCTCTCTCTCTCTCTCTCTCATTCTCTAAGTCGGACAGCTGAAGCACAAACAGAACAAGTGAAGAAACAAGTTTAAGGTAAGGGTTTCATCTTGGATTTTCACCTTCTTAACCTCATCTATGGCTCAAGTGTCCTTCACAAACTTTGTTCCTCTTGATGAGAGCTTCATTTCTATGGTTTTAGAATTTCAAGAGGAGGTGTTTTGATCCATCATCCAAGAACAAAAGTTGAAAAACCAAAGAAAGGAGCTAAGGAGAAGCAAGAGGTGAGTATTAGCATCAATTTGAGCTATTGGTTGTGTTGGTTGAATTAGTATTTTGGCATGTGTAAATCTGCCTTGATTTTGGCCAAACAAGGGTTTGGGTAATTCAAGATGTTTTGGTTGTGTTATTGGTGGTTTATGATGATTGGAAACCATTTGACATAAGTTTGATGATGAAATTGAAAATTGGTAATTGTTGGAATTTATTTTCAATTTTTTGCCAAAACAGGACATGGAGAATGAGTGGGAATTTTTTTATTTTGATGCTTCCATTGCATTCTACACAAAAAATTATGTGGGAATAGCCCCAGGTTGTGAATTTTGGGTCATTGAAACTCAAAATGTAAATCTAGATTTTCAGCCTAAACAGAATTCCAGCGAGGTACTCTACTTGTGTGGTATTTTTGGATAAACAAATGATCTCTAAAAATTATGAAACTTTCCAGTATAATATTTCACATGCCAAGCTTCAAAATGGACACATAATGGGTGTCATTTCGATTTTTGTGCTGGGATTTATGATTTTCCAAAGTTTAGGGTTGAAACTGGAAGCAATTCTGGAGCAGTATAGGATTTCCTGTAATTCTGTATTTTTGTGGTTATGGAAAGCATTGATACATATTTTTCCTGTATAGAGGACTTCAATATCTTTCCATAGGACTTGGGAAAACCTCATTTCAATTTTTGTAGAATTAGTTATGATTTTTCAAAGTCTGGAGAAAATTCTGGCAGATTTGGTTCAAGTGTGCGAAAATTCAAAGGTGATGGCACATGGTAATATTGTTGAACTCTAAGGTTAGGAATTAGTCTTTTAGGTTAATTGACCACTTTATCTTCTTAGTTGAATTGATTAAATGTCTCTAATGGTAACCAACTTGAGTTTTTGAATTAAGGACGAATTGGATTAAGTAATAACCCGTCGCCCGTAATTCTAATTATAGGATTTGACATTTTCCCTGCACGTGATAAACCGATGCCAGAGCACGAGCGGAAAGAACAAGGTAGTGACTCTTTCTCTTATTATTTGTATGATGCCTTGCATGTATGTCATTTTATCGAATATGCCGTGATGTAACATTACTGTTATGAAATGCCGTTGTGGTGCTGTTGTGAAACATGCTGTTATGAAACATGCAGTTGTGAATGCAATGAAAGTTGTGGCAAAAATGCCATTGTGTTGTTGTTGTTGTAATTTGCTTACATGCTTTGTGATTGTACCTGTTATAAGTGAATTGTTACTACTGAGATTCTTTTGAATCTAATTCTTTCCAATGGCTAACCTACAGCAAGGACAAGCGGTTCAAAGGAAAAGCAAGTGATGAAGGGCGGTTAGAGCTCCTAGCTACGAGTTTTAATTTTGGTAGTTGGTTGTCATATTTTGTTGGGGATTAATTGCACATGTTGTATATATTGAATAATGTTGTGCAATCCCCTGTATAGGAAACTGAGAATAGGCAATGTGCCCTATAAACCCTTTATTAAGTAATAAAACCTAAGTGTTGTCGGGAATTTTTGATTGCACTCTGATATGTATGAATGAAACCGAACTGCACAGACCTATTATATTCGAGATATGAACATGAGACTGCCCTAAACAAGTTTTGAAAAATTTTTACATTAACCGCTGGTCTTTATTTCAACTTAATGACGCATTCTCAAACTATAAATTTGGCTATTAAGATAGGGGTTACATATGTCATAAGTTGGAATTCATTTGTGATCAATGGTTATACTTTTTACACGAAGTCCCTAGATGATAAGAGCACCGTCTAAAACAGTGGTGTTGTATTAGTGGCTGAATCAATGCACTTCTCTAGTTTGAAAGATAAGAACCCTAAATTGGCTGTCATACCTTATTATGGGGTTACTGAAGAGATATGGGTGGTTGACTATGTTAAAATCAGATTTCCCATTTTCAAATGCAAGTGAGTTGATGTCAATAATGGTATGAAGGTTGATAGGTTAGGATTTACATTAATAGATCTGAATAATAAAAGTTTTTGGGATGAACCTTTCTTTATGGAAAATCAGGCGCAACAAGTGTTCTAAATTACTGATCAAGCAAATAAAATGTGGTCTGTAGCTCTCCAAGGAAAAAGGGTTGTTGATATTAATGAGAAAAGTCGCTCAAATTATGATCTTCTTGAGACTCCTTCTTTTTCCAGGGGTCTACCAGAATTGAACGAAGAAGATGAAACAGATAATGAACATGGCACAAGAAATAATCATCATGAGGGAATATGAGAGGATATCTCTTTATGATACTACTTTGATCTAAAGTAATTATAATTATGATTTATAGACGTTTAATGTATATAGTTTTTCCATAGATATAGTCTTCTCATATTGTAGCTTAACAATTTATCTTTCTTTGTTGTCGTTACAGGCAAATGGCAAATCCCCGATGTCCTAGTGTAGAGGATCAGCCACTTACTGCACCTTAGAGTCAGCCACCTATTGCCATTACTACAAAAAGGTTGAAAGGTGGCGCACATATTGTGGCCCTTCCTTAATGAAGTGCCACAGCTGCTTATTTTTTATATATATATTTTATGTTTTTGTTTACCAGCTGTGGCGCCTAGGAGGCTAGGTGCCACAGCTGGGGAGGCTAAGTGTGGCGCCTGCCAAGACAGGCACCACACATCACCAGGTGGGACCAGCTGTGGCGCCTGGCGCTATTTTTTGTCAAGTGTGGCGCCTACCTGGCCAGGCGCCACACTTGACCCATTTTTAATTTGGTCAGGTGTGGCGCCTGCCTGGCCAGGCGCCACACTTGACCAATTTTTAAATAAAAAAAAAATTTGATTTCATATCCCTTCCCCACCAAACAGAATTCATCCCGCCCCCCATCCTTATCTTTTCACTTTCCCGCCTCCCCCCTCTATCTCTTTCCCTACCTTTAATTATTCCCTCATCTCACTTTCCCTTTCATCTGCGTGCACCCCGTTCCTCCATTTTCATCTTCACATCTTAAAAATACACCCACACGCGCACATGTCTTTGTTTTGTTCCAACTGTCATCCCCACTCCTGTCCCTATTATTCTCTTTTCTTTGTATTGTCTTCCACTTTTGGTCCTCACTCCATTTGGTAGCTCAAATTTCTTCCTCCCCTCACTCAAGATTGCCTCACCAACGGCAATTACATGGTCCCCCACTCTACTGCACTGATCAACCTGTAAGTTCAACTTGCTTCTTCTTCTTCTTCTTTTTTCAGGTTGTTCTGCTTTTTTTTTATGGCATGCGATGCTTTTTTTTCCTTTTTATGACACGCATGTATATTTATATGTCATATATATTTGTGTTAGTTCTATTTTGTAGAGGTAATACCCATCGTTGTTAATCAATTAGGTTGGTAAGTGAAATTAATAACAGGGGGTTAAATTAACGCGCAAAAGAACGTGTAAAATAAATAAAAATGAAAAATATGATGGCGGCAGAGTGATATCTGGAGAGAGTTTTAACTCGTGCTTAAGATAATGGAGGAAAGTTGGTGGATAAATGTTATATTATCAGAAGAACACACACAAAATTAGGTTCAAGCTAAGTGGGATCCTACTAATAATTCTATTGATCATTCTCAGCTTCATTGTCGCTCTAGGTTTATTTTTTCTTATTTCTTTGTTAAAAAAATAACGTAAAAGATATTATTGTATTATTTGGTCTTTACATTTGGAGGTTCCTGCCAAACTTGCATTGGATAAAGTTAGCAATAGTCAATACCGGTACGGTGTAGGTTAAATTGGCATTCTAGCCATCCCCAAATCATCGTCTGGTTACACATTCAAATTAACTTTCTTACCTTCGCCTTGATTAAATATAATAATGTCTTCATATTTCTGGGTTTTTTTTTTGGTGTCAGGATCGATCTGTGTAAAAGATGAAATGGTTAACTTAATTATAAAAGGGTACATGAACGGACCCAAAAAAACTCAGTTTATATAGTTAACATAATTACTTCTAATGGAAGGATACCTATGCCTAGCTAGTGAAGAAAAAAAAACTTAGAATAATTTAGTTATTATGGTTTATTAATTTGAAACATCTTAGTTCTTTTTTTTTTTTTTAATTCAGAACAATTTTAGATTAGCTTCCAAGAATAGGTTGTGGTCAACAAAATTTATTAATGCAATTGATTAATTTATATTTGTGTCATATATATTTGTATATGTCATATACAAATATATATCTTATTAAACTATTTTGTAGAGTATATATTTATATGTCATATATATTTGTGTTAGTGCTATTTTGTAGAGGTAAGAAAATAATTTTTTGTATTATCTTATTAAACTATAATAGAGAAAATCCCATATAAACCCAATTAAAATAGGAAAAATTGAAATCAGGATAAAAAATAGAATAATTCGTTAATTGAGTCATTAACTTATTTAAGGATTTTAAAATATGGATAAAATGACTTTAATATATCAATATATATCAATGTTAATATTTAATAAAATAAAATATAATTTGTCTATATTGTTTACTTTAAATATATTAACTAAAACCATAAGGGAAAAAACATACAATAAGGAGATAATTAATGTTGGGATTATGCTTTCTTTTTTATTTTATTTTATTTTCTTTTTTTTTTTTTCTGAATCATATTGTTTGATTTAAGCTAATCATATTTGATTTTATTATATATTGATGTTTATTACACATATTATTATTAAAAAAATAACTTAGAACCACAAATATTTTATTGATTTTTTTATGTTTAATTTGTGTTTATAGTTTCAGTTCATCAGTCTATTGAAGCTTCTATTTACGGTATGTTTTTTAAATTTTGAGCTTACAAATGTGATTTTAGTTGAATTTAATAGTTATAATTTGTAGATGTTCTAATGATTGTTATTGATTAATTGCATAAGTAAAATAATTATTTATATATTCTTAACACTTGTATTTTATTTATTGACTTGTAATGTTTTCTAATTTAACTATGATATATTGTGGCAAATATGGTTTCTTTTGTTATGAGTTGTAAAAAATTATTATAATGCCTGGGAATAATTAATGAATTATTTGGCAATTTAAACATAAGACTTAGAAAGCTTCAATTATGAAGATTTCATGTGGCGTATGTTATTTTAAATTAAAATTGGTAAGAGAATATAAAAGTAATTAGTAAATGCAATAGTCATACAACTAACCACGTACTTTTTTAAAAAAATAGATTGAAGCCCATAGATGGATCGTAAATGGATGTCATCTAATCGATGTTCAAGGGAATATATAGATGGGGTGAAAGATTTTATTACATTTGCAACTGAGCACACAAAAGATCCTGGCCAAATCTTATGTCCTTGCTTATCTTGTTGTTTTGGAAAGCGGATTAGTCAACTTGATTTGCTAGATCATTTAGTGTGTTATGGTATTGATCAAACATATATATGATGGACAAGGCATGGTGAGACGAACAATGCATGTAGTATTATGAAGATCAGTGTTGTGACGCTTTGACTGACCATCAGGTTAATGAAGTGATCGAGGAATGGTGTGAATATGTGTTTAGGCAAATCTCTGGGTAGCTATATATACTATTAAATTCACTAGCTAGTCTTTGTTGTGTTGTTTCTAATTGCCAATTATTGTGTCATGCATGTATGTTGACGTTGAATTTGTTGTATTTCATTCAGCTAGGTTTACAATATATTGTATAACAATTTTTAGTACTACTTTAGCCAATTAATCATTTGTTGGTATCATTTTAAATTTATCTATCATTGTTCTTATTAAACCATGCAAACTGTAATTATATATGCATGGGAGATATATATGAGGAAAAAATATGCTAAAAAAAAACCAATACGAAGAACCCAAAAAATATGAGTAAAAAATATGCTAAAAAAATCAATACGAAGAATAAAAAAAACACCTCCTGTGGCGCCTGCATGAGGAGGCGCCCCAGGAAAGGGAGCCTCCTGTGGCGCCTAGCCAACCAGGCGCCACAGGAGGTTATTTATAAAAAAAAAATTTAAAAACCTATGGCGCTTCCAAGTGCCACAGCTTTTTTTAGAAGCGTCCAAATATGTGGCACTTCTCTAGCGCCACAACTAATGCAATTATAAGCGCCACAGCTTTGCTTTTTTGTAGTAGTGTGCTCAGCAGAGTCAACCATCTAGTGTTAATCAGAGCAAGCCTAGCAATGCACGGAGCCAGGATCATAGTGAGCCTAGTAGCTAGTCTGTACGGAAGGGTAGACGTGGCACACGGTTGATAGACATTTTCCTTAGTCGGCCTCCTTAAACGCAACAAGCCGAGCATCTTGATAGAGGAGTGGAGAAATGTTGATGAAAAGGTGCGGCAACATATTTGGGACACTATCCAGGTATATAATTCTCTTCCATTCTATATGTAATTATTATCAAATATGTCACAAATTTGTCATTTACTATTTCAATGCATGCATTTCAGCTCACCTACGACGTTCCTTAGAATGAGATGTTGTACAATAAGACAATGACTTATTGATATGAGCGTTGGAGCAAGTTTAAGACAAATCTGACCAACAATTACATTTATATTGAGGTGAAAGATGGTTAGCCTCATCCTAATCTGTGTGACAAGTATACATTTCTTGATCAAGTGACTTGGCACGCATTTGTTAGGCTTCAGACTACTCCATAATCTTTGGTTAGTTGTCTTATTTTTCATTTTATTTACTTATCAATTATCTTAATTGATTGTAACATTTTCCTTTTGTTTAATTTCTTATTCATAGGAAAAAAGGCAAAAAGCACAAGAGAGTGGTAGAAAGAATGATTGCCCTCATATAATGTCTCGTAGGGATTATGCAAAGGCTGAAAGAGACTTGTTGGCAGCCAAACGGAAGAGATTGGAAGAAGCATCTCAATCTGATCCTTCTGTTCTTCTCTCTCCACCATCTCCGATTTGTCACAAAGAAAAATGGTTATTTGCTCACCAAAAGAGGAGTAGGTCTTATACGAGTGAACAATCTCATATAGTAGGTGAAAAAATTGTAAGTATATATCGTTGCTGTTATTAATTACATAAGAAACATACTTGATTGCTTATGTTTGTTATTTTGTATTATCTTATAAGGGAACTTATGAAAAAACAAGCTAAGGGACCTTTTAAGTCGGAGGGCAGGAATGATATTCTAACTATTGCTACTGGCAAACATCAGCATCTAGGCCGTGTCAGGGGAGTTGGATGAGGGGTAGGGATATGGGATTACTTTGAAGCCCCCGTACACCATTCCTCAAACATCGTGACTAGGGAGGAATTAGAGACTATTTGGCCACAGCAAGAGCAGAAGCAAAGGCCGAGGATGAAGCATCATTTGATGCACTATTAGAGACCCGGTTGAGCAAGATGAAAGAGGAAATGATAGTGTTTATGAGCTCAAGACAAGATACCAGTGCTCCCCAGCCACAATTGATTGATCCTAATAAGCAAAGCATTAAAGGGAGTTGTTGAAACATCGGGCAGTCATCAGAGGGTCCTGCAAGAGAAATTATTGAGCCATGTGATATTTTTGTCAAGGATCCTCTAAGACGATTAGTTGTATGGGGTAGTGTGCGTAACCTGGGATCAACTGTCCACCACCAACAAATGGAAGTTGATCAAGTCTGAGTGTCAGTTGACGAGGTGATCATTGCAGATGCACCTGTCCCTATCCCTTCTGATGAATTCAAGATCGTAAGCGATGTCCTGGGTACGTTCATCTTGTGGCCAAAGAACCTTGTTTCTGTTTGAGCTGAGGAAAGTCCGATCAAGGCCCCACCAATCCCAGCTCCCTTCACTCAAGAAGTTTCACAGCCTCCATAGAATATCATGCAACAAGTGATTCTGATGGCATATGATACATCCTTTAAAATAAGAGATTGGTCTACAAATTCAGTTGTTGGCAAAGTCAGGGGTGACATGCTATCTTGAGAAGGATGATTTGATGTCCCTGGTAGCTCCTAGACAAAATCTTAAGATTGAGATTGTCCAACTGTTCTTAATGTAAGTATCTTTTGCAATTCAAAGTAAATATTTTAAAAATTCCACCGTTTACCTTTGATTTATGTGCTTATATTATTGTAGGTACATGCATTGTAGGTTGGTCTCCTCTGGTAAAAGTGAAAAATTTGGATTCTTATGCCCCTATCAAATCCAAGAGAAAGGGACCACTGCTGCTATCAGACATAGATACTTATCAGAGAGGCTTAGTGAAACTGGAACTGAGTGTTTCTTGGCTCCATATGTGCATAGGTAAGAAACAAACTTATATTTTATAATTTATATCATGTTTTATATTTGCTTAATATTCTTCTCTTTTTTTCAGTGATCATTGGTAGTTGGTTCTTCTATGCAAGAGTAGTTACACTATCATTCTCTTATGCTCCCTCCACTTCAAACCAGGGAATGATTTGAAAAAGACCATGAACTCGTTAGTTTTCTTGCATTATTACCTTTTGTGTGCAAAGTTTATGGAATTTGTATAAAATAAATAACCTTTGTGATTTTGATGATCATAGGGCTATGCGGACATTCCTACACACTGCTTGTGGTAAGCATATTCGTGACTTAAAGGACCCTACATGGATCATGCCAAATGTTAGTACATATTGATTTGTTTAAAGAATGTAATAAGCCATGTCTTTATATTTAATTTAATGATATCATGTTTTTTCTCAGAGCAGTAGACAACCACAGGGGTCTAACTTATGTGGTTTTTATATTTTGAGACACATTTACAATATTATCACTCTAGGCACGACTGATTTTACTCAAGAGGTAAATTTATATTTCAAAACTTTTGTATTACTTTATTGTTTTTAAGTTACTGAGTTAATATTTTGTCTGGTTTTGGTGTTACAGATGTTTGATCTTGCTGATCCCTTTCCTGAAGAATTGATTTCATTCGCATATGTTGTGCTGAATTCATCCATGAGCTATTACAAATATAGTGAGTTTTTGGATCCAACATTACATTGTACATTGTTCTCATATGTATTGCTAACAATGAAATCTGTTACGTTGCTTCTGTGCAATCTATTACTTACTTCATACATACACTCCATTGCATCCGTTGCATTTTGCATTTTTCTCTGTTGCTTCAAGATTCATTACTGAAGTCATTTGGTCCTCCTTACTGTCTAATTGCACTGTTGGTGTTATTTAGTGCTAAACTAAGGTTGGTCATTATCTTTGGCTAAATTCTTGACAAATTTGCTTGCACTCTACTGTAACTGGAATTACTGTCAAAGTTGTGCATTAAGTTGTCATGCATAGTTTCCTAAAGTCAGGGATTTAAATAAATTTCTGCATCATTATGAAGCCTTTGCTGAAATTGAGCAAATCTGTTTGGCATTTTCTGTGCATTTGATATGAATTTCTTGTCTGCTTTTTGTTTATGCAGGTTGGGTTAGGTCAAGCATTATCTTCATCTAAGTTTTGCTGCACATTCTATTGCACTGGTCTGCTGTTAACATTGTCTGAACTCATTCCTAGTTTTTCCCTGTTTCTATCCTCTGTTTGAAACTTGGTGAAAATGTTCATTTGCACTTCATTTACCTTGCTGGAACAAAATTAAGTCTTTGGAAAGCTGTCATGGTAAATTAAATCTGTGAAATACTTTCCCAATCTATTGAGTTAGGGACTGAAACTACAAGTGCATTTGCGCTGAAATTGAGCCAATGAAGTATACAGTACTTGCTACCATATTCTTCCATACTGTAATTAAAGTGCTGCAAATGAATCATCAATGTGTGACTGGCTTGTCTGAAAATTTGTTGCTACTATAGACTGCTGACATTGAAGATTGAAATTGAAATATGTGATTGTTTTGTACTGCTGTTAAAATAGGTTCATTAAACATGCTGCTGGAGTTGGGTTATATTTCTGTTATCATTCTGACCTTTTGCTTGTTAAACTGGTATTGAGAATATATATTCACTTATGCATAACTTGAATTCAACAATCATGAAATTTGTGAAACTATCCACTACGTAGATAAGATTTTCTGAACATCCACTGCGTATATATATTAAAGGGACCTTTTTAAAAAAAATAGAACCTTTAAGACCGGTTGTAGCTATAACCTTTTAAGACCGGTTGTAGGTTATAGCTACAACCGGTCTTAAAGGACAGAACTTTAAGACCGGTTGTGCCTACAACTGGTCTTAAAGGTGGACTTTTAAGACCCGTTGTAGCTACAACCGGTCTTAAAAAGTCTGACCTTTAATTAACACCTCTTATAGACAAAACAGGTCTTAAAAGGTGACCTTTAAGACCAGTTTTAGGAACAACCGGTCTTAAATGTCTGACTTTTAAGACCAGTTGCAACAACCGATCTAAAAAATAACAGACTTTCTAGACCTGTTGTAACAAGACCTAATACACAACCGGTCTAAAAAGTCTTTTTTAACCGAACTAAAAAGTCAATTTTCCATTAGTGTTCAAAATGTTAATTAAAAGCGATAAATGTGTAACTTATGTATTTCTCTTTCAAATTGTACCCTTATTTAGAAAGAGGGTACATGAGAGTTAATGAGTAGACATTTATTATAGAGAAATAATGATTGACATATATTTAACGAGGATAAAAATAAAAAAATAAGTTTAAAATTTCAGATAAATAGGATTTGTTCTTTATATTAAGAACCATCCCTATAGAAGAGAATGTTCTTATAAAAAGAAGTGGAGAGAGTATCTGTGTTGCATATATAGGTTTAGTCTTTGTGTATTCCCAAGGAGAAAGACAAAGAAAGCAACATGAATTTGGGGATCGAGGATGGGAAAAAAGGTGGGTAAAGGGTGGGTATATTTTAGATTCAAACCCTTTTTCAATGCCTTGTGCTCTAGGTTCGAACAAAACTGAACGCAACCGCCGACGTACCAGTTACTACATTCTAATTTTGTTGCCTTTCTTCAAGCTAGAGTCGTTTTGGGTCAATCGTCTATGAACGTTTCAGCTTTATCGAGAGAAGCAGTAGCTATATACCAAACATGTACTATCGGCATTCATTTATTACAAGTTTAAAGAGAAGATGTATGTTAATTAAAGTGACGAAATTACCGTCCCCATTCCAAGAATTCTCATAAATAGGATCAAGCTCCACAGTTCCCAAAGCATGTGCATATAATAACGCACTAAATAATTAATAGAAATTATCTAATCGCAGTAGTGTCCTTCCATTTGTACATGAGTATATTCATGGTCTCATCCTCATTCTCCTAATTAATTGCCTATAAATTCTTGTCTTGATGATTAGTTATTCAAATTGGGTGGAGAGGATGGAGGATATAAGGATGAAGCACTACAGCAATAAGCATGAGATCCTGCTTGTGGGATAGGGAGATTTCTCATTCTCACTATGCTTGGCTAAGGCTTTTGTTTCTGCCTCCAGCATGGTTGCCACCTCTCTTGACTCCAAAGGTATCTCACTATTCAATAACTTAATGTAATTATGAAAATCCATATATATGAGTCTTGGAGCAACAATATAGGCTGCTCACTTACTGGTTAATGTTGCATATATCTAAACCCTACTCAAATCTCACTTGGTGGGGGCCTTGTGCATTCACTACAAAAAAAACGAATTTCAACGGCGACAAAAGTCGCCGCTGAAAGTTTTCAGCTGCAACAAAAAGTCGTCGTTGTTGCGACCATTGCTGAAAGTTTGCATAAAGTATAGTTTCAGCGGTGAATTTTGTCGCCGCTAAAGGTGACTTTCAACGGCAACTTTTTGTTGCCGCTGAATATGGCTTTCAGTGGCGACTCAATACTTAAAGTCGCTAGTGAAAGTGTCAATTTTTAAAAAAAAATTGAAAAATGTTTTTTAAAAAATCAAATTTAAAAAAAATAATTTAAAAATGCTACATGTTTACTCCTCAGAATGCCATGTGTCCCCCTCCCCTGGCTGCCAAGTGTCGCCTCCTCGTGCTGCCATCTGTCAGCACCTCATAATTCCTCCAAGTGACTCTCCTCCCGTTCGAACCCGCAACCTCAGGGAGCCGACGCCTTCACGCGAGTCTTTGTCAGTTGCGTCGAAATGAACGTGTGTCATATTATTACATGTTATTATATATATAATATTATCATATATATAAACATACATACATATAATTAATTAATTATATACATATAATTAATTATTAATTAAAAATAATGAAAAATTTAATAAAAACGAAAAAAATATTTATATATTTAAATTAAATAATTTTTTAATTAAAATTACTTAATAAATAATAATTTATTATTATAAATATTATTTTTAATATAAAATTATAAATATAATATTAATAACATATATATTATTTTTAAATAAAATAAAATAATAAATAATATCATAATAATATCATAAATATTATTTTAGTAGAAAATATTAAATATAATATTAATAAATAATAATATAATTTTAATAATTAAGGTTAAATAGAATTATTTAATAATTAATATTTTAATTTTATAAATATTATTTAAATTTTATAAATATTATTTTTTAAAAAATAATTAAAAAAACTGAAATTGACTTTTAGCGACGATTTTAATCGCAACTGAAAATGTGAGTTTCATCGGTGACTTTTGATAATCGCCGCTGAAAGTGTATGTTTCAGCAGGGACATTTTTTGTTGCCGCTGAAAATGGAACTTTCAGTGGTGACTTAATTGTCGCCACTAAAAGTGTGAGTTTCAGCAGTGATTGTTGATAGTCGCCGCTGAAGTGCCATTTTCAACGGCGACATTGCTGAAAGTGGCACTTTTTGCGGCTACTTTTAAAGTCGCCGCTGAAAGTCAATTTTTTTGTAGTGATTAGACAGCTTTCCATATATAAATGTGAGAAGTTAATAGGTTCTTGTTAACTTGCTCTTGACAATGAAGCAATATTTTCAGATACATTGAGAAGGAACTACTCTAGAGCCCTGGACAACCTGCTTCAACTGGAGAACCTAGGCTGCACTATTCTTTTTTTTTTTTAAATACAAAGACAAGCAAAGCTTGAAGATTACATGACCACTAACATGATATCACATACGGGTCCTAAGAATACACACTTGACTCCTGATGGAAGAGATCCATACATTCCAAAGGAGATGTCCCAATCTCAACATATTCCTGACTATTTGCGTGAGCCTTACATGCTAGGCAATCAGCACATCTAAAGGCTTTCCCTGAAAGCATGAGCAATTTCTAAGTCCCAATCCATATAAATAAGCGATTTGGTAGCCGTTATGACATCATACAATGGGTGTTCAACCCCACAGTCTACCGATAGTAGATGCATAGCCTGTAATGAATCTGTAAATAGCTTGATCTTCTTCAACCCCAACTGCTTACACAATTGGATAGGCTGCACTATTCCGCATGAACTTGAAGCACACACAATGAGCCAACATCCTATTCTCCAACACAAGCTTTTTGATCGAATCGTCTTCAACTTTCCCCACGCTGGATTCCTGTTTCGCGAGCACGAGTCCTTACAAATCAAGTAATTTAAGCACCATTCTCTATAAATAATTATAAATGTTCTTCTGATTAAAAAAACAAAAGAAAGCAACTATACACATGGATTATTACTGAAGAACTAGTTTTAGCTAATTAATGGCATTTGTACAATTTCAGTTTACACAAGGAAATGGTGAGAGGGTTTATGAAGAGTAGTAGAGAAATGGTTAGTGAAGGTGGAGAAATTCACATCACGCACAAGACGGCATATCCATTCTGTGAGTGGAAAATATAGGAGATAGCTGAGGAAGTTGGATTGCGTTTGGTTAAGCAAGTCCCATTTGATAAAAGGGATTATGAAGGTTACAGTAACAAGAAAGGATCTGGGAATAGTTTCAACAAGACCTTCCTGTGGGACAGTGCAGCACTGTCAAATTCATGAAGAAGCAGAAGAAACTGCGACGATAGCTTCCCTGTTGGACAGTGCAGCACTTCCATATTCATGAAAGAGGGCTCTTCCAGTCTCCTCCAGGATAATAAGAACTTTGTTTAAACTCAAAAAAGTACAGTTGATAGTTGGAGTTCAGCGTAACATTAATAGATCAGAATAATGATTTTTTTTTTTTTTTGCCAACAGAAACATGAATACAATAGAAATAATTAACATATTTTCAAGTTTTCGATGTTGATATCTTAAAATGCAAGCAAGAGGACAGAGGGTCGATTCTTGTTTTATACTTCATATTAAATGAAAAAAAAAATCAATTATCAATTATCAATTATGCTAGGGCAATACCAGCAAATACTGATGCATGAGATGGCCAGGAAAAACCATCTTGGATATTCATCTTTCTACCTTTTTGGTATATATATGACTGAGAGAAAGGAGAGGAAGAGAACGGAAAGGGTACAGGAGAGCGATGATCCTCTCCCCTCATGGCTGAAGGATCAAAACTAATGTCAACCATCATATTCTAGCAATACAAACAGAAATATTTTGTGATTATAAATGATGTACACCAAAAGTGAGACAGTTAATTAGAAATAAGGAGACTTTAGTTTCATCATACAATTGATTTAAGCGTCCCCTTCTTAAATCAATTTTCCATCTCTCCTTCTAGGAGGCTAATACTTGTAATCCTTGACAAAAAAACTCTCAGAGGCCAACCCACCGGCGCCGGCACCAGAATACTTGCCAAGAGTCGCCTCAGAGTTGGCCTTGCACCTTGCCAGAAAAGCCGCTTGAGCTTTGGCAACATTCTCCTTCGTCCCACCCCATGTCTTGAGGGTACGCTGCTGCAATGCTCGCCCAAAAGAGAAAGACAGAGTCCATGGCTTCAGCACTTGCAGCTTGTTCGTTGCATTCAAGTTCAGTGTAGCCTCTTCTTCACTTTGTCCACCAGACAAGAACACAATCCCCGGTACTGCGGCCGGTACGGTTCTGCGCAGAGCGGTGACTGTGTGCTCAGCAACCACCTCGGGTGGTACCTGCAGGACAATGCATATTTTGGAAGTTTAACAACTTAAAATGTTCAAATATTGAATGGGAGGTCCCCTTGTGAAGGTCAGTTAGTTTTAGATGCAAGTGTCATCCACTTCTTGTCTTCATTAAAACGGTGCTGTTCCAGTTTTGGGGTGTTTTTGCAATTTCAGAAGTTCTAGGCCCTTTTCTGTAACTTTTTCTGATTCTCATCAACATTAATTTGCAGTTTTCTGAAGTTTTGTATACTTTTCTGTAACTTTCTTTAAAATGGTCTGCAAAGAAAATAAACCCAAAACATAATACCTTATATTCTAAAAATCAATCAATTAAGGTAAATCATGAAATATATGACATTTTTGCCCCTTTTTAATCTTAATTTCATGTGAACAACTTTAATCACAATTAATCATAATTAATGCCATTTAAGTCCAAAAATAGTGATAAATCCCCAAATATACTATGAAATAGCTTATCAAAATATGGCGCAATCAGAGTACTCTCTTTTCTTTGAACTGGTACATGTAAATGTTATAAAAGGAATTATTTTGCGTCTTACACATTCATCAATTTTCTAGATAATTAGCCTAATCTGATCAAATGCTTGTATTTCAGAGACTGCTGAGCTTCCATTCTATGATCTAATCGATGATGAATATTGGATATATCTTGGGAATGGGAAAAGTATTTCAGAAAAAAGAGATGAGAAATATTGGCGCATCATCATATATATGTAGCCCTTTCAAATTGATCAGCGCTCGATCACGAGTGTAAATCATCATTGTCACTTAGTATACTTTTTATCCACATTGGATTAAACTCGTAATCTCATGCTTACAATAGTCTTAATGTGATGTTTAGTGTCACTGGACCACAATTTGGACTTGCTTTACTATTTTCACTCACTCAATATATATAATTAATTTCGTCCTTCATAAATTTAATTAGGGCTTTAAGATATATATTTGTTCTGGAATTGTGGCGGGAACTAGAGTAGCCTCACAAAAGTAGGTGTCTCATCAACATTACTCAATTTTTTTATAATTATATTGAATTACTTTTTGAAAGTGATCAGAGATTGGCTTGATGAAGTTCTACGGGGAATGCATGTCAATTATTCACAGTAAGACTTCAAATAATGTTTTTTCCCTCAGGTTTTAGGGTGGAAATTAAATTTCGTTCAGGATTTGTTGATGCAGGTCATTAATTTTTATATAAATTCTTAGAATAGGCAAGGAAATTTGATTGGTACTCAATTATAGATTTTGTTTTAACTTTGTGAGTGCCCATTAAGTCAAATACTTAAAGTTTGGTTTGTGTGAGATATATATGAGAGGCTAAGTTAATTTGTTTCAGGGCCATATATCCATTAGGATGGTTCAAAGACAAAAACTAGTTTGGTTTTCATTGGCCAGCCGAGAATAAAAGGCCTATGTGTCTGTCAGGTTGCCTCATGATAGACTCGTCCTGTTTCCCTCTTCCCAACAGAACTTGAGATGTCGTTTTGAAGTTGTTTAATTTCCGACGCCAATCTCATGCATATGTGATGTGTCCAAAAGCTCGAATGCAATGTTTGAAATAATGTTAAATAAGATTTATGATCGTAAAACATGTAATTAACATAATCCTCTAAATAATAAACAAATATTTGAAATCATATATTTAATAAATTATAGACAGAGTTATTCTTGCAGGCAAAAAAAAAAAAAGATAGTTATTCTTTTTTTGGCCAACAGATAGAGAATTATTCAATTACCTTGTTAGCATGGGTTAAGTTTAGATGTGAACTTTTATATTATTATAAGACTAAAATCAAGTTTGGTGAGGAGTAATACTTTTAAGGTAAATTATGCAAATTAAATCGAATAGATAACCCGTTAAAATTTCAACGAATTAACTAGTTTGTCTTAGAGAGGCAAATTATTCTTTGTAGAATTCATTTAGAAAAATACAATTTTTATATTACTTTATACTAGAAAATGATTATTATAAACCCAAATATTTAAATAATAATCACCTCACAAGAATCACATGAAATCATACTCGTTCCTATTTGCAGATCATCACACCATACACTTGTATAAATCGTAACAATTCTAAACTATTATAAATATCATGTCACTTCTTTCTGAAAAGGCATCAACAAAAAGTAGCCATAGTGTGAAAGAAATGGGGTGAGGTTAGTCTAGAACATGTCCTCTAATGTACTTCCGACAACGATGCTTAAATTCCCTCTAGTTGCGGCATTTGGATAAAGGGAAGAATTTTTGGGTATTTTATTGGTTTCTTCTTCTTCTTCTTCTTTTTTTATATATTATTACCTAGTATTTTATTCAAGGTTTATGGCTGCACAGGAAACCAAATATTAGGATGGGTCATTGTTAAATATATCAGTCTACCTAATTGAACCAAATTTTTATATAATTTTTCATAACTAAATTGGGATTTTTAATGCATTTTTTGGGAAAATATTGCATGATTAAGCACTAATTTTAATTAAGGAAAATTGTATTGAATTAATTGTAATTAGGGTCAAAATGGTCATAAATTTGTTCATTATTTATACAATCGTTTCTTGGATTTTTGATGCTATATTTTGCTTAATCTTGCATTGTAGGTGCTGAAGAAGAAAATTGAAACTTCAGGAGGGTCAAAATTAATATTTTGAGGATGTGGAAAAATTGCGGAAAGGGGCCCCAAATTGTTTGAAAATTTTGGTTTAACCTATAAATATTTTTAAAATTTTCCGCTTAAGTCCCTCTACAGAACTTTTAAATATTTCAAATAGGTCCCTGTTCAAAACGCACTATATTCCCCTTTCTTCATCAAACAAAAAGGGACCCGACCCGGGAGATTAAAAAGCTGAGGACGCAAGCTGAAAAGGAGAGTGGGGCGCCGCAGGCTCAATCTCCCTTCTCCACCTTGGCTCCAACGTCGCCGGCAACCACAACCATCTCACCATCCATCAACTTCGGCAATGTTGCTTCTTCACCACGCTACATCACAACGGCAAGAGGGAAAACAGAAATAGAGACAGACCTGAGACACAGGCAAGCTGAGGGCGAGAAGAGAGATCTGGTAAGGAGACCGCAGACCACTGCCATCACAACACCACCACCACCCTTGTCCGATGTGTTCTGCAACTCCCGACAAGGTTCTGCAGTTTCCAGCCACACAGTCTAGTTTTCGGCAAACTCCTTTGTTTCTGTTGTACCCCTTCCATTCACCAGAGAACCTTCCTCTATTCTTCACCACTGGCATACTCCCTGCTTTCAACACCACCATTATCACCGTCCCTTCTCTTTCACCAACACTTCTACTGTCACCTTCTATTCTTCAGCAACCATTTCATCATCATCATTCCTCTACACCGTCAGCCACTACCATTGCCATTGCATTCTCAGTCACTTACATCCCTTCCATTCTGTCTTCACAGAACTCGACAGATCTATCCCACCTTCATTCCTTCCTCAACCAACTCGATAGACCCTCACTTTCTGCACTAAATTGAACCATTTACTCAATCCCATGAAATCCCAGTGCTGTGAAGAATCTGTGGTTGCAGATTAAATCCAATGAGTGGCTAGGCTTTCAAATCTTGAGAATTGAGGAATTGGCTTGAGTTCAAAGAGCTTCAAAGGGGAGTTTTTCTTAGTTCCTCTATGAATTTCCTATTGTTATTATAATTCCTAGCTATGTTCTAAGGTAGTTGCAGAAGGATTTAGTTATGAGCTATTTGGACTCCATATTAGTGAACTAAGATTGCTTACTTTGTGATTGGATTTGAATTATTGTGATTGCTTACCTTATGGTTATATATTTCCTATTAATTCATTGAAATTATGCTTGCTATGTGTTTACTAATTTGTGTAATTGATTTGGGTTAATTTGAGTGGCGCGTTTGTGTATTCATATTAGAGGAAATAATTGCATTAATTTAATCCATTTCATACATCAAGTGATTTTTAACAATTTATCCAGGAGATGACTATGAATACGATCGTAGGATTAGTCATTAATTAGATAAATTGGACTCAACACGTTTGCTTGAGGTTTTTAATTAAGACTTGATAGATTTCAAACTCTCATATTATTTAGTGAACTAAGATAGCCAATGAACCAATTTATTAAGAGAATTTACTTCATTCATATTTCATTAATCACCCCATTTTATATTAATTGATGAATTGAAATTGATAATTATATATTTTGTGTCTTACACATTCAACAGGTCTGGATAAGGCTAACCCGATCATATGCATGTATTTCGGAAACTGTTCAGCTTCCACTTACGAGTTATTATTATTATTATTATTTTTTGTTTTAAAATCTATACTTTATTAGTACATGTCCAATTAGTGTGAATAAATTAAGACTCACTCGTAGATCTCCCAAAATGTTGCAACTATCACCCAAAAAATTAAAATGCACTCCGACTTTGCATACTGCGTATATGATTATCAATCACCTTTGGTTTGAATTTCGTTCTGTTGGCAAATAAAAAAAAGGAAAAGAAAGAATTTCGTTCAAATGTTTGTATGAAACAAAAGGACTCGGATTGTTTAAGGGAAGATTGGATAAAAAAGCATTTCTTGGATACTAGAATGTTTTTCTCCTTCGGTCTTAATTACCATAAGGTGGAGATTAGGGAGAGAATTTTGTTATATAAGTCAGAGTTTTTTAATTTTTGACATGGATGTATAATTTTACTCTTTATTCACTATCTGTCTGGTCCTTAATATAGGAATTAATTGAAACTGATCTTGGTGCTAAATATAAGATATATTTTCCATATTTGTAATTTTTTTTGTCAAATTATAAATATTGATACTCCCTCAATAACAATCAAGTAAAAATAACGGAAAATTAAAGAAGATGATTAAGGTGTTTTAGGGGAGAAAAAGTCATATTCATATGAACCAACTTAATTTTTTTAATCTAATCAAATTAGTTAATTAGATCTTATATTAAAGATCAAAGGAAGATATTGTAGATTGTGTCCTCTTGGGATAAGGTGTATATTAAATAGGGATAAAATTAAACAATTATTAAAATTTAAGACATAATTAATGAAATTTACTGTTTTTCTTGATTCCAGTTGAATTTGAAAGTGACTTAGTGCATGTTTAAATTAACTTTTGGAAAATACTCCCTTCAGTCCTATTTATAAGCAACTATCCCTTTTATTGCACAAAACGAACTGATAGTTAAAAGCAATAAATGTGTCAAAAATGCCATATTTTTTCCATAGATGCCCGTATTTATGAAAAGAGTATAGGAGAGAAAATAGATAAAAAGTATGAGAGATAATGAGTACAAGATATGAGAAAGAATGAATATTTAATAAGGGTAAAATAGGAAAAAAAAAAGCTTACATTTTCAAACAAAAAATGAAAGTTGCCTATAAAAGGGATTCGCCCTATGAGAAAGAAAGTTGCTTATAAATAAGACCGGAGGGAGTAACTTTTACGCTTTACGAAGTAAGTATGTAAAAGGAATTTTATCACGGCTTGTGGAGAAGGGCTTCTAAAACCACGGTTGGTTGTTGGGTTTATGATTTGTCAAACATGCACTTATAAATAGACCTGATAAATGTTGGCACATGATTATTAAGAACATGTTCGGTTATTTAGCTCTTTCGTCAGTGCTCTATGACGAGTGTAAATCAATTTACTCAAGATTCATCATGAGTGTAAAACAAATTTTGATTACTCTACTAAGTTTTGTTTTAACTTTGTAAATGTTCATTATGATTTACTATAAGTTACGAGTAGTAATTTCAGCAAGATTTGAGAGGTTAAGTTAATTAGTTTGGGGGCCATCAATAATGGTTCAAAAGACAACATCAGTCTGGCTTTCATTCAAGCAGAGAAAGGCCTATTGTCACTCAGTTCTACTCCTCATTTTTTGACTCTTCATGTTTCCCTTCTTCAAGCAGTCCATTATTGAAATAGTGTTAAATAAGTTTGTGATCAACCATGTAACTATCATACTCCTCTAAATAATATACAAATATTTCAAATAATATACAGTATCCAATAAGTTATAGATAGAGAATTATCCAATTACCTTATTAACCTACGGGTCAAGCCATATGAATACACAAGTTCAAAATAGAAACTACTAGGAAACTTGGGACATTAATGCTAAGGCTAGATCCTGGATCGCAAAAATAATTCAAGAGACTTGTCTGATATATCATCGATTGGGTGCACAAAAGATTCTTCCCCTACACTAATGATGATATGAACTTCCTCTAGTTTCAGTTTCAAAAAGATGCTTATCGAATGGAAGAGCCCGGACTGGAGGAGCCCGGACTCTTTCATGAATATAAAAGTGCTGCATCGTCCCACATTCTCCCAGATCCTTTCTTTACAGTAACCTTCGTAATCTCTTTTATCAAATGGGACTTGCTTAACCAAGTGCAATCCAACTCCCTCAGTTATCTCCTTTATTTTCCACTCAGAAAATGGATGTGTAGTCTTGTGTGTGTGACGTGAATTTCTCCATCTTTACTAACCATTGCTCTACTACTCTTCATAAACCTTCTCACCACTAGTTTGTGTAACCTGAAAATTTTGTTTATATATAAATGCCAATAATTAGCTGGTTCTAGTTGTTCATTAATCCATATACACGTGCATCGAGTTTCTTTCTTATACTACCTCCTGTCCTTCCCAGTTGATTTTTGAAAGGAGAGATTAAAGAAGCTAAGTAAATTACTTAATCATAGTATATGTTCTGTATCATTATATTATAAATCAATTTATAAGTTAATTAAATTTTTTTTAGAGAAAAAAAGATTAAAAAAATATTTTAAAATAATTTATTTAACTTTTGGTCCTATATTTAGGAGCGGAGGTGGTATTTTTTTTTTTAAATCAGAAGAACAATTATGTTTAATAAAGGAATGAGTGTATAATTTACTCAATTTGTATGGAGTCGTGCTCTCCATAGCGGAATCCAGCGTGGGGAAAGTTGAAGACGATTCGATCAAAACGCTTCCATTTGAGAGAAGGATGTTGGCTCATTGTGTTGGCGTCAACTTCATGCAGAATGGTGCAGCCTAGGTACTTCAGTTGACGCAAGATGTCTAGGCCTTCTAGTATTTCCTTGCCAATGCATCTGAAATATTTACTTCATAGTCAAGATCAACTTAATTAACAAGAAACCTATTTACGAATTAATCCCATTTATATATGGGTTTTCATAATTAAATTAAATTATTTAACAGTAATGAGATACCTTTGGAGTCAAGAGAGGTGGCAACCATATTAGAGGCAGAACCAAAAGCCTTAGCCAAGCATAGTGAGAATGAGAAGTCTCCTTCACCCACAAGCAGTATCGTATGCTTGCTGCTGTAGTGCTTTATTGTTTTCTCGTCCATCCTCTATAACTTGATTAAGTAATCATCGAAAGAAGGATTTATAGTCAATTAGAGGAGAATGGGGCCTTGAATTTATACATACATGGAAGGGCACTGCATTAGATAATGTGTATTAGTAATTAATTAGGGCGTTGGACTCACCAATTTTCTGGGTAAGTTTAATTCAGAGATAGTACTACTACTATCATACCACTCTGGTCCTATTTATAAGTCATCTTTGACAAAAAACTTTGATCCTATTTATAAGTCTATTTTTAGGATAGTAAATGCATTTTGTACTTTTTTACCCCTATTAATTGCAATAAACAAAAGGAATTTATTCATGTAGATTTTTTGAACCAATCATAGATAAGGGCGAAACTGAAAATTTAACCCATAGTTAATGAGTTAACTAACTCTCCTTGGTATATGAGAATTAATTAAAAAGGACTTATAAATAGGATCAGAGTGATATATATACACTTGTTTTGGGAACTGTGGAGCTTCGTCTCTATAAGTATTTTTCGGAATAGGGAAGGTTACTTTCATCACGTAAATATATAGTACTCCAAATCATCTTTTAAACTTGTAGATGTAGATGTTATAAATGCAAATAAAAGTTTGGTACAAATAAATGTATTTCTCCTATTATTATTTTGTGTCTTAGACATTCATCAATTTTCTTTTCTTTTTTTTCTTTTTTTTTTGCCGTTGACATTCATCAATTTTCTGGATAAGCCTAATCTGATAAGAAACTGTTGAGCTTCCACTTTTTTATCTGATGATGCATATCTTGGGAACAAGAAAGGAATTTTTGTTAATTATTGTGAGTACCTCTCTGATCTTATTTATAAATCTTAAAAACAAAACATGTTAGTCCTTATTATAAATCTACTTTTAGAATAAATGCGCTTTCCATTACTTTACTCCTATTAAAAACAATAAGCAAAAAAAAATATATTCATGTTGACTATTGAAATTATTCATAAATAAGAGCAAATATTAGAAATTTGGCCCATAATTAATGAGTTAACTAATTCTCTTTGGCATGTGAGAATTAGTTAATTAGGACTTATAAATAGAATCAAAGTGATATTATTTTTGTTATTAATTTTTTTTGCCCAATTTATAAGTGATTAAATTATTCATATGAATGTATTACAATTTTTACATTCATAGATATACTTTATTCTCATCGATACAATGTATTTTAAACAGAGATAAAGTTGTTTTTTTGTTTTTTCAAAAAACAGAGATAAGGTTGGCATGTTGTTCAACTTTAAGTCAGAATTAACAAAGTTTCAGATGTTTCTTTGTTGTATGAAACATGTTGGAATTGACTTGTAAATAAAATTAGATGAGCAAGTCATTTTTAATTACCACACCGGGACCCGAGAAGAACGTTAATCCATTATATCTTTCTTAAACTTTTTCAAAAAAATCAACTTTACCCAATTTAAAAGGCATATATCTCACTCCTAATTAATTTAATTTTGTAATGGAAACCATTTATAAATGGGAATAGTTAATAGGTTCTTGTAAAGTTTCTCATGACGTAAGATGAAGCAAATAATTCAGATGAGTTGAAATTTGAAAATGAAGTACTCAAGAGCCCTAGACAACTTGCTTGAACTGGAGAACCTAGGCTGCAACATTCTTCATGAACTTGACGCGCACAATGAGCAAACATGCTTTTCTTAACGACAAGCTTTTTGATCGAATCGTATTCAACTTACCCACGCTGGACTCCTATTTCCAGAGCACGATTCCACTTCTGATTTGAAAAAATAAGAAATCAACGACGCATATACATCCATACGTACATACATACATATATATATATATATATATAATGGATTCCTGAATAACCAGTTTCAGCTAATTAATAGCATTGATACAATATCCAGTTACATAAGGAAGTGGTGAGAGGGTTCATGAAGAGAGTGGTAGAGAAATGGTTAGTAAAGATGATGGAGAAGTTCACGTCACACATAAGACGGCACATTAATTAAGAGAGGTACCATTTTATAAAAGGGATTATGAAGGTTAATAACATTAATAAGAGAGGTTCTGGCAGAAACTGCGACGATACTTTCCCTGTTGGACGCTCCAGCACTTTCATATTCATGAAGATTCACCCGTCCAGTCGCCTCCTCCACGTTAATAAGCACTTCTTTTTTTTTTTTAAACTGAAACTACAGTTGATACTTGATAGTTGGAGTAGTTCATATATTCTATCTCCCTCACTCACTCTGATAGTTAATGTACGACCCAGTTGATATTTTTAGGAGATAAATGAAGTTAAATAAATTATTTTAAAATATTTATATTTATCTTTTTTATATCACACTAATTTATCTAACTTATAAATTAATATATAATCAAATTATACACAACATATTTAATAATTAATTAACTTATTTAACTTAAATCTCTCAAAAAAATATTAAATAGTTCTTATATTAAAAACCAAAAGTCATCCCATTTTAAGAGAAGAATTAATCTTTTGCATGGAGACCAAAAGTGATATCGATGTAGCATAGAAGTCTCATAATATTTTTGGGATCCGTCTGCAAAATTAATCGTTGAAAATTCCGAAAATAACCATTATATACCCTATATATGGGTTAAAGTGCAAAAATACCCATGAACTTTTCTCAAAAGTGCATCCAACACCATAAACTTTTTTTAGGTGCAAAAATACCTATGAACTTCTTAAAATGGGGCAAAAATGTCAAACCGCTAATTAGTACAAATGTCCGTTTTGTGGGACCCACAATTTTATTTTTTGAGGTACAAAAATACCCATGAACTTTTCTAAAAAGTGCACCCAACACCATAAACTTTTGAAAAGTTCATGGGTATTTTTGCATCCAGAAAAAATTTTATGGTGTTGGGTGCACTTTTTAGAAAAGTTCATGGGTATTTTTGCACCTCAAAAAATAAAATTGTGGGTCCCACAAAACGGACATTTGTACTAATTAACGGTTTGACATTTTTGCCCCATTTTGAGAAGTTCATGGGTATTTTTGCACCTAAAAAAAGTTTATGGTGTTGGATGCACTTTTGAGAAAAGTTCATGGGTATTTTTGCACCTTAACCCTATATATATAGTTGGAATTATAAGAGTTCTGGGGAAGCTAAACGACTTAATGTTTCCTTGTTACAGGAGAGAATTGAGTATTTTCTACAGATGCAGGATCTAGCTAGCCTTAGCCATATATAAATGTCCAAGTTTAGATATGAAGTTACACTTTAAGAAGCTGAAGAATAAACGGAGGAATGTCCGACCGACGTTGGTTGATTTTCATAGGTCTGATTATTGCAGAAGCCTTTTGAAGATATATAAGTAGTTACGCACGATATAGTGTTCTCTATAGTAGTTCAGTTGATGATATCTTAATGCTAGCAAGCGTTCATAGGGACAACGTTAATTGAACAGAATTTACCGCAAATAATGGAGTATGGTTATTCTTCCATATAATTCTATTTATATTAACTGGGTTAATTTTCGATACTTATCACATTGAATGAAAAAAATAATAAAAAGACAAAAATTACCATAAAACATACGAACAGATTAACTTAACAGTCTCCTTCCTGGATTTTATTACCCACCAATTTCGTGGATGGATTCTATTTGAGGTACATACATTCATAAACTACAACAACAAAGCTTTATCCTACTTAGTAGTGGGGTATAGGGCAAATGCCAACCAGTAATGATGCATGAGATGACTAAAAGGAAAAACAACCTTAGATATCTTCTTATATACTTTTATTTTTATGGCTTTGGACTATGAGAAAAGGAGATTGAAGGCCAGGGAAATGGAAAGTGAGAAAATCCTCTCCCCTCATGAGTATGTATCCCCTTCTCAGCTTAAGGATCAAAACATATGTTAAACCATCATATTGTAGCAATACAAACTGAAATTTTTATAAATATAAATTATGTACCCAAAAGTGAGAAAGTTAATCAGAAATATGAAGACTCTCAGAGGCTAATACTTGTAATCCTTGACAAACAGGCTCTCAGAGGCCAACCCACCAGCACCGGCGCCGGTATACTTGCCGAGAGTTGCCTCAGAGTTGGCCTTGCACCTTGCCAGAAAAGCTGCCTGAGCTTTGGCAACATTCTCCTTCTTCCCACCCCATGTCTTGAGGGTGCTCTGCTGCAATGCTCGCCCAAAGGAGAAAGACAGAGTCCATGGCTTCAGCACTTGCAGCTTGTTCATTGCATTCAAGTTCAGTGTAGCCTCTTCTTCACTTTGTCCACCAGACAAGAACACAATCCCTGGTACTGCAGCCGGCACAGTTCTGCGCAGTGCTGTGACCGTGTGCTCAGCAACCACCTCAGGTGGTACCTGTAGGACAAGGCAAATTTTGAAAGTTTAAGTACTTAATGTTCAAATGGCCTGTTAGTTTCAGATGCAAGTTTCATCCACTTCTTGTCTTCATTTCTTGGACATCAATAATACTTGAATTGAACCTCCCACTTCTAAATAATATCGTTCAATATGAAACCAGTCAATCTTCTCCTTGAGGAGAGTTATTATATATAGCCAAGATGGAGTACTTGGTGTTCAAACATTGAATGAGTAATGATATCCACTTGTGAAGGTTGGTTAGTTTCATATGCAAATGAGATCCACTTCTTTTGTATGAATGAGATTCGAATCACCTACTTCTAAATCAAGGGCCATTCTAATGCAGCAATCTAAGAGACACCAAGACATCACAGCATAATAGTGTCCAAATACAACTTTGAAGTTCAATTCCCTATCGATTATTAAACACAAAGCAACAGAATTTTTCGAGAGTTTGAGGTTTGGTCCTTCAAAGGCAACACTTACTTTAAAGCATGGCAATAATTACGTATAGTTTCATAAGTTTAAAAAGTGGCTAACTCTGGTTAAAAGAAAAAAAATTAATACCATGTTACTAAATAAAAACAGGGACAACAAGATATTCTTTCTGTAAGATCTAAGATAAACTGTATATTACAGTCAAACTTATTAGAAACTCATGCATACAACTAAAAGAAACAATTTGGGGTGTTACCTTTGAGCTGTCAGAGCCAGGAGTGACCATGTTAGGCTTGAGAAGAGTTCCTTCAAGAAGAACATGGTGATCATTGAGCGCTTTGTAAACAGCAGCAAGAACAGTTTCAGTAACAGCAGCACATTTGGCAATGTCATGTGGCCCATCGGTCAGAATCTCAGGCTCCACAATCGGCACCAACCCATTCTCCTGGCAAATGATGGCGTAACGAGCCAATCCCTGCGCATTCTGCTGGATCGATAACTCCGACGGCTCCGTCGTTCCAATTTTCAACACGGCACGCCACTTCGCGAATCGCGCACCAGCCTTGTAGTATTGTGCGCACCGAGATCCAAGCGAATCGAAGCCCTGTGTGGTGGTTTCACCATCGGTGCCGGCTAATTCGACAATTCCTTTGTCGACTTTGATTCCGGGAACAACGCCGTTTTCTTGGAGGACTTCGACGAAAGGCTTGCCGGAGACGGTTTTCTGGTAGAGGGTTTCTTCGAAGAGGATGACGCCGGAGAGGAATTGGAGAGCATTGGGAGCGGTGAAAAGGAGCTCGCGCAGGCCTTGGCGGTTGGACTCGATGTTCTCGACGTTAATGCTTGCCAGACGCTTGCCAATCGTGCCGGTGCTCTCGTCGGCGGCGAGAATGCCTTTGCCGGGAGTCGCTATGTACTTGGCGGTCTTGATGAGTTCATCTACATGAAAATCAAGATCATTGCATATTTTTTAAAATAAAAAATAAAAAAACATCATTTAAATTTTAAAATTTTAAATTAATAATTTTTAAAAAAACTGAGTTACCAATTGTCATTTTTTTATTAATTTTGATTACTTTTATGGTTAATGAAATAAATTTGGAATTTTAAAATTTAAGTGGTATTATTTTTATTAATTTCTCTTTTTCTTCAATATCAAATTTAAATATACAAAGTGTAAGTATTTTGTTTTATTTATGCTTATTGGTTCCACTCTTTTTTGAGAGAAATTTTAAAATAACTAAAAAGAATTAACCTACTAATAAAATTCATGAACACTAACTATTGCCAAGCCTCAATGAATTAAACCAGCTATAGATTCTAATATTTTTCAGGGAAAAATACAAAAACTTAATTAAACTTTGAACTTAAAATTTGAGAAAAGAAAAGGGCAGGATCCTCACCATATTCACATTTCAATTTTTATTTTTTCAATTCTATTTAATCTTAGCATCATCATCACATAAAACACTTCAACTTACTCCATAACCCCTTATACTAAACATGCAGGTACTGGAAACAAATAAGAACTTGCCATGTAATTGTAATTATTGAAGAATCTAAAGTAAGACTCCCTTCTAGTGAATCTTATATTGAGGATAATAAACTAAAAACATAAAGTTTCTGAAAAAAGTTTCTGTATTTATGTCTGATTTGATTACACGGTATCCACTTTAAAAAATGGTTTTGTGTGTGTATTTGCAATGCATTGAAAGTTTCTTCAAGTATTCTCCACGTGTTTAACAAGAAAATAATACATGGAACAAAGTTTTTACGAAAATTCTATCCAATAATAATCAACAGTCTCTTCTCTATTTGCCTCTGTTCAGTTCCAGGGGAATACAGTTAAAACCATCTGGATTAAGGGCAGTGACCTATCCAGGATAAGCTTGTACCCACAAATAGCTGCTTTTGAAATTTAAGACTCCACATGAATAAGCTAATATAATAAAAAAAAAAAAAAAAAAAAGTGAGTTATCAAGGACCAAGTGGGCCCAAAAATACAAAAGCAATCCAAACGCGAGCATGCTGAAAAATGCAGTGGCATTAAGAAGCTACACAGACTGGGAAAAAGCCAATGGGTTTAGAAGCATTTTTTCTTTTTTTTTTGAATTCAAATCTGGAATACATCAATCTAATAGAGATTAATACAAGCCCCCCATAAAAAGAAGTTCACAAATTTTCCATCAACCACCGCCTACCAACAGCGGAGGTGGTGGGTGATATTTTAGAAGCATTTTCTGTATAAAGAACAAGCAGAGAAGAGAAGGCTTACCTGCATACTTGCCAACAAAGGCAGACATTGTTCAAGCTTATATGAGAGCGGGAAAAACACAGATAAGAAGAAGACGACGCCGCAAAAAGCTGAGCTCACCCAATCCAAACTTTTATAGACCCAAAACTTTGAGGAATATTCCATAAGAATATATACACCCATTACTAAACCAACACGTGTCCTGGTATTTGCCCACCGAAGGTTATCCCCTTTGGATAGACCGACCACTGATCCCTCCTCCTGCCACGTGGCAACTCATACTTTTTAATAGAGTATTATTCCCACCTCAGATCAAAGATCAAATTTCCATTCTTTTCTTTTCTATTGAGAGATCTTTTTTTTTTGTGTGGAAAGCTTCTCTCCCTCCCATCATCATCCTCATCCTGTTTGTTTACTTCAGATATCAAACTCAAGATACAGAGACATATTACCCAGAACGCTCCTCTGTGGATTATTCGCATATTCCCCTCTCTCTGTCTCAGCCACAGTATTCTTCTTTTGTTTTGGAATCACTTACCAACCTCAAAAACTCATGACCATGCACATTTGCCTTTCTTTTGGGCATTGTTTGGTTCGAGGTTTTTACAGGGGAGGGATGAGGTGGGGGTAAGCGTGCTTGGCTGGGAAAAATGAGAGAGAGGGAAGGGGAGAAATTTTGTCTTTTAATACTTCCTTCCTCTCCGCTCTTCTAAATTTGGGGTTTTTTTAAGGAGTGAGAAATATTATGTCTTATCCAGAGTAGAATATCCATGCTAATTTTTCATTATCCCAAGTTTACCCATTTGATTATAAAACCCATATGATATTATTAAGATAAGCCAAATAAATCAAAAGACCTATATAATTAATCAAATCATATCTTACTAAATATTATTAAACTCATTCAGTTCATTGTTGCTGCCGCAAGTTGCTATTCCAGTCATCCAAACCTTCTTTCATGCTGTAAGTGTCTATTTATATATATATATATATATATATTTTGGTATGACACATCACTTTAGATAAGTTTATTGATTTGCTTTCTAATTAAATATGTTTTAATGTTATAACATGATCACAAGTATATATCTAGAATAATCTTAGATAAGTTTTTGTATGTTTTTAATGTTATCACAAGTATCTCAATAAAATATGATATCTAGATTATACCATAATTATCTTTGTTATCTTAGTATTATAATTTGATTTAGCATTTGGATTTAAATTTAAAAAACATATTAAATTTGATGAGTTAACACATTAAAATGCATAAAATTATCATTTCAAATGTACATAAGTTTTTTTATCATATATAAGTGAGGTAACAAAGGCTTTTTGCTATTTATAATTAGAAAATAATAACTTTGATATATAAATAAAGAATTAGGGCATATTTGTCAATATTTGATTGACCCACATCCCTTTCCCTCCTGAATGAAACAAGAACACTCTCTTCCCCTTCCCTCCCATTCAACTAAACAAAACTGATAACCTCCGTCTACCTCCTCCCACTTCCCCTCATTTAACCCCCCTCCCCTCTATTGAACCAAACAAGGCCTTAGACTCAAGGTACAACTCCTATTGTATTCAAGTAGCAATCTTAAGTTCTTAACTAAAAGTAACTGTAAAAAGAAATCTCAATAACATTTCAAACTGTAATTAATCCAAAAATTATACTACTACAAAAAGGGGTTTTAACGTCCTTATTTTGGCACTTTTAACATCCAAAAAATGGATGACGTCTATGTGGGGGGCATAGTATGTTTTAAGAAAAGACGTCCCAAAAAAATGGAACGTCTAAGGTGAGACTTTAGACGTCCTAAATCTCAATTTGGGACGTCTAAAGTCCTCCACCATGGGGACTTTAGACGTCCCAATTCTGGATTTAGGACGTTAAAATGTTTGATTTTTTTTATAATGATTAATTTCATTCTGCATTACCCAGCGATTTCAAATTGCAGAAACAGAATAGAAAATGGATTCATAAACCACAATATCTGTTACAAAATGGTAAGGATATCCAATACTACAATCTTTACTACATATACATACAATATCAACTCATACAACCTACTACATATACATATACAATAACAACCAGAAAGTGTCAAAACACTGTCATCACATAACTACAAACTAATATAAATAAAAAGTTTACTGCTCTATATTTTGAAGAAGATGTCCAGCCAAAAAGTCTTTAATCAAATTAAGGTCTTCACGTAGGTAGGCATCTTCATTATCAAAAATCTGAAAATTAGAAAATAAGCTTTGATGAAATGAATCAAGCAAATGAATTAATTAGCATTTCAATTAAAACACCAAAAATATTATCATTTGAGAATGAAGAAGCGATTACCTTTTCAAAATCGCTAGTAATTCTACTTTGAATGATGTTATACATATAAAGTATAACATAATATCCGCATTCAGTGTTGTCAGGTTGTTGAGGGCATTTTAAACTAAAGGCATGCAATTGGTTGTTAAAATCAATAAAGATATGTATAAAACGACCGTCAATGAAACAATTAGAATCGAAATTATTTACTATCGGATAAAACCACTTTGGCTTTTTAACAATTGTACCCTTGCTTGACCCGCCTAGGACTCTATATGTTTAACAAGCACTATCATGAAAATCAAAATCAACAGAAATTAGAACTATTCATTTTTTTTAAGAGTCAATAAAATACAAACAAAATAACTTACGTGTCAAAGACGGATTTTGTATCTTTGTCTGGCATTTTACGCAAGGGATCAAACCAATAGACCAGGTTGCGGCGAGGACATATAACACACAAACTCCAATGGTAACTATAACAACATGTACAGATTAAAATGAAGTTAAATGACAAGGCAATTATTTATTAAACATCTTAAATTGACAAAATGAAAATACGAACCGTTGAACAATGGGTGCTAGATAACAATGAAGTTTGGTCTCTCCCATTGCGTAGCCCACATAGTTAGTCCTATTCGCCACAATATTGGTATACCCTATCGTATTTGCAGGGCATAAGAATCCATACCAATCATGTATTTCCATGCTTGTGCAAAGGCCGTGGAAGATGCTATAATAGAATTAAAATAAGAAATGAATTATTGAATGTATAAAATCAAAAAACCACTAAAAGAATTCTATGGGAAAATTGAAAAAAAAAAAAACTTACCAGATTGCAAATTTCACCCAGCCTGCATCTATCTCCTCCAACCTGATAAACTGCTTGAGATCTATATTGTCAATCGTATAGGGATACTCCAATGTAAGGCCCACAATCCATTCAGGCATCTTCAAGTCAACTTGTTTAATGTCCTTATAGATCTATTGCAGCCGTGCTAAGTAGGGCTATTTTCTCGCATCTTCATCATCCTTTTAGAACATCAAAAAACAAATTGTTATTAGGATGCCAACAGATTTTCAGTAATAGTAAGGTAGTGCCTACCATTGGAGGTGTTGCCTCTGAACCAATAAGATTTTGAGGCCAAAGGATGAAAGATCCTATCACCTGACCTAACGTGCTAACCTCTAGATCAGGAACAGGGATGGCTATACCTTCTTCCCCCTTTCTAACACTCGTCACATTCACCCTATGAAAATCCTCCAAAATTTGCTGATGATGGTGGGTGGTAGCACGTGTGTGAACAAGAGCATCGGCAATAACACGCAACAGTGGATCCTCTAAATAGAGGGTGGAAGGCTCTCCCAACGCTAGAGTAGGAGAAGGGTCACCAAGTGGTTCCTCCAGAGGGTTGTAACTTCCTTTGGTGCTATTGAAGGCTGAGGATTCCTGAGTTCTATGCTCGTCCCTTGCCCTTTGCACTTCGAACATCTTTGCCATTTCAAGTTGAAGCTCTAGCAACAGCTTTTATCGGAGCTTGTCGTGAGGGTTGGCCTCGAGCTCTCGTTCGAGGTCCTCTCAAATCTTGGCCACAAGGTCCTTATTAGGTCTAACTTGTGACGAATAACGTGAGTCTCGTCCAAAATACCTCGCGGCACTAACTCCCCGTGTCTCTTCTCGAACACGACCAAGGTCATCTGCCTTCCTAATAGCAGTTGACAAGATGTCCATCTGTCTACTTGGATTGAATAAACCTTGACTACTCTGATCTTTCAGTTCATCCGGTAGCATACAGTTTATCATAAATGTATCGAAACAACTCTCGATATGCAAAAAATTAGGTACTTATGATATAACTACTTACAATCCTCGCAGCAACCTCAGCAACAATTGGATTTATGTACTTCCCAGCCTTAATCCTCCCTGCTTTCCATTTTTTGTGATGTGGAAGAGGTACCGAGGCCTGGATAACAACGCTAGAATCAGATTCCGCTGGTTCCTTCATTTTCTCTAACTCTTCTTGCATCATTTTCCGCTCAAGCTTCCGATATCCACCACGAGACATGTAATGTTGATATTTATTTTCTGATTGCCTCTGTGCATTTGCTGCACTTAATTTCTATGAATGAAATACAACAAAAAATAAATCAATGATATCAAGTATATGAAAATTAAAAGCTCTATATCATGATGACAAAAATCTTACTAAAAACTCAGGATCTGTCCGTGATGCCGTAAACAACCTCCAGTCCTCTGGAGACAAATACGAATAATGTGTACATGGATCTTCACCCCTCTGGGCCCCTCGAATGCACCTTGCTGTTATCTTGTTCTTAAAATCTTTCCATCGTATACGAACCTCATCCATCCAGTGCCTGTACATCTCCCTGGTGTTTGGGACATCGTATGTTTGCTGCAAGGTAAAACATAAGATTATTATATTTGAAACAATAGGAATAAAGCTACAATTACCATAGATGCATCAAAACTTATATACCAAAAGTTGCTACCAAATCATGTCTTTCGTTTTTGGGGAAACCAATCTCCAATTATTGTAGGTAATGCGCACTTTGCTTTGACCCAAAAACCCTACGTAACTAATGAAGTGGTCTTCCTTAGGACCAACTGGATTCAAATTGTCATCGAAGTCTATATGCAGCCTCTCTTGTTAATGTTCATGACGTGCAACCAATGCTCCCATCTTTGTACAGCCTCTAACCCTCCTTCTTGCAACGAGTTCATCTCTAGGCCTTTCATCATCGTAGGGCTTTCGTCATCTCTACGCCTTTCGTCAGAACTAGAGTTGTCCATATTCCTGTTAACACAAAAAGCATCATCAGAAACGTAAATAAATTGCAATAAAAATAAAATAAACTAAGCAGGAGTAAAACTGTGATTCATTCTTTCTAGTGAATTCAATAAATTCTTCCACCCCTTTCTCATATTCTTCACTAGTTCTCAAAGCATTCATTCAATTGTGATCCATTTTGTTACCACCTAAGCCATTCCCAATAACACTCACACGTTTAGTACAATTGTCAACGATATATGATGGAATTTCCTTTTTTCACTTTTTTCAACAAAAACTTCGACAGCATTTCCTGTTAAAAGTAAGATATCCCAAAATTTCAAGCAACCCTATCTCTCCACTACATGAATAATAATCATACTACTTACTATATTATATTAAAGAAACTACATTAATAATCTTACTAATCTAATCTAAAAAAATAAAATCAATCATATTAAAGAAACAAAAATTACTCTGTTTAATTGTTATTAATTTCATCAAAATCATTCAAAAGCTTCATTTATTTATAATAATATATATACATATTTTCCCTCTCAATTCCCAAACTCCAAACATATAAAACAAATATTTCCAAGCTCCAAACATATCAAACAAACAATATATTAACTTGATATTTCCTATTGGCTAGGTTTTCAATTATTTTCACTAAAAATATTAAACGTCATATTTAGCTAATATATATAAGCACAATTAACAAATTCATTTCTATGTGAGCTACAATTTATATTTCAACAAGAAATTTAACGTCCTATTTCACATTGCAAGTTTTAATTTAATTTCTTCAACTAAATTTATATTTCAAAAAGAAAATTAACTATTCTGTTAAAAAAAAAGAAAGAAAATAAACTAACCTAATAAAGGCACGGTGGAGGAGGTACACCGACGATGTGCACGGTGGAGGAGGTACGCCAGAGGGTGGAGAAAGCAAAGAAGACCACGGTGTGTGGAGGAGGTGTGGACGACAATGGAAGGAAGGAGGTGGAGGAGAGCAAAAACCAAGATACTGTGGAGGAGGGGGTGGTGCGTGCGTCGTCTTCAATGGAAATGAGGTGGAGGAAAAAACCAAAAAGGTGTGGAGGAGGTGGGTCGATGGCCTACAATGAAAGAAGAAGGAAGAGTAAAGTTGAAGAAGGGAGGGGGTCGACGGTGATGAAAGAGGGAGTTGTTTGGTCAAAAAGGAGGGATGGTGGGTGGAGAATGGAGAAGACGCATATCAGACAAGTGTCTGACATGCGCAGGGACGCCTAAAGTATGGGTTTAGACGTCCCAAAATAATTTTGGAATGTCTAAACCCAGCTCCTGGCGTTAAAAAAAATTTGCCGAAATTTATATTGGACGGGAAGAACTTTAGGCGTTCCAAATTCAAATTTGGGACGTTTAAAGGTTTCCCTACATACATATAATTACAAAATTGCCACCGCCTGCCTTTTTAACCACCCAATTTAAATTTGGGACGTCCGTTAGGGTGGTTATATCCTAATTCTGTAGTAGTGTTACTGTGTATTTTGGTTATCTTCATCCATTCCAGAATAACGGTTCCAAACACACCCATGCCAGGGACAACATGGAAATATTCATTCCCACCAAAATAATCTTGGATGTCAAGATTTTTTATTCTTGGAATTTTCTTGCAGACCACATGCACACCTTGAGGTGCCTGCCAAGATAAGAACATGTAAGCAAATTGCAATCAGGGCACTAGAGGCCAAGAGATATTTTTTAAAACAACAAAATATAGTGATATGAGATTGAGGGATACAATGTTTGACTCCAGTTCACCCCTTTCTGATCAGCAAAGATATTGCTTCAACAGCAGAATATATTTAAATTATGTGATAGGCTCCAGAAAGTTTTGATATTCTTTGATTTAGTAAGGAAAATTTAAACTGAAAAAGTTGTAACCTAAAAAATAAAGTGAAAAGCATGCATTATGAGAATGACAAACCTGTTCCTAGGATAGGATCCAACAGCAACACGTCTATCTAAGATTTTGGAACAACTAAGAAGATATCTTTAAATTTATTGTTCAGAAATGGAAGAAAGGAAGACAATATCAGAGAATCAAATACCCCAGTGATGCCAACTTTGGACTAGAGACCTATACCTCCTGATAACAGAGAAACCACGAAACCTCTGACAAAAATCAACACCAGCATATACAGACTCAGCAGTTACAAGTTGAAGGAAAAGAATCAAAGTTCGATAAAAATGGTTCAACAATGAAATGAACTGGCTCTATTAGATAACTGTACTGCAGAACAAGAGCGAATGCCTCATGGTGATAGAAACTAAAAACTCTTTACTGAATAAGGAAATTACTGCAATAAATGTCATCAAAAGCAAAGCACTTATCTCAAGGAATATATGAAAGAATTGCCTATCCAACATGTGGCTTGATAGCGAGAGTGCTTTACCTTCGTCTCTCACACCACAAGTTCGAATACACAGTCTCACTTGTGCGCGCAGAATATATGAAAGAGCCATTTGACTAGATACAGAAAATCACTACTATAAAGAGACATGATAGGTTAATTACAATTATTATACTATACATATCTTCTTCTTCTTCTTCTTTTTGTTCTATAAATATATAAAGAACCAAATAAAATTTACTGCAGAATGATGAATTGTCCACTTTTCAGCAGCCTCTTCAACCTCTTCCATCTGCCCACAACCTATGCTCAACATTTAAGATGTTGAGGTCAACTTGACTCTTCTTATCCTTGAATTTGGTAACATTTTTAAACATGCTGCACAATTTTGCATCAGTATGCCTTATATAACAAGGCAACATATATCCATAATCTTGGTAACTGATAGAAACTTATGCATATGGTATGTTTAGACCTGGAGAAAGAACATTAACTGTAGATTGCCATAAGAAAACATGATAGTTTCACCCTTTCTTGCCTCATTTCTCTTAACCCATCTTTGAATCTAATACAATGATTTTTTTCTTTTCAATGAAAACAACAAGCAAGGAGACATTATGAAAATATAACCGCACAGAGGTCACAGAAGGAAGACAAGTAATAACATCATGAATCACAAACTGAAGCCCCCTGAGTCCCTGAAAATACCATTTTTCCACAAACTAAATTGAACATGAAATATTAGGTTCATCAAAAGAACGTTGGTGTTACAGTTTTTACTTTTTAGCCAGTCCCGTACAATGAAAAAATTGTCGTCTTGCGAAGAAATTATGTTGCTAAAACAAAAACCTCAATCTCATTTGGCATTCTTAAAATCATATGGGTTTTCCACTTATCTATCTTGGTTAAACTGGCAACATGATTCCCATGCATTGAACAATGAAAAAGCATAACTCTCTGTAGAATTCCGAAGCTTAAGGAGAAAAGTCAGAGAAAGAGGGAGCAATTTTCAAATCCAATATTATAGGCGGTGATTAGAACAATTAGGCTTAATTTTTTATTTAATTGTACAGTAACTTGTCGGGAGCTAATTCATACCCGATTCTATATAAATATGTAATTGGCATATGAGTATGTCAATGAATTCAGTCTTCAAATTCTCTTCATGGTATCAGAGCAGAGGGAGAGAATAGGATTAGAATTCATACCAGAAGCCCTCTAATTAATAAGAATTAGTATCGGCATTTTTGCAATTCTAGTTCACGCCCTCTATGTTCTCCATAGCTCTTAGAACTAGTATCGACATCAATGTTCTCAACTCCATCCAGTGTTGTCTCGGTGTGTTCCAACATCGACCCACTGTGATTTCCAATCTCCGTCGATATCGTCAGTCATAATCTCGGCCAGCCACAGACTCGCCATTTTTCAGTCCACCATTGCCGTCGATCCTCAGTACCATCGGCAACTCACTTATAATGTGAGAGAGAGCCAAAGTTTGACAGACCAGAGAGAACAGGGCTATGCGGCGCGGGAAACCAAAGTTCTCCACCACATTCACCTGAAGAGCATCACTGTGCGAGACTCACCGTAGCTATCCCAGCCTCGTCGTCGTGTTCCAGCCCGTGCAAGCGTCACCATTGCTGTCCAAGATCCGAAGAGAAGCAAAGACGTACTTCCTCGTTTCTCTTACTCGGTTGCAGGAAAACAAAACGAAGGAGAAATCTGGAGAAGACAAGGTGGTATTTGACCAGGTCCAAATATATTATTTAATTGAGCTTAGGACCAAATTGTTATTTCACAAATTCACAGAACCAATCTGTCATTCTGTAATTTCAGAGGACCAATCTATCATTTTACAATTTCGGAGGACCAAACTGGTATTTCTGAAATTTGAAAAATCATTCCCTCATTTGTTTTCCAGTCATTATGTCTACAATTTCAAATACCTCTTCCTTTGTGTCCCAATCTGGTTCGAATGATATCCCTATTGTTCGATCCATGGAATCATCCAGAAGTGACCAACTGCACAAAATCATGGAAATGGTAGCCACACTACAGACTACGACAAAGCCTCCTGCCACAGTAGTCAATAGAGGTAATTTCTTTCAAGCATTGGCTGTGATAAAAGAAATATGTACAGGGAATTGTTGGATTGTTGACTCAGGTGTCTCAGATCATATGACTGACAATAAGGATCTCTTCTCATTACCAGAGCCATTATGTTTAGCAGTAATGTTCCTAAATATCATTGGGATGATGTTGTCCTTACTGCCACATTTCTAATTAACTGAATGCCAAGCCGACCACTAACTTACAAAACGCCACTTCAACTCCTCCACAAATACTATACCCTCCCATACCTCGAAAACACTCTACCACTCCGGGTGTTTGGCTGCACATCATACATTCACCTCTATCACACCAACAAACTTGACCCTAAAGCCTTTAGGTGCATCTTCATTGGTTACTCTCATTCCCAAAAAGGATATAAGTGTTATGATCTAGTTTCCAAACATTTATTTGTCACATGTGATGTCACCTTTCTTGAAAATACACCTTATTATGCATTGTCTACAATTCAAGGGGGAGAGATGGTAAATTTTAGACAAAAGAAACACTAAAGGATGACCAAACAGTCAGAATTTATATACCTACCCACACATAACCTACTCCTGATACACCTACCCATACAGAACCTACTCCTGATACCTCTGATACTTCAGAGGTAAACCTTGATATCCCTGATAATCCTGATAACCTTGATACTTCTGATAATGTGCCAAATCCAAGGGGAGACACAAATATGTAGGGTAATACCTACATGCGACGACACAAAAGAGGTAATGAACCACATGCTATTAGCACTCACCAGGAGTCGGTACCAGAGGTAGGTCCAGGAGAAACAGAAGGTTCTGATCTTAATCTTCCCATTGCTGTGCGAAAACAACCTAGACAACCTAGATCAAGCACTAGATATCCCATAGAGAAATTTGTCTCTTATAAGACTCTTTCATCTAAGTACAATGCATTTGTCTCTCATCTTGATAGAATCAAGATACCAGACACGATTGATAAGGTTATGGCTATACCTAAGTGGAGACAAGCTGTCTTAGAAGAGATGGAGGCTCTCAAGCAAAATAAGACATGGGATGTAGTAAATCTACCTCAAAGAAAAAAGGCAGTTGGATGCAAATGGGTATTCACTCCTAAGTATAGAGCAGATGGAACACTCGAGAAATACAAAGCTAGACTAGTTGCACAAGGTTTCACACAAAAATATAGGGAAGATTACACAGAAACGTTTGCTCTAGTAGCCAAGTTAAATACCATCAGAATTCTATTATCTATTGCAATGAATTTAAATTGGAATATGCACCAACTCGATGTAAAAAATGCATTTCTCAACGGAGAACTCAAGAAAGAGGTGTATATGAAGTTGCCTCTAGGGTTCCCAGGAAAAAAGGCTAACCAAGTCTGCAAGTTAAAGAGGTCGTTATATGGGTTAAAGCAATTTCCTCATGCTTGGTTTGACAGATTCACCCGGGTTCTGAAGAGACATGGGTATACTCAAGGGCAGAGCGACCATACTTTGTTTGTTAAACATCATAAGGGTAAGATGGTTGTTCTGGCTGTATATGTTGATGATATAATCTTTACAAGAGATGACGAGGTGGAAATCAATCAAATCAAAACAGCCCTGGCATGAGAATTCCAGCTCAAAGATCTTGGAGAAATGAAGTACTTTCTTGGGATGGAAGTTGCCCGATCCAAGAATGGAATTTATATCTCCCAAAGGAAGTATATGTACTCGACCTTCTAAAAGAAACAGGGATGACAGGTTGCAGACCCAGTGACACACCTATACGGATTGATAAAATAGATGAAGATGCAGATCTTGGTAAGGCAGTGGACTTAGGGAGCTATCAATAGATGGTGGGCAACTAATATATCTGTCTTATACCAGACCAGATATTGCCTTTGCAGTAAGCGTGGTCAGCCAACATTCTCATGACCCTAAACAGAAACATTTGAATGAAGTCTACAGGATCCTTCGTTACTTGAAGGGATCTCCAGGACGTGGCTTACTGTTTAAGAAAACTGACCAACGGATTGTACAGTTATATACAGATGCTGATTGGGCAGGTGATAGAGATGACAGGAAATCCACATATGGATATTGTACATATGTGTGGGGTAATTTGGTCACATGGAGAAGTAAAAAAGCAAAGTGTAGTTGCAAGAAGCAGTGCTGAAGCTGAATACAGGGCTATAGCACTTGGAATCTGTGAAGGCATATGGATAAAACGTGTTCTTGAAGACTTGAAGAAGTTTATAAATCTACCAATCAAGGTCTATTGTGATAACATGGCTGCAATCAACATTGCTCATAATCCAGTTCAACATGATAGAACTAAACATGTCGAGATAGACAAACATTTTATAAGGGAAAAAGTTGACGAGGGTATTGTTGATCTAAGGTACATACCCTCTAAAGAACAAACCGCAGACATTCTCACTAAAGGACTGCCCAAGGACAGGTTCGAATATCTAATTGGCAAGTTGAACTTGATTGATATCTACAGTTCAACTTGAGGGGGAGTGTAGAATCCCGAAGCTTAAGGAGAAAAGTCAGAGAAAGAGGGAGCAATTTTCAGATCTGATATTATAGGCAGTGATTAGAACAATTAGGCTTAATTTTTTCTTTAATTGTACAGTAACTTGTCGGGACCTAATTCATACCCGATTCTATATAAATATGTAATTGGCATTTGAGTATGTTAATGAATTCAGTCTTCAAATTCTCTTCACTATCTGTCTATCTCTGAAACCATGACCTCAAATGACAAATGTTATAAAATTGAAAATTGTTAAAAAGCAATTTACCTTGTCCCGGTCACTAAACAGTAAGTTATTCCACATTTCATTCTGAATTTGAGATGCTTCACATAATGCTGCTAAAAATCATCTCAGTACAAAGTTAACAAATTATCAACTAAGGTCACTAATTAGTGTTCCAAGCATACAGAAAATGACAACAACCTTGAGAATAATCTCCATCACTACTTTCAGAATCATCCTCTGCAGATTCCAAAGACCCTGGCTTGAAGATGAACAAGCCATGCCCTGAACCATTAAACAACCAATCATGCACGTCCCATAATATATGCACCGGCAAGTTGTTCACGATCACTGTCTCATTCCCTCTGAACCTCCAATTCAGGTTCATGATCCTCGTGGCCACCACCCCATCAATGCTCACCCACATCTCAGGATCATCAGGCCCAGAAAGTGACGTCTCTATGACAATGTCATGCTCTCTTTTGCCTTCTTCAAGCATCGCTTTCGTGCAGAACATCTTCTTCCCATAAACTATCTCTTTCTTGTACAACAGAACAGCTTCTTCTGAGCATGGAGTTGACCTTGTTCTTTCATAAGCTTCTTTCTCTAAATTTCCTAGGAACAAGAGCGTCTCCTTTTTGTGCACCAAGATAACGTAGTAATCTGAATGAGGTTGTGGGACTGTGGAGAATTTCGCGTGCCGGAAATCCCAGAATATGTCCACTCGATACCCTTGTATTTCCAAGGTTTTTAGGCCCTTTTTTCCCCAGTTTTGTTTGAATATTGAGTCTATCTTGCAGGTGTGCGCGTCATTATGTGATGGGTTTTCAATGCTTATGCAGAGAGAATGATCTGTGAGGTCCTTGGTCCATGTGACCAGCACATTTTGACATATTTCAGGTAGTTTGGTCTGATACACAAACGTAATAGAATGCTGTTCTTTTGCAGGTAAAGGCACAGCTTTCGTAGCCATTAACTACACTATTTGGGTAACCTTGAACCGAGACTTCCTGCAAAATAGGATTTACATTTGAATTTGAATTGGATGCTTTTGGTAAAAAAAGAGAGACAGAATTGGAAAAACCCCAATAAGCTTACCTTGAACAAAATGACGATTAATTATCTTCGGCTTGCTAAACCCGAGAAACTGCATGGTTCCAATCATCTTGCAGGCAAGGTGTCCGTTTATATGCTTTGATGAAAAGGACCACCAACTTCAGATCTTTGTTGTTCTAGAAGACTTACTCAATGGAAATTTGAAAAACGAAGCATATAATCGGAGGTTGAATGAGCAGCCGTGTGAGATAAAAAATGGTGGTAAAGAGATCACGTGCCCTGAGAATGGACCTGGAAATGAAGGATTAACCAGAAATGATTGTTTAATGAGGCGTTGGGAACAGAAGTTGAAATTCATTCTGTTATAGCCCTATTAATAGAAGATGAAAATACGTGGTTTTGTGGTTACGGACAGCAACGTGAGAACAAGATCCTGCATTTTTTTGCCACCATTTATAGCAAGAGTTTACGATTTCGACAAGAGAAGTTTGGACTAAAAAATATTGGACGCTAACTGTGATGCTTTCATTTCATTGATACTCTCTCATGTACTAAATATACAGGGGCTAGTTGAGTATTGATTTTTATTTTTATTTTTTGATAATAACACTTTAATTCATTTTCTTTCCTATATTTATTATTTTTTAAACTAATTTATCTAATTTGTAAGCCCATATATGATATGTTATTACACAGAAATATTTATGAGTGTTTTAAAAATATCATGTTATATTTATTATAATTAATAATTTATTTTATTTTCTTAATTTACTCAAATTAAGTAAGCATCTCTTATAAAAAATTTAGAATAAAAGGGAGTATATTTTTTCTAAACAAAGCTTTTTACCATTGCTTCTCCTTTATTTATTGTTACAATTCTAAATGGCGTGTGAATGCATCCATTTAAAAGATTACAGATAAAATAATTCATTGTAATTATGAAATATCCATATAGTGTGGATGTATATTTGATAAAAAAAAATAGTATACATGAATAAGTTGGCAAAAAGGAAATATGTATTGTAACCCCCTACCTTAATAGTCAAATTCATAGTTCAAAAATGTGTCATTAAGTTGAAATAGAGACCAGCGGTTAATTTAAAACTTCTCCAAAACTTGTTTAGTGCGGTCTCACGTTCACATCTCGAATATAATTGATTCATGCAGTTCGGTTTCATTCATACATATCGGAATGCAACAAAAAATTCCCTACAACGCTCAGGTTTCGTTACTTAATAGAGGGTTTACAGGGCACATTGCCTATTCTCAGTTCCCCATACAGGAGATTCACAACACTATTCAATATATACAATATGTGCAACTAATCCCCAAGACAATATGATAACCAACTACCAAAATTAAACTCCTAGCTAGGAGCTCTAACCGCCCTTCGTCACTTACTTTTTCTTTGAACCGCTTGCCCTTGCTGTAGGATAGTCATTGGAAAGAATGAGATTCAAAAGAATTCCAGTGGTAACAATTCACTTATAACATGTACAATCACAAAGCATGTAAGCAAATCACAATAACAACAACAACAACGGCACTTCTGCGACAGCTTTCACTACATTCACAACAGCATGTTTCACAACAACACAACAACGGCATTTTACAACGGCAATGTTACATCACAGCATATTCAATGAAATAACATACATGGAAGGCATCATACACAGAATAAGAGAAAGAGTCACTACCTTATTTTTTTCGCTCGTGCTCTGACACCAGTTTATCACGTGCAGGGCAAATGTCAAATCCTATAATTAGAATTACGGATGACAGGTTATTACTTAATCAAATTCTTCTTTAATTCAAACACTCAAGTTGGTTATCGTTAGGGACATTTAATCAATTCAATTAAGAAGATAAAGTGATCAATTAACCTAAAAGACCAATTTCTAACCTCAGAGTTCAATAATATTACCATGTGCCATTACCTTTGAATTTTTGCACACTTGAACCAAATCTGCCAGAATTTTCTCCAGACCTTGAAAAATCATAACTAATTCTACAAAAATCGAAATGAGATGATTCCAAAGTCTATGTGACCCTTATTTAGTCTATTTTCAAGGAAAAATATCACCCATAGCCAGCTGGATACACAACATTCCCAGAATTTTCATTTATTGCACACTATCAGAATTCAACCTAGTTTTCATGACCTAACTTCAAAAATTCATAACTCCCAGTGTACAAATCGAAATGATGCAAATGACCTATCAAATTAAATCTTGATATGTATACTATTTAACTGGAAAGTTTCAGAATTTTTAGAGATCATTTGGTCATCCAAAAATACCATACTAATAAGGAACCTCGCTGGAATTTTGTTCAGGCAAAAATCCAGTTTTGCATTTTGAGTTTCAATGACCCGAAATTCACAACCCGGGGCTATTCCCACATAATTTTTCGTGTAGAACACAATGGTAACATCAAAATTAACAAATTCTCACTCGTTCTCCATGTCCTGTTTTGACAGAAAATTCAAAATAAATTTCAACAATTACCAACTTCCAATTTCAGCATCAAACTTATGTCAAATGGTTTCCAATCATCATAAACCACCAATAACATAACCAAAACATCATGAATTATCCAAACCCTTGTTTGACCAAATCAGGACAGATTTACACATGCCAAAATACTCATTCAACCAATAGCTCAAATTGATGCTAATACTTACCTATTGCTCCTCCTTAAGTTCTTTCTTTGATTCTTCAGCTTTTGTTCTTGGATGATGGCTCAAAACACCTCCTCTTGAAATTCTAAAACCATAGAAATGAAGCTCTCATCAAAAGAAACAATGTTTATGAAGGACACTTGAGCCATAGATGAGGTTAAGGAGGTAAAAATCAAGGTAGAAATTCTCACCTTTACCTTGCTCTTCTTTCTCTTTCGTTGGAGCTGCAGAATCGACTTGAAGAAAGAGAAAATATGTGATGTAATGATCATATTTTTGGTCCCTCCTATCTCTTAAAGTCCAGCCAAAATATAGGACTTGAAAGGGATAAATGATCTATCAAAAATATCACACTCCCACCTCCTCAAAATAATATATTTAATGGCTTTAACATGTGCCAAATAAATTGATATCATCATCTTTCTCTTGCCTTCTTTATTCCATACGTAAGATGCCTCTTTTTAATGCAAGTCATCACCTCTTATTTAGCCAACAATTGTTGACTGAAAATGGGACAAGAGAAAGAGAAAAAAAATGGCTCCTTACTTTATCATATTTTCCTCCTTCTCACATATTGCTTTTAGAATGATATTTTTTACTTTTCTACCTCTTGTAATACTTGGTCAAAATTGAATTCCCTCCTTCCTCTCTTCAAGTGACGTGAATGTGGCCTTGTGAAGGAGTTAAGTGGCTTTTTGAATCAGCCATTCCACCTCCTTACATATCAATATCCAATTGCAATTAAGCACATACTAACTTTTGACTTTCCACCACATTTACTTGGTCAAAATTGCTTTATCTTTTAGCATAATTATCTCAACATTTATTTTCCTCTTGCTCCCTCACGTTGGACGAAATTTATGGCCCATTGGAAGAGGATAATGATCTCTCAAAATATCCCAATTAGACTTTGTTATCACGATTAAATCTTTGACAATGAGTTTAGGCATTTTTCATTGCTAATTCGGATCATAATTCACACTTTATTCCATAAAAGTGTTTCTTAACATTAGTCACATTCTCATATGGAGTCATTGAACCCTTATACATATTTTGGGGTATTACATGTATTACACATAAAAAAAATTGACGAAACTTGACGCTTTTTGGATGGATGATAGTAGCTATGTTTTATTCAAATTAAGGATCAATTCTATAATATGACAAAAAAATATCATACGATTAAAGCTGATAGAATAAAATTTAGGGAATGAGAAATAATATAATATCAGTTTCATAAAGAGAATGATTGAAAAAAGATTGAAAATTTGATTTAAAAAAAATATTGAAATATGAATATCTTTTTCTAAAGCATTGGATCAGGCCTAAACCCAATTCAGTTGGGGCTATTATAAAATTATGAAGAAGTATGAGTCCAATTAAGGAGTTTTATCCTTATGATTTGAATTTCAAATCATAATAACTCCTGTACATAATATAAGGGGTTATTTTCACTTGATAGATGCTAGTTAATAACACTGCAAGAAAACTTCCTAAAACTCCTCTCACTCTGGGTTCTCTTCTCCAATGGTGAATTTGTCGTATAACGTGATCAAAGTCCAAATCGGCGCTCTAATCTCGTGTGGGTACTCAGTGAGACAACGGATTCCACGTATGCTCGAAAACCTACAGTGGTATCAGAGCAAATCGGCCCTGAGGCTATATATTCCTCCACTGTGTTGTTTCATTTATTATCCTGCTTGGATATGAAACATGCTATATGCTTCTAGTTGCTCTGTTTTTATTTTTTTGTTTTCCCTGTCATGTTTTCTGTGCTTTCTAGACACAGATTTGCCCTTGACTCAAGTGAATCTAAGTCTTGTTTTCATAGTTTAATTGTATACAATATGTATATATGAAGGCATGAATGTTCTAGTGTTCGTATTGCCATATATATATATATAAGAGGTTTGTGTTTATAGGTTTGCCTTTGTTCATAAATTATGCCTCTCCTGTCTGGGGTTACCGCAGACATGATTCACACCCATAAAATGGCAAAAGTATACTAGACAAGTCTCAAATGACGGTTATGTTATAGACACCAAACCTTGAGAGAAAATGAAAATGTGCTACGAAAACCTAAGTTTGTGAATCCAAAATTGGACCCAAACACTCTATTATACTAGATACATGATAAGGAAAACCAGAAACTCCCCAAATTCAAAGGAAAACCAATGCAAACGACGATAACAAAGTGGATGACGAACCTTTCGAAACATTGAGATTGGGTGATTTGAAAACTTGTGTTTTTGGCTCCAAAATTACTCCCATTGCGTAGATCTCAAAAAAACGATGAAAATGGACACCAAGAACACCCAGAACGGATGTCGAACGGTAAAGTTACGGAGGAGAGAAGGAATCGGGTCGAACGACCCAACCCCCTCCTGAAACCGGTGTCGTTTTGTGATGCATAAAAAAATTAGATTGGGGTAGGCGGGTTGGGGCCCAACTTGATCCAAAACAAAAATAAATAAATATATTGGGCCGAAGTTGGCCCAACCCAAACAAAAAAAGGGGGCCGAAGGTGGATTTGGACTAGGCGGGTGGTTCGGGTATATTGTCTGACCCAATCCCCGAAGACAAAAAAAACCTGAAAAGCGCCACATGGCAGACACTATCCAAAAGCTCTCGGCCTGTGGACTCCAGATAACCGACGCATGTAATCTTTCAGTGTCTGTGTGGCAACGCCTGCACAACACGTGCCGATGCCGAGAGTGGGATAATCTGGTTTCTTTTAATTTTTCCAGAATTTTCTCTTCCTCCTCCTTCTAGGGACGCGTGAAGGTGTGTTTGGGCTCCGATTGAGACGCGGTTTGTTTGTAAAAATCCCTAAATTTAAGATCTTCATATTGATATATATTTGAAATTTTTTTGAATATATTTGAATTTATTTTAGAAGCATTTAGTGCTATCTTTAATGATTTTTTATGAGTTTAAAAATCCAAAAATATTTGTAATAATTCATAATATGAATTTGGATGATTACTATATTGAAAAATGCTTCCCTACCCTAAGTATGATCCATCTTTGTAATGGATTTGAAAAAGTGAAAATTATTTGTTGCTATCTCTAAATAATGATTCAAGCATAAATTACTTAGAGTAATGTGAGCTTCTAAGTGATAGATGAAAGAGGGATTTTCTCATTTAAATTTGAGCACTGAAACATAACCTAAAAGGAGAAGATCTTAAAGAGAGATTCAAGAGGAAAATGATTAAAACTAAGGTTCATTAGAACCTGAAATTGAATAAGAGGTGTGACCGAAGAGAAATTCGGAAAATAAACTTAAAAATAAACCTGAATCTCATAAATCTTAAGAAGGTGAATGTCAAGATTCATATATAAGGAAACCTCACAGAGGTAAAAGTGAGGATTTGATACTAAAAGAGACAGTATCAAATCATAGTGAAAGGGAATCTCAAAATGGAGAAGCTTCCTAACGCCAGATTCAGGCAAGTGATGCCCCTCAGAAGGTAAAGCCCATTTCATGAAAGTGAAAATGAGCCTTGAGCCCAGTTCAACCACCAACATTAGAAATCATAAAAGACTTAAGAGCAAATATGTAATGTTTATAGAATGAAACAATTCAGATTGCATAAGACATTTGAAACATCTTCTTAATGTGATAGAGAAACTTTGAAAGATGATTAAAACAACATGGGACATAAAATTCTTCCAGCCTTAGAAAATAGTGGTTATTATGAACTTTATCAAATTGAGTTTAAGAAATAAATAAAATTCTCCTATTGAAGATTTGTTTGGCTGAAGATTAAAAATGTATAAATGAGATGCATATGAAACCAAAGAAAACTATTGAATTGTCCTAAAATTCCCTGATAATAAAACATTATCAACATAATAATGCTCTAAGAGACATGAAGAAGTAAATATCAAACACTCTTTATGAGTGAAAGCTCTTGGAAAATGAGTCTTCTAAGAGAATCATATGCTCTATCTAAAAGGGAGCTTTCAGAAATTGAGCCTTCTGAAAGTCATAATTGAGTATCTTATGTAAAGTACTTGTATGAAATTATTGACAGGTGATAGTGGCATCGTTGGAGCCTGTGTGATGGTAGGTACAAACGTATTCTCCTGATCGTAGACCCAATGGTATTACTACCTTTCTAGTCAAGAATAATACAAATGCATGACATTGTATACTTAAATGTGCTATAAAAAGACATTCTTGGTTTAAATCAATTGTGAATAACCCTATGAGTGGGATGATTTAAGTGACTAAGCAAATGAAAGCTACCAAGAACAAGAATGTTAATTAATAAACTAAATGGGGACAATTGTGATAACTGGCATTGAAAGATCTCATATAAAAAAAATGTTGTAAAGCCATTGACTTAGGTCAAATGGCACTAAAGCTGAGAATTTACTTAGTAAATAGAGGTTACGAGACCGACATGGCCATGACAAGGGAAACTTCATAACATTAATTGCTCTGCGTATGCTATACTTGACAAATGCATGTGCAAATGTGAAAGAAATCCAACAGCAACGCCATGTGAATTACATTCAAAGATAATCTCTTGAGGTACTTCAATCACCTCTTAAGAGACAATATCTATATGAGATAACCAACTTAACAAGAAAACTGAGAGAAGCTAAACATGTATTGTTTAATGAACAAGTTCAATTTTGTTCATCAAGACGCTCCTTTTTAGGTAAGAGCTCATGAAAGTTAGTATGACTCATAGTAAAAACATTATTACTTTCAATGATGTATTGAAGTACTTGGGGCTTAAAAATGAATGTTGATTGAACCATATTTTTACATGATTTCTCATGATTTATTTGGGATTTAAATTCATTTTATGAAGCATTATTGCATGATTAAGCATTAATTTTGGTTAGGAACAATTGTTTTGAATTAATGGTAATTAGGGGCAAAATGGTCAAAATTATTAATTATTTTGTACAATTGTTTCTTGGACTTTTAATGCTACTTATGCTTAATTTTTGCATTGTTGGTGTTGTGGAAGGAAATTGGAGATTTTAGAGGGTTAGAATTAATAATTTGAGGTTTGGGAAAAATTACAAAAACGGTCCCTAAAATTTCTGGAAATTATAAGTGAATTAGAAAAATATGGGAGGAAATTACAGACAAGGACTCAGGAGTTTTAGAACTTATATTTTGTCCCTACAAATATTTCAAACAATTACTCTTTTCAGATAGGTCCCTGGTCAAAGCCCATTTTGACCAGGGCCTTCATCTTCAAGAGAGGCAGGCTAGAAAAAAAACAGAGTGAAGGCCCAAAGTGGAGGAAGCCCAGAACGGATATCAGATGAGATAAGAAAAACCAACAAAAAAAGATGCCAAACATGGGTCCAAGCCCAAACCAGTTGAAAAGAAACAGAAACGGAGGGGATTCGACAAAGGGACGCAGCTGAGAATAAAAAGAAGGAACAGTGTTGCACAAGCAGAGCATCATCGGACGTCACCTACATCTTCTTTCCTCCTCTCTTCTTCATTGTGTGTCACCGGCGGTGAGCTTCTCCTCTTCACCATTGCCGCCGGCGGCACTCCCCCATTTCTTCCTCACCGTCGTCTCCACCATCATCATCCTCCATTTTTTCTGGTGAGCAGCTTCGGCCTTCCCTCTCTCAAGCAACTCACACCACCACCTTCACCGTGCCCCTCTTCTTCCTCGTCAGACAACCTTCACCACCAGCTCCGACAGGGTTGAGGCGGACAAAGGATAAGGGAAGTTGAGAGTTGGAGAGTCAAACCTCCCAAACACCAACGCCTTCCTCTATTCCAATCACCTCCGACCCTCATTTCCGGTTACCACTTTCTGCAAACATCCACTGTCTCTCATCCTCTGTTCTTAGTTTCCACAACCACAACACTACACTTCCCTCTCCACCATCGTTCTTCTCTATCCACCACTGTCATCTCTTTAGCACTATTCTATTTTCATTCCACCATCATCACCTCCAATAACCATCATCACCGAACCTCCTTCTTCTCCATACCACACCTCTGTTTCCAGCATCATTACAGGCATGACTCCCTCTATCCAAACCATGGAACTATCTGTTTTGCATAGAAATTTCAGCCCACTGTGCTTGATTGCTTTAGAGTTAATTGATTAATTTAATCAGTGGTTTACCTGGCTGGGATTGTGAAATTGTTTGTTGGGGTTGCAATGACGAGTTGTAGTGGCTAGATTTCAACTCTTGGTGGTAGAGGAGTTGGCTAGAGCTTCATGGCATATATAGGGGAGTTTTTCCATCATTCCATTAGTTTAGAATTATATATGTAAATTGTCTAGTTTTAGGAATTATTGTATATGATTCTGGAACTGAGATTAATGTTAATTGTCTCTATTGGTTTTATATTTGCGATTGAATTGGATTTTTATAGCTTGTGGGATTTTTATATATACATTTCCTTATTGATTCAAAGATATTGTGCTTTATACGTGTTATTGTTAGATGGTATAATTGAATTGAACCAATTGAGTGTCGTGTTATCGTATTCATATTAAGAGGAAACAAGTTATAGTTATCCATTTTAATCGCACTAAGTGGTTCCTAATAGTGCCTTAAGGGATAGTTACTAGCTGCGTTCACAAGAGTAACTATTAATTAAGAACACTAGACCCGAGCGATCATTTGGGGTTTTATTTTTAAGACTTAGAGAAAATTAACTCCCATAATCTTTTTGAGCAAGAATTGTCACTTCTTTATTACCAAGAGCATTCTTTATTCATATTTTCCACTCCATACCATTTTATTCACTTTTACTCATTCTCTATTTTCATAAGAAAAATACCAAAAACAATAGCTTAGCATTTAATTAATTTGTATTTTCTTTTAGATATTAATTTGAAAAATCCAAAATCCATTTCTCCTTGTTTTAGTGTATTTGCATGATAATTAGGTTATTTAGGTAGCTCAATAAAGGCTCCTCAAGAGAAAGACCCAAGTGTTACATTGTACTGCAATTCTTGGATTAAAAATATTTTGCATTTGACCCCAAGGCGTAAAGACACGATCTGATCAAATGTCTAGAGGTTTGTGAGTCCTCTGGACAAGCTTAACCCGTAGGAGAGGCCAAGTCCTTCACACTCTACACCCAACATTAGGGAAGGGTAAGAAATTCCATAAAAGAGATAGAAGGACGACCCTAAGTTCAAAGAAGGGTAAGAATCTCTCCCAGCAGAAGGCTAACCTAAGTGAGGTTAAATGATTTTCTTGCTAAAGGAACATCCATTTTGCAAAGAATTATTCCAAGTAAAGGGAACGCAAAAGGACATAAGTTCCATAAATCATGATGGTAGGGATTGAAATTCTTTTTTGAATGTTCTCTATTGCCAAATCTAAGCCAGAAGCTTAGTGTTGGTGGCAACATGGGGATTGAAGTGAAAGGCATAAGCACCTACAAGTCCACTTATGTAGTGGAACGACCTTAATTCTCTGTGATGTGCTTTATGTACTGGTTTAAATGAGATTAAGTTGTTGTCTCATGCCGTCAAGATTAAGGGTTCAACTGATTTAAACTTTCAGGATTTTGTGACATATATATAGTTCTAATTCAGTTTTCCTTTCATGAGATTTCTTTGAGTTGAGCATTGTTGGTGAATCTCTATGCTTAGTTGCTTTACCACCTTTTGTAATCTGACTTGATTATGTGTCATGCTAGACAAGGACATATGAATTACTACCAAAATTAGCATAATGAGGATTGCTAAGTTTAGTTTCCAATGTGAAAATGTCCTTGTGATAGTCTAGCAAGTAAAGCAACACAAAAAGATTTATAGTAAAGGAAAAATGACCGTATTTCCATTGCAATTATTCCACTATGATAAATTAGGTACTGAGTATGAGGGCAAGGCACAGAGCTTAATTCACAATATGATCGTACATGTTTAATTCCGCGTAAGTCTGAAGTTTAAATATTTTGGACTGTAAATTGATAAGTTGTGAAGTCAATTGAATAAATTAAATAATTTTTTTTAAATCCTATGTATGAACTAATCAAGGTTGTGAATGATCAAATGAACTCAATGATAGAAGAAAGATAGTTAGATAGCTAGTTATCTGATGCACTCCACCACCATATGGAGTTTGCTGAAAAGTGTAATGAAGCATTAAGAAAGAGTATTAAGGTTCACTTTTGGTGGATTAGTACACATATTTGTTTTTCATCAAGTGTGTGTGGTATTGAACTTAACCATGTGCCCTCTAAAGTGGTCATTTCTACACTATATGAACTATGGTCAAGTGCGAATTGGATTTGATTTTCCACAGATCATAAGAGTGCAAACCATAAGGGTCAGTTGCACATTCCCATTGTGATTGTAAGTGGGAGCTCATTAGAGTGACGTTTTCATTTTTTCATAAGTGAAAAGATGAGATTATGACTGACTTCATTTTTTCATAAATGAAAGATGGAATTATGAGTGAAAAGAACTTAAAGCTACCACATTTATTATGCATCAGTTTCTAAATAAGGGTGAAAATGATGACCATGTGTCTTTTTATGAGACACATAGACAAGACAGTAAAGAACCAGCCAGCGATTCTCAATCGTCTTTGTGAGTAGGAGCTTAAAAGGGTCAATTAAGAGACCTAAACAAGAGAAGTAGGAAGCTCTAATAAGAAGGAGTAATTGAGAAAGGCATTCATGGCTGCTCTAGAAGAAAGAGTCGTGTGCTGTACAAGATTCCTGCAAAGGTAAAATGGAAGAAAGCAATGGAAGTGATGATTCATTAAAAAAGGGTCATGGTTAAGAATTAGCAAATACTCATTTGATTGCAAAGGGGTGAGCATAACAAGAAGGCTTTTATCTTACCTGTTATGCATTTTAATCAAACTTATTCTGGCAACAGTTTACTGTTTAAATTTAGATATACATCAAGAGAATGTGAGACTTACACCTTTAAGTGGTGATATGGATAATGAAATCTATTTGCAATGACAATTAGTTTTCACTAAAAGTGGTATTTGAGGTTTCATATAGGGATAACTTCATTTGTTTTTGCAGAAATCCTTTTATGGATTGAAGCAATCATCAGATAGTAATGCATAAGGTTTCAAAAGAGTGATAACCTGATGTATTTTTCAAATGGTTGAAGAGAACCATTATTAAGTAATGTTTTGATATTATTCTTTTAAATGGATTATATACTATTGGTGAGAAATAGTTTGAACATAATAGTACACGTTAAAGAATGGTACTCATAAATTTTGAAAAGCATATAGGTGAAGCAATGCATATTCTTGGATTTGAGATCTAGTAAGATAGCTTAAGGAGAACCCAATCTGTAACAAGATAATTATATTAGGATATCCTTGAGCAATTTCTATATGAGTTAATGCAAACCCATAGATACCCCAGTGGCTTTAGTAATGATTTTTGAGTTTTGTTTTTTTGTCCCTGAACTAAATTAACATAGAAAATGGAAAAAGGTTTTCATGCAAACGCTATTGGTAGTCTTATGTACACAGTGATGTGTACAAGACCAGATATCTATTTTGTGATAAAATTTGTATGTTGTTACTAGTTTAACTATTGTGAGAGACATGGAATATCTTCACAAAAGGTCTTGAGATACTTTTTAGGGCATATAATGATCATGCGCATATTAATGTACTATGTTAATACATGTGGCTATATAGTTGATGATGTTTGGGAAAACATCTATGATTTGAAAGTGAGAATTTAAATATAGTGTTAATGTATTGTGAAAACACTACTTCCATTGCCTAACTAAAAGGCCCTAAGTATCATATCAAGACTGAACACAAAGATGTGACTCTTGTTAAAAATACTATAGCACATAACGTTGTTGTTGAACAACACATTTCTATGCAAAGTCCCCTAACTAAGCATTTGGCCAAGGAAATACATGAAGAGCATAATGAGTCATTTAGAGTTCATAGGAAGTGAAGTATAGATACTTCATTATGGTTTTATATGTGTATGTGAAAGTATACAATGTCTAGTATGTCGCACAGGTTGATGAGGTTGGCTCTCTCACACAAGCAACTACCTTTGACACTCTGAAGGTGTACAAAGATCAAACATATGTGTTCATCAGTAAAGCAGTAAGAGAACTGATATGGTAAAGAAGAAACACAACACTAAATGTTGCATCGACTTAGTAGTGCATTCAGTCAGGATGAGATCTAAAATTATAAATATGGATTGATTCATGGATACCCACATCCATGATACCTGTAGCCAGACAACAAATTCTTCAAATTAACGTCATGTGATTAAAGATGAAGAATTTTGGTTTAAATACTGTGCATGTCTAAACTTAAGTCTGTATAATGTTAATGGTAAGATTAAAATGACATATGCTCTATAGTATAAGAGTAACACCGGAGCATGCGATTCATACTGCATGTGCTAGAGAATCGCAAACGGGAAGCAAGTGAAAAGATCATTGCTTCATTGTTGTGTGAGTCCCGAAAAGGTTAACCCTTTCATGATGTCCTCTGACTTTGACAATATGATGGAGATATGTTTCAACTTTTGCTACTTTAGCATTTTTCCTATAATCATGATCAATACGATCTAAAGACATTATGTTAAGAAAGCGGTTGATTCATATTGAAATGCTATATGGACGAAAGAAAGATTACTTGGAATATACACACTTATTCTTGTGTCTGAGATCGGTCCCTCATGATGTTACTTGGATAATTTCATAAGTATAGATACTATGCATATGAGAAAGGTCATCTGAGTTTTATCTTGACTCAAGAGGGATTAGAGTGGGCATGAAGAAAGTGTATATGGGTTAAAATCTAGGACATCGGAGGCATTATATTAATATGATCAAGCTGCACTATAGGGTTGTTTTGTGTTGGTCTCTGTGAAAGGGATTCCTAATACAAGGCACCTAAATAGAGACATCATGCCCAAGCAGTTACGGCAGAGCAACTAGTATGACAGAAGAATGAAAGAGAGAGAGATATGACCCATAATATTTGATCCACCAAGTATGAGTGAGAGATGTTGGAATATGTCTGGTCCACCCTTGGTAGATCAGGCCTAAGCCCAATTCAGTTGGGGCTATTATAAAATTATAAAGAAGTATGGGTCCAATTAAAGAGTTTTATCCTTATGATTTGAATTTCAAATCATAATAACTCCCGTACGTAATATAAGGGGTTATTCTCACTTGGTGTATGCAAGTTGATAACACCACAAGAAAACTTCCAAAAACTCCTCTCTCCCTGGGTTCTCTTCTCCAATGGTGAATTTTCCATATAACGTGATTAAAGTCCGAATCGGTGCTCTGATCTCGTGTGGGTACTCAGTGAGTCAACGAATTCCAGGTACGCCCAAAAACCTACAGACAAAGCAAATATGCAGAGTGACCTTAACAATTTTATTGATGAGAATGACTCGGTGAATTTTTACATATATAAAGCATCTTACTAATACCCTAGGTCATTGTCAGTGATAAAATTTTTAAAGGAAAAAAATAGAAAGAGAATTTTAAAATTACAAAATCTCATATCAGATTTGTTATTAAAAATTGAAAATGGTATGTTTGGTACGTTGGAATTGATTTTGATAGAAATAGAAATGGATATACATATGGAAATAAATATGGATATGGATATGGATATGGATATGTATATGAAAATGAGATTTAAAAGTATGTTTGGTATGACTTAGAAATGAGACCTAATTTTTATATAAAAATACTAAAATACCCTCAATAAAAAAACCATCTACTACCAGAAAAAACAAAACTACCAATCGCCTTTTTGTGTCTTCCTTTCTCTAGACCAAGGACCAACTTCGAGTAGCCTTCAGCTTCAAGCAAATCTCACTACCTCCCCCACAATCGTTGCCGAATCCTACCCAGATCCTTGTCATCGTCATCGTGCAAGAAAGAGGTTGATGGAGGAGGCCACCATCGTCGCCATTATCGTTGTGCACCTAGTCATCAGAGAAGAGAAGAGTAGACGAAGATGATGATCAAACAAAGAGAGGCCAGATCAGGCAAAGAAGAGGAGGAGAGTTGCCGTCGCTATCGTCGCTAGTGAGGGAGAGTTGTCGTTGTCGTCTTCATTTGATCTGGTGAGGGAGAGTCGGCAAGCCGATGCTAAAGGATGCCACCGTCGCTGGTGGAGGGGTGAGAGCTACAGTTGCCGGTGAGGGAAAAGAAGTCGCCGTCGTCGCCGGTGAGTAAGCAGAGGTTGACGGCGAGTGAGGAGACTGAAGGAAAGAGGAGGGTAATGATGGAAATGTGGGGGTGGAATTACAAAACTTGGCTTTTTAGATGGAAGCTATTTTGATAGAATTGGATGATTTGGGTTCTATATGGAATTGGAATTGAGCCCCAATTCCATTGTACTAAACAAAACCTCTTCATGGAATTGAGTCCCAATTTGATTTCCACCACTCTCAATTCCATCGTATCAAACAAACCATAAGGGTCTATTTGGTATGAGGGATTTAGAGGGAAAGGGAGGGGAGGGAAAATTTTTATGAGTTAAATTTAAGAAAATTGGAAAAGTGGGATTATAAAATTTTAATATAAATAATATGTAAGATTAAAGAGTAAGAATACTTAATTAAAAACTTCATACTCCATGTCTTTCATTTTTTAAAATCCATCTCAAAAAAAATTTCCCTTCGCCCACTTTCTCTCCCCTCCCTTCATACCAAACAAGCCCTAAGGAAATGACGAACTTAATAAGCAATTCACAAATTATTTTTAGGAAATTCCTTATTTAGAATTTTACAATTTCAAAATTCTTTTTTTGTATTTTTCTCAATTTTTAATAGGTGCTTTTTTCTAATTTTCTCAATAAACTGTTATGGAATTTACATTTTTGTACTTGGATTCGGTTTTTTTTTTTTTTTTGCCAAACTTGGATTCGTATTTTAATTGCTTATACCTGCCATTATTGCATTGTTAGCTAGCTGCACCAACCATCTGGCAATAATGTGATGGAAATTGTCCACCCACAGTGATTCTATAACTTCCCATTCTATGAATGTGAAAGTGAATAAACACCATACAGTCCTTTTTCTATTTAGATTGATTTGGACTCGATAGAACTTACAACTCTGATTTTAATTTATATTTATTGTTGATTATTAATTAATATTACTTCATCAATACGTTTTATCACTGGCCAGAAAAAAAAAATCAATACGTTTTATCGCGAAAACAATTTACACCATATTTACGTAGTTTAATTATAAATTCGTTCATCAACTTTGTTTTTAGCTTTGTAAAGTTGTGACCTTAATATCCCCGCCTCCCCCAAAACCAAATTTTAAATGCAAAATGTTCATCCTCTTTATTTATTTGTATTTAAACTCTTTTTTAATTTGATCATATATAATTTTATGTAGTACATGCAGTGCCCGGTTAGAATTTTAGTTGATGTTTAGATCAATCTAGAAAAATAACTAAAATTGAGACCTTGCTAGTTGAAAATCTAAATTGGTTTAAGCCTTAAAATAGGCATTTGAGAAGTTAGGCAAGGACAGGGATTTAGTGTGGGGTTTGTTTATTAAATTTCACCAAAACCTTGACTTTAATAATTTTCAAATTATAACCATGTGAATGTGATGATACAATCTTATTCCACGTGAATGTCATTTTTAGCATCGTGTATGATGATTTATTTAGGATACTTGAGAAATAATGGCAAAAAGAAAAAACACTGCTCATCAATAAATAAGATATTATTTTGACATAATATGATTTTAAAATAATAGCTTAAGTATTTAAATACAGTGCTGTTTGTTTTATTTCATGATGTTTGAAATTTATTGAACATTGCCTCTTCAACTAGATTGAGAAAAGAATTTCTGTTATTCCCACCAACAGGTGAAAGCAGTCCTATCATTTTTTTTTTCTTTTATATGAAACTACTGTTACACAACAAGAAAGATTGAAATGGTATAATATAATATCAGTTTTATAAAAAGAGTAACTGGAAAATGAATATAAAAGCAAATTAATACTCCATCCGGTCCTAATTATAGGACATATTTACCTAACTTTGGAGAAATTAAGAATAGTAGTTAAATTAGTTAATCTTATTTATTTTTCTAAAATGCCCTTATTTAATACATACAAGAAATTATGATTTGTTCATGTTGATCACTTGCTTTGATGTAAAGCAAGTGATCTTGCCTGTCATTAAAATGGAGTTATGCCGGTTTGATTCGAGTGGAATTAAAGAAAAGGAAAGTTATAATTTTTAAAAATAGAGATGATGACGTTGATAGTGTTAAATTAATTTTCTTACCTTTTATTCTTATAAAATAAAAGAAACAGTGGAATTGAAGTAGTAGAATTGGAGTGTATGTGACATTAATAAATTGTAAGTATTACTTACTTTATAGAATACATAGGTGTATTTTAAAATTATTATTGTGTTTCATTATTATTGAGAAAGTATCCATGGGGGTATTTTGGGAAGAAATTAACAAAAATTAAAACTTTATCCTATAATTAGGATTAAGATCAATTCTCAAATATTATCCTATAATTAAAATCAGAGAGAATATCATTTTCCAAGATTTCATTGCTATCATAATAGATTAATAGATGGAAGCCTATATATTGTTGGCAAAAAAGAAAAAAAGGAAGCCTATATATTGAACAAATTCTTCTCACGTATAATGTCATGGACACGTGGCTCAAAGATGCAGCGAAAAAGTTGTACAACTTGAGTACGTAATCTAATGTAACATCCTCAATAAGATACGAAAACAGATAGGGATCAGAAGAGTACAATTTTTCAGGTTAAAAAAAAAAGAAAAAAAAAAAGAAGAGTGCAATTTCATCCATACGAGGCTCAGAATTTCATATTGTTGTAATATATTAGCCCAAACTTTGGTGGATTAGAACTTAAGCTTGAATTAAAAGGGTTGTTATGTAAATATGAAGCGACATGAATTCATAAACAGAGATATGCCAATACGCATGGTTTAAAGGTCATGTTTATTGTCATATAATCATATGTTTAAGAGTTATATATATTTTTAGGTGATAATACGTACATTATATATAAAATGTGGGATTAATAGAATAATGAGTTTGAATATTTCACGTACAAAATAATACTCTCATCCTCTTGAAAGGTTTCCTATAAGGGTGATCTCTTCTCTTCTTCTCTATTATGAATTTGCGGCGTAACTTTATTAAGGTCCACACTGATGCTCCAGTTTTTATGTGGATACTTCAGTAAGTAAGTAAAATTTTAAGTATGTTCAAAATTCTTACATGTCAAGAAAAATTATATGTTTTTTCCATATAGATTATATTATCCATTCATGTTTTTTTCACCCCTAAATGTTCAATCATATACAAACATGAGTATATTCCAATTATCATAATCTGAGTAAAATAGAAGGAGGTGTTTGGACTTAAAGTAAGGGACTTAATATTTATTTGGGATAATTTATTTTTTATTTATAAATATTTTTTATATAAATTGAGATAAAATTTCTCTCACATACTTATTTCATATATCATAGATCAAGATTTTAAAACATTTATAAGTTAAAATTAAACTATTCCAATGAAAATAAGCTTTTTAAATTCACACCCCTTGAACCAAATATAACATACTCTAGAGAAAACGTAAAGATATCAGGCACCGAAATAAGGTCGGCGGTCAAGGATGGGGTGGGCCCATATCTCCTATCGTCAAGTATGGGGTGGGTCCACGTCTCCTATTTACTCCTCAATTAATAGAGGTGGCCGACGGATCCTCAATTTATGTTTCGTGTGAGATTTGATGAGCTCATATTTATAATTATCCCTGTCGCAACAAGAAGGAAAGAAAGAAAATTACAGAACTTAAAAATATAATTTTGTGAAAAAACGCTTTATTATTCATAGTTTGGAAAGAACTTGCTTTCAAATAAATTTTAATACTGGAAAAGTATTGATATTTGATTGATCCCTTTAAACGTGAAATCTCATCACGTGAACCCCGGCACCACAAGCGGTAAAAATGGGTAAAAATTTCAAATAAATAAAAGGGAAAATTCCAAAAAACTACACTCAAAATATACAAAGGACAAATCAGTACAACGAAATTCAGAAATAACAAATCAGGCGGGTGTCAGAAAAATGAGGAATCTGTCCTTTTGAAATTTCGGCCAAATTACGAAAATGCCCTTCAGCCCTCAGTCGCAATAACAACATCGGAGTTGTTAATGGCGAATCATGAGGTGTTAATGGCGAGGTGAGTGTTGTTATTGGCCCTGAAACTTGTGAAGTGTTAATACCGAATCCGAAGGTGTTAATTCCGATGATCATGTTGTTATTGCGACTGAGGGCTGAAGGGCATTTTCGTAATTTGGCCGAAATTTCAAAAGGACAGATTCCTCCTTTTTCTGACACCCGCCTGATTTGTCATTTCTGAATTTCGTTGTACTGATTTGTCCTTTGTATATTTTGAGTGTAGTTTTTTAGAATTTTCCCTAAATAAAATATATATTTTTTTATTAAAGACCATTTTTATGAGAGATAATATTTCTTACAAAAAGGACTGGAGAGGCATCATTGAGAGGGAATGTTCAAGGCAACTTCTCATATGCTTACTTCATACTTCACTAGTTTTATTTATAATTTTATTTATAAGTTGATTTTGATTAAAAATTATTAACTTTAACTAAAAAGTTAACAAAATCTCAACTTTACCCCTCTACTCTTTAGATCATACTTCCTCCTATCGTGCTTGTAAGATCCTAAATTTTGAATTTGTTTGATACTTTTTAGAATATCCGGTTTTGAGCTGTTTGCATATTAAATGAATTTTCCTAATCTTAATTCTAATTAATTCTGTTATTTTTTCTCATCTTTTTCTTATATATTTCCTTTCATCTTTTTTGTTGTTATTATTTCTCTCTTTTGTTTGCCCCGTTGTGCTTAGAACAAAGTTAATTTCTTATGTCTTTATTATTTTTACTAATTTTAATTGGTTTTTAAAACTGTGTAATTTAGTTAAAATAATCTCATAAAAAATACAAGAGGGAGTGCCTTATTAGAAAAAAAGTCCACACGGTACACAGTTCTTTCTGCGTTCTTTTTTATAAGAAACGTTTAACTGATAGTATTTTTTACATCACTTATTTTTTAGTAATAAGTCTTTATTATGTAAGTCAAGATAAAACCCCTCTCATATGTATATCTCGTATACCATAAATCACGATTTATAAGAACATATAAATAAAAAATAAACTATCACAAACGAGCATTGAATCTCACAGTTTAAAGTGTCAGTTAATAACAATAAAAGTATCAAAATTATAACCCTTTTTGACTAAAATACCTTTATTTATGATGATAGGAATTAATAGAGAGAATGAGAAAATTATTATATTAAGGAGGATTATTGAAGAGAGAGAATAAAAATAAATATGATCCAAATAATAGGTCTTTCAGGATGTTAAAAATTTATTATATTGATATTAAATAAGTGTAATTAAATAAAGGTAAAATAGAAAAAATAAAAAATAAAATATTCTCTGAATGTTTCTTATAAAAAGAAATATGATATATATGACAATTACTTTATATAAAAAAAAATAGAGAATAATAAACTAAGATTAAAATTATACATTTATATTCAAAATTTAATAAGATGACTCGTAAATAAATAGGGCTAAAATATTCTTTCTCCCCCTCCTTTGTAAATAAGACGATTGTAACATCACTGCCAAAACTTAATCTAAACACGCGGTAAAAAGAAAGGCAATCATTCATGAACTAGACTTCATAAATTTCTGGTGAGGCTATCAAATTAACGAGCAATGAATTCTTTTCTATAATAAATGGCTTAAAAATCAACCTTTTTTCCCTCCTCCCAAATATCTTCCGATCTTCCTTTTTTACCCTGTGGGGCGATTTTGCCTTATGGGCCGGTTTGGATTTAAGAGAAGGTTAGAAAGGAAAGGAAAAGAATGGAAAATATTATGTGATATAGGTGTTTGATTTGTATTGAAAAAAGAAAATAAATTGATAGAAAAATTTTTATTTAGTTTAAAAAAAATAAAATAGAAAAACATTAGAGTAAAAAAATTATTTAAATGGCCATAAGACCTATTCTTCTTTTGATATCATCCAAGTTCACATTAAAAAAACTTTTTAGTCTCTAGACTTTTTTCTCTCCATTTAAAAATTGATTTTTACTAATTTTGGTAAGAACCTATTTTTAATTATATGATTGAAAATTAATGGACTCAGAAAAATATTTTCCACAGAAATGACAAACCAAACTGCGGCGGCAAGCAGAAAAATCCAATTTTCCCCCTTTTCCTCCACATATTTTACCGGAGCCAAACGGCCCTAATTTCCACTGACAAAGTCTCACGCGCTGCGAAGTCGTGTACGAAATTGAGCGCGAAGGGGATGGACCCGACAGATGAGTCAGTGCCAGGTAGACAGGTATACGGCGGAATTACGTGACTAGAACTGTATCTGACTCCATGTAAGAAAATTCAGAAAGCGAATCCCCGCCCCGTAGCACGATTTCTGATGAACATGGCTTCACCTCATTGCGCAGTCTATTCATTTTTTTTTTAAACTTCATCTCCTTCGTTTCAAGAAAAAAAGGAAAAGCATGATTCTCATATGTTTGTTTTTGTTTGAGTTTGGCGAATATATGAATCTCGTTCATGTGAGTAGAACGAGAATGACTTGCAGATGCAACTTTCATTTTCAACCACCGTAAATGGCTCTCCTTCGTAATTCCACCCCAACATTAGGGCCCATTCACCAACCGATCCACCACTAGTCTCTCTCTTCTTCTCACTATATAAGCTACACCCTACAATATTTCCTTCCTTCTTCTCCTCCATCATCATATATCGCTCTTTCCAATCTCCTGTAATTTAATATATTCCGTTTGCCTTCTCTTATTTTCTCCTCCAATCTCTCCTCTTCACGTGCCAATCCGGGGTTCTTCAGGTTTGTGTGTCTTAGAATCGGCATTTTGTTTTAGTTTATGTTCTTCTATGATGATTACTGTGCATTGGCTGATCGAATCGGGAGTTTTAATCTGTGTGTTTCTCTTCTGGTTCCCTTCTTCTTGTGGATCTGGGCGTGGTTGTTAACATTGCTCTTAAATGCGCCCATTCCATGTCTGGTTTATGTGTATCAGCTGGAGTGTGCAATGATGTAGTGCGTGCTCGGAGTTCACTTTTTTTGGTTCTTGTTCTGAGTGGAACATGCTTCTTGTATTGTCGGTGTTTAATTTGTCGTGTGAAATACTCATTCACCTGGTGCGTGGGACTAGAGGCACTGTCTGGAAAACATACGTTGGAACTTGGAAGGATTCTTAGTTCTCACGCATGAAATGTAACACCTCATCTCAAGGCTGCAAACGTTAGACCCAGGACTTATGATGTAGTAGTGCTTACATCCCTGTTAGCCTATAGATCAAACTAGAGAAAAAGTAAAGTGTATAATAACTTGTGTCGGTTCCATGGTGAGAAAATGGTATTTGGAGTATGGTGTCCAGGGTTCCAATGCTGATACCATCGCATTGATGGGTTGTTTAAGTGTAGTTATAGGTTATTTGGGGAGGCATAAAAAAGAGTTGCGGAAAGGAGTGAACTCAAAAAATCAAAGGTTTTCTTGGTGTGGCTTCAGAAATCGATCACCTATATCTAACCAGAGTTTAAGATCATGTGTGATCTGAGAACCATCCCTCCTAGCGATCACTGAGCCCAGAACGGGTGTTCCATAATGCGTCTCAGTCTGCAAAAACAGTGCATCCATATCACTGAGGCCAAGAAAGTGAGAAACAGCCTGCCGCTGTGAGCCAAACTATTCAATGTGAGATCTGGACCTCGACCCCGCGCAGCACTAGCTTGAACTTAAAAACTATACTTACATTTTAGAGTGAAATAATTGTCTTTATACTAAAAACAACATCTCAATCCGCTGGCTGTTAAATTGAAGCGCTTTTAAATGGCAGCAACATGCATACACTTCGTTTTGTCTGGTTTTGATCCATAATATGTTGGCACTTATACTTTACCATCAAAATATTTGTGTTATTGATCTTGACTGTTCTCTTTGTATTGATTGACCATTACTGATCCAGGTCTTTCCCAATAAAATATAAATCTGCTACATATCTAATGGAGTCATCATCTGGGGTTCATTTTTCTGGATTTCACATGAATGGTTCAGCACAGAGGAATCCTGGAGCAGAGCAACCTACAACTTCAGCTACTGACATGTATACACAACCTTTTGTCATAGGTGTGTTTTCCGTGCAGCAAGCCGCCAATGTAATTTTAAGGGTCAGGGGACTTAATGTTGGTTCACTTACTTTGTTTAATGTTTTTTTCAAACTCATGAGTATAGGCTTAAAAAACTCCTGATGATCTGATTGCTATAAACTGAAAAGCACAAAGCATTAAAATAATTTTGTTCTAAGTAGTTGCAAAGAAAAAATGACCCAACCATAATTCATATTTGCTGAGAAAAAGCACAGTTATCTTGCTGACGACTTGCAAATTAACATGAAGTGAAAATTAGCATTCTATGTTCTAGTCTAAACTGTCATCTTAATAACAGCTTACCTATTTCTTCTGGCTTTCAAAGTGGTGTGGACTTGTTTATGAATATTAGCGCTGCTGGCATTGGTGTTTTCTGTAATTCAGAGTTTGAAATATTATTTTTCCAAAAATAAGATATCTTACTTTGGAATAAGCTTAAATATGATATTTTCTACTTTTTAGGTGTTGCTGGGGGAGCTGCATCAGGGAAGACTACAGTTTGTGATATGATTATTCAGCAGCTTCATGACCAACGAGTTGTACTTGTTACTCAGGTAATGAATTCTTTGTGAATATTCTTTATTAGCAATCAAGTTCAGAACTTAGTGAGATTTAATATTGGTAACTCTATTGATCGTTGAGGGCAATAATATTCAGAAAGAACTTGATAGACTCAATCTTTCCTAACACAAATATTATTGTTTTACTCACTCTAATCTTTTCCCTAATTACTTTAATCATATTATTGATAAGTGTAATTGGGTAGTTGCAGCGTTTAATTATGACTACCTATTTATTCAAGGAACAAGAACAATTAACATCACCTCCTAACTCACTAATATTAATCCCACACAACAAGTACTCCCCCTCAAAAAATAGTAGTCCTCAAGGATTGGCAGTAGTGGCTGAAGTAGGAAAAATCAATGAATTATTGTGGTGCAACAAGTAGTAACCCTTAAGTTATATCTTGAATATTTCTATTGAATGAGGATTTATCATTTTCAAAATGTGGGCTGATGTTGCTTATTATACTTATAATTGAATTTTTACCATGATATGAGTTAATAATGTTACAGGATTCTTTTTATCATAATTTGACTGAAGAGGAACTTACAGGAGTCCAAGATTACAACTTTGACCATCCTGGTCAGTAATCTTCTATTCCTTAGTCTATCATTATTTGCTACTTTCTTGAGTTTTTTAAGTAATTGCATTATGTTGATGGAAATTTTATTTGGTTTAATGTATGTTTATATAACAAAACAAATTACGTATAGGATAATTGAAATTAATCTAGAATGTCACTGTGTAGTGATGATTTTCTATTTCCAAGATTTGGTCATAGAGTTCTTTCATGATTAGATTTTGGGTCTTTACTTTGCACTAAGTGTACATACTTAAATACTGCATTGTGACTTCCATTTGGTTTTATGTATATTTATGAATAAGAATCTAAGCTTGATGCTATATTGGGGTCTGCCGCTGTTGACAGAGAGTACCATAACAAATTAATGCACCTCCATATTGTTATATTCTAAAGAAGAAAATATGAAAAGGTAAATTAAATAATTTACTAAATAACCAAACTAGAAATGATGTGCTTTTATTCCTAACATTTACAAGAGCAGCATTGATCTTTCTCTAATAGGAGAGGATGCAGGAACAAAAGTTCTTTCACACATGTTCAAGCCCATCTATGTTCCTATACTTTGACTAGCATTTTGCATTTAGGGATTGAACCGTCATTTTTCTTTGCAGTTGAAATGAGAGATAGTTCGCTCTATAAAGCAAAAATCAAAGATAAAGTTCTTTGTCCTCTTAAGTAAGATTGCATCTAGAAAAATTAGTAACATTACCTAAGTCCATGTGCTAGTAATAGTGTAATACACTTGATATTTGATAGACTCAGTTTGACGAGACTGATAAATTATATTTCACTTTCAGCAGTGCATATTTGAATGATTGTGATGTGTAGAGGTAGAAATAATGAGGGAAGAACGAATGAGGGTAGAAAGAATGAGGGAAGAAGTGGAGGGAGAAAGGGAAAGAAGAGGAGAAAGAGAAGAGAAAGAGGGAATGGGAGATGCAAAGGACTAGGCTGAATAGTGCTCTGTATATTTCGCAATAGGCATAACATCTGAGTTACAGTTTCATCCCTCCTTTATATAGGTTTAATCCCCCAACGGTTAGTTTCTTATTACAGCCGTTTGTGCCTCCTGGTTTAATAACTACCTAATCCTATACTAATTACAATCATACATCGGATTCCTCTGTTACTTTTCTAAGTCCTGGCATTATTTCTAAAGCAAAATTGCTTAAATTATCAGATGCTTTTGATACTGAGGAATTATTACGGGTTATGGAAAAGTTAAGGCGTGGACAAGCTGTAGATATTCCAAACTATGACTCAAAGAGTTACAAGAGTGATGTGCTTCCAGCAAGAAGGGTATGTCTCTGAACTTCCATTTTTGCCGTGCAGTTTTGCCCTCCTTCTCTTCACCTTCTTGAATTGTAGCTGGCTGTCTACTTTTGACCTGTATGTATCATCCCTATGGAATCATGTTTTTGGCATGATGATGAATGAACTGCTGAGACTTGACATGTTTCCTAATTTGATTTGACTTTGTTATATGCATGAAAGGAAAATCTTTTCTCTGCTTTTACTTCTACCCTTGAGAAAGTCCTTTTCGTTGGCAATTTTGTTGCAGGAGTGTCCCACTGTTTTTCTTGTTGGGATTTGGCTGACTAATTATTGCTAAATCATGCAGTGCATTCACCAACATAGGGCAAAGTTTTATCGAAATAGAATTTCGGTTATTGTTTTGCGATTTTATGTTACATAATATTTTTGCAGGTGAATCCTTCAGATGTTATAATTTTAGAAGGAATTCTTATTTTCCATGATCCACATGTTCGGGAGCTGATGAATATGAAGATATTTGTCGACACAGGTCCTTTATTGCTACTATTCCTATTTAACCAGTAGAATTTATGATATCTTGCATTTCTTCTGTAGATATATCATAATATGTAGGTTAGCTCATGTATACTAATTTCATTATATCTGACATATAAAATGAAGTTGTTTCCAAACTGGCATATTTTGTTGTGTTAGGATGTCCCTTCTCATTGTATAATGTTTGGTGCAGATGCTGATGTACGTTTGGCTAGGAGAATTAGGCGTGATACTTGTGAGAAGGCTCGGGATATTGGCTTAGTGCTTGATCAGGTACTAAATATCGTTTGTTGAACCAGTTGTACTGCCATGAACGTATTTTGGTCATCTGTTGCTCCTCGTTTTCTATTTTTTTCAATGTTGATTATGTTTCCTGACTTGTAAGATTTTGTAAATGTACGCAAGTCAGTGTCTTGCTGTGGATCAGTTTCAGTGCAAGCTTCTTTACTAGAAGGCAATCCCTTGTTGTATTTTCTTATGGAATTAAAGCCTTATGGATGGAGTTTTTGCTATTAAAATACTTGTCAACCTTATATATTCTTTACAAACTAGTGATGCTTTCTTCAATTTGACCAAATTTGATGGCTAACGTTTTTATTATATCTGGTGCAGTATTCTAAATTTGTAAAGCCGGCTTTTGATGACTTTATTCTTCCAACAAAGAAATATGCTGATATCATTATACCGCGCGGAGGAGATAATCATGTAGCCATTGATTTGATCGTACAGCATATCCGAACGAAGCTTGGTCAGCATGATTTGTGTAAAATATATCCTAATTTATATGTCATTCAAACAACTTTTCAGGTACCTCAGTCTTGCTATTTGTTGACATTTTAATCATTCCACCCCACTTTTCCTATAGCTCCAAACTCTTTTCATCACAAAGGTTGAATCACCATGGTAATTTCTACTATGCAGATAAGGGGTATGCACACCCTGATACGTGATTCTCAGACAACGAAACATGATTTTGTGTTTTATGCTGACCGTTTGATTCGTTTGGTATGTATACAGGTTCATTTGTTGTTTTCTCAATTTTGTGGTGGCGTGACATTTTCTTTACAGACAATTAGTCACAATTCCTGCACTTGACCAGGTTGTTGAACATGGCCTGGGGCATCTTCCATTTACAGAAAAGCAAGTAATAACTCCAACTGGTAAGTTGTTCTTTTCAATGCTTGCTTGTAAAGGTGTTATTTGCTATTTTCCATGCTTTGTTCAATGCATCCGAAGTGTTAGATGAATAAATGTGCTGAATACTGTTCGGCCAAAAAAATGAGTGCTGAATACTGTAATGTGTGTTGTCTGTGGCCTAGCGGCGCATCATTCTCCCCTTTTACTGTTGGTTGTGTTGGATGTACATGAAGGTTTATTGCTGATCAATTGCTGGCATGCTGGCCTTTTATGATGAAAACTGATACTTTTCATTAAACATGTAACTGCAGAGTCTGTATATACTGGCGTGGACTTTTGCAAGAGGTTATGTGGTGTCTCTGTTATCAGGAGGTACAAGTCTCTAGGCCAAAGTTGACATCACCGGGGCATCGGATTTTCAGATGTTGTCTTCATTGCTTCCAATTCTGAAGAATAAATTTAAAGATATCCTCATAGTTGTCCCAAAAAATCTGAATAAACAAAACGAATGATCCTTGACAATTTGGGTTTCCAAGTAACAAATTGCACAATCGAACATAAGATCATATTCAATTTTCTTTTTAATAACCACTTTCTGTTCTAACGTTATTATCCAATGCTGATTTAATTTTAGTGGAGAGAGTATGGAAAATGCTTTACGTGCATGCTGTAAAGGTATCAAGATTGGTAAAATTCTTATTCATAGGGAAGGCGACAATGGACAACAGGTTGGTGCACTTGCACGCGTACTCGATGCATGTGTCTTTAATTTCATAATCACTGATATATTATCCTTTGATTATTGGATAGCTAATATATGAGAAGTTGCCTAACGATATATCAGATAGACATGTGCTGCTATTGGATCCTATCCTAGGAACAGGTTTGTCATTCTCATTGCATGTCATGGTTTGTTCTTACCACTACCCTGGTACTTAATATAAGATTTCGTTCGTAGTGCAATTCTGCAACTAAGTTTTAGAACTCTGCATACTTGGTTGGTTCTTCTCCATTTGCATAAACTTTCAAATATTTGCTTCTTTAGGTAATTCTGCTGTTCAAGCAATTTCTTTGCTTCTCAGAAAGGGTGTACCAGAATCCAACATTATATTCCTCAACCTCATATCAGTAAGTAACTGAGTCATAATTAATCTATTTCTCTCACTGTATTTTGTTTGTTTTTTAAAAATATCTCTCCGGCCTCTCTGGTGGCCCTAAATGCAATTTGCTCACATGTTCTTCTCATGTTGGCAGGCACCTCAAGGTGTGCATGTGGTCTGCAAGAGATTTCCCAGAATTAAAATAGTGACATCCGAGATTGATTTTGGTTTGAATGAAGATTATCGTGTTGTACCTGGCATGGGTGAGTTTGGGGACCGTTATTTTGGAACAGATGAGGACGACGACCAACATGTGGTGGCTCCTTTACAAGAGTGACCCTCAAGTGCAAAGTACACAGGAAATTTTGGATGATTGATGCTCTGAATTTAAGTCAATTTTGACTCATGTTTATTGAGATTTCTCCAACAGTTGCTTCCCACCAAGATCTACATGTCCTGTGGATCCGGACGCTATATATAGAAATCAATTTATATTTTCTTAATTTAATCTTGTTTTGGTTTGAGTTAAGAGCTCAAGGTTGCTTTGAATATCCAAAGAGTATGTGGCATGGCATTTGGGTTCTGCCTAATGAAGGAGAAATTTTGAGGTACTCCTTTAGTACCATGTCATTAGTGCTCTGTCCAATGCAAATGTCATTCGTAACGTGGCTTTAGGAGCCCCTAAAAATTTCCCACTAACGTAAAAAATTTGGGCCTTATCACATGATACTCTGAGGATATACAAGAATTTGGAAAAATGACATTGAAGGACCTTTTAAGAATATTAATGGAAGGAAAGAATCTTGTAGTTTTGGAAAAGAATCATGGTTTTTTCAACGCTCATCTTTTCTCATCCTTTACATTATAAGTAGTTTTTTTTTTCAATGGTTATTTTATGCTTTTCAAGTTCTCAACAAAAGAATAAGCTGGAAGATGAATGATTAAAAATTACTCTTTATGTCTTTAATATAAGATATAGTTATATAATTTAATTAGATTAAGGAAATTAGTTGAGTTAGTTAATATGACATGCATATATATATATATATTTTGGTTGCCCACCCGGTTCATTGGAGTTTTGCCCCAACTACATCCGGATCCGACCCTCATTGCGCACCTGGCTATAGTGGGAGAGTCTCCCAATGGGAATTTTTTGCATACATAAGGCTCAAATCCAAGACCTTGCTCAAGCAGAATCAAGCCATTTACCACTTGGACCAACTCCCATTGGTTATGACATGCATATTCGAAAACATCATACTTATCTTCTTTAATTCTCTCATTCATTCTCCTCCTTGATTATTATTGATGGAGCATCAATAAAAGTAAATTAGTAAAATATTGATAAATATGAAAGTTTTGTCTTATATTTATGATCAATATTAACTTCTTAAATATGTTTTATATTAAAGATCAGAGAAGTAACTCAAAACAAATTTTAAACGCAGCTATGAATAATTATCAAATAACAGTTTGTATGTGAATAATTATCAAATAACATCATATTGCACCAAAATGCCAAAAAGCAAGAATAATACCACTTTGATTGAGAAGGAAGATGATAAAAAAAAAAGTAAATGAAATGCGAGGGGGAAATTAAGAGAATCCAAATTCCAACCATATCACTGGTTGGTACTATTAGTCGAGGTAATAAGCGACTTCACTCCTATAAAAAAAAATATAAGTTTGAATCATGATAATGGTTTTTCTTAAAAAAGATAAAAACTTTTTACATTCTAAGTGTGTGTTTGGATTAGCTTTTTTAATAGCTTTTACAACTTACGAGGTAAATATGTAAGAGGAGTTTTATCTGGGATTACGTAAACCATGATTTGAAACCATGGTTAGGAATGTTGTCAAACACACTAATCAATGAATTTGATTTTGTTTGTCTTGTTTTTGGTGGAGAAGGAAGATGCAATCCAATGGGCCATGTAGTCCGAACAAATAGAGTTTGGGCCTATTACAACTGTCTTGAGGCAAAAAGTCAAAAGCTGATCACGACATCTTGTCCCAAAAAAAGAGCTGATCACGAAATCAACCCAAAAAAAAAAAAACGCAGCAGCAGAAAGAATCGTATCGCGCCAAGGACTGACCAGTGACCAGGATTGACCACCTTGGCGAACCGTCCCCGACACAAGGAAAGATTGCATGAACATGGCAAGTTTCGCGGGTAAAATTGGCTTCAAAATCTCACCACAGCTTCAATGCCGCGTATATTCGATTCCCTGGTGAGAACTCGGTCACTTCCAAATTTTATTTGCTCTTGGTTTGGCTGCTGAGAAAGATGGGTTTGGGAGGGGACCTAAGAGCAGAAAAAACCTTTGGGTGTTTGATTGCTGTCCATATTAACATAGCTCAAACTTGGTTTCCTACTTGTAGCACTGTGTTAATTTGAAGGTGGCTCCCTTATTCGTTTCTATTTACTTAATCTCTTACAGAAAAAGTTTCTGCTCTGAATCATTTTGGGTATGATTCGTATCTTTGTGTTTTTCCCCTATTAAAAATAGGGCAATATGGAAGAAGCAGGTTACATGCTTGAAGATCAGACACCATAGTTCTTCGGCTCCAGTTAGGTACACTCCTAAGACATCCACCAAAGTGAAACTATCTGAAACTTCTCCGCAAGTGAAAAATTTGGAAAAAAGTAACTACTTTAGCCGAGCTGATGCAAGCGAATCAGAGATCAATGGCAAAGTATCTGATCGTGGAAAATTTTCTCAGCGTGAAGTATCCCAAATTCAGAATGAAATGCAGAATGACTTGATGTTTGGTGACATGGGGCATGGTAAATTGCTTTCTAACATCCTTCAGTATTATAACATTTGTAATTTGAGGTCACGATTTCAGATATATTTATGCTTTTGGATCACGCAATGCATGGGAACCATGTTTGCCAAATTAAGCAGGATAGTTAAGTGGAAAACCCATATGATTTTAAGATTTGTGTTAACAAAATCATTCTTTTGCAAGATGACAATTTTATCATTGTGCGGGGTGGCTAAAAACTGTAGCACCAGCGTGCTTTTGATGAACCTAATCTTTTAAGTTCAATTTAGTTTGTTTAGAAATGGTGTTGTCGGTAGGGTTCAGTTCGTGATCGTGATATTATTACTTGTCTTCCTTCTGTGACTCCTGTTTCCTTTTTGTAATGACTCCTCGCTTGTCGTTTTCATTGAAAAGAAAAAAAAAAATGAATGTGCTAAATTCGTAGATGAGTTGAGAGAAATGGGGCAGGAAAGGACTAAAAGAGTTATGTTATCTTAATCTACAGTTAATGTTCTTTCTCTAGCTCTAAACTTACCATATGCACAAGTTTGTATCACTTGCCAACTAAGATTATGGATATATGTTGCCCTGTTATATTCCATATTAGTCCGAAGTACTATTTTGTAGCTTCTTCATATCAAATTGTTATAAAGGCATACTGGTGCAGAATTGAGTAGTATGTTTAAAATTGTTATTGTATCACTGGATCAGAATAGTGAAGTTAACCTCAACATTTTAAACGTTCATTGTAGGTTGTGAACAGATGGAAGAAGTTGACGAGGTTGCTGAGGAGTTGACAATTCATCAAGCAAGCAAATCTAGTGAACAAGATTTATTACAAATTAACAAATGTACTGTTGTTGAGGAATCAGCAATTAAATTACTTGCCATGAGGTTGGTTTCTTTTCCTCATAAATTGTTTAATGCTGGATTATTTTTATCCTATATATATCATGATAAACCATTGGGGATTTTTTGAACAAACAGGAAAAACTTCTAACAGTTTGAGCTATTATCCATTTGGTATTGTATAAAAAATTCGTCAAGTCTTTTAACCATGCTTGTCCATGTGTTGTGCAGGGCACTCACAACAGTTGAACTGAGAAAGAAACTTGTTGGGAAGAGATTCTCTTCTGATGCAGTGGAGGCAGTGATAAACAAATTCCTCAGCAAGTATGTATTTTACCTATAATGAGAAATAACTTGAGAGATGAAAGATAAAACTATAAGCTTTTATCAGGCACATTCTTCTTGCCCGAAACAAAAGGGATGAAAACAGCAACATAAATGATAATCTCTTCCTGACTTTTGACAGTTCAGGACCTCTCCTTGCCCAAAACAGTGTCTTCCTTCCTTGCCTCAGCTGCATACAGCCCTAGAAATGCTCCTACTCAGCCATTGCCGCCCTGGCTGCCTTGTTAGATGCCAACTCGGTCTCTTTAATTGACTCATTTGATCCACCAGTAGTCAATGGGCCTTTGTTCCTCCTTTTCTTAGAATAAACTCTGCCCATAAACGAACCAGGCCCATCATTACATTTTTTTTAAAATTTTAATGAACATGTGTTGTGTCATAGCTTCTCAAAATTATTTCCTACACTATATCTTAGTCTGTACTAGCAGATATAGACTCTTATATCCTAACTCCTAGATATTTTAAAACTTGCCATTCCCACAAAATGGTATCAATTTATATGATACCTATACTTGTATCCAAATGGCATGCTTAAAACGAGTAGTATTTGACTGGTTTGTTTGGCTTCCTCTGCTGATTGATGCATCATCGCATTGCGCAGTATTCTGCCTGAATGTTCTTTTTAAGTTCAGTTATACTATTTGAATCTGCACCCACTTTCTAAATACGCACACGGTGTATTTACAGTGATATTATACTATCCCTTTCTGTTTCAGAGGGCTGATCAGTGATAAGTTGTATGCGGAATCATTTTCTCGGTCTAGATGGTCTTCGTCAACTTGGGGACCGAGACGAATCAGGCAGGTAACTAACCTCTGTCTTCTTTCCATGATAATTCTTTTCCTTCTCTTGACCAGTATTTGTTCCCTTTGTTGTTATCTTACTATTGCCAAATATTTTGATGCTTGCTTGAAAGTTTGCAAAAATGTACTCCCTCCAATCCTATTCATAAGAGCCCAATAATTGAACTACGCAGTTTAAGAAAGCGGTTAAAATTAGTTAAAAATAATAAGTATGTTTTGAAATAAATTTTTTTCCCAAGTATGCCCTTTTTTATTAGGGGGCAAGTAAGAGAGAGAAATAGAGCAAACATAAGTATCACCAACCCTTTAATTAATGCAATATATATATAATTAATGAGGGGCACAAATGGAAAAAACTTATTAAATGTTAAGACAACTTTTATCAGGCTCTTATAGAAAGGATCAAGACAATTCAAATTTTGGGTTCTTATAAAAAAGACTGAAGGGGGTAGTTTTTTTTTAAAAACAAAAACCATGGACCTGTATCATTGGAGAAACATATGTTGATTGTGTTCTGATTGAGGGACCTGAATATAAGTTTTTTCCAAAACATATAAATTTAATGAGATAAAGCCCATTGTGACAGACACTAAATCGTGTGCTAGTGCAGTACTGCTTACCCAAAAAAATTTTATCTTTTAGAGCTTCCCGAATTCATGATGTTATCCTAAATCCTAATAGGACTCTAATTCTACCATAATTACCTTATAATTAATCTAAACAATTCCACAAATTGTCCTAAAACAATCACTGTGAAAATTACTATATTAAGAAAAAATGGTACATGGTTTGTAATTTGTCACCTTTGCCTAGCACCATCAGGATCAAGGCAAGGAAAAGGCGCTAAGGTTGTGCCCACTCTTACCTTTATTATCCACTTACTTCCTATCATCATGAAGCCAGGTATTTCTTTCACTTGTTTGATTGAGGACAATTTTTTGTGCTAGGCACTATCTAAGAAGGGAGTTAGTCAAGCTGATGCTGAGAAGGCAGTTGAACTGGTTTTCAAGGAAGAAGATACGGATGAGGATCAAAAGTCAATTCTTGGCTTATCAAAGCATTCCATTGACCACTTATATGATCAGGCTTCAAAGCAGTGGAACCGAAGCCATGATGTACCCAAAGAAACAAGAAAATCGAGGGTTATCCGTTGGTTACAATACCGTGGCTTTGACTGGGTTGTCATTAACTTCATACTGAAGAAATTAGAGAAGCAGGCTCCACTATAGTGCACAACTAAGACATCCATTTTGCTTGCCACTCTAGGTCCACTACAAGTTTCTTGAAGGATCTAACATGGATGTAAAATTCTGTGTTCAGTACCACACCTTTTTTCATTAAAAAAAAAAAAAAATCATCTGTGTTGTAATATTATTTCAGAATCTAATAGCCAAGATGTAAAAATCTCACCTAATTTTTCTCCTTGAACTGTGAGTTCAGTGTTTTGGATAGAGTTGAAGTCTTCATTGGCACAAAATACTGTTCCAACAATGGCAGACATTTCACCTCATCAATTTGCTTCAAGAAATGATGTATCAGAATACCCCCAAATATTACCACCTGTCCGAATACAATGAAGCCTACTTTCTGTCACATTGAAGCTGAGATAAAGTAGCAGGAACCACTTAAAAGGAATTGCAGCTGGCTTTGTGGATTCAACTCAAGTGGTTCCTTCTTCTAGAGAAACGTGCCTGTATGATGTAGTGGAAAGAATTAGCCTGTGTTGTGTGCTTACGCTTCAAGAACTATCTACAGTGCTGTCCAATTACATACCAGAGCATTAGAGGAGCCTCTGGAACTAAATCCTGATATGGATTAGTTGGTATTATTGTGTTCACTAGGTGGATGATAAATGAATATTTAGGCATGAGTGGATTTCATGTCATCTTCATTTCTTATTGATGTGATTGTTGTGCTCTGGTTTATCTTAGAATTAAATTCTCCTGCATTTGGAGCTGAATGAAAAATGAATATGAAGATGAGTATCTAACTTAGAATTAAAAGTAATTAGTTTGCTTGATATAACAAAAAAGGAAAACATGTATATATTTTAATTTTACGTTGTTTATTGTATCTTTTTAGGTATACAATAATGAGGTAAAATAATTGAAAAATCTCTTGTTACAAAATTTATCATCCAAAGGTATCCAAGGGCTCAGGTCTTTGAGCGGGCATAACTCTTCTTTAGCTATGTATAACATGCACATATTTTTCGTTTTACAAGTAGTTGAAGATGGGTTCCACACAATTAAAGAAGAGTTGTGCCTGCTGAAAATAAGTTGTACTTGGGTCTTAAGCAAATTTTAGGCTCTTTTGGGTCATACTTTTAGCAATGGGGTTTTTCAGCAATTTTCCTCAATTATAATTTGAATTTCTAATTATTTTTATTAGGTTATTTTGTTGGAAAAATTGCCCATATAGACCTTATTGAAAATTTATTTGCCAAATGGGACCTGAAAGTATTTAAGGAAAGATCTTTTGCACACGAAGAAGATTGTTTAAACACAAGGGAAGATGGTTTGAACACAAGGGAATATCATATAGGGATGATTGTTTGAACACTATATCCTATTTAGCAAATAAATTTTTAATAAGGTATTTATAAACAATTTTTCCTGTTTTGTTATCGGGCAACTAAGATTAGAACTCTGCCCAAAAAATAAACTACAAACTTGTGAAGTGCTTTCATGATCGAAACTTGACTTTTTCTTTGAAAAAAATACATGATAATGATTAGAGGGCAAGGCAAATATAATTTTTTTTGGGGTCAAATACTCTTTTAATCAATGGTCTAAATAGGTACGTTACGTAATGGCACAAAAAAAAAAGTACGTTACGTATATATTTTATAGAGAAAACGCGAAGGGAGAAATCATTATTCAGAATAATGTTTTGCGACTTTTCCTAGTCAATATTGATTATTGAAAAGGGATGAAGGCTGAAAAGGATGTAATAGACGACCATTAATTATTTTCCATTTCCACCAGACAAATGAAGATAAAGCATACATATAATACTCAGAAGAAAATATAATTCAGATTAAAAAAAAGAAATGTTAATAAAAAATATATAATTTAGATAGTTCTTTGTTTTTGTTGGATGTATTGGTTTTTGAAATTTTGAAACCTGTTCCCGTAGGCTTATTAATGGTATTCAATTTTTCATGCAAAAAAAGAGAGAGAGAGAGAGAGAGAGAGAGAGAGAGAAAAGGCATATGGACCCAACAGCAGAAGCACAAATGAACAAACAAACAAACAGGTTTTTGTTCTTTTCCTGCGTGATTGTGCTTTGGTGTCATTGCTCATTCATATTGCTTTAAAATTTCTGACGTTTTGTAATTGCAAGCTATATCTCAAAATAAAACAAGAATTTAAAAAATATGGCCAAATGGTAATTAAAAATAATACTACTTATAATCTTAAATGTATGACATAGTTTGTAATTGCATTACAAATTAGGCCATGCTTTTAGGATTGGAGATGTATATATTAAGGAGAATCTCTATAAGATCTTAAGAATTATAGTCACCAAAAAACCCTAATAACAAGTTAGCAGTATAAATATATTGTCACTTCTTACCCTATATCTTATCATTGCATACTACTAACTTGTTGTGAGACATTTTTAAAAATAGGACAAACTTGGGATAATAGGTGTCTCAGGTAAAAAAAAAACAGGTGATATATATATATATATATATATATATATTAAAGAATGAATTTTCAAATTTTTAACTTGGGTTGAAATTTCTTATGCATGCCCAAGTAAATAGAAAATGAAAAATGTCCTTTACATTATTAGCAATAGAAATTTCTGTTACTATTTGACCCATTTCACAAGAGATTAAAATCTAACTTTTATCTGCCTACTCGCAATCTTCTTTTCGGAGTCAAAAAGCTGCATCCAAAAAGAGAGACAACCAGATACAATTTTGGCTTTTTTGTAAACTACTAGTGCAGAGAAAAAAAACATAGTAAAACTTTTTTTTTAACTCTCATACCAAAAAAAAAAGTTGCTAAATGAATGGTCTAAATAATTTATATTAGTACTTTGAAAACGCGCCTTGAAATGTAATACTAAAAATTCCCACTTAACTGTTGCATCATGCAAATATGCTTCTAGATTCTGCAGTCCTTATTTGATTAAAGCTAATCCCATTGAAGAAAAATCAATAATTACAGTTATATATATAATGAAATCTATAACAAAATGAGACAATGTCCTGGCAAAATATGTGTTGGGTAACATATATATTATCGTTATAATCAGTTAGTTATATACCACAATTAACTTAATTCAAGTTCTGTTGGTTAGTTGTAACCAAGTTGGTTTTATACTTAATGACTTTCACTTAATTAACTTAAGTTGATGTAATTGGTATGGATTCTTATTCCTTAAATATATATCTATAGTTCAATTATGAGTTTGTGTATGAAACAAACTTAAATTAAGAGTGATTTATCAGAAAAAAATACTGACTTAAGAGCTACTTTATGTGTGGCTGCTGAAGTTGGGATTAAAGTTTGGACCCATTGAGTTGAGTGGGGGCTATGTTTTGTTATTACTTTTCATGGTTTCAGAGTATGCATGTGCCCCCTCTTATCCACACATATGCAGCCTTTCAGCCTCCAACTGTATGTGTGTGTCAGTATTTATACTCTTTTTGATTTTATTGATATTAAAAGACAGAGAGGAAGTTATTTTGTTATCTTATTTATAAATCACAGCATTTAAATTTGCATATAAATGCATAATTTAATTTTTTTATTAATTATTGTGTAGACTTTATGCTCTTGAGGTAGAAAGAAATGGCAACATAGTGCACAAGATTTCCATCAAATAAGGTCTGAGGTCTGAGGGATAGAGACGTACGTAGTCTTATTCCTATTAGGGGAGATATTGATTTCATGATTTGAATATTTGACCTTTAAGTCACATGACAGCAACTTTACGTTGCTCTTAGAAAAGTTGTTAAATTTTAAGATTAAATTAATAAAATTTAAGATATTTTTTTAATTCCAGTCAACCATGTGTTTTTACTTGCAGTGAAGAGTATGTTGAAAGTTTTGATCAAAAAAAGAGTCGGTTGAAAGTGATTTATATGTAATACTAAAAGAGTTTATTTATTTATTTAGGGGGAGGAATTGATTTCTAATATGTGGAAAGTCTTTATCAGACAGCACATGGACATGTGAAGTATTCAAGAGGGGACCATTTGAGAATTACTGTTAAGAAAAAGCTGCTTTGCTGTGTTTTTGTGCTAGGATTTTCTATTAAGACAAAGAATCTTGTCACGCCCTTATCTCAATTTCAACCTTTTTCAGAGTATTCGCGGAAAACGGTATGCGGTTCGGTAGGCAACACAGGAATAGCATAACTATACTGATAATATGTGCATGATTACATAAATTCCCCCATAGGGGTTTGTACATGATCATTACCATCAAGGTAGCCACACAGGGCTACTAGGGTATCTAAACCCGTCCCAATGAAACAGAGACATCTTCTCATCTTCGTTCCACCATTGCAATCCCCTCATATGGTTCTCTGCATTGTTCTCAGCATATCTTCTGTATTCTCCTGTCTAAATTGTTGGTAGGGGAGGGTGAGATTCGAGAGAATCTCAGTAGGAAACAGATACCATAATGCATGCATGATTGATGCTATGTGTATGACATGTTAGCTTTATCTAGATGTATGCTCCATAATGACATTTCTGCATGCTCAATGTTTCATACAACAAGACTATGGCCACAGCGAAAACAGAAACAGAACTTCATTTATTCAAATATGCTCTACACAATCAAGTAAAGCAATCACATACATCATTACACAAGCAAAGATATCAAATACATGCAAGTAAGGTAAGTCCCCTACCTCAACCCTTTTCCGCCTCGAAACGCATGCCTCGATCTACGTGCAAACAGCTCGGGGCTCCATATTCGATCCTACAATATCAAATATACTATTTAGATACTTCCATAGTGTTTCTGGGGGTTATATGAGTCTATCTTGAAAAATTACTAAAATACCCCCGGGGACCCGGCCCCATCATACCCGGTCCGGCTGTACTTTTCTCGAAATTCTAACCTGGGCTATCCTGACATATTTTCGCCCAAGGAATCCATTTCCGGACTCGGAATTATCAAATTCAATGTCAAATTACGAAATTGCCCTTGGCAGCCCGACTTTTAGGGTTTTAGGGGCGTTTCCGTAATTATGCTTTCTCGGCCTTTTCTGAAAAAGTGCCCAACTGTAACCCCACCTAATTTTCCCTCCTGAATCCAATGGAACCATCAAATCATTGAAAATCCAACTCTAAGGCCCATTTATAGTGCTGGCCGAAATATATGGGAATTTAAGGGAAAATTGGGGTTTTTCGGTTTCGGCTCCGTAAACACGTTCCTTTCTACTCCTAACCACTTTATTGACTATTCCATTAGGTTATAACTATCATTTAGACTCAATTTGGGCAGCATAACCCTTATGAAAACCCATTTCCAAAAATCACAAACAAAGATAATCCGGCGAAATTTCACCGATTAAATTGTCCACAGCAGCCAGAATAAGCAATATACGAAAGTTTGGAAGTTACCTCAAGCTCCTTCTGACTTTTCCCAAATATGGCTGAAAACCCTAGCTTGGTAACACCATGAATCTTGCTTCAAATTCCTCAAACAACATAGAAGAGAAGCTTAGGAGAAGAATTATACACGTTAGGTACGAATTCATCGAAGAAATCGACCTATCTTGTGATTTTTCTCCTCTCCTTCTCTCTCTAAAACTCTCAAACTTTCTCTCTCTCCTTGGCTGCAGCTCACGTCTGAAATGTTCTCAAGAGGAAGAGGATGATGATATATTATTATATCATATTTTACTTTAATTTTCCAAAAATTTCGGATTTTACAAAATTCTGGCAGATTTCTGCCCAAACTTTGAAAAATCATAACTAATTCTAGAAAAATCGAAATGAGGTGATTCCAAATCCTATAGAACTCTTATTGAGTTTATTTTCAAGGAAAAATATAGAATTTTACTTTATGGAATCACACAATTCCCAGAATTTCATTCTTTGCATGTTGTTCCAGAAATTTCACAGTTTAGCTGTGCTGACTTCAAAAATTCATATCTTTTTGTGTATAGCTCTAATTGAGTCATATGACCTATCAAATTAAAGCTTAGGATGTCTACTTTAATCCTGTAAAATTTCATAATTTTTGATCATCATTTGTTCATTTAAATGAACATGACAAGCTTACTACCTCATAGGCAATTTCACCAAAAACATAATTACTTTCTCCAAAATTCATCATTTTACTTTCTTAATACCCCAAAGATATTAGAATCATTAGGGGATAAATTTGGGACATCTACTAAATCGGGGCTTAGTAGTCCACTCAATTTAGGCTTATTCCAAAGCTTCCAATCCCAAAATTCGGGATATTACATTTCTCCCCCCGTTCAATAAATTTCGTCCTCGAAATTTGAACGTCTACAACTTAGAGATTAATCCTATCTCATTCTATTATCACATGCAGGCTCAAAAGCCATGTAACACTGTAGTCATACTTCCATTACTAATGTCAGATAGTATTCAACATTCATCCTCCATTCTGTACACAATATGTAACGTGCAATCAAACACAGGTTCCCACAACGCTTGGTTTTATAGGCCTTACAGCCTCTTCGGAACTTCACCCGAATTCACACGATCACTTTTTTTTAACGGCCAAATCCTCACCCCCTTAACGAGGTCTGTTGGGCTAGTAAGCCGATGTCTTTTTATGTAACGGCCCAATCCTCACCCGAGTACACGGTCTTTTGGATGTCCCACACCCCGAGTCCATGAGGTTGGGCTAGTGAGCCAGCCATGGTTCACTTCGTTAGGTTCCTCTCATAGTAGAATATCGCGCCTCATGTGAGATATGGTACCATTGGACACCAAAACGTTTGGTCACATTGGTCTTATTGCCTCGAGCCTCGGCTCGTCACAATTTTCAGTCACATCACATTTTGCCGACCTATTCGGTGTTTAGGATCAAATGACTAGTTGACCCTTATTGGCTGTACTGTGTGCACTATTCACTATGTGACCATCCACTGTTTGCACTATATCACAAGTGGATGATTCATTCTGTGAGGCTATAGCTATGGAGATGCTCATGCCTCTACTCGATCTTGTTGCATCAAATCACATCCCAATCCATGCCTACTTGCATCTGTGGAGACCATAAAGCTCGACTGTGGATCTGGGATTGTTATCACTGGTGCTGTTGAGAGGTATTCACCACCATTCTGCCCTACTACACTAGGGTTCATCCCAATTCCAGTTCACATGTGTCATCACAAACTACAAAGGTTGTGTGACTGTTGACCATACAGGTCATCATATTGTACACCACACAGGGTTTAATACTGTACACCACACAGGATGTAATATTGTACACCACTTAGGGTGTAATACTGTTCATCACATATACTGTAACACTATTGACCATCAAGGCCATATTATGTTTTGGGATGATCAAGAATGGTGTGAACATCAACCCCTCCTGTAAGTTTCGAAATTGCACCTAGATTCATCACACTTCCGCTGCCCACTTTGAGGTCTATCGCCTCACATGAGCTTTAATAATATCAAGATGATATAATAGCAGTCCCAAAGGAACCTCTATAATACCTTACTACACCCAAAATATGTGTTTCTTTATGCTAGACCTTGGCCGAATTCAACTTGAATTATTCTGAGCCATAAAAACTCATATCAAAACCCATTTAATAAGGAACTCATTGCAACGCACCATCATTGAGAGCCAACGTTTCTGTAGCTCTACTCTACAATTCAACGTCACGGCGGCTGCACTCTAGGGTTTGTCGTCACGATGGCTGCACTCCCGGGTTAGTCGTCACGGTGGCTGCACTCTAGGGTTCTGTACTCGGTGCTTCACACAGGCGCCCATACACCTGGTCAGCCCCCTTCCGGTCAGAACTTTCCTTAGGTAGCCCTCTCCGATCAGATTTCACCGTAGGTAGCCCTCTCCGATCAGATTTAACCGTAGGTAGCCCTTTCAGATCAGATTTCACCGTAGGTAGCCCTCTCCGATTAGAACTTTCAATCTTTGTGGTTGTAGTACAACTCCACAATTATGCCATAAAGGCAACGTTTCTTGATTCAATACAAACATTCTTATCATCAACTCAAGATTATGGATGGAATAGTTCAATTTCTGAAGCTTCAGCTGACGAGATGCGTATGCCCTCACTCGGCTCAATTATCATCTCGATTTATGCCTGCTCGCATCTGGGAATTCAATTCCCTTCCCAATCCATGCCATCTGGCATCAGTGAAGACAACAAAGGCCCACTATGGATCTGGGATTATCAGTGTTGGTACTTTAATAAATTTTCATCATCAGCTCTTTGAAGCTCCTTTCGCAATCATCATCCCATGCATAATGCTAAGTTCTGGGAAATTTCGATATAAACATCTCATCCCTTTTTTTTATTATTGTCACACCTGTAGCCCTTCTTGGCCTTATACCTGAGTCCCTTAGGACGTGGCTAGCAACCTCATCGGGTAGGGTGCCTTTTTATTCACACCACTTGGCCCTCCATAGTAACCCACAATCATCCATAGAAAATGTGATAGATAAATATGTCATGCACCATATAGTGTAAAATGAAAATCACATCAATCTGTGTGTGTACACAAAGTTCAGGGCCAAACACCCAGTTAAAACAACAATCCGTGTGTGTACACAAGGTTTAGGGCCAACCATCCAGTTGAAACCCTTACGTGCACCTCAGCCGAGTCACCGACAACAGCTAGGTAAGATCAGTGTACCTCAGCTAGGTCCCAGACCATAGCTAGGTAATATGCCCTAGGCACGTGTTCATATCACAGAATACAGAACATACAACATATTAACTATCACATAGTGTATGAGATATTATAGTTACTACATTGGCCTTTCTAGGATAACCTTCCTGATAAGCATTGATCATTACATATCACTTGTTATCGATCTGAATCAGAATAACAATATGCAGTTCAGTGTACCTGTAGGTACCATGCTCGATCATACTCAATGTACCCATATGCACTATATTCGATGTACCTGAAGGCACTATGTTCGATGTACCCATAGGCACTATTCATCAAATTTGATAAATCCCCCCTGTCACACCATTTAAATCATCTAACATAAATAATCATTAGTCATGGAGAAACCTTAAGACAATTAGTATGTCTCAAATCTTCATGACCCTATAAAATCACTTCCCAGGGGTCACCCATCTTGGGATTTCCCTGGGTTGAGCACACTTAACTCTTGCGTACCCATGCCTAAACGTGGATACCGGCTTCTATTGTTTCCATCCACGGGTACCCTGTGACTACCCTCGTCTCAAAAGACATGCCAGCTATCTCCGCTCACCAAAATATTGAGTGTGGACCGCACATTAGCCTTGGTCGTACCCCTATCCTTGGGTTCCACAATATCCTTAGACCATTCTCGTCTAGTATTGCACCACTAGTGGCCCTTCAGTACTCGCCATTTCTCAGGGCAGATTCATAAATCGGAAAGATACCCTTCTTTGGTACTTTCTGTCCATGCATATTTCCTATCACTGTGTAATCAAGACTTTATCAGTATACCATCCTGTTGCCAGAACCACCGCACTTACTCTGAGCAGACAATTCTGTGGCCAGAATCCTTGCTCTGATACCAAAATGTCACGCCCTTATCTCAATTTCAACCTTTTTCAGAGTATTCGCGGAAAACGGTATGCGGTTCGGTAGGCAACACAGGAATAGCATAACTATACTGATAATATGTGCATGATTACATAAATTCCCCCATAGGGGTTTGTACATGATCATTACCATCAAGGTAGCCACACAGGGCTACTAGGGTATCTAAACCCGTCCCAATGAAACAGAGACATCTTCTCATCTTCGTTCCACCATTGCAATCCCCTCATATGGTTCTCTGCATTGTTCTCAGCATATCTTCTGTATTCTCCTGTCTAAATTGTTGGTAGGGGAGGGTGAGATTCGAGAGAATCTCAGTAGGAAACAGATACCATAATGCATGCATGATTGATGCTATGTGTATGACATGTTAGCTTTATCTAGATGTATGCTCCATAATGACATTTCTGCATGCTCAATGTTTCATACAACAAGACTATGGCCACAGCGAAAACAGAAACAGAACTTCATTTATTCAAATATGCTCTACACAATCAAGTAAAGCAATCACATACATCATTACACAAGCAAAGATATCAAATACATGCAAGTAAGGTAAGTCCCCTACCTCAACCCTTTTCCGCCTCGAAACGCATGCCTCGATCTACGTGCAAACAGCTCGGGGCTCCATATTCGATCCTACAATATCAAATATACTATTTAGATACTTCCATAGTGTTTCTGGGGGTTATATGAGTCTATCTTGAAAAATTACTAAAATACCCCCGGGGACCCGGCCCCATCATACCCGGTCCGGCTGTACTTTTCTCGAAATTCTAACCTGGGCTATCCTGACATATTTTCGCCCAAGGAATCCATTTCCGGACTCGGAATTATCAAATTCAATGTCAAATTACGAAATTGCCCTTGGCAGCCCGACTTTTAGGGTTTTAGGGGCGTTTCCGTAATTATGCTTTCTCGGCCTTTTCTGAAAAAGTGCCCAACTGTAACCCCACCTAATTTTCCCTCCTGAATCCAATGGAACCATCAAATCATTGAAAATCCAACTCTAAGGCCCATTTATAGTGCTGGCCGAAATATATGGGAATTTAAGGGAAAATTGGGGTTTTTCGGTTTCGGCTCCGTAAACACGTTCCTTTCTACTCCTAACCACTTTATTGACTATTCCATTAGGTTATAACTATCATTTAGACTCAATTTGGGCAGCATAACCCTTATGAAAACCCATTTCCAAAAATCACAAACAAAGATAATCCGGCGAAATTTCACCGATTAAATTGTCCACAGCAGCCAGAATAAGCAATATACGAAAGTTTGGAAGTTACCTCAAGCTCCTTCTGACTTTTCCCAAATATGGCTGAAAACCCTAGCTTGGTAACACCATGAATCTTGCTTCAAATTCCTCAAACAACATAGAAGAGAAGCTTAGGAGAAGAATTATACACGTTAGGTACGAATTCATCGAAGAAATCGACCTATCTTGTGATTTTTCTCCTCTCCTTCTCTCTCTAAAACTCTCAAACTTTCTCTCTCTCCTTGGCTGCAGCTCACGTCTGAAATGTTCTCAAGAGGAAGAGGATGATGATATATTATTATATCATATTTTACTTTAATTTTCCAAAAATTTCGGATTTTACAAAATTCTGGCAGATTTCTGCCCAAACTTTGAAAAATCATAACTAATTCTAGAAAAATCGAAATGAGGTGATTCCAAATCCTATAGAACTCTTATTGAGTTTATTTTCAAGGAAAAATATAGAATTTTACTTTATGGAATCACACAATTCCCAGAATTTCATTCTTTGCATGTTGTTCCAGAAATTTCACAGTTTAGCTGTGCTGACTTCAAAAATTCATATCTTTTTGTGTATAGCTCTAATTGAGTCATATGACCTATCAAATTAAAGCTTAGGATGTCTACTTTAATCCTGTAAAATTTCATAATTTTTGATCATCATTTGTTCATTTAAATGAACATGACAAGCTTACTACCTCATAGGCGATTTCACCAAAAACATAATTACTTTCTCCAAAATTCATCATTTTACTTTCTTAATACCCCAAAGATATTAGAATCATTAGGGGATAAATTTGGGACATCTACTAAATCGGGGCTTAGTAGTCCACTCAATTTAGGCTTATTCCAAAGCTTCCAATCCCAAAATTCGGGATATTACAAATCTTATTTCATTTTTTTTTACAAAAAAAGCAACACTAATTATTAAAACATAAACAAAGTACATGGGTAATCAATTTCATGAATATATCTATATTTGCACATTGCTTCATTTTCAAAGAATTGTTATTGTCTGTGAATATATATATATAACTGAGCTTGTATCCAAAGTTGCCAATCATCGTTGTAGCAGTTTAGTTTCCTCTACAAGCACTGATGAAAAGTCTCCATGACAGATAAGCCTTTTACTGTTTCCCACAAATCCCTTTCCTTGTCGCAATCAACATCCACAAAACATATTAAATACCTTAATTAATTAAGCACATAGGCACTGAAATTAGAACCTCGAAAGCAGTAAACTTGTCCACACAAAAATTCCATTAATCCAAATTTACCTGAAACTTTCTTTTAATGGTTGAAGATTGTGATACACTCTTAACACTATACTTCCACAAGCCAGAGAGGCTGATTCCCAAATACATTTTGGCATACATACATACATACATATATATAATTTCAAGGACGTCAATCACCTACACATGCATAAAATATATATATATATATCTTACATATGAATATACTTATATTGATAATGATTCTGATTTATTTCTTTAGACCGAGTCATCTGAGAAATGAAAGGAACAATTAGAAGATTGATGCGAGACGAGGTGCTTAGGTGGCGGAAGCGGATAGGGCGAGGCGTGTAATGAAGACTTAGCCTTCTTCTTGAGTTCATCAGAATCCAACCTTGAGGACTCAACAGGTCTGATTTCTTTGAGCATGGCCACAACGTCCTTCATTGTAGGACGATCCTCAGGCTTAGTGCTCACACAGAGGAATGATACGGCCAGAGTTTGAAGCATCTCATGCATGGCTGGGTCAGCCCTGCCTCTGAGATTTGAGTCCAGAATATCAGATGGGTCACCTTTGTTGGCTAAGTGGTTCCGAACCCACTGAACCATGTGTGCACCACCTGGTAGAGTTGGGTCTAGTGGGTGCCTCCCGGTCAGTACCTCCAAAAGAACCACACCATAACTGTACACATCGCTCTTCTCTGTGATTCTCTGCATTGATGCATGTTCTGTTCATCATATCCAAATCATCCATGTTAGCATATGTTGAAGTATGAAAATTCCAATAATCTAATACATGAGATATGTAAAAAGGTTATGCAGCTAGCAGCCTAAAATATTTTTCTGATGGAACTCAGGATACTAAATTAATTTTTGAAACATCCAGTTAAGGCAATTTTTATGCATCCAGTAGTTACAATGTTTTTCAATAGTACATGGTATCGTAAGTTTAGAGTACTCTTGCTAGTGAGAAAAATGTTTTAAGGATCAAATTGTACTTAAAATAACTTTAGAATACCGAGCACTGCTAAAAAAATATTTTAAAACACTTTAAAAGTAAAATTATACTAAAAATTACTTTGTCGCCTTAAGTGTTACTAAAAAACTATTTTAAATGTTGAATGCCAAAAATTAGTTTTTTTTATTTGTCAGAAATAACCAAAAATTAGTTTAAGATAACAAGTAATGCTGAAAAAATACTCGTTACAATTTAACCTTATGTAAGTAAGCTTTTGGGATTTGAAATGAATACCTGGAGCCATGTATCCATAAGAACCAGCCAGATATGTTTTATGAAGTGGTTTAGTATCAGAACGATGATCATGAGCATCGTCTTTTTCATTCACAATTCTGGCTAAACCAAAATCTGCGAGATAAGCCTGAAGCCTGCCATCCAATAACACGTTCATGGCCTTGACGTCTCCGTGCCGTATCGGAGGAACACAATCATGGTGTAAATAAGCCAACGCGTGAGCCACACCCACCACAACCTCGTACCTTGTTTCCCAATCTGCCCCTCCCTTGCCGGAACCATGAAGCATCGAACTGAGGCTGCCATTGGGGAGGTAGTCGTAGAACAGAAGCTTGAGGTTCCTGTTGGATCCCCAACCTAGGAGTCTAACGATGTTCTTGTGTCGGATCGAACCTAGAGTTCGGATCTCGGATTCGAATGCTCCAGATTCTTCTAAAGACCACATCTTTTTAACGGCTAGTTCGCCGATTGAGCTGTTGGGGATTGTTACCCTGTACACAACGCCGGAGCTTCCGGTGCCAATCACGTTGGATGACGTCAGGCTCTTGATGACGTCATCAATGGAGGAGATTTCGAGCTTCTGATAAAAAGTCATCTCCCATGAGTTATTATGTTCCATGATTGCTCTGTTTTGAATGTGATAACGTACCAAGGCATAGATTGTGAGCAGTATGAGTACTGCACTTATGCTTAAGAGAATAGACATGATGAACTTCATTGCTGATCTGGCATGGACTTTACTGCGCCCCACTCCGTCGACCGGAGCCAAACCATCGGCGCCGGAGATGTAGAGGCCTTTATTTGGGGTGAGGTCACTTAAAGGCAGCTTTTTGAAAAATGGGGTGTCGGGTAATTCACCAGAGAAGTAGTTGAAGGAGATGTTTAAGGAAACGAGGTTTTGAAGGTCAGAGAGAGAGTTCAGATTCCCTGAGAGGTTGTTGTGGGAGATATCAAGTACACCCAGTTTTGTGAGACCAGAGATTTGAGATGGGATTTGGCCAGAAAATTGATTGAGGCTGAGATTTAAAGAGATTTCCAATGATGGGATTTGACCCAATTGATTTGGAATTTCTCCAGAGAACTCATTGCTTCCCAGGTCAAGAAGCTGAAGCTTAGAGCAAGATGAGATCTCTTCTGGGATTTTCCCACTGAGTTGATTCTTTCCCAGATTGAGTTTGGTTAGTTCACTTAATGAACCAACATTGGTACCAGTCAGTGAACCAGTGAGCCTGTTATCTGAGAAATCCATTAAACGAAGACTTCTGGGGAGAGGCTCTGGGATTGAACCTGTGAGAGAATTTGAATGAAGGTCAATAAACTGAAGACTCTCACACTCAGATAATGTTGAAGGAATCTGCCCCACAAAATGATTGCTGCTCATATCCATAAAGTTGAGGTTTTTCAAGTTTCCTATCTCAGGTGGAATTGATCCGGAGAATCTGTTTCTGTTCAACCTTAACCTGAAGAGACTTGGGCAGTTTCCTATATCAGGAGGAACAAAGCCTGATAGTTCATTGGAAAGAAGCAAGAGTTTAGTGAGATTCCTCAACCCAAAAAGTGATTTTGGTATTGAACCAATCAGGTTGTTGTAAGACAGATCAAGTGCCTCTAGATCTTGGCAGTGAGACAGACTTTCTGGGATTTTCCCAGTGAGCTTGTTCTGCCATGCAAAGAACAGATTCAAGCTTTTCAAGTTACCTATAAGAGCAGGAATCTCTCCAGAAAGAGCATTGTTGTCAACTTCTAACTGTGTCAGAGAAGTGCAATTAGTAATCTCAGGAGGTATAATACCTGTCAACTGATTAACACTTAGCTGGATTTCTTCAATATTTGAAAGCATTCCAAAGCTCCTTGGTATGCTTCCAGTGAGGAGATTCACTGAAAAATCTATGACTATGAGCTCTCTGCAGCTTCCAAGCTCTTCTGGTATTGTCCCTGCAAGATTGTTCTGCCATAAGAGAAGAGTCTGAAGCTTTCTGAGATTTCCAAGTTGACTTGGGATTGGACCTGAAATAGAGTTCTGATACAAGTACAAATTCTGCAGCTCACCGCAATTCCCAATCTCTTTTGGAATTGAGCCTGACAAGAGAGTTGTGTAAATAGCTATGGTTTGAATGTTCTTCAGCATTCCTATTGAAGAAGGAAGGCTCCCAGAAATGCTGGTTTCTGCAAGGCCTAACATGACCAAGCTGGTGCAGTTTCCAATCTCCCATGGCATCTCACCTTTAAGGTTCTTATTCCCACCTGCTCTGAAAACTTGAAGCCTCCTTAAATTCCCCAAACGCTTTGGGATTTCACCACTGAGCTGGTTGTCATAGAGTGTCAAATTCACAAGACTAGAGAGATTCCCAATGTTGGATGGAATATTACCTTCAAGAAAGTTTGCATGGAGAGACAAACTCTCAAGTTTACTCAGCCTGCAAATATCTTCTGGTATTTCACCCGAGAGATAATTCCCACTGAGATCAATAGAAACAAGCTCCTCACAGTCTCCAATTTCTCGGGGGATAGAACCTGTGAGGTTAGTTGAAGACAGGACAAGAACCTTCAAGGACTTCAAAGCTTGAAAATTTGAAGGCAATGATGAGCCTTTCAGGTCCACAGATTTCAAGCTTATCTCCTCCACTTCCCCTCTTGAGTTGCAGCCAACACCAACCCATTTGCATGGGCTTGAATCTGAGGGATTCCATGATGCTAATAGTGCATCTCCCGTACTGTTCAAACTGTTCTTCCATGCAAGAAGAGCGTGGCCTTGTCCATCAATGGAGTGGCAACATGAGAAGAAGAAGAAGAAGCAGAAGAAAAGAGAGTTTATTGAGAGAAGTGAGGAGGATCTGAGAGAAAGTGAGGGATTTCTTAAGGTTGCAGGCATTGTTGAAGAGAGAGGAGAAGAAGAACAATAAGGGAAGTGTATTGGGATTGTAGAGGGAAAAATCCCATGTTTTTTTGTTTATAGATAATGAAGAAGGAAAGAAGATCTGGATCCAAGAGCCAGCTTCTTCTTTATTCTTTTATTATTGTAATGGGTTTTGTTCTTTAATGATGAAGACATTGTCATACTCAACTTGGTTTTTTTCCTCTTAAATTCCAGCTAAACTTTGGCTCTTTATATATTGTGTCTCCCCCATTTAACCTCTCAAGTATTGGCTTGAACTCTTACAGTTTTGCTGTCTGAATAGATTCCAATTAATTAATTACTTCCTTCGGTTAGTGCTTCATGCATAATGAATATGCAAGTCATGATACTCCTCCGCTCCTAATTATAAAACAAAGTTGATTTTTTTAGAAAAATTAAGGAAGCCAATTAAATTACTTTAGAGTGTTTATATTTTTAGTATCCTTAGATTATATATTAGTTTATTAGTCAAATTAATTAGTTTGGAGAGAAAAATAAAAATATAAATACTCTAAAGTAATTTAATTGGCTTCCTTAATTTCTCCAAAAAAGTCAACTTTATCTTATAATTAGAACCGGAGGAAGTAATTTTTAATCATTTGGATTCAAAATTTTTGAGATTATTTTAGAAAATAAAATCGACTCAACAGCTCAATTAGCATGAGAAGATAATTTGAATTTAATTCTTTTAAAAGTTATGTTACTTAACTTTTAATTTTCTTTTGTATTTTATAATTTAAATCATTCTTATTTAGAATTTTTTGTCATATATGTAAGTTAATTATATATATATATATATATATATTCTTTAACAGTTTATTTTCATGAATTATCTTATACTTATTCAAAGCACGAATAAAATTCAATGAATAATTGTAAATATTTTCAACAACAAATAAATAATAAATTAAATTTTTTTTTACAAATTATAAAGGCCAACATCAAAATTTGAATAAAATTGTAAATAAAAATATAATTTTTATCAACAAAAATTCAAAAAGTAAAATCTTAAAAATTTTCATTAACATATAGATTGAAAAGGACATATAAATATAGACAGAGACGAAAGATATTCAAGATGATCATAGATAAAAAAAAAACAGATGGATATAACAATTGAGAAAGAGACTAATAATGATATAAATTTCAACTAACATAGATAGATATGTGTTGCCCACATAGACGCTACTATTATCTTGTTCATCTTTATTTGGTCATTATTTGTCATCTTCAAAATATTGAAGAGATATGGTTGGCAGGAAACAAGAAGCACTATGACTAGTGAAAATTGTGATTTGTGATAGGTGAAGACACTTTAGTTTAGAATGGGTCGTTTTTATTAGTTTTATTTAGATGGGTTTTCATTTCTCACAGAGACAGTAAAAAAGGCTTATTATCAATCAGAAGAGACATTGTTATCATCACCAAACTGATTATTAATTAATTTGAGAGTTTAGGCTCTGGGTGCTCTTAAACAAAATCATAATTCTCTTCTTCCATTTGCTTAATTAAACTTGGCCCATTTGTGGTCCATCCCTTTTATGTGCCTCCTGTTCATTAATCACTCACATGTGGTTCCTACTTGTTCGCCTTTTTCAATTTTTATCTGTAAAATCATACATTTCTTTTTCTTTTTCTTTTTTTATAATCCCTGAATAGACAACTACGGCGCTAGGTGCCCATAGCTACATTCCCGATACAGATATCCATGTGCTTGTTTCGGAATTGGAACGTTTAAAACTAGTTTTTTAATTGTAATTTATGATATATGAGGTAAATATATAAGAAAAGTTTTATCATAATTTACGTGAAAAGTAACTTATAAGCAAGATATTAAAATTCAGACTCAATATTGAACCGGTCGGGGTATTGGGTTAAGGGTTAGTGGGTCAGACTGGGACCAAACCGGTGAAAAATTGAAAATTTTAGACTTATAGTATGAAAATCTAAAGAAAAAATCAAACAAAAAATTTTTTTTTTTAAATAGTAAATCAGACCGGACCGATCTACCCGCCGGTTCGCGGGTTTCCGGGTTATAAAACCATACTTATAAGCAATCCAAACCTCATACCAAACATGCCCCATGTCAGCTAGTAGAAGCTCCTGAACCCGACGATCCATAAATTCAATGTTGAACTTCACACTTCTGAATCCATGGCATCTGCAAATCATACATTTCTTTTGCGGAAAAAATTACGTTCAGTGTCCGCTGTATATATAAATAGTGTGATTATTTATATTAGTTTGTCACTTAATATTTTTAAACTTGAATATCTATGCTACCGTAAAAAAATTAAGGTGACTTGCGTCTTCAGTCTCCTCATCACTTTATTAGGAACCTAATACTTATATAGAGATATTCACAAATTATTAATAAGATCAGTACGTCTTCTCATATTTGTAGTTAAATTTGAATTCATGTTTTTATAAGATATAAAATATATCTTTGACAATTGAATCAATTTTTATCAGCATATGCAAACGTATATATTTATTTATATTCTGTTGATATATTGATTATAAATTCTCGAGAATGCAGAAGAATTTATTTTTATAGTCAAAGCGTAAGAGTAAAACTCATTTCATTTTTAAGTTACTTGACGAATTTGATTTTTTTTTAAAAAAATGAGATAAACGTTTACATATGTAGAAATTTAATTATGATTTCCTTTAAAAAAGAAAAAAATATATACAAACTATGGGATATCTTGTGATTTTCTTTTTGGTCAAGATATATTGTGATAACTTTGTTTAATTTTATCCTCTTTAATTTCTCTTATAATATAATGTTATCATGATTTGAATCACATTTAGTAATTTAGTAAGTGGATATAAAACATGTAATTAAAAATGATAAAAATAAGAAAGCTAGTATATATAGCAAAAATAAAAAAAGTTACTAGTATTAAAAGAAGTTAACCCTAAACCCTAATTCTAACAATTAATTAAGAATAAGTACTAAAAAAATTATTGTGAAAGATCTGAATCTACTACTGACAGTGTTGAGTAATATTCTTTAATGATATGATTTTGATCTTGGTCATTTTGATTATTTTCTTATTTGAATAAAAGTTCACTATCAATTAATTAAGAATAAGTGCTAAAAAAGTTTTTAGATGGTATAACTTAGCCTAAAAAAGTTACACAAACAAAGTTAATTGTCTCTATCATATTACATCTAATTTCATATCACATCACGTGCGTGGACTCTATTATTAAGCCTATAGCTATGATTTGAATCTCCATAATTATTTTTGACCAGCCTTTGGATATCCATAATTAAGTAACTTAATTTAATTTATTAAATAAATCAATAAATAAAATCTAGTATGGATTCATTCAGATTTGTTTATATAAAGATTGAGGGAAAGCATGTGAAATCTGATAAAGACTTGAAGTGCACATGGAGGGACGAGGAATATGAAAAAAAAAAAATTTAAAAAAAATTTAATTAATTATATGAAATTTGGTCGTATTGTGTTGTTGCTTATGCTATAAATAATTAAAATAAAATTAAGAATAGGCTTAGTGATCTTAAGTGGAAGGGACAACGTTGGATATAAAATTGGTATTATTGGATAATCAGAGCCATATGACTCCCATAAAAACAAAGCATTATCTGTTTAAATATTTCATAGTCGCTAATCACCCACCATGTGATCATGATTGATCCGCTGTCACAGGTTAAACAAGAAAATTTTCTAAAAGAATTAAAATACTACCTCCGATCCTAATTATAAGACAAAGTTGACTTTTTTTGGAGAAATTAAGGAAGCTAAATAAGTTGCTTAATCATATCATATGTTATGTATCTTTAGATTATATATTAGTTTATTAGTTAAACTAATTAGTTTGAAGAAAAAACTAAAAATATAAACACTCTAAAGTAATTTAATTAGCTTCTTTAATTTCTCCAAAAAAATCAACTTTATCTTATAATTAGGACCGGAGGGAGTATTGAGTTCTCTTCTATTGAATATATCAAATTGTAGATTTTCTTCAAAAACTATTGATTTATGAATAATAATAATGCTTTCAAATATTACTGATGTGCTAGTAAATTTTGTAAATTAAAATATAATTAAGAGTTCTGATGTGAATGGTTATCATCTTTAATTACCAAGAACATTCGTCAGTGAACCTTTTTTTTAAAAAAAAAAAAATCAGAGATTAAGTGTGCTATACACTTCCTTCTGTTTCAGATTATAGAAATGGGAATAAAATTTTACTATGATAGCTTTCAAAGTTAAAAGGGCATGTTTGTTATATGTATTATAATGTTAGGTTATTTCTTTTTTTCTTGGCCAGCAATGTCCGGTTAACTTCAAGAACATGTTATAATTTTATTCCTGTTTTATTTTTTATATTTAAAAATAATTTTTGGATAGGGCAGCTTATTGTTAAATTTGCCTCCTCAAAGCAATTATTTATGAAGGATTATTTTCAAGAACATATTAGAATCATTTTAATGATAAAAAATTGTACTATTTATAGTTTCAACTCGATTGCAACTCAATCCTTGAATTTTAACTATGCATAACTCAATCCTTATAGTTTTCACTTAATAAAAAGTCAATCTCTGAAATTTTACTTGATGTAACTCAGTTACTATAATTTTAACCATTTCAAATATTGGTTCCCACATTTAAAAAAAATAAAATTATAGGGATTAAATTTATTTTATTAAACTTATTAGGGACTAATGTTTTAAATGACTAAATTATATGTATTGAGTTGTGTCAAGTCAAAATTTATGGATTGAGTTTTAACTATAAGTCAAAACTATATGTACTTTACACCAAGTCAATGTTCAGAAATTGAGTTGCATCAAGTTAAAGTTCAGAGATTGAGTTGCATTAAGTTAAAATTTAGAGATTGAGTTATAATTAGGCTAAAACTACATTAAACAAATATTTAATCTTTCCATTGAAGAACATAACTTGATTTCTAAATTTACTATGACCTATATATTAAAAAAATATTTTTAAAAAAAATCGGAAGGACGCCAAAAGAAATAAGTCATGTGAGTAGGATTAGCACCAAACCCTATAAAATGAATCTTGAAGATTACTACAACACATGAATTAGATATCAATACATTGAACATCCTTAACCTTTAAACGTTTGATGACTGTGTTTAGGTGCATTATGAATCTTTCGATACCTCTAAGAATGTTAGTTTGTTTGATCTTTCATTTTTTTCAAAAGAAAAACTAAGATTATTTGATTTCAATGTACGCAAAAGGTTTTCCATTTAATCAATAAACAATATATGGGGTTACATTCAATGAGTGAGACACAATAATTTAATAATTGTGAAAAGGGTATCATCCTCAAAGTGCAACCCCACCACTAATTGAATAGTTAAATTTTTTGTTTAAAGAAAGAAATAAGGGAGAATTACATTTATGTCCTAAAGAAGAGGATAAATGAAAAAACGGTCCCTATAGATTGCAAAATGAAAAAAATGGTCCCATGAAGTTGTCAATACAGGCTCCTGAAGTTGTTAACGAGTTGTCAATACAGGCTTATGGAGTTGTTAATGGGACCATTTTTTCATTTTACAATCTATAAAGATCATTTCTTCTTTTTTTTTTCCTTCTATGGGATTTAAGTGTAATTCTCTCAAGAAACAAAGAAAGAGAGAGGATTTGTCTGTAATCAATGAGAGTTTGAGACACACGAATGGGTGATGTCACTTATGTTTTGATTCATCTAATAACCAATTAAAGGCCTAAACCAACTTTACCGTTCACCCCCTTTTGCATTTCTGATTAGTTAATTAGTCTAATCACATCAAGATCAAAATCGAGAGCAAATTTACCCTTTTATATTATCATTCAATAAATTATTTACGTAAATTAATATGGTTTCTGTTTGTTGTATGAAGTTTGAAAAACGAGTCATACTATTTATAATTAAAAAATAACAAAACTCAAATTTGAAACCTTGTGAAAAGTAACCAAAACCCCCTTTTATTATGATCAATGCTTATAAGTAATTTATTTCTCACATATTTAATGGAGCTTTTTTTCTGCCAGAGCCTTTTTAATGGATCTTAATAACATGTTAAAATTGAGGATTAAATTAAGACTAGATTAATATGTCTATTCTATAAATTAATTTCCAACATCACTCAAAATCTTATCCATTTGAACATTCTCTTACATCTTAGTAATTAACTAAAATAATCATAATAATCAGTTTTTAAGGGTGAGTTATTGATAATGTCCTTGTGATAAGATCATTGGTTGAAACAAAGCTTTACATAACCCAAATCATTCAAGCAAGAGGATTTTTTTTTTTTTTTGGATCTGAAATTCAACCAAGAGAGTTTGAACCAAAATTAAATCACTACTCCATATAATATACAAATAATTAAATAAAAATAGTTAAAGGCAATAAATATGTAAAAAGACATATTTTACAATTTAAAAACACCCTAAAACCCATATATATGAAAAGAAAAAGTAAATGAGAGAGAGAGAAAGTAATTAGGAAAAAGATATGTTTGAGAGATTATTAATGCAGTGATATAATATGCAGTTAATGGCCTAAACATGAAAAAAGGATGGTGAAAATTTCATGCACCCTATTAGTGTATCTTATAAAGAGAATCATACTACTCAAAAAAATATATATAGATATATATATCTTATATATAGCATGGAAGAGAGTATTCACAGATAATCCCACATGGCTACCAATCACAATTTTCAATGAAAATTAAACCTTGACATATATCTATTTAAGACTAATTCAATTTGTAATTATTTTTAGATAAATCAACACAAGATTTCTATTTTTTTCCTTCCCATGATTTGCATTAAGGCCTACCCTAAGGTGGGTGGACCCAGGGAAGGTATCGCATTGTACTATCAAAGAGACAGTTTTGTACTGAATGGAAGGCACACGTGCAATGAAAGAGTGAGCAATTAGTGAATGGGATTGCACATCATGTGGACTTTTGAATCCCCAAACAGTAACAATAAATTGATCCATCCTGAAAACAGGATTTGTCACTTGACAATAATCAACCCCATAAATCCCATCACAAATCTCTTAATCACAAGGGTCCCATCTTCCCTCCTAAAAAGATATATGTTATATGAGCTGCCAAGTTGCTCTGTCCCATTTCACACACGTATGGAAGCAGATCATCATAATAATCATCACCTTCAATTATAATCAATATAGCAATTCCTTGTTCCTTTATAATCTTTTGGCCCCACTTCCTCCAACTTGTGATTATAACCTAAATCATCCACATAATACCACCCCTCAAAGCATATCTTCATTATTGAAAATTAACCTTACTTAACCATATGGATAACACTTGAGGCTCCTTTTCCAATGATTAGAGTCCAATTCTATCTCCAATGTTACTTCATGAGATTAGAACATTTGAGTTCATGTATACTAGTTCTGTATCTTTTAATCAGATAATGGTGAAAGTCCTTGATCATGTTGATTTACATCCATCAATTTTCATGTCCCTTCTTAAATCTAAAACTTATTGTACTAGCTAAAGAGATTATTGACAACATTTTTATCATAAATTTTTATTAATATCCCTACTCTCACTCCCCCCCCCCCTATATTCTCACTCCCTCCCTGTATGACTATCTGACTATGTCAAATTCAAATATTATCATGCTGAAGAACTAGGGGTTTTTCTATCAAAAAACCCTCTTCCAATAACGTCTGTTGGGATATCCCTACATTTTAGTTGGCACTAATTTGTCAACACAAACTAGCCATAGCACATTACACAACGTAAAGGAATGTTGTCCTTTTTCTCTTGAGTGCAAAATCTGTGAGGAAGAATCAAAAGGATTAGGATGATCTCAAGGATTGATTAGTTTGAATCATGTTTTGGCTCTTTTGCTTTTGTTTTTCTCAATAACTTCACTTTCCTTCTCAAAACCCTTCAAAGTGCTCCACTGAAAAATTTCAGCTTTGTATACCCTTGATGATGAAGATGGGCCTGTGCCTTTCAATGGCTCCATTATTAAAAGATGTAATAGAACATAAGCACAGGCAGAACCACGGTTTGCTCCTTCATAGTCTTCATATTAAATGTCAAATCAAGGTCTCATCTCGTTATATCGGTCCAAATATTTCCTTAAGTTCAGGGTTTCTGTACCCAAATCACTTTCCAATGCTATAAATTATTGGAGGTAATGGACAGAAAGTGGGACTAAGCTTCTTGACCAAGGAGTATTAAAAAATCTTCCTTTCTACCTGAACCACACTACTTTGAACATGTCCAATCAACCCCACACGTTTAGTCCGCTTGGGCTTTTTTGCTTCTTTCTTTGCACTTATATATATATATATATATAAAGAATACTTGTCTTGGGGCTTTTCGCCATTTTTCTTTTTACCCTGTCCTTCATCTTCAACAAAGTAAAATTATGATAATAATAAATGACAAACTCACCGAGGTGAGATAGCTGTTGTAACTTCAAAGTACAATCCGCTTATTATTGTGTTTTTGTAGCAAGAGTCAATCTACCTGTAACTTTCAAACAAGTAAAACAGTGTGTTAAATCCATGAAGCAAGAGTCAATTCCTACGATAATACATAATTAAACTAGGTCAAAAGTGCCATAGATAGCATATTTAGGCCCTTCAGATCCGGGAAATGTTCTTACTTTATGGTAACCGATTCAACTATTTTTTAAAAGTGGGCAGACAGAGATTTGGAGGGGGGGGTCCGGGGCAAGTGTTAGAGAAGCATAGGTGGAAGATTCAACCAATTGATACTGATGTAACCACTGATAGAATAATCCAATTCAATCAGTATCAAAGCCTAATGAACAATCATGTGTCCAATGTGCATGATCATGATGGCGGCAAGAACAGTAGAGGGTGAATGTGGAGATATGATGGTCCCACCTGTAATCTTTAACTTTCATCTCCTGCCTGTGGTTAACAGACTACTGTGTTTTGATCATCATCACATGTTATTCCCCACCATTATTGTAACTCCATGCTATTTTTAAAGGCAACAATAGGTACAAGGAAAAAAAAGTCTCTCTCACTGGGACTAATCAATGTTTACAAAGGCTCTGCTGAAACTGAATTGAGAAAATTAAGTTGAGCTAGGTTCATGATTCAAAACACAAACCAAGTATTTGACCATCATTTCGGAACATTAATCAAGGGTGAAAAGTAAAACTAAATGAGAACACCTCAGCTCCCAGCTAAGCCTGATTTGAAAGCAGTCATTCTACATGTAGTGTTTTCTAGGTCACATCCACCTGCTGTAGCAATTTTGACTTGATCAGCCAAAATATTTACCCCCAGCCCCTCGATCAAGTTTTGCTATCCATTTGAAGAGAAATTGTACATTTCCTCTCTTAGGCAGATTCACAACCACAAAATAACAAAATAAAATCATAGTAGATATGGTGAAACTCTGTAAGAAAATATTCTCATTAAAGGAAATGATAATAAAAGAATCATTTATAAGTGAGGGCACAGGAAGCAAAGCAGTTGTATGTTCATGGTAAGCAGCTTGTATCAGGCAGGTAAATGTATTTTCTCTTCCAGGAGCAAGTTTTGAAGATCAAGACAAAACAGCAATTCAAAACCACTGATGAAAGGTTCCTTTCTATTAGAAGTGGCAGCAAAATTTTCTTTTCTTTTTCTTATTTCCGGCGGATACTTGAACTTAGCAATAGCAAAGTTCCCAGATCAGTTCAAAGCTTCATCTGAGATTCTAAAGTAACTATACAAGTCATCTGCCATATATAGACAGATTGCCAACCTCCCTATTAACCAAAATCATGTCATCTCCCAAAACATTTCAGAATGGAGGAGGTAAAAGCAGAAGTCAGGAATTTCATTCCAGCAGATCCTCCAGGGAAATATGATAAAACATAATATCCAAGTGCTAGAACCTGCAAGTATAACCAACATATAACTTTTAATTGAAGATTGAATAGTTTTAGAAAGAAAAATGAATCAATATCAATGATATAAGAAAAAATCTGTGGGGAAAAAATATTCACACACCCCCAGTGGAAGGAGCCATTTCATGGAATCCAAGCCCATCATCACAAAAGAATTGGGCACAGGAATAAGGATATAACGTCCCTTATAATCACATTCTTTCCAAACAACAAATGTCGCTAAAAAGCATATGCAAATGCCTTCAAACAGACTACAAATCAATTGCACGCATTAACAATAATACACTCAGAAGAGCAATTCAACGGGGAATAATTTTTAGGGAAGATAACAATAGGTCCCGGGTAAGAAAATTAAATACAAATAGGCCCCCCAAATTATTTAATACTAATTGCCAATTGGATTATTTACAAGTCGAGTTGTATCATTTACAAGTCAAATTTAACAATTTAATATTTACAAGTCAAACTTAAAAGGGACTATCAGTAGTAAAAGAAATTCAGGATACCTGTAAAACAGAAAATACCACAGAAAGAATGTAGCTGTGAAACACCATAGATACATATATGGTGCCGACCATGGTGCCAATGAAACCCAACGTGAAAGGAAGCCTCTGAATAATAATCACACAGAGAAGCCACAGTAAGAGGAAAGAATCAAACACATGCAATAGATCGAGGACACTATCATCTTTACCCAAACACACATAAATTAAAGAAGTTACTTTATCAACAGACAGAGAACAGAAAATATAATATAGATAGGTACCTCTTTTGATAACATGTGGACAAGCTGATTCTTTGGACCCTTGAGAGCAAAGAACGATCCAATAATAAATCCACATCCAAGAGTAAAGCATATAGCAAACTTTTGGGGCATAACCACCATGATGGGAAGGAACATAGTGAATGCAATGAAAATGAAGAAGATCCCAGTAGCCAAAAACAAACCAAAATACATGATTGCCTTGCCAGAAGGAACAGGACTAGTGGCAGACTGAAAGTTGCCATGTATATTGCTCACACCCTTAGAGACCCTAAACAATTATTTGAAAAAGAAAAACGTAATTACTTACACTGGCTTGAGTAAAACTATTAGACTGTTTATAAAACACGTCTAACCAACATGTTATTTCATCATGACATGGGCAATACAGTTTAAAAAAAATAGCGCATTGTCCTGCAGTTTGTACCATCACAGAAGGAAGCTGAAGAGCAGTATCACAGACATCTCTGCCATGTTCACATAAAGCAGAAAAGAATGGATATGCTTTTTCCACATAGAATTGCATTGAAAATTTGTGTCAGTTACAGTATGCCAAAATATGTTAGCAAAATCTGGAATAAAGAGATTATTCGTGTGTTTGTTTTTACATCTACATCAATAAACATACAGTGAAAATCTGTTCTTTTTTTTTTCTCTGCCTAATTTTTTGTTCCATGAAGGTGCAACAAAAATATAAGTAAAGAAGGTCATCATACCACTTCAAATATTTGTACAGAAATATCATAGAGAATATAGCAAAAGCCCTCAGTTATACGAACTTGAAACTGGAGTACAGGCAACATCACTTACTAATCACCACATTAGGCATATACGCTAACAAATATGCCTTTGATTGAAGGGCCTGCTTTCCCTTACAAAACCTACTTCATTACCAATCAAGGAACATTGTTATGTGCTTAACTATATTATTAAAAATCAAGTAGAAACTGCCGTTCTTTTAAGTTGAAGAGGAGGCCCAACTGACCCTATAGGGGATTGAATCCACCACCACCCCTGTACAAGGGGGTCATTTTGCCACAAGGGCAATGCACCATGGGCTAGAAACTGCCTTTTTCTTCGCATAATATTGAATTTCACAAAAGCTCAATGAAAAAAGAAAGAAGTAAAGGCTTTATATTACTTCAAATATAAGCATGGCAGTATTATAGAGAAAGAATGGCCAGAATTAGTCAGCATAATATAGCAAAAGCCTTCAGTTATACAATCTCAGACGGGGAGTACGGAAGATATAAGTAATTAAACATCAGCTTACGCATATACTCTAACCATGCATTTGCAATTTTGCATTAATCACATCATACGTTATTACACAAAAACAATCACGGATTCACAAAGTTCAGAGAATCCAACAGAAAGCTAACTCTGAAATAAGAAGCCGCGGAAATGGCTTACACATTGAAAGTGCCAGCGACAGCGTCGTTAGCTGACCTAACCGCTGCTTCCAGATCGAATCCAAAACCCAAATCGGAGTTGTCTAGCGAGTTCTGTGACGATGCGTAGGAATTCCATTGGTCCAACAAAGAGGGCGAGGGCTTATTGAGATCTGCATTGTAAGAGCTCTTTGAGAACCATCCCTGAGCCATTTTCTGCAATTCTTGTCCTGTTTTGCTTCCTTGGCTCTCAAAACCCACTACCAAAAATACAATCAATCAAAGAAGTTATTATCCCGCGAAAATGCTTTCTTCATGACAGCGTGATTCTTCAGGAAAGATATAATAACCGAGGGAAGGAAAATAGAAAAAGTTTGCGCTTCGGTGCCCAGTCTAGTTTTGTTTTTTTTTTTGTAACAATTTGAAGTTCGATAATCGAAAGCCAAGCTTGAGTTCAACTTACGAATTGGAGATCGTTCCGGGTGCTTCGAGCATATCACCGGGAAGAATCGGAGTTCGGCGGAGAGAAACGGAGCGCGATTAGAAAATGGCGCAAGGCTTTTTTGTGTTTTCGGAAATTTTTCACTGCACCCATGTAATATAACTCAAACTTTACTTCATACCGAAGTAAACTGAAAGCAAGTTTTTTTCAAAAGATATTTATGCGATTGTCTTATATATAATCGAAATGGTCTTATAAAGTTTTACATATATCTTATAAATAAGTATTTTTTTTTTATACATAGATGGCCAAGTTACCTTGGAGAGTTTATAGAATCAAAAACCACTACACATCAAAGGATTGAACATAGTCATTCCGCATGATAGGAATACATCCAGAATGGGGAACCGGTAAAATGACCAGTCGCTGAATTAAGTTCTGAGCATCCCTTGCCAAGTAATCTGCACACCGGATTGTATCCCTTGGTGCATAGCGAAGTTCAACATCCCATTCCGAGTACAGCAAATCCCGGACTGTATTAATCTCAAAACGGAGCGGATGATGTAGACCAGTATCCTGCATAACCAAATGGTATGTCTCGAGAGAATCTGTGTAAGCAACAACCCTCTGAAATCCATACTGTTTGCATAGTTGCAGGCCTTGGGATAAGGCCAGAAGCTCGGCAGTAGTCGGCGGAACAAATCCCAGTCTTCCCTGGAAATCGAGAACCCATCTACCTTTATGATCCCGAACAAGACCTCCGCATGCTGCATTGCGGTGAATATCCACTGAGCCATCTGTATTGAGACGAACGTATCCTTCTTGTGGCAACCTCCAGGAATGATCCTCTCCAGCCTCATAACAAAAGATCTGATGCTTCAAGGTGTTCGACGCAGTAGACTCCATGATTTGATACAAGCCCCTATGAATGAGTTCATTGAGTAGAGCGCGAACTCCTTCCATAACACCTCTGCACCTGTTCTTCCATAGAGTCCAACATATAATACTAAATATCCGGACCCATGGCCAGCGATGAAAACAAGGCTTCTCTGGGGAGAGCGAGAAATTATCCCTAAGCCATATAAATGAGTATATTTAATTTATAAATTCTTATATATGTTTTATAAGTAACATGTATTTTTATGAATATACTCTTTTTTCTTGTACATCGTTGAGATTATCTTTTAATTTCACTTATTTGTCTTATAAATAAACAAATTTGACTTATAAATCCCTACCTATATTTTGTAAATAATCATATTTGAGTTATAAATTAAAGACACAATTATCTTTTTATCCATAAATTTCAATTTCTGTTTAGTCTTAATGGGCAGTGAAATTTCAAAAAAATTTGGGTATAACGAGCGACACTGAAATTTTTCCCTTATTTTTTCTTATGCGAGTTGTTGACTATATTCTTGTTTGGATTAACAATGAAAAATTAATGGAAAAATTGTGCCATCGAATCAACAAAAAGTCCTATAAAAATGAGTATTTGAGGATGATTTATTTTCAACATTAATTTTGCCCATCACAAAATAACTAAGTTAAAATAAGTAATTGTTTTAGGGCATAAGGAACTACCCCGTTGAAATTGAACAAGAATGAAACTTGTGCATCAAACTTTTTTAACCGGTACAACTTCTGTTAGACAAATAATTATAAAGACAATACCTTTTATTTTTGACATAAGACAACTTCTATTAGATAAAATGATAGGGGAATTAAAATAAAGGACATAAAGAAAATCATATTTATTATAAAGGACTATAAAAATTGTAATTACTCATGTTAGAGAGTAGAGAAAGAAGCTCTGAACCTGGAGCGACCGATATGATCCCTAGTGGTGCTTCACTCCAGTCTTCTGGTCATCGTTTGACAGTGGGGCTCTGGTTTTCTGGTTCCGACGGTGTAGTATGGTGGTGTTGGGCTCCAGTAGTTCAACAGTCATTGGTCCGATGGTGTCCGACAATCTGCTTTCTTGCCAACCTGACGCAAACGACAGATCTGATCTCAGCTTCATCAACTACAGTTATATGGTGGTGCTTTGGAATTCTAGTCCTGACGTTGTGTCCCCTGCTATTTGATAGTGCTGCCGCTACATTTTCTTGCTGAGAAGGTACTGGTTTGACGAGATTTGTTCTTTTGAGACATGAGAGACAAAGCCAGAGATAGGGAGCAAGACCGAGACTGCAAGCAAGACAAGAGCCAAGAACGTGAGCGTGAGCGCTGTCACATTACTGCGAACTTGAAGTTGTCGCTAGAGGAAGTCAAAAATTCGAAGGAGGTTGAAGAACTTGGAGAAAGTTTCAAAAAAGTGAAAGACAATGGTGAAGACTTTACAAGGAAGCAGCAGGGAATCTCTCGTGTTGAAGATTAGATGACAGGCCCCGAAGGAATCCATAAACGCAAAACAGAGCATCCGTGAAGAAGCAGAGAGCAACGTGAATCCTGGTACTAGATGACTTTCTTTTAAAGTAGCTGTGACAAATGACAAAAGTGAGTACGAAGAGGAAGAAGAAGACTGGCGGAGTGGAGGGCGATGGATGGAACGGGTAAAGATCGAGATGACCGAGTTGGGACCTAATGTAATGTTTACACCTGCAGAAAGGGAAAGGCTAGCCAAGAGGTCGAGTAAAGCTCTTATTGTGCGTTTACTATGACATATGATAGATCCTATATACTTTGCATCCAAGCTACAACAACTCTAGGCAAAGGAAGGCGAGGTTGAACCGATAGAGGTCATAGTTGGCTTCTTTGTTGTTCAGTTTAGTGATTCAGGGACTATGAACTCACACTGACCGGTGGTCTATGGCTGTTATTCGACCATTACATCGTCGTGCAGCCTTGGAAACAGGACTTCAACCCAGAAGGAGAAGAAGTCACAAAGATATCAGCATGGATACGTTTTGTGAAGCTTCCACTAGATTACTATGACAAAGGAGCTTTATATGTTCTTGGATACCAGATAGGTCGGGTTTTGAAGCTAGATGTGGCAACCACAAAACGCAAAACAGGAAGGTTCACGAGGGTATATGTAATCTTACAGCACCACTTCGTCCTTTATAATGGTGAATGGAAAAGTTATACAAGTACAATATGAGGGCATTCACTATATATGCTTTTAATACAGACGCTACGGTCATGGCAAAGACCATTGTCCATACCAATAGAAAGCTACGAAAAGAGATGCTGACCAAATGGAAAATGAGCAGCAACATCAAGATGCAACTACAAAAAACAGTGTGGAAAAAACTCGCACCACATAGGAACCAAGAGATGGCAAAGGTAACACATTTACTCCTGTGACCACAAAGAAGACTGTCTTTGATGAGTGAACGCTGGTACAGAGGTAGAGATGGCCGAGACGCTCGGAAACGATAGGGGGAGGAAAAGCAACTGGGAAGCATACTTCTCGAAGCCATTATGGAGGACAAAATGTAGGATCATATTTTAGTGTGCTCAAGGTGGAAGTTCTAGCTGTTAGTGGAGTAAACATTAAATCATTAAAGAGAGCAAAGGAAACAAATGGTAGGGGATCTTTAGTGGGCATTAACAATAAAAATTTAGCTTAAAGTAGGGAGGGTGGATATTTCTGCAAAGGTGTTGGAGGTAAATCAGCACAAAATAATTAAAAAAGGGAAAGATGTTGGGCCTAATCAAGTCGGGTAGAAAAAAAAAGATAGTCCAGGAGTTAAATAAAAGGAGCTGAATAAGACCAAAACGGAAAACATGGGCCAAACGGATGAAGAAGGAATGCAATCTTGGGAAAGGACAAAAGCAAAACTGGGTTTAAATTAGGAACCACAGAAGATTATTAATTTGCTAAGTACACAGAATATAAGCCTTAAAGAACAACACATTGATGGCATAACAGGTACCTTTGAATGTTCAATAGAATTTAATTCAAAAAACCTATAGAGATTTAGAACCACTGGTCGTGGAGCTGATAACATCAGCATAAGATGATGATAACCAGTGGGACCCAAGTTCAGACCCAAAATGATGATACCCTATATGTTCAAACCTACTCTCTTAGGAGTTGGATGATGCAGAGATGGTAAATCAAGAGGTCTTGACCCTAGAGAACCAATGAGTGCCGGGCTACATTTCTATCCATTCCAATTATTTATGGATATAAACATAATAATATAGAATTGCAGGGGAGTTAGAGGGAATACATTTACAGCTTTATTGTCAGAATTAAGACATAAATATCAGTTTGATTTCCTCGCATTACTAGAACCTCGGCAACGAAGATAAAAAGCTAATAGTATTGCTTGTCGTTTAGGAACGGACAAGGTTGAAGTAGTGGAAGCATCTGGATTTAGTGGAGGAATATGGTGTTTTTGGCACAGGGATATCAATTTTCAAGTAAGTTACAAAGCCTCATAGGTGTTACATGGTATCTTCAATCAAGGTACTGATGCTCGTTGGGATCTGTCCGTGGTTTATGGCCATCCTAACCCAGCATATAGATATATTTTATGGCATGAATTGGATAATGTAAGATCCCTTTGAGTTACAAGGTGGTGCGTGGGGGGACTTTAATGCAATCACACACGTAAATGAACAAAAATCACTCACAACAGCTCATTCGCAGCCTGATTATAGCTTTGTAAAATGGATGCAGAGTAGTGGCATAGAGGACATACTGTTTCAAGGACCTGAATTTACGTGGAAAAGGAAAGATTATGCAAGTTGTTTAGACAAATGTATGGCCGATCGGAGTTGGTTTAAAAAGTTCTATGAGGTACAACTTATTCATCTCCCATTCTTTAAATCTGATCATTGCCCTTTATTGCTAAAAAAAAGTCAGGTGAAGTCACGGAAACATGTTCGTTAGTTCAAATTCTTTGCTCTGTGGCTAACTTATAATGAATTTGAGACTGTTGTTAAAAATGCCAGGAGAAGTTCTCGCTGTTAGGAAGAGAATATCGCAGATTTCAAGCTTCAAGCATCCGAATGGAACATGTTTGTTTTTTGAAGTATTAATCATAAAAAGGCGACTTTACTTAGAAAGCTTGAGATGTTAAATGCTGGTAGAGAATCTCAAAAAAAAGAAGGAGAAATAAAGAAGGTTTGGGAGCAATTGGAAACATGTCTAGTTCAAGAAATAATGTGGCTCTAACGCTCTCATTATAATTGGTATACGAATGATGATAAAAATACAAAGTATTTCCTCACAGTAGCAAATAGTCGAAGAAGAAGGAAACGGATCAAGGCTTTACAAAAAGATAATGGGTAATGGATATATGATGAAGAGGAATTAAAGAAGGAGGGAACCACATTTTTTCAAAATTTATACACAGGAGAACAACAATCTGATGTGAATATCAATTTTGGGGGAACATTCCCTCAACTTCTTGATGCATCCATTAGCATATTGGGGAATCAGTTTAGTGAATGGGAAATCAAGCAAGCAGTGTTTAGTATATGATCATTAAAAGCCCCGGTCCAGATGGTGGAAATCCACTTTTTTATCAAAGTCAATGGACGGCTATTGGCCCTACGGTTATAGAACTTGTCAATAAAATATTCAAATCACTAAAAGAAGTTAGCAGGATCAATGGATGGTCATTGGCCCTACGATTGTAGAACTTGTCAATAAAATATTCAAATCACCAGAAGAAGTTAGTAGGATCAATGAGACGAATATCGTCTTGATTCCCAAGATTGACTATCCTCAAACGATCCGTGATTTTCGTCCCATCAGTTTATGTAACGTTATTTATAAGACGATAACGAAGATATTGGCGATGTGACTGAAGAATATTATGCCTAAGCTAATTGGCCCAAATCAATGCAGCTTCTTGCCAGGTAGACAAAGCTCTGCAATATAATTCTTGCCCTGGAAATTATTCATTCCATGAAGAATATGAGGGAAAAAATTGGTTTCATGGCCTTAAAGATCGACCTTGAGAAAGCATATGATAGAGTGCAATAAGACTTTATTTTACTATGTTTACAGGAACAGAGGTTGCCTATAAATTTTATTGAAATGATTAAAAATTGCCTCAATTCAATAGTTATGCAGATATTATGGAATGGGGAAGTAGGAATACCATTTAAACCTTTCTGTGGAGCTCATCAGGGGGATCCTCTATCACCAATTATATTTGTTTTGGTTATGGAAAAGTTCGCTCATCTTATCCAAAGTGAAGTAGTTGCTAATAACTGGTTACCTTTTAAGCTCAAGAGAAATAGAACAGCGGTGTCATACCTATTTTTTGCTGATAATCTTTTCTTGTTTGCAGAAGCATCTTTAGATCAAGCGGCAATTGTGAGAGCATGTCTGGATGATTTTTGTATTGCTTCAGGGGAGAGAGTAAATAATACTAAGTCTCGAATTTTCTTTTCTAGTAATGTGGGCCACACTAGAAGAGCAGAAATTAGCTCTTTCATGGGTTTCACTCTAACGGCTGATCTGGAAAAATACTTGGGAATACCTTTACACTACAAAAGAGTTTCAAAAAATAGTTACCATTATGTATTATCTAAAATGGAGGACAGATTGAAGGGATGGAAGGTGAATTGCCTATTTATGGCAGCCAGACATACTTTAGTGTCCTTGGTTGTAGTGGTAATCCCTGCATATGCTATGCAGTCAGCATGAATTCCTCAATCAACATGTGTTGAAATTGATAAAACATGTCGATCTTTCTTATTGGGCAGCACCCCCATGACAAGGAAACCTCACATGGTAGCTTGGGAAGAGTTATGTAAGAAGAAGGAAGCTGGAGGTTTGGGGTTGAGACATACATAGAAACAAAATGAAGCCTTTATGATGAATCTTGGTTGGGGATTAGTTAAAAGACGAGATGTGTTATGGGTTAAGTTCATGAGAGAAAAATACAAGTGTAGGGAGAATGTGCTACAAAAAATCTCAAGCTCAAATGGTTCGCAGGCATAGAAAGGAATAAAAAATGTATGGGATAGTGTGTTGAAGGGCTTGGGGTGGAGGATAGGCGACAGACGAATAGTTAAGTTTTGGAAAGATGTGTGGCTTCCTAACTATGGTAAGTTGATTGATCATTCCATTAGCCAGGTGCCTGAGGAAAAGCAAAATGACCTTGTGTAGGACTATCTAACCCCAACAGGAGGATGGGATTGGGCTAGGTTCGATTCTTTACTGCCTGAACCAGTTTTGTTGGCAATTAACAGGGCCAACCCGGGAGATAGATATTACTCGCAAGACATACCAATATGGTTTACATCTAATACATGGGTATTCACGGTCAAATCTGCGTATAAGCTGCTCACAGGTCAATCTCGTTCTCCAAATAGAAATTTATGGTGCTCAATTTGGAAACTCAAAGTCCCTTAGAGATGCAAGACATTCCTGTGGTTGGCTGTCAGAGGTCGACTAATGCCTAATGTAATTCGAAGCAAAAGAGGATTTACATATGTTAATGGCATGTAGTCTTTGCGGTCATAACAGGGAATACATTATGCATGCTCTTCGTGGTTGTCATGTTGCATCTAGATGTTGGGAGCATCTCATTCCAACAGACTTAAGATCGAAATTCTTTGAATATCATAACGTGATTCAGTAGGTGAGATGGAATCTACGACAAAGGTTTCAATCATTAAGAGTAAAGTGACCTATTTGCTTTGTTATCCTATGCAAGCAACTCTGGTTAAACCGTAATGCAAAAATTTTTAATGACGAGGAGGTTGGTCTTAACCAACTTCTGGCGTAAGTAGTGGCTCAAGCAAAATGGTTAGATATAAGAATTTGCAACCAAACATCTACGCCTAAACAAAGTTATATATGGAAACCACCATTTATGGGATGGTTAAAATCAATGTGGATGGTACTTGTAGAAGGGAGGGTAAAGAGGCAGGGTGCGGAGGCATGGTTTGTAACTTTGATGGGGAGGTGGTTGGGGGTTTCATATTACACATAGGGGTCATAACCCCTTAGAAGCTGAGCTATGGGCTGTTCTTATGGGGTTAAAATATGCATGGGATTTAGGATGGAAGAAAGTAATGTTGGAAACTGATGCTATGGAGGTATTCAACCAACTTACAGAGTATGAGGATGAGTTCTTTGTGTACTCTGATATCATTAACAAGATTCAGCAGCTATTGAAGAGGGAGTGGGATGTCTCCATCGAATAGTGCAGCAGGAATGCAAATAAAGCAGTAGATACGTTAGCCAAGCATGCTTTAGACATCTCGGGAGGACTTACCAAGTTCAATGAAACACCGAGTTTTCTTACGGACATTGTCCAAACTGATTTAGAGTCATAATTTGTATATTGAGTTGTATTTATCAAAAAAAATTTAAAATTACTAAATTACCCTTAACTAAACATCCTCCATTATCTCTTGTATACATAATTTAAAAATAATTAAAATCAAAATCAAAGCTACCAATCATTATCATATATATTTTTCACCAAGTTTTGTATTGATGTAATTAATGCGTTATTTAATAAACAACGATTAAACTCATATTTTTTAATGTTTTTAAATCAATTTCATATTCATCTAATCAATATATCATTTAATTATTTAGATATAATAAAATACTTACATTTTTTAATTTTACTAACATTAAATGAATTTTCTTAAGACGTATAATTTTTTTTAAATAAAAATAAATCGTATAAACTTTCTTGGTGTGGTGTAATATATATAATAAATTATAAAAGACCTTGAGTTTTGTTAAAATTATATATTTTTAATTTTTAATTAAAATTTTTGTTGATTTTTAAAAAATTATAATTTTTACTAAATTAAAGAATGTGTAATTTTTTTTCATAGATATCTATGCAAATTTTCAAAAATGAAAATTGAGAAGACTTTTGTTTAATTAAGTAAAATTTAGGAGAGAATGTAATAGGGAATGCAAAAGATTTTGTTTGGACATTTTAGTATTTTTAATTTTATATTTAATTCTTCTAAATTATTACAATTTTTATAGTCTTTATTAATAAATATATTTTCCTTCAGATCCTTTATGCTAATTTTCTCTAAAATGCTTAGTACATGCAGGCCCAAAAAACTGGGCCCAGGAACCAAAACACAAAGATTGGACAGAGCAATAAAAGAGAGACTGGGCCTAGTATTAAGTCACATATAAGTAAAAAGTTCAAAACCCTTGTAACCAAAAAAAAAAAAGTTAATAACCCAAAAATGAGCAATTTCAATGCTTGTGCCACTGACTGGGGATCGAGAGGGAAAGAGCACATAGCTCCACCGGCAGAAGCACTGCGACGTCACTAATTTCTTCTTCATTTGGGTTGATCAATGATTTTGTAGCTTAGATTGATCCCTAAAACTGAAAGTCCGGAAAATTGCTTCATAGAAATTATACATTTGGGTGGATCCTTGCAATTTGAGCTAGGAGATTACAAGGGTAGCATTCAAGTTTAATAAATGATGAATTATTAGTAATAATATTCGACCCTTATAATTATACGCAGCAGAAACATTAGTTATATAGCTTACAGCTTCCATATTCTCTCAGCATCTTGTTTTTTTTTTTTTGGGCCAATACTCTCAGCATCTTGTTGGCCTAATCTGTAAAGAACAACAAAATATTCAGTTTGAGTTAGGTCTAATGACATTGTTTTTAAGAGTGTTAGCATAACCTATATAGAAAACAAATTTTGAGAGTGTTCGCATTGGCCTACAAACTTGCAAATTCAAGAAGTTCAGAAAGATCAAACTTTTTACCGACTCATTAGAAGCCATTCAACTGTTATTCTATGTAGGTGGTCAATATCATCCGCTTCAGTACGAGTTGGAGGATGTCAGGAAATTAATCCACAGGGATTTGGATTTAGAGATACACCACTGTCACAGAGAAGCCCTTAAATGTGCTGATGTTTTGGCAAAACGAGCCCTGGACTCAAACAGTGATCTGTCTTTTTTGCAGTATCCACCAGATTTCTGTTCGGCCTAAATGTTAGTTGATCTCAGCTGAGATTTGGGCTCAAAAGTTCCTTTTCATGTTATTTTTCTGTCTATATCGGCCTGCCGTGGCCTCAAGAGCTTGCTCTTGTCTAGTACTGGGAAATCGGGCCAGCCCGCGCCCGACGGGCTGGAGCCCGACGGGTTGGGCTCAGCTGAGCCCGACCAGTAAACGGGCTGCAAAGATGCATCCCGAGCCCGTTTAATCGGCCCGTCAGCCCGATTAAGATTGGGCTTATTAGGATCAAGGATCTTACTTATACTGTTTCTGCCTTCATCGCCATTGCTGGTGTTTGTGGTTGCGCATCAATGCCCGATGATGATTTCGTTTCCTTCAAAATTCTAGCGGCCATGATATTCTTTCTGATTCAAAGAAACCAACATCTTAAAAATTGAAGATAAAATTTTGACTATGTCGTGGAAAACAGAGATTTAGAGATTGCTGAAGGAATTTTGTCTTAAATATTCTTACCTTACGCCGAAATCACCCTATATATGAACAATGGAATAATATTCCAATATCCGTTAAAAAAAATACCCAAAGGATCTAATGAAAACATATGTGAGATGATGAATACTTTTGGGGAAAAAAGAATTATCGCTCCTTTTCCCACTTGATTTCTTCAACTTTTTCGCTTCCAGGGAACAAAACTTCAAATGGCTTATTTCACCTTTTAGTCACTTTATCCTCTATCAGCAGCATTAGGATCACAGTGGAGAAACCTCACTAGCTCTGTGGCTCACTGCCTCGCACGGCGGACGGGGAAGAGTGGAGGACGGAGGTGGTCGCCGGAAATGAGAGAGGAAGAGGCGACGGCCGAAGAGGGAGCGTGGGAGACGAAGACTGAAATGGAGAAAAAGAGATGACGCCGCGATCCGCTGCCGAGAACATGAAATCGACCACCCAACACCACAGAAGTGGACCACCGCCCGCCAGCAAGGCAGTCGCCGGTGAAGAAGGACACGATGACAGACAGGGCGAGCCAGCGATAAGCTAGGGTTTGGACTTCGGACTTGCGGCTTGCCCTTCGGTTTCTAAACTTCAGTGAGTGTGTTCGTGTGTGTGTGCCGTGTGCGCCGTGCGTGGAGACTGTGAGCTGAGAAAGGAAAAATGAATAATCGTGTGTCAGCGTCTGTGTGTGTGCCAGCTGCCAGGCGGGGGGTTTTTTTTCTTAAAAAACGGGTTAAACGGGTTAACCCGTTTTCAAAACAGGCTGGATTTCTCCAGCCCGAACCCGTTTGTTTTGGCGGGCTAACGGGCCCAACCCGCCAGCCCGCCCCGTTTTACCGGTCCTACTCTTGTCATTGTAATTCAAAAAAAAAGAACACAAATTTTGATCCGACTTGTATTCATGAATACTATACTTAAGAGTTATTTTGCAGCTATCAGTAAAATAGAGACAACAAATGCTCTATAAGATTAAATGAACTCTTTTTGTAAGATAGGGTGAGCAAAATTACTGAAAATAATAATTCAGTGGGTAAAAGAATACATAAAAAGAAGAAGAGAGGGGCTTAAAAACTCAAGAGCGGTGTATTCAAAACCTCTAACCGAAGAAGCAAACAACCCACTATGAATTAGATTCCCTCATAATCCTTTTTCTGCACTGTTGATTTCAAAATCATTACATTAAATGCGATTAAAATCAAGTTCCAAACCTTGCAGCAATGAACTCTTAACAGTTTCTGAACGCTTGAAACATTCAAAATCATCACATTAAATGAAAACTATTTAAATGCCATGCATGACGCATAATTCATATATTTATGTTTGAAACAATCAAGTCAAAAATATTAAAACCCATTAAACCCATTAGAGATTTTTGTGTAAAACCGTTTAAAGCAATCACAGCACTAAAAGCCAATTATGGTTTCACCGTTGATATCAAAGCATTAAAAAACAATGAATTAAATTAAAGAATCTGTTTTAAAAACCTCAACGTGCAAATTTCTTTAAAAGCTGGCAACTATAACAAATAACCCCTACACAATATTTACAATACAACACAACTAATAAACCTTACTTTTCCCGCCTGCCTAACGTTACAAATTATCAATTCTCTGTTGCCGCCAATAAATACACTCATTTCTCTCATTCTTTTCTCATCAATCTCAATCTCAACGTCATGGCCATCTCCAAAGCTCTCGCTGCTTCCCTCATCTTCTCCATGCTCATCCTCTTCCTAGCTCAATCTCATCTGGTATAATACTATTATAACTCTTATATATACCTCACTCAATTATATCTCTACAATTTTTTCTATATTGTTTGATTCTCATTATTCACTGTTTTCTTGTTCTTCATGTGATCAAGACCATGGCGCAACCACACATAGGTTATCCCATCTTCATAGGCCGATCTAGTTTAATGACATTAGTTATCCCATCTTTGTTTTCCTTCATCATTATAAATTTATAATATCTACTTGCCTCATCCCGTCTTCAATATAAAATCGGACAGAAGTAATTAGAAAATTAGCAATCAAAGAGAATAATTTATATAAAAATTACAAATCACGAATAAAATGAAAATGAAAATTTATCTGTTTAACTAACAGAGTAAAAAGCTAGAGGGAAACCGGAAAAAAAAAAAGGAAAAAGAGCTTTGGACCTGCACACACTTCAAAGTTCAAACTTTACCAGGTATATAATATAATATTAAAACAATATCAGAAAATATCATTTGAATTCTAAAATTTTAAATAAGTGAATTTTTGTTAAAATGAGTTGTCAATTGCAATACTCTCGTAATTAATACCTATATTTTTATGAGCAATAAGACTAATTTAAGATTTTGAAGTTCATGTGGTATTTTCTTATCCTTTTCTCTATAGTATATGTAATACATTTTTATAAAAAAAAAATTTAATTTTTTTTGATAATAAGTGTGTGTTTGGATTAGTTTTTAAAAATAATTTTTACGATTTACGAGGTAAGTGTGTAAGAAAAGTTTTATCTCAAATTACACAAACTTATATTTAAAATCTAGATTTATAAACTTCCCAAATACCCACCAAGTCAACATATCAGGCAAATTAACAGTACAGAAGGTAAGAGTAGTTTGGGCCCAACAACCTAGATACACGGGTTACTTTGTAGCTTACAAAATTAGTTGGGCCCACTGGTAACATGCTATTGAAAAACCTAAGGTAATATCTATTACAAAAGAGAGTTGCTCCACGATCAGGGGCCAAACAGGAAGGAGCACAAAGCTTTCCCCCCCGGAGTAACAAGTTGACATCTAAGAGGTTGCTAATCGTGAAGATGGATAGTTAATAACCCATCAACACATGATCCGACCAAAGTGTGGAAAAGCTTGGAGATATGTAGACACACCATAACGAAGAACCAACGGAGAGTGGAGCTTCACGACGTCTACGTACACTTGGGTAAGTGTTTGAAGCTGGAACCGTGATATGAACCAGCAAGAGTGTTTGCAAGGAACCTACAAAAGAGAGAAACATACATGCAAAAGAGAAGACTAGGGTAGATAGTAGTAATAGTAAGATATTATATAAGAGCAGTTGTTCCAAGAGAATCATTACAGAGCTGCTCACTCTGTAATGATGGTGCAGAAACAGAGTCATGACGAGCAAGGTCGTACTCAACAATCATGTCAACATGGCCAGTGGAGATTCAAATGAAGAGATGACCTTGGTGAAACCAATGATGGAGGAGACAGTAAAACGCGACCTCGTGAAAGCGAACAAAAGTGCGTTCTTCATCCATCACATATATGAGAGGCATTGCAAAGTGTTTGGGTATGGGAAAAACAGAGCACAGTTGAAGGCTATATATAGGTGCGGATGACCATGCATGAATGCATGCAGCTAAACCTTCAACACATGCCACGTGCCCACACTAAGCAAAGCCAACGAGATGGATGGTGTAAGAGGCAACTAGACGGCGATAACACCTCATTGAATCCGTAGTTATAATCGGTGATTGGACAATGAGAGAGATAGAAACAGAGCAATGTGTGGATTAGCATGAAGAGACGGAGCTGGGTGAGAGGCAACGGAGATGGTAATCGTGACAACTTGGGTGTGATGGTAATGGCTGAGATTGGTATGTCGGGTAGCCATGGAAAGAAGACACACAGTAAACATTGTAATCTCCAAACCCCTGCATGTTGAACGTAGCTTCTGTCCAAGGCGTTCCAAAAATGAAGAAGAAAATGATTGTTGAATTCTTGGACAATGGAGACAGCTTCTGAGTTGCCAATGGATATTGAGAAGAGAGTGAAGCTTTGAGGTGAGAACGGTCCCTGTGTGAATAACTCGCAGTTTCTATAATATTCTAGCTGACGAGGATCACTTGGTGGAAATCGGAGCATATTGCTAAGGCAAGACCAAAGGAAGAACAGGGCAGAGCTTGCAAGAAAGGCAAGACCAACGAGAACTACTGGAGGAACAACCATGAAAGAGCAGCAAAACAATCGGGAATGAGGGAAACGAAGAGAGCTGGAGACAAAAACTTTCCTACCCACCTCGATGGGAACAACCACTTAGTATAAACAAAGACATTTAATAAATAGGAAGAAAAGTGGATGTTAATTAATCAACAGGTACATAATTGCACAGCTCGAGAAAAGGTGTTGAACAGACTTCAACTTTGTCAGACACGCAAGATTGAATCGTCTTTTTCACTTCTCTGATCCATGGTGACCGGAGTCTGTCCTAAGCATGGTTAGGCGGGAGAGCTCGAGCTCTCATGGTGTTCTAGGGTAATGCGCATGTCCCTCATTCATGACAAAAAGTTGCTTCACTAGAGCCTTGAGGCCTTCTTTTATTTTCAGTTCTTTCCTTCACTTTTTCCTCCTCTCCTTCTTTGTAGCTTCGACTCTTCTTCTCAGAAGGAAGAAAATTAGAAAAACCAATAGGGAGAGGCACAAAGGAAAAAACGTTCGTGGGTATTTGTGGTATTTCCCACTGTGACGGTTAGAGTCTTAGAGAGGGAGCTAGAGTGTGGTGTGCATAATAATAGGTCTGTCATGTTCGTGTGTGCGGGCGTAGATTTGTGGCTAGTGTAATTTTTTTTAAAAGGAAAATTGTTGTTAATTCATTTTTACCCATAATACACACGCGAATGCCACGTTTGGTATGTGGGAAGAGTTGTTAATGAAATTGGAATTGAAAATGGAAGTAAAAATGGAAGTGGAAGTGGAAGTAAAAATGGAAGAGGAAGTGAGATATATATTAAAAATACAAAAATACCCCGCTGAAAAAAAAAAAGCATCCTTTTCTTTATTGTTGTGTGCTTCTCACCCCAGAAAGTCAATTCGTCATGAATTAATTCACCAAGAATGCAAATTACAAAATAAGCCATGAATAAATTCATTGAAACAAAACAAATCCATGAACAAACAATTTTTTTTTTTTTTGCAAACTAAGCAGATTAGTCCAAAAATAAATTATAAATTGAAAAGGATTCTTGGGTAGAGGGGCTTTGGACCCATCGTCATCGAAGGTAGAGCATAGCCACCGGCCAGCAGCAGTAACCCAATAACAACCGCTAATATGAAATCAAATATAAGAACAAACCCTTTATTTCTTGATCTATTGTTTCTATCGAAGATATCTCTGTTCACCACAATCTCAGATCTAAGAATGAACCCTCAATTTCTCGATCTACGTGTTTTGAAACCCAAACCTCACCGTCACCACGTGTTTTGGAACCCTCAATTCCTAGTTGAAGGTTGCAGATTGAGGAGGGAGGGTATGCGAAGGTTGAAGAAGATGGAGAAACGTTGCAATTACAGGTTCGCCGCTGCCATCACTACTGGAGGACCATCGTTGTTGTCACGGTGAAGGACCCTCACCGCCAATGGAGGATCCTGGTTGCTGGTGGAGAGAAGTAGAAAGCGTACAAGGGCTAAAAGAGAAATAAAAGCATGGAAATGGAGGTGGGACTCACTTCCATAGGGTGAGGAATGAAACTCACTTCCAACATTTTTTATGGAAGTGAGTTCCATCAGCAAGTGACTCACTACACCAAACATATAAAAGGCTGAGTTCCTCTTCCACTTCCACTTCCCTCTTTCCACTTCAATTATACCAAACGGGGCATAAGATTTCTCTGTTCCTTTATTCTCTATTTTTGTGAATGCACATAAATCCTAAAACTTTTGAAACAACTGGTTGCTAGTCTTCTAGCTTCTCAACTCATAAATTATAGTCAAAGCTAAGGCCCAAGCTTCTTCTCCTTAATTATGCTCCCTTCAAGACTTCAAGTTGTAAGCTTAAGTACTTGCCTTTGTTCTACAAAAACACAAGCCTCTATAACTTGTGTATCTATACTCTAAACTACCAATCTCATGTCTAGAATTGACTATAAATGGGGAAAATAATAACGTATTAAACTACTATTTTTTTAAAAAATATATATATATATATCATTCTAACTAATATGAGAGATAGGAATTACACATGCTCAGCTCTCTCGTGCTTATAATTTCTTAGAAAATGTGAAATAGGGGGTTTAGAACATGCTCAAAGTTCACACCTCTTTTGTTTTAGGTTGGAGTTTTCAGAACTTTCCAAATAAAACACCACATTCTCTTATTTGCAACTAACATTTCAAAACATGTCTAATTATTCATCAAACACTATTAGCGTCCTTGGTGCTGGAGCTGTCGTCACTACTCATACTGGAACTTTGGCTACCCTTTATCCTATTCTCAGCTTGCAAGATCAAGCGCTCCTTAGCCAAATTTACTTTCTCCTAAGTCACCATCAATATGACCAAGCTTAACAAATCCCCCTCAACAAAAGGGATCCCGCTTTGATAACAGTGCTTTGTTACAATATATGTGATCCACCAATACCTTATGTTTATTTTGATTTCTTTTTTTTTTTGAGCGATAGAAGGATTTCATTTCACCAAAATGAATTTATGTTATGTCACATAATGGCTAGGGAGGGGAACTAAAACACTTTATAAGGGTCTGGATACCTCCACTCTCGATGCATTTTAAAGCTGTGAAAGGTGATGGGGCCTCAAAGTAAATAATATTGAGAGTGGGGCATTGAGATAATATAAATGGTATCAAAGATAGGCGTTAGCATGTTACCATTGGTATCAGAGCTAAGTTATGAATGTTATAAAATGGTATCAGATCCAGACTCGGGTCTATGTGGGCTAATGCGCCAATGTTATGGTGAAGTGTTATGTCCCACATCGGCTGAGGAGGAAAACAAAATATGTCTTTTAAGGGTCTGGATACCTCTCCTCTCAACGCGTTTTAAAGGCGTGATGAGTGATGGGGCCTCCAGGTTGGCAATATTGAGAGCAGGGTGCTGAAATGTTACAAACGGTATCAGAACTAGGCACTGTATGTTACTATTGATATTAAAGCTAAGTTATGGGATGTTACAAATGATATCAGAGTCAGGCTCGGGTCGATATAGCCAATGTTCCAGTGAGGACATTGGACCCAAAGGTGGGTGGAGTGTTATGTCTCACATAGCTGAGGAATGAAACTAAAGATGCCTTATAAGGATCTAAATACCTCCAACTTTCAACGCATTTTAAAACCTTGAGGATGATGGTGACTCCGCTTACAAATTATATCAGAGTCAGGCTCGGGTTGATATGGGCCAATGTGCTAACGAGAACATTCGGCTCAAAGGTGGGTGGAGTATTATGTCCCACATCGGCTGAGGAGTGCAAATAAAGACGCTTTATAAGGGTCTAAATACCTCCCATTTTCAACATGTTTTAAAACCTTGAGGGTGTGATGAGGACCCCAAAAGCGGACAATATCGATAGCAAGGTACCGAGATTTTACAAACGATATCAAAGCTAGGCGCTGGGATGTTACTATTGGTATCAGACCAAATTTGAGGATGTTACTATGGTATTAGAGCTAAATGATATCAGAGCCAAATTTGAGAATGTTACAAATGGTATCAGAGCCAGGGAGAATGTTACAAATGGTATCAGAGCCAGGGAGAATGTTACAAATGGTATCAAATTCGAGGATGTTACTATTGGTATCAGAGCCAAATTCGAGAATGTTACAAATGGTATCAGAGCCAGGGAGAATGTTACAAATGGTATCAGATCCAGGCCAAATTCTATTCTCTCTGTTCTATACGAATAATTATTGATCGGTGGTAAAATTTAAAATATCTCCATTATTATTTAACTATTTTGGGTCCAAGTTTACTTTTGGGAGGGATTATTTGATTAGGAAATAAAAAATCTTGTCAAATGTTATAGGAAACAAATTAACATTAATTATAAACTTATTAATTAAAAAAAAGTGACATTACATTAAGAAATTAATAAGTAATTAATTTTTTGATAATTACTTGGAAGGCAAGAAAGGAGGTTTAAAACTTCCTAATTCAGTGGTCTTCCCGAACCTATATATAGATGCGACTTCTTTAGTTGAGCTTCCTCACAATCTCGTGCAGTAAGATATATTTGATTGATTGATTTGATAGCCAGAGAGAGGTGTCTGATTAGGCGGACATGGATGAGCATCCTCAGCAGTTTATGGCACGAGAAGTTGCGATAGCGATGAGCCTGCCAGGGGCGATGCCGATGGGACTGCCAGTGCATATGGGCCTGCCAAGGCCAACGGCGATGCGCCTGCTCGGGGCAATGGGCGGTCGAGGGATGCTGGCGACGCATCACAGGGGGCACGAGGCATCAGATCCCGAGAATCCGCTTTTGGCATCTCATTTGAGTGTATTCTTCTTTCTAGTCTTTACTTTTTCACCATATGTTACTGCTAATAATAATAATCTCCCAAAGCAAAGGATCAACATCTTTGAATCAAAAGGGGACAAAAACGTCTCTCAAATCCTTGATCTCCTTCCTCTTTGTAGCTTCGACTCTTGGTCTCAAATGGAAGAAAAAGCAGTAGGAAGATGCACAAGGGAAAAGATATTTTTCGGTAAGTTACATTACATCCTTTAATTTTTCCTTTTCGTTTTAGTTATGTTTGTTACCTGTTAACAACATATCATACAGGGGTCTTCATGATTAAACCCATGTGTGACAGTTAGAGCTCAGAGGGGGAGTTGGAGTGTGGTGTGCGTAATGCTCGTGTGTAGATTTGTACCTGGGTCATTTTTTTCAAAAGAAAAATCCATAATATACATGCACACACGCATGATAGCTCCCTCGTACTGACAATTCGAAATAGGGGGTTTCGGACACTCACAGCTCACGCCTATTACAATTCGAATTGGGGGGTTTCAGACACACACACTTCACACCTTTTGGTTTTGGCGGGAGTTTTCAGAGCTTTCTATATAAAGCCCCAGCCCCAAATTTTCTTATTTGCTACTAACTAACATTCGAAAACATGTCGGGTCATTCGTCTAACTCTCATAGCCTAGCCAATGTTGTACCTGCCGCCGGTGCTGATGCCACGGCCTCTGCTGCTGCCGTCGCTTCTGGAGCTTCTGCTGCGCCTCCACCGATTCCCGTCTTGCAAGATCAAGCTCTCCTGGAACAAATCCAGTTTTACCTGAGCCACCATCATTACGACCAGGCTTACCACATTGCTCTCAATCGCAAGGATCCTGCTCTTACAACGGCGCTCTGCTTCAATGTATGGGATTGCTTGCATTTTTTTTATTTATATCTTTCTCTGCTCTCTCTGTTCTTTACGTATAGTTATTGATCTGATCGGTGGTAAAATTTTTCACCATTATTATTTAGCTGCTGATTGGTTTTAATTGATCACTGCTTCTGGCCCAATAGGTTTTAATGGATCGACATTGTTTTGTGCAGGTGCCGACTATAGAAGCTTTGTTGTCATATGATCCTTCTGTTCTCAGCCAGAAGGTTTTGTTCGACTTGGTGGAGCAGCTCTCGGACAACCTCAACACCGAGGCTCACTTCAGGCTTATGGTCCTGTCCCATGCCATTACTGCCCTCAATCCAATGCATCCTCCTCTGGCTGCTAGGATCCGCCCTGTGCTTGAGAGACTCTGGGAGAATTGTACGCGCTTGGACGGGGGTCTGAGTAGCAGGGCTCAGACCGTTATGCACATCATCCGGTCAGTCTTGCGGATGTGCAAATAGGAATGAGTAGTAGGACTCATTGGTTAGTTTAGTTGGACTTTTCTATGTAATGATAATCATCTCTGAACTTACCACCAATTCTCATGCAAGTTAGGATCTCCTTCAAGCCTTCTATCATCTGTTACAAGAATTATTAACCCGTATTATGTGACCACTTAAGTAAATGTTTCCTGAACAACTACCGAACTAAGAGGCTTTTTCTTTGGCTTCATACCAGATCGAGGTATTAGATGATCAACTACCTTTCCTTTTTGTTTTGTTTTGTTTTTTTTCGTATCCATAGTTTGCTGCTCTGTTTTTTCCTCCTTTCTTTTTCTACCACTTTCTTATTTTTTTCCTTTCCAAATTCTGATAAAATATTGTTTAACTATAGTTAACACAACAACTAACAAGTTCTAAAATTAAATGATTCAGTTTTTGTATTAAATTTTTAATATTAACAATTTATTTCTATTTCATAATAAAAATATAGGTATAAACTCTGTTCATAGGTCAAATGGAAAGTGAAAATTAACCTCAGTTCTTTGCACAAATTTCTTTGGTTGTTATAGATTGTGTGTTAACAATGACAAATATAGAGCCCGTTTGGTTTAACCCCATTGCATGCCTGCAATAGTAATCATGATTGCATTACCAAGAGAAGAGTGTTTGGTAGCTCTTTAGCATGGTAACAGGGTTTACCATGGTAATGAAGATTACCAAAAAATTGGTAATCCTCATTCATACCTCCCCTCTATGAATCCTCATTACCATCCCATTGCATGGTCTAAAAAGTCCAATTTACCCTTTAGTTTCCTTTGTCTTTGTTTCACTTATCTCATTCACTTGCCGCATCACGTCACAACTGCCATCGCCACAACCTCTTCCTCTTCCATCGCCGTCACCTCTACTCTCTGCCGCCACCACTATCTCCTCCACCTAGAGCCGGGAATTCGGGCCGAGCCCGACGGGCTGGCCCGTTTAAGCCCGAGCCCTTCAAGGGCCGGGCTTATGATTTAGAAGCTAAAAAGAGAAGTGAGCCTAAAAGGGCTGGCCCTGTAGGGCCGCAAGCCCTGTAGGGCCGGCCCTTTTAGGCTCGTTTAATATTTTTTTAAAATAAATTAATAAATATAATGTCATTATATCAAATTATTAATATGAGAGACACCAAAGTACTTAATAGAGTATTAATAACAGGCAAATATTTATTAATTGGCTTGATTTATTTTATTTTCTATAATGATTTATTAATTTAAACTTTATAAAATAGGCTAATTTGGACATTAGATGATTATTTTAACTAAAAATTTATGAGTTTTAAAAATAATGTATCTCAATTTAAAGTAAAATAATAAATAAATTGTAAAACTTGAAAAAGAATTTTTTTTGAATTAAAATGAGTTTAAGCCCGTTTAGGCTCGAGCCCGTGAAGGGCCAGCCCTGTAGGGCCGAGGGCCTAAAAAATATTGTACTTTTTAGCAAATGGGCCTAAACAAACAGGCCCGTTTAAGCCCGAGCCCGTGAAGGGCCGGCCCGTATTCCCGGCTCTACCTCCACTGCCGTCACCTCCACTCGCCACCCCTCACCCCCCCGGGCAGCGGCCCACCACCACCTCTTCTACCCCCCGCCGCCCACCACCACCATCTCCTTCTCCATCGCTGTCGCCACTACCACCTCCTTTTCCCACCGCCACCCTCACCCTCGCCGCCCCCACCGCCTACCACCACCTCCTCCACCCCACCGCCGATTGCCACCACCACCTCCTCCTCCTCCGCCGCCACCCTCACCCCTGCCGCCCCCACCGCCTATCGCCCACCACCACCTCCTCCATCCCCACCGCCCACCACCACCACCTCCTCCTCCTCCGCCACCCTCGCCTATCGCCACCACCTCCTCCTCCACCCCCCACCGCCCATTGCCGCCGCCGCCACCACCTCCTCCTCCTCCACCGCCACCCCCACCGATCCACCGCCCCCACCGACCCATCGCCCATCACCCACCACCACCTCCTCCACCCCCACCGCCCATTGCCCACCACCACCTCCTCCACCCCCATTGCCCACCGCCACTACCACCTCCTCCTCCTCCGCCGCCACCCTCACCTACCGCCACCACCTCCTCCTCCACCCCCCGCCGCCGCTGCCTCCACCCCCTCCACTGCTGCCACCCCCGGCCCACCGCCCACCGCCACCACCTCCTCCTTCACCCCCGCTACCCACCGCCACCCCTATCATTGCCACTACCACTACCTCCTCCTCCTCCATTCCTGCCGTCGCCGTCTTGTAACTATTTTTTCTACAAAGATTATATGAAGGGGTAAAATAGACTTTGTGTAATATATTAATTTTAAATAATTGTTAAAATATTAACTCATTACACATTGCTTAAAAATCAAACCAAACACTACCCTTGTAATTAATATTGTATTGCATTACCATTGCATTGCATTGCACTGCACCGCAGGGTGTAATGTGATCAAACCAAACGGGCCCATAGTTATAAATGAAATGCTTTAAGGGCTCGTCACTATTCAGTCCTTTTAGAAACGGATCACATCTTTTATCACCCAGAAAAAAAAAAAAGCTCAAGTGAAACTTAAGGATCCAAGGTCAAGTAATCACTTCCCTCATTTTATACCAATTAATTCAATTTTATTTTTCTTTTATATAAAAGTTTATTTCATCGTGAACGTTACATGAATAATGGTCCTATATTTGGCTTATTTATTGCCCCTAAATATTTCGTTGGAGTTCACTTTTCACACGGACAGTTGACAAAGGTTTTTCATTGTACTCTCAGTTGATTTTTATTTTTTCCCCCTCCCTCCTACATGTTAGATTAATTTGGACTATTGTATCTTTTCAAGAGCATATCAATTATACAATACAATTAGTTTTGACTTTTGACAACCAAATCAATGTTCCTCCTCCATATGAGGAAGCTTAGAAACTTTTTACCTTGAACCCTCACTCCGCTGTCAAGCTTAAAAGTCCTAGACGCTTCACATTAAAAATAATAATCACTTATCACAACATATAGAAAGATTATCATTCATGAAAGTTAAAGAAAAAAAAAAAGAGGTTTAAAAGGGGAAAACGCAAGTAAACCGCAAGACTTCAGGTTCCTTCATCTCTGGCATTATTGGTGCAGCCAAAACTGGACAAGCATGGCATGAGACTAATCCCCACAAACTGTCGAATGAGCCTTCTTCATAACTATAGGTCCCAGCCTCCCGGGTACGAAAATTAAATACAAATAGGACCCCCAAATTATTTAATACTAATTGGATTATTTACAAGTCGAGTCGTATCATTTACAAGTCAAATTAAAAATTTAATATTTACAAGTCAAACTTAAAACGGACTATCAGTATTGAAAGAAATTCAGGATACCTGTAAAACAGAAAATACCACAGAGAGCATGTAGCTGTGAAGCACCATAGATACATATATGGTGCCGACCATGTTGCCAATGAAACCCAACGTGAAAGGAAGCCTCTGAATAATAACCACACAGAGAAGCCACAGTAAGAGGAAAGAATCAAACGCTTGCAATAGATCGAGGACACTATCATGATTACCCAAACACACATAAATTCGAGAAGTTACTTTATCAACTGACAGATAACAGAAAATACACGATAGATATGTACCTCTTTTGATAACATGTGGACAAGCTGATTCTTTGGACCCTTGAGAGCAAAGAACGATCCAATAATAAATCCACATCCAAGAGTCAAGCATATAGAAAACTTTTGGGGCATAACCGCCATGATGGGAAGGAACATACTGAATGTGTTAGAACCGCATTTGAAAACCTAGGTAATTACATGTCCAGGGAAAGGTACATTTTGCTGGGCAGAAGTTGACTTGCTATTTTGAAGAAAGAACTCAAGAGTAGGGTAGCTATAGGACTGCCACAGTCAAAGTCTATGAGTTGGGGGTGGAGTAAGTTACTTTTTGGAGTCTATAAGTCTGCACTTTGGTTCAGCAAGAGGGCAGAGAAGAATTTTGATTTGAGTGGGGCCAACCTCTCGAATGCTTGGCAAATCTGTAGTGTTTTATGTTTGTGTAGCATGTTCGTTGTGGTGAACTTTGGTTATGTTTCTTGTTTGGTTGGAAGTGTCCCTTTGTAGTATAAGTTTCTGGTTGTAAGAATCATCCTTTTCCTTTACAACAGCATCTTCATTCTTCTGTGAGTGTTGTCGTATCTTTCCCTCCAGTATCAGTCCGTTAGGTGTTTTTTCATTGCAATAGTGCTGTTAATCTCAAGTTATTTCCCTACTTCCTTAGGTTTATTTCTGTTTTAAGCCTTAATATTGTCTTGATTGGAGGAGGGTTGTAACAGAATGCAATGAAAATGAAGAAGATCCCAGTCGCCAAAATCAAACCAAAATACATGATTGCCTTGCCAGAAGGAACAGTACTAGTGGCAGACTGAAAGTTGCCATGTATATTGCTCACACCCTTAGAGACCCTAAACAATTATTTGAAAAAGAAACACGTAATTACTTGAAGACACTAGCTTGAGTAAAACTATTAGACTCTGTTTATAAAACACTTCTAACCAACATGTTACTTCACCATGACACGGGCAATTCAGTTTAAAAAAAAAAAAATCGAGCATTGTCCCGTGGTTTGTACCGTCACAGAAGGAAGCTGAAGAGCAGTATAACAGACATCTCTGCCATGTTCACACAAAGCAGAAAAGAATGGATATGCTTTTTCCTCAGAGAATTGCACTGAAAATTTGTGTCAGTTACAGTATGCCTAAATATGTTAGCAAAATCTGGAATAAAGAGATGATTCGTGTGTTTATTTTTAGTTTTTTACATCTACATCTACATCTACATCAACAAGCATACAGTGAAAATCTGTTTTTATTCTCTCTGCCTAATTTTTTGTTCCATGAAAGTGGAACGAAAATATAAGTAAAGAAGGTCATCATACCACTTCAAATATTTGTACGGAAAATATCATAGAGACTCTAGCAAAAGCCCTGAGTTATACGAACTTGAAACCGGAGTACAGGCAACATCACTTACTAATCACCACATTAGGCATATACGCAAACAAACATGCCTTTGATTGAAGGGCCTACTTTCCCTTATAAAACCTACTTTATTACCAATCAAGGAACATTGTTATGTGCTTAACTATATTATTAAATATCAAGTAGAAACTGCCGTTTTTTTAAGTTGAAGAGGAGGCCAAACTGACCCTATACGGGATTGAACCCACCACCACTTTTTGCCGCTAGGGCAATGCACCATGGGCTGGAAACTGCCTTTTTCTTCACATAATATTGAATTTCACGAAAGCTCAATGAGAAAAGAAAGAAGTAAAGGCTTTATATTACTTCAAATATAAGTATGGCAGTTTCGTAGAGAAAGAATGGCCAGAATTAGTCAGCATAACATGGCAAAAGCCTTCAGTTATACAATCTCAGACGGGGAGTACGGAAGGTATAAGTAATTAAACAACAGCTTACGCATATACTCTAACCATGCATTTGCAATTTTGCATTAATCACATCATACGTTATTACACAAAAACAATCACGGATTCACAAATTTCAGAGAACCCAACAGAAAGCTAACTCTAAAATAAGAAGCCGCGGAAATGGCTTACACATTGAAAGTGGCAGCGACCGTGCCGTTAGCTGACCTAACCGCAAATGGCTTACACATTGAAAGTGGCAGCAACAGAGCCGTTAGCTGACCTAACCGCTGCTTCCAGATCGAATCCAAAACCCAAATCGGAGTTGTCTAGCGAGTTCTGTGACGATGCGTAGGAATTCCATTGGTCCAACAAAGAGGGCGAGGGCTTATTGAGATCTTCACTGTAAGAGCTCTTTGAGAACCATCCCTGAGCCATTTTCTGCAATTCTTGTCCTGTTTTGCTTCCTTGGCTCTCAAAACCCACTACCAAAAATACAATCAATCAAAGAAGTTATTATCCCGTGAAAATGCTTTCTTCATGACAGCGTGATTCTTCAAGAAAGATATAATAACCGAGAGAAGGAAAATAGAAAAAGTTTGCGCTTCGGCGCCCAGTCTAGTTTTGTTTTTTCGGTAACAATTTGAAGTTCGACAATCGAAAGCCAAGCTTGAGTTCAACTAACGAATTGGAGATCGTTCCGGGGAATTGTTGACTATATTGCAATTTCACTTTTTGTTCAGTAAATAAGCATATTTGAGTTGTAAATTTTTACACATATCTTATAAATAATCATATTTGATATTTAAGTAATACCATAATTATTCTACAGTAAAATTTTAGAAAGTTTTAGGCGCTAAGGAAGGCAGTAAAATTACCGGGGAATTGTTGTCTATTATGAAACTTAAGTAGGAAACTAACTAATTTTATATCATTTCATCTGAAGCCAACTCACTTAATAATAAAGTGTTATGCATAACAACTAGCAATTAGTTTGAAGAGAATAATACAAATTCGAATACCGCAATGCGTATTAGTTAAAAAGGTTTTAACCTTAACATTTCTCGAACGATCAGTTTTAACCTTAACGCTTTCGGGTTCAAATCCAAACATTAAAAAAAAAAAAAACGTTGTTTGTATGTATCAAATATGCATTAACCCTAATAACTATTCCTTCATATTGGTTTGTGAAATTTCATTTCCTGAGTAAAAGAATTAGATGCAGACAGGTCTTCTAAATTTGATTTAATTTTGATAGTTCCAACGAATTTAGTACTCACAAACTTAACTTATAAATACCGCAACTCAACTGGTAAATATGAAATTTGGACTTGTAAATATTAAATCTTGTGGGACCTACCCAAGCAAAGTTAGGAAAGAAACCCTTAGGGTCCGTTTGGTACGTTGGAATTGATTTTGATAGAAATGGATATGGATATGGAAATGGAAATGGGATTTAAAATTATGTTTGGTATGTCATGGAAATGAGACTTAATATTTATATCAAAGGTCTAAAATGCCCTCTTATTTTTTTTTTCCAAAAAAAAAATCCCAAACCATCACATCAACCTATCTTCATCATCTTCACCGAAAACACCATGAAAATCCACCATTAAAAACAGAACCAAGCACCTTCATCAATCAGTTACAGAATCAAGCATCTTCATCAATCTTTCACCAACATGCCTAGGTGAAAAAAAAAAACATCACCAATATGTAGCAGAAACTTGGATCTGGGAAATCAAACAAAATCATGAATCAAGGACGAAAATCTCAAACCCAGATCTTGGGCTCTCGAAGCTTGCTGACGATTGGATTGGGAAGCTTGTCTTTAGTTGGGGTTGAATGGCCAGAAGATCCTCACGGCTAGAGGTGCCTTGATGGAGGCCACAGTCATCGATGAAGAAGGGGAAAGCGATGTTGCTGTTGCTGGAAGAGTGCTGGCGGTGGGTATCTCGACTTCATCAGCAGAGCTGTCGGCGGCGACAAGGTGGAAGAAGGAAGGAAATGGTGGTCGGAAGACGCATGTGGGGGAGGAGGGGTTTGCGAAGACGCTGAAGCTAGGGGGTAATAGATGGAAATGTGCAGGTTGAAATGCAAATCTAAGCTTTTTTCATGGAAATCATCTCAATGGAATTGGCTCTTTTTTGCTTCTACATGGAATTAAAAAACTTACCAATTCCATTGTACCAAACAGACACTTTCATGGAATTGAAGCCCAATTCCATTTCCACCCTCTCCAATTCCAGCGTACCAAACAGGCCCTTAGAAAGCCAAAAATCCTTGCAAAAGATTTGTGCCATGAATTGAGATTGCTCCGTACAATGCATATATTCAATTTTACTCCTACTTAGACGAAAGTCTTTCAATTCCAAATTCTGTCTCCATATCTCAAGTTGAGAATTAATTTTCTCCTTGGATTCAGCCAACAAAGTTATATCATTTTCAAAAAGCATGCATTTAAGGATCTTCTCTTTTATAGGCTCAGTTAGAACATCTACCAATAGGTTAAATAAATAAGGGCTCAAAGCTGATCTCCGATGTAGGCCTATCCTTATAGGAAAATCCTTTGTAACACCTCCAGCGTTCTAACATTGGTTGTAACCCCCTCATATATGTTCTGAATGGCTTTGATATACGTAACACGCACCCCCTTCTTTTCCAATGCTCTCCAAAGTACATCTCCTAACACACAGTCATATGCTTTTTTCAAATCAATGAAAACCATATGCAAATCTCTTCCTTTGCTCCTATACTTTTCCATTAACCCTCTTAATAAATAAATCGCTACTGTTGTAAACCTTACTGGCATGAATCCAAATTAATTTTCCGCAATATCAGTCTCCAACCTCAACCCGTGTTCAATCATCTTTTCCCATATTTTCATTGTATGACTCATAAACTTAATTCCTTTGTAGTTTTCACAATTCTGAATACCCCCTTTATTCTTGAGAGCACTAGAAAAGAATGGAACGTGAGACATAGTTGAAAAGCCTAGAGACAACAAACTTATAAGCTGCAAATGGGTGTTTACCCCTAAATATTTGGCTGATAATACTCTAGACGAGTTAAAAGCCTGCCTGGTAGCATGAGGGTTCTTTCAGACATATGGTCTAGATTATCAAGAAACACTATTAAAGTTCTATTGTCTATGGCAGCCAATCTAGAGCGGCCGCTTCACCAGCTAGACATCAAGAAAGCCTTTCTCAATGGTGAGCTAAAAGAAGTATACATGACCCTACCTCCAGATTTTGAAAAGGGCAAAATTGATCAAGTATGCAAGTTGAAGGAATCTCTCTACGATCTAAAGCAGTTTCCCAGGGCATGGTTTGATAGGTTCTCGGAAGTCTTAAATTCTGGGCTACAAACAAGAATTATCATATCATACAATGTTTGTCAAAACAGAGGGAAAAAAAAAGTACATCCTCATTATGTACGTTGATGACATAATCCTTACAGGAGATCATATTGAGGAAATATCAAGGATATAAATTGCATTTGGGAGAGAATTTGAAGTCAAGGATCTTGGAAACTTGAAGTAATTTCTTTGGATGGAGGTTGCTAGGTCAAGATTAGGCATCTATGTCTCTTGGAGGAAGTATATAATTGAGGATTAGTAGTGTTCATTGTAGAAGTCAAAAGATAAGTACATAAAACTCTCAGAATACAGATGGAGAGGAGAGACTCAAAATTTTCAAAAGTTGAACTTCAAATACCAAAGGCTCCTTTGCATGAGAAAAGAGGCTGCGCCGAGGACCAAACTGCATTCATTCATGATTCATCAACTAAAGGAATTCAAATTTGTACTATTTATTTTAATTATCAATAATCTCCAAATTTGTCTTATTAACTGCATATATATCACTAACCTCTTCTGGTACTGGCTGCAGGTTCTCATTCACATATCCTACAGAAGGTGGCACCAGTGCTCTTCTCTTTCCTATGAATGAAAATTAGTTTTGACAATTGGCAGAGATACAGATTATGCAGACAACGAAATTAACAACCAATTTAAATGGGATGATGATCAATCATCTCTGAAATTACCACCAATTCTCATGCCAGTGAGGACCTCCTTCAAGCCTTCTACCATCTGTTACAAGAATTATTAACCTGTATTATGTGACCACTTAATTAAATGTTTCCTGAACAACCATCAGACTAAAAGGCTTTTTCTTTGGCTTGATACCAGATCAAGGGTTAGATGATCAACAAACTAATCAATTAATACTGTCATATCTTAACATATGGGAAGGCATGAAACCCCTTGATCTTTAAAAGAACAGAAGCTTCGCAGAAGAATGTGGGGTTAGCTACCAATCAAACTGAGTTTTGTTGAATTAATATTGCTTAATGTATGCTCCTGGTTCTTCTTCCCTTCCTTTCTAAACTACATCCTTTCTTCATACCAAATGCCAGTTGACAATCATAATTTAGTTTCTAAAAAGAAAAGGATTCAATTAAATCCTCTCCTACCAATGTTTATTTCAACATTTCCATTCAAGACAGGAACTTTTTTTAACATCTAAATTCCATAAATTGATTGAAAAGCCAAAAGAAAAGGGATGAACTTCATCTGATAGCCATGTTTTGAGGTTTATCGTACTTATACATTGAGTGACGAGAAATTTCTGACCTGATTCTCATCCAAAGGAAGTATAACTGGTTTACTTTCTCCACTGAACTGATCCACAGTGCTACCATGAATTATAGTATAAAAACCAAGCAACAGTAGGAAAACTAGGTTAGATATTACTGACACAAAAACAAGAAAGGGAAAATAACCAAAATATGAATGATACAATGTCTGAAGTCCTACTGTGATTTGGGGCACGAGAATTAGTTTGTTATTTTAAATATAGGGTATTACTTGGGTAAAGAAAGAATTCACGGTATGAAGCTACCTGTAAACAAAGTATCCATTTGCACGCCTGCATACATAGTTGAATTCAACCAAATCTCCTCCACGTGCTTCTGGTCCTTCCCCTTCAACAATATCTAATATGAACATTTCATAGAAAAGCTAATTATTTGCAAACGTTGGCACTGACTTGAGTTCTAATTCTATAAGGAGAAAAAATCAATCATTAAACCAACATCATCTGTTTTGGCAAGTGCCTGCAATGAGGCTGAACAGTTTGAAACTAGTCTTATTGTGCAAAGGGATATAGTATTGTAAGGATGTAATGTAACTTTTGAAAGTATTTAAAATACTAACTCATAAAATATTGTTTCGACTAACAACAGAAATCATTTTATTTATGAATGTATTTTGCTATCACAGAAGTTTGCAAATCCATGGATTGGCATTGCAGAAATCAAATTCTCATGTCTTCTAAATTTCACCATCCAAACACTACCTGAGTGTCCTTGCATGAACATTTGTTCTCGCATGTATGCCATTTTTTATCACAAGAGAAAGGTTTTGAGGTTTATTTGTTTTTTTTTTTGGGGGGGCGGGCTTCATATGAGGAAGCTTAGAAACTTTTGTACCTTGAATCCTCACTCCACTGTCAAGCTTAAAAGTCCTAGACGCTTCACATTAAAAATAATAATCACTTATCACAATATACAGAAAGATTATCATTCATAAAAGTGGAAAAAAAGAGGTTTAAGAAGGGAGCAGGGAGATAAACCGCAAGACTTCAGGTTCCTTCATTTCAGGCATTATTGGTGCAGCCAAAACTGGACAAGAATGGCATATGCGACTAAGCCCCACAAACTGTAGAATCAGCCTTCTTGAAAATCTTCTGGATGTTACTACAGGAAGCGTTTTATCTGAGCTCTTGGGCGCAATATATTTGACATTTCGATTCTCAATGCAACTGGGTCAAGCAAATGTTTGACACGGTCAAGAGACAAGTTTACCAGGAGGTATAATATTAAGCTCCCAAAGCTACATCCGGATTAATACTCCCATTACGTTTCTCAATATCAAACTGCTTCAAGGTCAAATCAAATTCACAGAGACAGTGATTTATTGAGAACAAGGATGCAAATTGGCATACTATCAAACTTCGTTTTAGAGATGGTGTAATTGTAAAGTTAAGGGAGACCAGAAGAAATAGGCTTATCGAGAAGGGGTAACCAGAGGTAGCAAGTATTTGATTGCTATCTAACCCAAGAGCAAATAAGAAATAGCACTTGCAAAAGACAAAGGAGTCTTAGATATAAATTTTGCCCACAATTTCAACATATGCGTTAAGGGACTAATTAAGAAGGTCATGGCTGAAAGGCCGAAAAACAATAAGTCTGGTAGCACGATAATAACAACATTAAAAAAAAAAACCCCAAAAAAGAAAGGTAATTGGTCAGTTATTCTTTAACTAATACAATTTGGTCTTTAATCAACAATGAATCGATAGCATTAGGGAATTCCATAAGAAAAATTGATAACATTGAACAAGCACTAGAATGATTCAGAAAATTTAAAAAAAATCATGAATACGAATTCCTCAGTACGGAAACAAAGAAAGGAAATGACCATGGTTGTGAATCTGCGAAATGGTTCTCAATTCGAGAGCAGAAACAGAATGAGAAAGAGGGAAATTATCACCTGGGAGAGGACGACCCAGAAGAGGAGCATGGAAGTGGAACCGAGAAAAACGATGAAAATCCCATTCTTCAGATTGCGAAGGGGGTAGGACAATTGTAGCCCCTAAAATAATTCCCACAGAGAATATGAGCCTCTCACACAGAAGCAGTCCTCTAAATGTTTCGAGAAGAAGTGAAAGACTACAAGAGTAGTAATCAGAAAAATAATTAGATAAATACAGAGATTGAGAATGAGGTTAGTGGTGACTGGAAATTCTCGTGACTAACAGGGGACAGCCATAATAAAAGATTAAAAGCAGAGTCGGCATTGTGTTGTGCAATTCGGGATTACCTACTAATCACGGAAATTCGAAATTCCAAGCCATATTAACAAAATTTAACCCGCCAACCATAAAAGCTTTTATTTATATTTATTTTTTGATAAATTTTTATTTATATTATTAGACTATAATGAGGTAAGAGTAATTCATTTCCTCGTAGAAATATTTACATACTATAGGAGTACCACGTCATCTAAACTCTGTCAAATAAAAACATAACAATTTATATCATTTTATCCTAATTGGTTGATGATTCATTTGAAAAAATTTAAATTTTATCTTGTTTTTAAGAAATATATTGATTGATAATTTTTTTTTATTTTTTTAAAATTAAAATTTTTTTTCTTAAAAACAAGATAAAATTTGAATATTTTTCAAATGAATCATTAGCCAACTAAGATTAAAATAAGGGTTAATATAACTTTTGATCCCTGAAGTTTGATTCAATTTTGGTTTTGGTCCCTCAAGTTTGAAATCGGTGATTTTAGTTTCACCCGATTTTGGTTTTGGTCCCTCAAGTTTGAAAAGGACTTGGTTTTTTTCCTGGGTTGGGTTGGGTTTCAAAAACGGGTCGCCAAGTCCTTTTCAAACTTAAGGAACTAAAACAAAAATCGGGTGAAACTTTAGGGACCAAAACCACTTATTTCAAACTTGAAGGACCAAAACCAAAATCGGGTGAAACTTCAGGGATCAAAACCACCGATTTCAAACTTGAGGGACTAAAACCAAAATTGGATCAAATTTCATGGACCAAAAGTTATATTAACCCTTAAAATAATATGAGTTGTTATATTTTCACTTGATTGAGTTCAGATGATGTGGTTATCTTGGAGTATGTAAGTATTTCTTCATTTTCTCATCCCCATCTCTCTCATGCTTATATGGTATTAGGACCCACTTGGTTCAATCTCATTACACCCTATAGCGCAGTGCAATGCGATGTAATAGTAATACAATGCAATATTAATTACTTGGCTAGTGTTTGATTTGGTTTTAAAGAAAGATGCAATGAGTTATGTTTTTAATAATTATATAAAATTAGTATATCATAAAAAGTCTATTTTACACTTAATATAATCTTTGTAGAACAAATAGTTAAGAGCCCTCCCTCATCATAGCCGTCACGCTATCTCGCCAATGATCGTTTGATGGTAATGCTTGTGGTGGTGGAGGTGACGGTAACGGTAGTAGGCAGTAACAACGACGACGGAGGTAGAGGAGGAGGAGGTAGTGGTGACGGTAATAGTGGAGGTAGCAGCGATGACATTGGAGGAGGAGAAGGTAGGGACGGCGAGGATGGACATGGTGGCAGCAAAGTGGGATGATGGTGACGGAGGTAAAAGAAGAGGAGGTAGTGGTGGCAGGCACAATGGTGGAGGAGGAGAAGGTAGTAGAGATGGCGGCAGGGGCAATGGCAAAGGTGGCAGTAGCAACGAGGGGCGGCAACGATAATGGTGGAGGAGGAGGAGGTAGTGACTGCAATGGCGATGATGGATGAGGCAACGACGACGATCGAGGAGGAGGAGGTAGTAGCGGCAACCATTGTGGTGTAGTGTAATAGGTGAAATGAGATAAATGAAACCAAAGGGTAAATTGGACTTTTCAACCATGCAATATGGTAGTAATGAGTATTTATGGAGGTATGAATAAGGATTACTAATTTTTTTGTAATTATTATTACCATGGTAAATCCTATTACTATGCCAAAGAGAAACTAAACACTCTTCTCTTTAGTGCCTGTTTAATTCATGAAATCGAAGATAATGTAATGAAATGTAATGATGATTACATGAATTTATTTAGTTCATTATTAAGAAAAGATTATGTGTATGCATAGAAACGTTTGGTTTGAATATGAGAATATATGGGAATAATATAGTAAGAAATAAGATTACCCCTATATACATATATATGTCTAATGTACACGTTGGGCTCATGATAATTTTTTCAATTTGTGCATGTACACATTGGATTCATAATAATTTTTTGATATTTAATGGTATAAATATTATGCAGCGTAAAAGTTGTGTTTATAGTAATTTTTTAATATTTAATGGTGAGAATATTATTTAATGGGATATTTTCATATTTTTAATGGTGAAATATATATATTTTAATTTTTTAGTGGGGAATCTTTTAATTTTTATGTTATTAATTAAATTTTTTCATATTTGATGGTTGCAATTATTCAATATTTAACAACATTTATAGGTAGGCAGTTTGGTCGAATTAAAACATTATAATGGCAATGGTGTCTTTTTTCACTTAATTATAGAATGTCTATATTCTCATTCATCAGTCCTAGCTGTGTAATCATCAGGATTATAAAATGTAATCCTCTTTACATTTCATAAGCCTAACCAAACATTGTAATCGGTCTGTTGTATCAGGATTACATGTAATCCTTTCCTATGAAATCGAACCAAACAGACTACTAATAATACAATCATGATTACCATTACATACATTCCTTCGGATTTAACCAATCTCTTAGTAAATTGAATTGCGTGAAACATATTTGATCAAGGGAGAGGGAGACCCAAATAACTCAAATATTCACTCTTCATTTCATAATAAAAAATGGGGAAATTAGAATAAATGACCTAAAAAACATATAAATTTAGAAATACTAAATTGTCAGTAATTAAATTTTCAACTTTTTCTTCCCTTTTTTTTTAAAAAAAAAAACTAAATCTTCTCTATATTCTTTATTGTGCTCAATCATATCTCAGTATTATTCTTATCCCATTGTCTATTGTATAAAAAAAAACTTATTATTATTATTTTTTTGAATGAAAAGACTGGAAATCATGCCCAAATACAAGGCTACAAGAACACGCCCCCAGAGGAGCACAAAACTACACAACCCTCAAGCTTGATCAATCGCTGCCTCTGTATAAGCAGGTGGGGGTTGATCAAGGATAACAAAACTCTCATTAATGCTATGCGCTAACCCAGCAAGGTAGTCAGCCAAAACATTCTCCTCCCTTGGAATAAAAATAAGACGGACATGCCAGTCTTTTGACATCCAAACTCTGGCATCTTCAATCACTTCCCTAAACGGGTGATCACTCACAACGCCCCTCAAGATCAAATTTATGGCCTCCAAACAATCTGTGAAAATATTAATACTCTTTAAATTCTTGTTCCAGCAGATCTGGAGACCCTGGATAATTGCAATGACTTCAGCCACCACCGGAGGAACCTGAATCAGTCTGCTAATGTATCCGGTAATCCACCCACCCTCTTCATTTTTGATGACTCCCGCGCATCCAGACATACCCGAATCCAACACCGATGCATCCGTTTCTAATGAAGCAAAACCAGGAGTACCTCTAAAGACAATTCCTTCATCACCTATATCATTTCTGTAGAAACGGCATTTATTTTGTAGCTCCATATCCCAGCTGGCTCGGAAAAAACTCGACTGTCCCGTCTGCTGGTCGTCCCCGAACAACTTTGAACAACGATCAACCCAGATATCCTAACACACATAACCAAACAAAGTGGCCCAGTTAACCTTTCTGGTGAAGTTTCTACCGGCCTCATTTATGAGATTCCATTGTATCCACTCCAAACCCTGTAAGGTTGAAAATTTATCCCACAGGACTGGGTTGACTAAGGCTATCCATCTCTCCTTTGCATTTCTACAATCCCATAATAAGTGCATGATATCTTCCTCCGCATTGCATCCAAAAGAACATTCTGCATTCTCCATCAAGCCTCTCTGAACCCTCAGCTTCGCCGTATGAACCCTTCCATGTGTTGCCAGCCACATAAAGGATTTTATCTTCTCTAGAACCTTGCATTTCCACAGCGTTCTCCATTCTGAGTGATTCTGGTTCCGGATCCCTGCAAAACAAAAATTTTACGCAGATCTAACAGAAAAACAACCGTCAGCAGCAGGTTTCCAAAAATTATTATCATTACCTCTCTCTACACGAGGTGGATGGGTGCTCACAATACGCTCAATATCCGGCCACTGGAACCATCTGCTTAACTTCCTTATATCCCAGTCCCCCCACGGATTCACAAAATCTTGAACCTTCTCATTGATATCCATGAAAGCTTCCATATGAGGCAATAATTCAATCAATGGTCTATTTAGCTCGGACCAGTTGTCATACCAAAAAGAGGCTGATGCACCATCTCCCATTTTAACTTTAACCCCTTTCCATAACTTCTCCCAAATAGAACAAATCCCTTTCCACGTATAAGAAGCATTTTTCCTCTGCAGAGGTCTATTCATATTATCCCATCTATACTTACTCCGAAGCACCTTCGTCCATAAAGCATCCTTATTTGTCAAAAGATTCCAGCACAGCTTCATTATGAACGCTTCATTTTGTTTGCACATATCCCTTATGCCTAGACCGCCCTCCTTCTTATCCCTCTTGACTTGATCCCATGAGACGAGGTGAAATTTTCTCTGATCTTCCTTTTCATCCCAAAGAAAGCTCCTGCTCTTCTTTTCAATCTCCCTCAGAATACCTTTCGGTAATAACATGGTTTGCATATGATAAGCTGGAATAGCTGAAAGAACAGATTTAATAAGAGTAATACGCCCTGCCATGTTAAGACACCCTCTCTTCCATCCAGATAATCTCTTATGGGTTTTCTCCATGATGGGGCAAAACAGAACCTTGGATACCCTTTTGTGAATTAACGGAATACCCAAGTATTTGCCCAAATCTCCTGTTAACTGCACACCCATAGCTCTACTAAGCCCATAAGCCCTGTTGAAGTGAGCATTTTTAGAGAAATACACTCTGGTCTTTGTTCTATTCACTTTTTGACCGGAAACATTACAAAACTCTTGCAAACAACCCATCATCCTATCCACCTGTTCCTCTAATGCCTCGCCAAACAAAATCAGATCATCTGCAAAAAATAAATGGGAAATCGGAGGACTGCCTCTATTAAGACAGATTGGCTTCCATGACCCGTCATTAACTGCATCTTGAATAAGGTGGCTTAGCCGTTCCATACACAAGGTGAAAATATAAGGTGAAAAAACTTATTCTCTTCCTGTCATCTTGTAACCTCATCTACCGTCAAAATTGAATCGGATAAATGAGTTTAGAGTTGAAAATTGAATCAAATAATAAAAATAAAAGAGGAGGTGAAGATGGGTTGATGAGAAGTAGGCGCAAATTTTTAGTGATGGTATAACAAGTTTTGGCCGCTTGAGTTGAGAGATGATCTTTATTGGCCATCTTTTTACTTTTTATATTTTTTTATATTTGTTTAAATTTTATAAACTCAAGTTATTTTATTTTTGCCAATTTATATTTGTAATAGTTCAAATTGATAAGGAGAGCATATCAAGTTTTTATTAATATATTAGGATGTTTCAATTTTGATACTATTTACATAATATTTTATTTTTATCACTTGATCTTATTAAAAAATTTTGATAAGATATGGAATGATTTTAATTTTTTGTTTTGGTGGGTGAGTTTAATTGATATAATGCTAATAATATTTTTTATCAAATGATATCATGTGATCAGTGATAACATAAACAACATAAAAAAACTTAGATGATCTAGATGGATTAGTGTTGATATTAATATAACTAAATGATATATTGATGATATTGATATGGATATTGGTGAAAAAAAAGGTTAAAAATTGGAAGTAAGAGATATGGGTAGTTTTATTTTTTGTCTTCAAATTCATAATGTAGAAGAAAATGCAATAGAGATTTGATTGCGAGCAATTTAATATTTTAAATTTATATTTTAGCCCATGAACCTTTTAAAATAGTTATAGTTTTATGTTTCTCTCTCATAAATATTATTTTTTCAGGTCCTTTATTCTAATTTTCTCACAAAAAAATTTCACAGGTGAAGAAAATTATGAATAATGTTATAACTTAACATTTATTAAATATTATTTTAAAGATCTGAGAGACAGTGGCAAATAAGAAAGGCCCAGTCAGTGCCACTATTATTTATACTCAATCCTGTATCAGTACATTACAATGAAGCAATGGGCCTGGGCCACAACACAAAGGCTCAAACTAGAAACGGATAACTAACCAAAGGTCCTGTACAATACAACATCATATCTATCACAAACTATAACACAAACTGATCTATAAGTCTAACACCCCCCTTCAAGTTGAGCACCATACAAATTAATGGTTCCCAACTTGCACAGAAAATGTCTAGAATCAGCATGACCCAGCGGCTTTGTCAACAAATCTGCTAACTGCTGATTAGAAGATACATGCTGTAATGAAATGCAACCTTCTACTAATTTTTCACGAACAAAATGGCAATCTATTTCTATGTGTTTAGTTTGCTCATGAAAAACCGGGTTGGTTGCAATGTGAATTGCAGCCTTGCTATCACATAATATTTGGGTAGGTCACAATCCTTGAAAGTTCAAATCTGCCAGCAAATGATTTAGCCATACTATCTCAGAGACGGCCGCACTCAATGCTCTATACTCTGCCTCAGCTGAAGATTTAGAAACAGTGCGCTGCTTTTTCGATTTCCAACATATCAAAGAACCTCCAAGCTTGATTGCATAGCCGGTAACTGATCTTTGAGTGTCTGGACATGTTGCCCAATCAGAATCAACAAAACATTCCAGATCAAAACACTTCATAGAGTCCAACAGAATGCCTAAACCAGGGTTCCCTTTCAAGTACCGCACAACTCGAACGGCAGCTTCCATGTGAGTTGTTCTAGGGGCACTAAGAAATTGGCTCAATGTCTGCACAACAAAAGCCAGATCAGGTCTAGTAACTACAAGATACGACAAACGACCTACCAAACGTCTATACACAGTTGGGTCAGGCAGAAGCGGATCAGGTGGCCTTTGCCTTTATTGTTTATTCTGTCGTTTCTTGCTTTGCTGGATTTTGCTGTCACTTCTTCCATCAGCAGACAACCTCACACTTTGTTCCATAGGAACCGAAAGAGGTTTTGCTCCTGTCAGCCCCATATCTGCAATAAGATCTAATGCATATTTTCTTTGACATAGAACTATACCCTTCTTTGACCTACTCACTTCCAACCCAAGGAAATACCTCAAATGTCCTAAATCCTTTATCTTAAAACTATTATGCAAGTGAGTTTTTAATGTATTTATCCTTTCTATATTATTGCCAACTATCACAAGATCATCCACATAAGCCAAGACTAGAGTTGTATCATTACAAGTCTGATTTATAAAGAGAGAGTAATCATACTTACTTTGTCTAAACCCTCCTTGTACCAATGCTTCTGTGAGTTTAGCATTCCATTGCCTCGAGGCTTGTTTTAAACCATATAAAGATTTATGTAATTTGCAAACTTTATTCTTATCAAATAAATCAAATCCTTGAGGCAACTTCATGTACACTTCTTCATTGAGATCTCCTTGCAAAAATGCATTATTGACATCCATTTGAAATAGGTGCCAATTATGCATTGCTGCAAGTCCCAAGATAGTTCTCACAGTCACCATTTTTACAACTGGGGAAAAAGTTTCAAAATAGTCGATACCTTCTTGTTGGCTATATCCTTTAGCTACTAGTCTTGCTTTATAACGTTCTACTTCTCCACTGGACGTATACTTCACCTTGTTTACCCATTTGCACCCAATGGGCTTTTTGCCCTTTGGGAGATCCACTATCTCCCAAGTTTTGTTGTGTTCTAGGGCTTGCATTTCGTCCCTCATTGCCTCCATCCAATGAGAGTCCTGTGAAGCTTGCTGGAAACTTTGAGGCTCAACAATAGCATCAATAGATAACAAATAATTTTTATAATGAGAGGAGATATTAGCATAGCTCATGTGATTATGTATGGGATACTTACAAGACATATTTATCTCTGTAATCTTGTGCACATCAGCTGCACATATGTAGTCATTCAGCCAAGTTGGTGTCTTCTTAGGCCTTGTAGGCCTATCATAAGTATGAACATGTGCCTCTGTATCAATAGGGGTTTCATTATCTAACCCTTCAGTTGCTGGTTCTATGGTATTATTAGATTCTGCATTCTGATCTGTGTGAGTAGGGGGTTGTCTGGGTTCGATAGATGGAGTAGGAAAATAATTGTCATAGTCGAAGAATGTTGATCTCCCAAGAATAACCCCCTTTGGTTAGTGGGTATAGAATCCTTAAATGGGAAGTGCGTTTCAAGAAAAGAAACATGCCGACTAACCAAAAAGGAATGAGAGTGCAAATTGTATAATAAAAAGCCCTTTTGATTGGCCGGATAGCCCATAAAGACACAAGGATCAGACCTGGGCAGAAACTTATAAAAAACAATTGGATTCACAGCAAACGCCAAACACCCAAAAACTCGAAGGTCATGCAATTCAGGTGGGTGATGATATAAAATTTCATAAGGCGATTTATAATTAAGAATCTTGGAAGGAGTATAATTAATTAAAAACGCAGCAGTCTTAATACTCCCCCCCCCCAAAATTTAAGAGGCATACGGGAGTGAAAAACAAGGCTTCGTGCAACATTCAAGAGGTGGCGATGTTTTCTTTCAACCACACCATTTTGTTGTGGCGTATAAGGACAAGTGGTGTCATGTAGAATGCCTTTAGTTTACAAATAAGAAGTAAGCTCATGGTTAAGAAATTCAAGGCCATTGTCACTACGAATCCTTTTAATACAAGTAGAGAATTGAGTATCAACATAAGCAACAAAATTCTGTAAATGTTAAACACATGCACTTTTATTAGCCATCAAAAACACCTAGGTACATCTTGAAAAATCATCCATTATAGTAAGAAAATAACGATGACCTTTGTGAGTGGGAACCTTGTAGGGTCCCCATGTGTCAACATGGATCAATTCAAAACAACAATGAGTAACAGACTGATTGGACGAAAAGGGCAACCGGGTTTGTTTTGCTTGAGTGCATACATCACAATTAGTAGAAGGGAAGGGACTGACTATATCTCTAAGAGCATCTAAATGACGAATGACATCATAAGGTGGGTGACCTAGCCTAAGATGCCACAGATATGATGTTGTATTGTACAGGACCTTTGGTTAGTTATCCGTTTCTAGTTTGGGCCTTTGTGTTGTGGCCCAGGCCCATTGCTTCATTGCTTCATTGTAATGTACTGATACAGGATTTAGTATAAATAATAGTGGCACTGGTCAATGATCACTGACTGGGCCTTTCTTATTTGCCACTGTCTCTCATGGTATCAGAGCCAGAAATTTGGCACATGCCCAGATCCAGTTGACGGATTATTTTGCACCGTCGGATCTTGATTTTCAGATCACCACTTTCTTTTGTGTGGCAGCGTCAGAACCACACGATCTTGGCCATCTTTTCTTGTGTGGCAGCATCACACCCACACGATTTTGGTTACCTTGTTCACGTGTGGGTGCCCCAGCGTCTTTTCTCTATGCGATTTCACGCACTGAACAAACCAGCGTCTTGCCTTCCAGGTTCTTGATTTTTTTTGCCTATTCCGATCTTGATTTGATTCCGCTCCCTTCATCACCGATTCTTGTCGATCGGCTTGGGATTCTCCTGTTCTTGTTCTCGTCAACGCTGTTTTTCATCGTCACCGTATCATCCGCTACTTCATGGCATCGGCTTCAGCAAAACCAGAAATTGACGTCCACCATCCTCTGTATCTTCATCCCTCCGATACGCAGGCGACAACGCTCGTCACTCAAATCCTCACTGGAGCCGACAACTACATCGTCTGGTCCCGAGCGATGAAAATTGCTCTTCGAGGTAAAAATAAACTCTGTTTCGTTGATGGGTCTTTTGGACGTGATAAAGTTCCTGATCTCGCCAATTACTGGGATCGCTGTGACGCCGTGGTTCTGTCATGGCTCATTAACTCCGTTCATAAGGACATTGCTTCTGGTATTGTCTTTGCTGACACATCTCACCTAGTTTGGAAAGATCTCCAAGAACGCTATGAGAAAACTGATGGTACCAAAATATACACCCTCCACCGACGCATTTCCACTTTCAGTCAGGGTCACCTAAACGTTTCTTCTTACTTTAGTAAGCTGAAGGAACTTTGGGACGAATATTCTTCATTGGTGCCTTTATCGTCGTGCAAATGTGATACTGCTAAGGACTTTATTAAGATTACATAGCAACAGAAACTTTTTCAGTTTCTTATGGGCCTCAATGATACCTACCAACAAGCTCGTTCCTAGATCCTTCTCATGACTCCGTTGCCTACAGTCAACCAGGCTTTGATACCATGAGAGACAGTGGCAAATAAGAAAGGCCCAGTCAGTGATCATTGACCAGTGCCACTATTATTTATACTCAATCCTGTATCAGTACATTACAATGAAGCAATGGGCCTGGGCCACAACACAAAGACCCAAACTAGAAACGGATAACTAACCAAAGGTCCTGTACAATACAACATCATATCTATCACAAACTATAACACAAACTGATCTATAAGTCTGACAAGATCTAGAATAAAGGAAAAAGATAAAAAAAATAACTCTTTAACTTTAAAATCTTAAATCGGGTTTGTTAACTATAAAAGTAATGGGAATGACAAAAAATGTATGACAATTAATAATTCAATTTTTTTTAAAATCACTGATTTAAGATTTTAAAGTTCAAGTGGTATTTTTTTATCTTTTTTTCTAAAAGAATGTCAATTAAATCCAATTGAAATAATAAACATAGAAACTAAAGCATACTTTTGTGGTTAAAGAATTGATGGTAGTAATAGATATAGCTAAATGAATCTAAAATTTATCATCAATTAAATATTAAATAATAAGTAAAAATATACCTTTAATTATTTAACTCTATATAAGGTTTCATTTTGGTCTGTTAACACACAAAAAATGCTGATGGTGAAATTTCTAAAATAAATCATAATTTTAAGCCAAAAAAATAAATCATAATTTAAATCAAATATAAATGGTATGATATTATTGATAATTCTTATACAAAATGGGTTGGGATGGGTTTGACCAAGTCTTATTGAGTTCAAAAATAATGATAAAAAAGCATTAAAAATCTAAAATTATTTTTAAGACAAAAGGGTAAGCTTAAATTTAATTTTATTTACTAACAAAATATATTATTATTTTCATATAAAATATATCCATTTTAAAATAATTTAAGGTCATAAATAATAATTTTTTAACAAAAATATAAAAGCTCAATAATTATAAATTAAAGTTGAATTCGAAATTATTTTATCTTATTATATAGTCTATTGGTGCTAATATTATAATAGAATAAATAAATTTAAAATAATTTATTAAAGTAACGAAAGATGCACATAATTAAATTTTTCTGATGGTTACCCAATTAGATACTAGATCTGATTACATATTTGAGAGAAAAAAAATCGGATTACATAATGCAAAAAAATATGAATTCGCTTTATCGAAGATTCCAGAAACCCTAGTCTCCACTATATTAGGGGTTCGGTTCCTTCGTTCTGATCACATCGAATTCTGCCTAGTCTTTGAGCGTCTTTCTCTTCAATCTGCAATTTCTCTTCGATCTGCAAAATGTCGGAGACGGAGACGTTTGCCTTTCAGGCTGAAATCAACCAGCTTCTCAGTCTTATTATAAACACTTTCTATAGCAACAAGGAGATTTTCCTTCGCGAGCTCATAAGCAATGCTTCTGATGTATGGTCTTTCTTTCTAGTTTTATTGTTTAGTTAATTTACTGTTACCTTGTTTCGACTATAGTAGGTTTTATCAATAGGTATATTTGTTCTATTTTGATTTTGTTCTATTTTGATCATTGTTGGCTGGTTTCGACTATAGTAGGTTTTATCAATAGGTATATTTGTTCTATTTTGATCATTGTTGATTTCAATGTCCTTTGGTTTCTCTATGTTTACTTTCTGTTGGTGGATCGGTATTGTGCATTTATTCGTTTATATTTTCGACACTTTGATTCTCTATCCTGTGTATATATTTCTTTTTGGTCCCCTTTGAATGTTGTTCTCAGTTGAAGTTGGGTTTTTTTTTATTGAATTTCATCACGTTTCTATCTATTGTGAGCGACAATGAGATTGAGAGTTCCATTTTTATGGGATTTACCTGAGGGAGTGTTTATGAGTGTTTGTGGTTCATTACCTTATGGCGAAAGGGAATGTATGACGTCATGGAATCTCTCTGATGTTTATTTGTTTTTTTGTTTGATCAGTTGTTTTGATATTTAGTGCTAATCATTAATGACCACTTTTATGTTTTTAACTATTCACATTTGGAGTGTATAATTCCTTTTTGGGAAGGAACTGCTTAGCGCTTGCTTTAAGCACAAGTATGGTCTAAGTCTGAAAGTCTGATTTATGTGAGTTTGCATCATTGCAGGCTTTGGACAAGATTCGATTTGAGAGCTTGACAGACAAGAGCAAGCTTGATGCTCAGCCGGAGCTGTTCGTTCACATTGTTCCTGATAAGACAAGCAACACATTGTCCATCATCGACAGTGGCATTGGCATGACAAAGGCTGGTAAGATAAATACTGTTTGGTCTCCTATGCGTGATGTGATCACTTTAAACTGAAGTATATGATATTATTAATTGGTCATTAACTAATGTTTTGCGATATTTTAAACAGATTTGGTAAACAACCTGGGTACCATTGCAAGGTCTGGGACCAAGGAATTCATGGAAGCCCTGGCTGCTGGTGCTGATGTAAGCATGATTGGTCAGTTTGGTGTTGGGTTCTACTCAGCCTACCTTGTGTCTGAGAAGGTCATCGTCACCACAAAGCACAATGATGATGAACAGTATGTTTGGGAATCTCAAGCTGGTGGATCATTCACTGTTACCAGAGATGCATCTGGTGAGCCCCTTGGCAGGGGAACTAAGATAACTTTACACCTGAAGGAGGACCAACTTGAGTACCTTGAGGAACGTCGCCTGAAGGACTTGATTAAGAAGCATTCTGAGTTTATTAGCTACCCTATTTCTTTGTGGATTGAGAAGACCACTGAGAAGGAGATTTCTGATGACGAGGATGAGGAAGAGAAGCAGGATGAAGAGAAGAAAGAGAAGGAAGGTGAAGTCGAGGATGTGGACGAGGATAAGGAGGAGAAGGAAGAGAAGAAAAAGAAGAAAATTAAGGAAGTGTCCAATGAGTGGTCGTTGGTGAACAAGCAGAAGCCTATCTGGATGAGGAAGCCTGAAGAGATCAACAAGGAAGAATATGCTGCGTTCTACAAGAGTCTTACAAATGATTGGGAAGATCATTTGGCTGTCAAGCACTTCTCTGTTGAGGGCCAGCTTGAGTTTAAGGCTATTCTCTTTGCTCCCAAGAGGGCACCTTTTGATCTCTTTGACACAAGGAAGAAACCCAACAACATTAAGCTGTATGTCCGACGTGTCTTCATTATGGACAACTGTGAGGAGTTGATGCCCGACTACCTCAGCTTTGTTAAGGGTATTGTGGATTCTGAGGATCTCCCACTCAACATTTCTAGAGAAACGCTGCAGCAGAACAAAATTCTGAAGGTGATCCGTAAGAACTTGGTTAAGAAGTGCATTGAACTTTTCTTTGAAATTTCTGAGAACAAGGAGGACTACAACAAGTTCTACGAGGCCTTCTCCAAGAACCTGAAACTTGGTATTCATGAGGATTCTCAGAACAAAACAAAGATTGCTGAATTGCTCAGGTACCACTCCACTAAGAGTGGCGATGAGCTGACCAGCCTGAAAGATTACGTGACCAGGATGAAGGAAGGTCAGAACGACATCTATTACATCACCGGAGAAAGCAAGAAGGCCGTTGAGAACTCCCCATTCTTGGAGAGGCTGAAGAAGAAGGGGTATGAAGTGCTATACATGGTTGATGCTATTGATGAATATGCTGTAGGCCAGCTCAAAGAATTCGAAGGCAAGAAGCTAGTATCTGCCACAAAGGAAGGCCTCAAGCTCGACGAAACCGAGGATGAGAAGAAGAAGCACGAAGAACTGAAGGCGAAATTTGACGGACTGTGCAAGGTAATCAAGGATGTGTTGGGTGACAAGGTTGAGAAAGTTGTGGTATCGGACCGTGTTGTTGATTCTCCATGCTGTCTGGTAACTGGCGAGTATGGTTGGACTGCAAACATGGAGAGGATCATGAAAGCACAGGCATTGAGAGACAATAGCATGGGTGGTTATATGTCTTCGAAGAAGACGATGGAGATCAACCCTGAGAATGCGATAATGGAGGAGCTTCGGAAGCGAGCAGAAGCAGACAGGAATGACAAATCAGTGAGGGATTTGGTTATGTTGCTGTTTGAGACAGCTCTTCTGACCTCTGGTTTCAGCCTTGATGAACCCAACACTTTTGGAAACAGAATCCACAGGATGCTCAAGCTGGGTCTGAGCATTGATGAGGATGCTGCTGGTGACGCTGATGATACTGAAATGCCCCCATTGGAGGATGCTGATGCTGATGCTGATGCTGATGCTGAGGGTAGCAAGATGGAAGAGGTTGATTAACTCTGAGCAAACTATTATCTCCTTGTTTTATAATGTTTGGTTTTTAAATTCTAGCTGAACGGTCAGGGGAGTTTGTTTTTTGGGATTGAGCCTTTGGGCTAGTGGTATTTAGATGACAGTATTTTAATATGCAATTTATTAGGTACAATTTCTTTTTAAGTTTTCGTAATCTACTATGGTTTTTTAATCCTCTATTTATTAGGCTTTGTCACATTTTGACCTCAGCTATCTGAAATCGTTTAAACGGTCTTGAATGAAAATTAAAAATTACCCTCGTCTTTTACTCTTTTCAACTGAGAATGCCCGGATTCGAGCTGGATGCATTTGTTTTTGTTTTTTTGAAAACAAAAAATGGGGGCCGCTTTTGTCCCAAGTTTTCTGTGTGTCTTCGAGTGTGTTTGGGTGCAATTAAAAAAATTGCTTTTGAGGCCAAACCATGGTTTGGAAAAAATTTATCCAAACACTCACAATTTTTGTAGAATCTATTTTGCATGTGAAACCATGGTTTGGGAGGCCCAAACCTTGGTTTGGGAAGAATCCATTTTTTTGAGCTTTTTCAACTTTGTGGGTCCCACCCTCTCATTCTCATTGGTTCTTTTTCTGTTTGTGGGCCCCACGTCACACTCTCTCTCTCATCTTTTTTATTTTTTTGAATTTCAATGTTTTTTCTCTTTTTTTTGAATTTTAAAATTTTAATACTCCCTCTTATCCTATTTAAGACTTATTTATCTAATTTAATTATATTAAAAAAAATTAGTTAAATTAATTAACATTACATATAGACAAAATTATTTCATTTTTGGTATTAATTATAAAATTTAATGTTAAATAATGGGTTAAGATGTATCATTTTTAATACCGTTAGATGTTTTCTTCTCTTATAATTTAACTCCGTTAGGTTAAATTTAACGGTTTTGTTAAATTTACATCCTTGTTAATTGTTCATTGTTATTTTCCATCTTCCAAAATTTATTTGTACCAGACGTTCTTCAGGAAAAACTTGGCTGTTAAATTTGACATTAATCCTTAAATAATACATAAAATATAATCTTATTCTTTATATGTAATTATCACAAAAGTTAATGTCCTTTTTAGTAATTTGACCATGAAAAAAGCTATTCTGATCAAAACATCCAAACACTCTCATTTTATCAAAATCACTTTTTTCTCATAATCTATTCTTCTTATAATCTATTCTCTAAAAGCTATTCTTCACTTTTCCCCCAGAAGCTATTAAAAAAAGCTTTGCCAAACACACACTTCATCTAAATATCATCTTCTCCAAAAGGCCGGAGAACATAAATAAGTATTCAATCTATTCTAGGGCATGTTTGATTTTCCCATATTTATGTAATATTTTTTGGTAAAAGATATATTTAACTAATTTATTAGATTAAGGAAGTTAAATTCATTAATATAATATATTGATATGTATTTTTTAAATATTATAGTTACTCTTTAATTTTATCATTTTCTCTGTTCCTTTATTATTATTGTTGAGGGATTAGGAGTATTATATCATCTAAACTTATTATTTTAATCCTAATTGGTTGGTAATTAATTTAAAAAAAAATTAGATTTAAATTTATTTTTAAAGAAAATATGCATCTTAATTTGAAAAAACTCAAATAAAATGATGAACTCATTTTTTTTAAAAACAATAAAAGTGATTTTTTTTAAATGAGTCATCTGTCAATTAATATTAAAATGATTTTAATTATTATGTTTTTATTGAATAGAATTTAAATGATACGAGATCCCCAAAATATATAAGTATTGCTTAAATAAATTAGAAAAAGATTAATAAATATAGAAAAAATATGTCTTTTATTTATGAGCAAGAAAAACTTTCTAAATATATTAATTAAGGATCAGAGGGCGAATCGGAAATGGAGTCCTTGCCACTATTTATTAAGTCTAATTAACATGTTAAAAGCTTACTTGTGGACACCATTGAATTACAATTATCTCTAATCAAGTCTTATAATCTCTGACCCTTCCACGAAACTCAATTGCCAGCATATTGTCAAAAGAAAAAAAAAATCGTCGTGCCTTCAACTATTATCATAATAAATCCATAATTATCTTTTGGAATTTGTAAGGATTACAACTACGTTCATGCTCATTCTTGAAGGATAAAACAATGGATCCTTGGGAAATGTCTATGCGTAGTATTACACCTAGAGTTTGTAAGTCTCATAGCCTTCAAACGAATTTTCTTCGTACCTGAAATTACATGATTCAAAAATCCTTTTTTATTTTCTGGGTAGTAATATAGTACGGAATTGGAACCATGAACACGGGCCATCAGTGCTGTATCTTTACTAAGGAAAAAAAAATTAATAAATATAAAAATAAAACCCTGCTTTAAAATTGTGAACATTACACTGAATCCCATTCTTGCCTCTCAAAAAAATTCAATCAAATTACAAATTAAACCTCAAGCAAAAAAAAAAAAGGAATTTCCAGGACCATTCATGATTAAATACAAATGCACAAAACCAGATATCTCACTCTCCATCAGAAATATGCCAAAGCAAGGAAATCAAGAGGAAACTGGAAAGGCCTGCAATAAACAAATGAATCTTTGGCAAGACGACCACACTGAAAACTGGAGCTTCAAGTATTAGACACTTGTGAATGGAATACAAAGCTTGGGAATGTTGTGGTTATGTTCCTGCTCAAACATATGAAAGTGTTGCTACTACCATTTGCTTCACCTTTACAGAAGATGCCAAGCTAAAACTTAAGACTTGGACAATCCAATTGAAAAAAAGAACAAAAATTCTTGGAAGCCTAGTATCCCATTGTGCTTTGTGTCGAACAAATCAAATATCTAGTAGAATACACAGAGAGAAGCTCATATAAAAAGCAAACAACAAGATGTCTAGTAAATGGATGCAAGTAAATAAACGTTAACTATGAAGTTAGTAAACATGAATACAAGATTGGAACCACAATTTACATTTAATATAGAACAACATTCTAACCACTACAGTTCATAGCCACAGGTACCCTAATATACATTGTATCTGAACATCAGAATGGACAGAGTAAACGAACTAACTTGACATCATTACATATCCATCAGCATGGACAGCTCCGCCCCTCCTTTTTATGACAACATTTAAGTACAAAGGGGAACATAATATTCTGATGTTTGATAAGCCATTGATGCCACTCTAGGAGTATATATATATATATAATACTTTCTTATCAGCATATAACTCCACCGCTCAGGAATTCAAACTCTTCCTCTCTTGCTGTTTCTTGGCCAAAAAGGAAGAAAAGTGGTAAAAACAGAGGACCAGAGTTGGTTATTCAAAATTATTAGAAATGCATGACAAAGATGTGTTGCAAGATCACAACAACCCGTAATAACAACCAAAAGAGACAGTGGACAGGAAAGGGGAGGAGCAGTACCAAACTTTCAGGATTTTGATTAGAAAGGCCCGGAATTTGCTCCTTGTAGTTCTACATGGAGTGTGTATTTGGGCATTAATATTGGTATTATATGATGGAGACAAAATTTTCATCATCTTCAAGTCCCCTTTTTCTGCTTATTGAGGTCAAAGCAACGCAATAAGGAAGCAAATAAATGCTTAAAACCCTCTGAACACTGCAACATGATATCTCTACCAAATCAATGCCCTCCATAACTGTTTCAAAACGAAAGGAATCAGATATTCCATTTACTTCGCTCCTAGCAAAGACACTGTAACTGTAGGTAAATGGTGAGTGAACCTTTTAACCATTTCCAATTTCTGCTGATGAACCCCGAAGCAAAAGCAGCACTGCAAAGAATGACTGTTTTCAAGATTGAAATACAAATCCATCAGATACTGGTAGTAAACAGTGCTAGAAATTAAAAACACAAAAGAACAAGTTCCGCGACCATGACTTAAAACATCATAATGAAAAAGACTTTCATGTTGCTTCCCTTCTCTTTGAAGCATGCGAAATCAAACAATCAATCTTTGTAGGGTTAAATGCCATTTTTGCTCCCAAAGTGTCAAATTTGGAGCAATTTTACCCTTATCGTTAGTTGACCGTTAGTTGGGGCAAATTTGCACCTTAACAAAAGTGATATAGACGACAAAATGCACAAAGGGTATTGGTTGATTAAGACAGTAGGACGATGGTCATGGAAGTCAAAATCCGCTAAGGAGTATGTAACAACTCACCTGCCGAATCAAGTAGCCCCGAAAATGGATGGCGCTGAAGCGAGCAACCTATACCCGGCCGTCAGGGCAAGTGCCAGGCCCTAATGAGTAGGAGGGCACGGCGGTCATTGCAAAACCTGGGGCACAAGCCCAGGCGGAGCAGTAGTCAGGGCAAGTGCCAGGCCTCGATTAGTAGGAGGGCAAGATGGTCGCTGTAGTCGTAGATGCAGATCTTGGTGGTAGTAGCAAGTATTCAAATGAGAACTTTGAAGGCCGAAGAGGGGAAAGGTTCCATGTGAACGGCACTTGCACATGGGTTAGTCGACCCTAAGAGACGGGAGAAGCCAGTCTAATAGCGTGCAGCACGCATACTTTGAAAGGGAATCGGGTTAAAATTCCTGATCCGGGATGTGGCAGCTGACGGCAATGTTAGTGAGTACGGGGATGTCGGCAGGGGCCTCGGGAAGAGTTCTCTTTTCTGTCCGATGTGCTCGACTAATTGTCATTGGGTTAAGGCGCAATTTTGCTATGGAAGTATCAAATTTGGAGCAATTTGCCCTGTCTAATGGTCAACTAATGCAAGGGCAAAATTGCACATCGAAAAACTTTCGAAGCAAAATTGGCACCAAGTGAATACTTCTTGAGTAAAAATGACCTTTAACCCATCTTTGTACTTCTTGCTTTACTCACATCTATTCAAACCTGTGATATATGATAGGGAAACTATACCTCTCAACCAACCAATATAACAACCGAAGATTGATTCAATCTTTGTACTTCATAAGTTTACTTACATGTACACCCGCACAAAATTATTTTCCTTTTATAATTAGCCAAAATATCTTGGTTCGATTCAGTTAATAAAAGAATTAGCCTAATTTATTATTTATTATCTATAAAATAAAATATATACAAATAAATTTTGTAGAAATATTACTTTTGGTGCTCAAGATTAGATTTAGGGGAAAATATATAAAATAAATTAAATAGATTTAAAATATCTATAGATTTTATCTAATATAACTTAAATGGAAAAAGACCAAAAAAAAAAAACAGTCATAATTGGCAAAAAACAAATAATTATGTTGAATTTTAATAATTTTAAAGGGACTCATTTGAAATTTTGAAATGTTACAAAATTCGGGAAGTTACCCATCTATCCTTAGTTTTTTTTAAATAAAAAACCCTCAACCCCCTTACCGACTGCCAGAGCTCTGTTGTTGGTGGTCGTCAATGGAGTTTCGGTGCCCTTGCCGGCAACTGGAAGCCTTAGCTCCAGCTTCGACGCCGTCGTCGATCACCAAAGATCTGATGGTCTCATATTTTTTTTTGAATTCCTTAAGTAACAGACGTCAATATGAATACTTGAGTTGTTAATATGCATACTAAAGTCGTAAAAAATATGAGACTACCAGAGCTTCAGTAGACCCTATTTATGACTTTAGTATCCATCTTAGCAACTCAAGTATCCATATTGATGAATTTTACTTGAGAGATTCAAAAAAGAGAGAATTGCTAAAAAAAACCTCATGGACAACTTATTTGTTAAATGAGACCTGGGAAGATATCTTGCACACGGAGGGAAGATATCTGCACACGGAGGGAAGATTTCTACACTTGTAGAGAAGATTTCTGCACACATATAGGGAAGAATTTTGCACATATGGAAGATCATCTGCACACCAGGGAAGATATTTTGTACACGTGGAAGATAATCTGCACGCGAAGGTTCCATTTGGAAAATAAGTTGCCAATGAGAGATTTTTTCACAATTTTCCCTTCAAAAAAATATATGAGACTGTTGAAGCTCCAGTAGGTAGAGCTGGGAATACGGGCCGGCCCTTCACGGGCTCGGGCCTAAACAGGCTTAAACTCATTTTAATTCAAAAAAAAATTATTTTTCAAGTTTTACAATTTATTTATTATTTTGTTTTAAATTGAGATACATTATTTTTAAAACTCATAAATTTTTAGTTAAAATAATCATCTAATGTCCAAATTAGCCTATTTTTTAAAGTTTAAATTAATAAATCATTGTAGAAAATAAAATAAATCAAACCAATTAATAAGTGTTTGCCTGTTATTAATACTCTATTAGGGATTTAGGTGTCTCTCATATTGATAATTTGATATAATAATATTATATTTATTAATTTATTTTAAAAAAATATTAAACGAGCCTAAAAGGGCCGCCCCTCAGGGCTGCAGGGCCCGCCCTACAGGGCTTGCGGCCCTACAGGGCCGGCCCTTTTAGGCCCGCTTCTCTTTTTAGCCTCTAAATCATAAGCCCGGCCCTTGAAGGGCTCGGGCCTAGTCGGGCCGGCCCGAATTCCCGACTTTACCAATAGGCCCTATTTACGACTTTAGTATCTATATTAACAACTCAAGTATTCATATTGATGACTTTTATTTAAGAAATTCAATATGTATATATATATATATATATATATATATATATATGAGACCGTTGGCCACTAGTGCCGGAGGTTGAGTTTTTTTAATTAAACAAAAAAAACTAAGGGCCGGATGTTGAGGTTTTTTAATTAAAAAAAACTAAGAATAATTGGATAATTTCCTAAATTTTGCAACATTCAAAATTTCAAATAAGCCTCTTTGAAATTATTGAAATTCAATATAATTATTTGTCTTTTACTAATTTTGACAGTATTTTTCTATCTTTTTTCCTAATTTAAAATCTACATCTATTTAATTATAAAAATATGCACTTATCAATTAATATCTATTAAATATAATTATATTATATGTATTTTGGTTTTTTGGTATAACCAAATTATTATTTTAATTACTGAATCGAACAATCAAAACCGAAATTTTCAAAAATAAAAACTATCTTTAACCCCAAGCTAAATTAACTAAATGGAGAAACTAAATTGAGTATGGTTCGATTTTTTATTCTAATTTTCTCACTCCTAATTTAAAAGGGACCAAAAACTTATAAAAAGAAATAAAAAACAATGTAAGCTCGTAAGATTTAAAGCAAGTCAAGCCCAACCCAAAAAAAATTGTGTGCAATTTGTGTATAGCCTTTCCTAATATGATAGCATACAAGTGGAAATCCGCTTAATTTAACTTCAAAAAAAAAACAATGTTTTATTTGCCTATTAATTTTATAAAGCGTCTATTTAGTGTTTTAACATTAACCCAGTTTAAAAAAATGTTGATATTGAGATTTCTAAAATAAATCATAATTTAAACCGAATAGAAGATAGAACTGGTATGATAATTCATATAAAAATGGGCCCGGCTAGGTTTGACGAAGTTTTATCCGGTTCAAAAAAATAATAATAAAACATTAAAAATCTAAAAATTATTTTTTTGACAACAGGGTAAACTTAAATTTAGCTTTAATTAGCAAGAAAATACATTATTATTTTCATATAAAATATATTCACTTGAAAATTATTTAATGTCACAAATAATATTTTTTAAACAATTATAAAGGTTCAATAATTATGAGTTAATTCTACGCTAAGTTAAATTCCACTGTATTTTATTTTACCATATAGTATATTGGTACTAATGCTATGATAAAATAAATAAATTTAAAACATTTTATTAAATTAACTGAAGATGCAAAATTTATCTCTTCTTTTCTGATAACATAATTATATATTAGATAGGATAATATATAATGGAAATATAACAGAATGTATATTTATTTATTTTGGTATAATATTATATATTAGATAGTATAATAGATAGATAATGGAAACTATCGGCATCTTGGTGGGGCTTCGTCTCCTTTGTTCTCATTAGCCATTTAGAATTCTTCCTTCTTTGAGCCCTTGGTTTGCAATCGATCTATTGAGACGGAGACGTTCGCCTTCCAGGCTGAGATCAACCTGCTTCTCAGTCTTATCACCAACACTTTCTGTAGCAACAAAGGGATTTTCCTTCTCATTAGTAATGCTTATGATGTATAGTCTTTCTTTCAAGTTTCATTGTTTAGTTAATTTAGTATTGCCTTGTTTCGCCTATCATACAATTTACAAATAGGTTCATTTGATTTGCTTTGATTATCGTTGATTTCTTTGTGAATTTGCATTAATGTCGTTTGGTTTTATGTTACCCAGTACAATTATATTCCCTATGCTATTTATTTTTTATCAGGGCATTGAAACTGAGCCCTGTTACTCCTTATTATTATATATTTATTCGTTTATATTTTCGACACTTTGATTCTCTATCGTGTCTATATATTTCTTTTTGAACCCCTTTCAAAGCCCACCATAGGTTTGCAACAAGTTGAATGTCCATTTGAGTACCATATGTCATTATTATATAATAGATAAATTAAACTATTTAATATATTAGTATTTAAATAGGAGGGCCACTTGTTGGCAAAAAAGGGATATTGGTAGTAGGTTGTGTGACAAGTTGAATGTTTACTTGAATGCCACTTGATAACATGCCAAGTTAAATAAATTAAACTATTTGATGATGATGATAATAGTAGTAGTAGTAGTAAGTGGCCACTCTATTACATTATTATATCTTTTTTATTCAATTTTTAAATCTGAAAATAATTAAAAATCTGAAAGCAGATGGAATAAATTAAAATTTTTAATCTATTTCAAAAATTTAAATATTAAATCCTCACATATACACCATGATAGCTTAATAAGTTTTTCAATTATTTTCAAGTATATCATATTTTTAGAATCATAATATATACATAAAATTTGTTAGCAAGTTTTTACAATAGATTAAATATTTCAATTTATAGGGGTTAAGATATAAAAGACTAAATATTTCATAAACTCAAGTTTTTTATTTCTGCCAATCTATCTATAAGGAAAATACTTATATCAATTCCCTTATATTCATTTCGTTAAATTCTTCAATCACATATGACTATATGCCTTATTTTTGAAAAAAAAAATGCATATATTATATGTGATTGGATAACTTAATGTAATGAATATAAGAAACTTGATGTAAGTATGATCTTTTTGTAATAGTTTAAACTAATGATGAGATGCTATCAAGTTCTTATTATTATATTAGGATGTTTCATTTTTTTATACTATTTGCATAATATTTTATTTTTATCACTTGATCTTATCAAAAAATTTTGATAAGATATGGAATAATTTTAATTTTGTTTTTGTTTTGGTGGGATGAGTTTAATTGATATCATGTTAATAATATTATTTTTTATCAAATGATATTACGTGATAAGTGATAATATAAACCACATAAAAAAACTCAATGATATAAATGGATAAGTGCTCATATTAATATAACTAAATGGTTCGGGAAAAAACTAAGGGCCCGTTTGGTTAGATTGCATTGCACACATGCGATGGTAATCTTGATTGCATTACTATTGGTGGCCTGTTTGGTTGGGCTTATTAATGGTAATGTAGATTACAATTGTAAAATAGATTGCATATTTTATGGTAATCTCCATTTATAGGGGGACCCCTATGAAAACTCATTGCAGGCTTGTAATCATTGATGAAATCTCAATTTTGACCCTACTAATATAATAAAAAGACAATATATATCCTCAATAATAGACAAAACATCAAAATTTGTATTCATTTTTTTTTTTGCCTTTCAAAAGCAAAAGCCCTAACGTGAGCGCAGAACATCAAAAAATGTCAGATTCTGTCTTCAGAAAAAAATCCCAGTAAAAAATGCTAGATTCTGTCTTCAGAAAAAAATCCCAGTCAATCGATTCTTGGTTATGAGAGTTATATTGTCTAAAATGAAACACCATCGTTGATAATTGGATTTTGAGGTTTTGCTTACAATTCAAGACAATCATAGTATTCAATTTGATGATATAGATACGTATATTAGTGAAAAAATTTAAAAATTGGAAATAAAAGATATGAGTAGTTTTAATTTTTGTCTTTCAATTCGTAATGTAGAAAAAATGTTGGATATTTGATTACAAGCAATTTAATATTTTTAAATTTATATTTTTGTATTTGAAGCTTTTAAATAGTGATAGTTTTATGTTCTTTTCCAATAAATATTATTTTTTAGGTCCTTTGTTTTAATTTTATTGTAAAAAAAATTTGACACGAAGAGAAAATTATGAATAAAGTTTTAACTTAACAATTATTAAATTTTATTTTTAAAGATATAGAATAAACACAGAGAAAATGTCAATTAAATCCAATTAAAATAATAAATGTAGATTCAGACTTATAAATTTAATAAATTCCTAATCAGGTTAAGAAGTCTAATTAAGAATTTAACAATCTTGTTAAATGACCATATTATCCCTCACTTTCTCTCTCTCTCTCTCTCTCAAAGTCATCTCATCCTTTCTTCAAACAATTCAATTTTAGAATCTTGTTATAAATGGCCTCATTATCTCTCACTCTCTTTTTATTTTTTCAACATTAAAATTTTAATATCATATTTTCTTATTATCAACTATTAGAGACAAATGACAGAAAAGACATTTTTTTCCTAAAAGCTAAGGTATCAAATTAAAAAATTGTAACAAGTTAAAAGATTAAAGCATACTTTTGCCCTTATAGAATCAAAGGAAGTAATAGATATAACTAAGTGAGTCTAAAATTTGTCATAAATTAAATATTATATAATAAGTAAAAGAATGCATTTAGTCATTTAACTTAATTTTGGTCCCTGAACAAACAATAAATAATAATTTAAATCAAATATAAATTGTATGATATTATTGATAATTCTTATAGAAAATCGGGTGAAAGGGTTTTGATCAAGTCGAGTTCAAAAATAAAAATAAAAATAAAAAATCTTTAAAAATATAAAATTATTTTTTAAGATGAAAGGGTAAGCTTAAATTTAATTTTATTTACTAAAAATATATATTATTATTTTCATATAAAATATATTTATTGAAAGCAGTTTAAGGTCATAAATAATATTTTCTAACAAAAACATAAAATCTCAATAATTATAAATTAAATTTAAATTCCAAATTATTTTATCTTTTTATATAGTATATCGGTACAAAATTATAATAGAATAAATAAATTTAAAATAATTTATTAAAGTAACAACAAATGCACAATTTTATCCTCCTCATTGTGTTTCTAATTACATAATTAGATATTAGATCTGATTGCATATATTTCATCAAAAAAAAAAATCTGAGTGCATATCTCGCAAAAAAATATGGTACTAATATTATAATAGAAAAAACAATTAAAACAATTTATTTATTTTTTGTCAACAAATTTTAAAATAAGTTATTAAAGACTAGGGGTGTTCAAATCCCGGGACGGGACCGGGAATACCCATTCCCGGTTCCCGTCCCGGGATTTCTCGGGACGGGGATCTCATTCCTAGTCCCGGTCCCGGGAAATTCTCGGGACAACCGGGACCGGGAATTCCTTGGACCGGGACCGGGAATTCCCGGGACCGGGATCGGGAATTCCCGGTCTTAATAATATAATTATATTAGTTAAATTTTTTTATAATCTAGTGTTTAAAGTAATTATTTAACACCTAATAAGGTCATAAAAATCACATAAATTGAGTTAGAATTGAAAAATAACATATTATTATCACATTCATCATTTTTGTTATTATCTTTATACATTATATAGTTAGGATTTGTATCACGATATATACAATTTAACTCTAACTAAATATGTGATATACATTTTATCAAATGATAACTTAATTTATAGGGTAAAAAATATAAAAATAAAATAATAACCTATTTTTTAAGGAAAAAAGAAAAAAAAAGAAAAAAAAACCGGGACAGGGAATTCCCGGGATCACAAGGTGTGATCCCGGTCCCGGGTTTTTACATCCCGGTCCCGGTCCTGGCCGGGACGGGAAATTCCCGAGATAAAATATCCGAGACCGGGCCGGGACAACCGGGACCGGGATACTTTGAACACCCCTGATTAAAGTAACAACTGATGCACAATTTTATAATAGAACAAATAAATTTAAAATAATTTATTAAAGTAGCAACTGATGCACAATTTTATCTTCCTCGTTATTTTTCTGATTACATAATTTTTTTTTGGGCCAGAATTCTGATTACATAATTAGATATTAGATCTGATGATGTATCTGGTAAAAACAAAAAAGATCTGATTACATAATTAGTGGGTGTTTGGGAAAGCTTAAATAAGGGCTTATTTAAAAAATAAGCCCGAATCACGCAAGCCGAGAAAAAACTCCTCTCACATACTTACCTCGTATACTGTGAATCACGAATTATAAGCACGTTTTGGACAAAAATAAGCCATTCCAAACACACACTTATTCTAGAAACCCTGTCTCCACTGCCTATATTATTGCGCCGTTTCCTTCGTTCTGAGCACATTGAATTTTTCCTTCGTTCTGAGCACATCGAATTCTTCGTTCGCTTTGTCGAATTCTTACTTCGTTGAGTTTCCTCCCGTACTTCTCTTCAATTTGCAAAATGTCGGAGACGGAGACGTTTGCTTTTCAGGCTGAGATCAACCAGCTTCTCAGTCTTATCATCAACACTTTTTATAGTAATAAGGAGATTTTCCTTCGTGAGCTCATCAGTAATGCTTCTGATGTATGGTCTTTCTTTCTAGTTAGGTTTATTTGGTCTGCTTTGATCATTGTTGATTTCTTTGTGAATTTGTATTAATGTCGTTTGGGTTTATGTTACCCGTGCCAATTATATTCCCTATTTGGTGGATTGAAACTGGACCCTCATTATTCGTTTATATTTTCCACACTTTTATTCTCTATCCTGTCCATATGTTTCTTTTTGGTGAACTTTGAATATTGTTGTCAATTTCTATTCTCTCGTTTTCACTTTAATTTTCATGGCATTCGTTAAAGTTAGGCAATGTCTTGATGTTACGAATTTTTTTATTGAATTTCATCACGTTTTTGACATTGAGATTAATGTCCTTTACGGCTTTCTGTAATAGCTTTTCCGTCTTGAAAGTTACATTTTTATCCGACGAGTGTTTATGGTTTCATTACTTCCATGTATGATATCATGAAATATCTCTGACGTTTATTCTATTTTTGTTTGATCAGTTGTTTTGATATTTTAGTGCTAGTCATTAATGACCACTTTTATGTTTTTAACTATTCACTTTTGGATTGTATGCGTAGTTAGCTTTTTCCTTTTTTGAAGGGAAACTTCAAGCATGAGTTTGGTCTAAGTCTGATTTATGTGACTGTGCATCATTGTAGGCTTTGGACAAGATACGATTTCAAAGCTTGACAGACAAGAGCAAGCTCGATGCCCAGCCAGAGCTGTTCGTTCACATTCTTCCTGATAAGACAAACAACACATTGTCCATCATCGACAGTGGCATTGGCATGACCAAGGCTGGTAAGATAATACGGGTGATCACTTTAAACTGAAGTGTATGATATTGTTAATTGGTCATTAACTAATGTTATGCGATATTTTAAACAGATTTGGTAAACAACCTGGGTACCATTGCAAGGTCTGGGACCAAGGAATTCATGGAAGCCCTGGCTGCTGGTGCTGATGTAAGCATGATCGGGCAGTTTGGTGTTGGGTTCTACTCAGCCTACCTTGTTGCTGAGAAGGTCATCGTCACCACAAAGCACAATGATGATGAACAATATGTTTGGGAGTCTCAAGCTGGTGGATCATTCACTGTGACCAGAGACACATCTGGTGAGCCCCTTGGCAGGGGAACTAAGATAACTTTATACCTGAAGGAGGACCAGCTTGAGTACCTTGAGGAACGTCGCCTGAAGGACTTGATTAAGAAGCATTCTGAGTTTATTAGCTACCCTATTTCTTTGTGGATTGAGAAGACTACTGAGAAGGAGATTTCTGATGACGAGGATGAGGATGAGGAAGAGAAGAAGGATGAAGACAAGAAAGAGAAGGAAGGTGAAGTTGAGGATGTGGACGAGGATAAGGAGGAGAAGGAAGAGAAGAAAAAGAAGAAAATCAAGGAAGTGTCCAATGAGTGGTCGTTGGTGAACAAGCAGAAGCCTATCTGGATGAGGAAGCCTGAAGAGATCAACAAGGAAGAATATGCTGCGTTCTACAAGAGTCTCACGAATGATTGGGAAGATCATTTGGCTGTCAAGCACTTCTCTGTTGAGGGCCAGCTTGAGTTTAAGGCTATTCTCTTTGCTCCCAAGAGGGCACCTTTTGATCTCTTTGACACAAGGAAGAAACCCAACAACATTAAGCTGTACGTCCGACGTGTCTTCATTATGGACAACTGTGAGGAGTTGATGCCCGACTACCTCAGCTTTGTTAAGGGTATTGTGGATTCTGAGGATCTCCCACTCAACATTTCTAGAGAAACGCTGCAGCAGAACAAAATTCTGAAGGTGATCCGTAAGAACTTGGTGAAGAAATGCATTGAGCTTTTCTTTGAAATTTCTGAGAACAAGGAGGACTACAACAAGTTCTATGAGGCCTTCTCCAAGAACCTGAAACTTGGTATTCATGAGGATTCTCAGAACAAAACAAAGATTGCTGAATTGCTCAGGTACCACTCCACTAAGAGTGGCGATGAGATGACCAGCCTGAAAGATTACGTGACCAGGATGAAGGAAGGTCAGAACGACATCTATTACATCACTGGAGAAAGCAAGAAGGCCGTTGAGAACTCCCCATTCTTGGAGAGGCTGAAGAAGAAGGGGTACGAGGTACTCTACATGGTTGATGCTATTGATGAATATGCTGTAGGCCAGCTCAAAGAATTCGAAGGCAAGAAGCTAGTATCTGCCACAAAGGAAGGCCTCAACCTCGACGAAACCGAGGATGAGAAGAAGAAGCATGAAGAACTGAAGGCGAAATTCGATGGACTGTGCAAGGTAATCAAGGATGTGTTGGGTGACAAGGTTGAGAAAGTTGTGGTATCGGACCGTGTTGTTGATTCTCCATGCTGTCTGGTAACTGGCGAGTATGGTTGGACTGCAAACATGGAAAGGATCATGAAAGCACAGGCATTGAGAGACAACAGCATGGGTGGTTATATGTCTTCGAAGAAGACGATGGAGATCAACCCTGAGAATGCGATAATGGAGGAGCTTCGGAAGCGAGCAGAAGCAGACAGGAATGACAAATCAGTGAGGGATTTGGTTATGTTGCTGTTTGAGACAGCTCTTCTGACCTCTGGTTTCAGCCTTGATGAACCCAACACTTTTGGAAACAGAATCCACAGGATGCTCAAGCTTGGTCTGAGCATTGATGAGGATGCTCCTGGTGAAGCTGATGATGCTGACATGCCTCCATTGGAGGATGCTGATGCTGATGCTGAGGGTAGCAAGATGGAAGAAGTTGACTAATTCTGAACAAACTATTATTTCCTTTTTTTTAATGTTTGGTTTTTAAATTTTAGCTGAACGGTTAGGGTAGTCTATTTTTTGGGATTGATCCTTTGGGCTTGCGGTTTTAAATGACAGTATTTTAATATGCAATTTGTTACAATTTCTTGAAGATTATGGTTATTTCTATCCTCTATTTACGGCTTTCTCACATTTTCTATTATTCCCCTCTTAATTTTGTCTTTTTATATTTTATGAGCGAAGTGGTGTGGTGATAAATCCGGGTGATAGTTCTATAAGCTTTCGCATTAAGATCTCATCTCCGCTTTTAATCTGATTTCCTGAATTAATGTTGATGAAAAATTGTTAAATTCTGTTGTCAATGATCAAATAAAAAGTTATTGTATTTTGGAATGATATAAAGTGATAAACAGTCCAAATTCGAAAATTAAAAAGGGTGAATATAATTTTTGGGTTCTTTTCATTTTAATTTAAGTCCTTAAAAGAGTGTTTAGTTCATTAAAGTTAAGTTAGAGGATATATGAACTTTGTTTGGTTCAAGAAGAGGGGATATGAGGTTTGATTTCTTGTTTAGTTCAGGAGTATAGGTGAAGTGAGTTAATTATGAGTGGACAAATATACCCTTTTCTTTTTATCTATATATTTTTCTCCTTCTTTTACAATTGTTTTTTTACTAAAATGATTATTTCTTAATTTATTAATAAAATTCTAGCTTAATCATAATGAAAAACAGAAGTGGAACATATTTAATAAACCTACTTGAATTAGGAACCAAAGTCATGACCAAATTCCACCAAATAGAAAATAAAAAACACTTTCATCCACTTACAAAGTCGAATAGATAATTACATGTTTTGCACATCAACTTACATCATTACATAAAATCAAAAGTTTTCATATGGTTAGCAAGCTACACAAGCCCCATATTGCCAAGTTTTTCAAAATATCCACATAGTTAGCAAGTGATTATAAAAAATTATTACTCAATAGACAAGATATTGTAACATCAAAAGTCTCCAACAGGTTAGCAAACTAAATTGCTAATATCAAAAGTCTCCAAATGGTTAGCAAACTAAAATTGCTTGTAGCCACAATTATATTGCTCCATAAGAGTACCAACAAGGTAGTCATCCATAATTTTTGTCTAGTTTAAACATTGCTTATGATTGTTTGATTTTGACGGCATACTATTACAAAAGTAATAAAAGTATATGACAAACAAAAGTTATTTGAACACATTGAAGATTAAACTTAAAATAATAATACATTAAGATCCAAACTTCAAATAACAATATATTAAAGCATTAGGATTGGAGTAGTGAGCAATTCAATGACGAAACCATGATTGGTGAGAAAAATTTTGTGGCGGCAGGGAAGGAGGAGAGGACCGAATTGAAGAAGCCACGCTGGAGGAGGAGAGGACCGAAGTGGAGCACGATCTATTGCATCTGATGAGGGGAAAAAAGGTTTTATGCTATAGGGTTAGACGCGGAATATCAAAAAATTATCATGGGTAATTTTGTTAGAATAAATCATAAATTTTCTCTCACCTAAGAAAAACACTAAATTTTTAGAGGTTTGAGAAAGGAGGGGAGGGAGGACTACCAGACAAAAATTTTTCCCATCCCTCACCTCACCTCCTCCCAACTAAATAAGGTTTTTTAATCTTCAACCCTCATCTAAACTTACATAACTTAATAAAACCTCCAACCAAACACACCCTAAGTATCTATTAAAATATTGGTATCTATAATTTAATAAAAACTTGTTATATTTTGCCTTTGAGGACCCAAACTCAAGATAAGGGATAAAAGATTGTATTAAAAATAAGTGCCGATTCTGTCCGAAGTTTTTCTTGTGTCTTCATCTAAATGTCATCTTCTCCAATAAGTAATCTAGGTATAAGTAGAAGGTAATACCAGTTGTGATTAAAAATGCAAAAGTGGTGGTAAAAGACTTGCAGAGGAGATAGGAATACAGAGGAGAGAAATCTAATCTAGGCCGTGTTTGGTTATCTGGGACTGGGAATTGTGAGTATACATTTTTGAATTGGAAATGGAATCCTTGTCCCTAAAGAATCAGAGTCTTTTCCATCGACCTCCGCCGCGGCTCCATCGGCCTGATCTTCCTCCAATTTTGATAGTCTCCTCCACCTCTTCTTCGATCAGACCAAGAAAGTTAAGCTTATTAATATAACATGCATTTTTTAAAACACCCTTATCATCTTCCTTAATTCCCGTAATTTGGTGTACAAAAAGATTTCAATCCTTGATAAAACCTCAACATCATCAAATTTATTTATTATTTTTTTTCCTTCTTTTAAAATCTCACCATTAACAGAGATCATCCAACTACCATGATGCTTTCAGTCTATTTATTTGTTTTCAAACAAATTAAGAATTTTCAAGTCTCATAACCCTCAAGAGAATTTTCATCGTGCCTAAAATTACATGGTTCAAAAATCGTTATCCATTTTCTTAATTGGTAAAATAGTATGGAATCAAGAAAACGGGCCATCAGTGCTATATCTTTATTAAAGGGAAAAAATTAATAAATACAAAAATAAAAACCTGCTTTAAAATTGCGAACATTACACTGAATCATATTCTTGCCTCTAAAAAATAATTCAAATCACGAATCAAACCTCAAGCAAAATAAAAGAAAAGAAAAAAGAAAAGAATGTGTTTCCAGGACCATTCATGATTAAATACAAATGCACAAAACCAGCAACCTCACTCTTCAACTTCATCTCCATCAGAAATATGACCAAAGCAAGGGAATCAAGAGGAAACTCAGAAGGCCTGCAACAAGCAAACGAATCTTTGGCAAGATGAACACAATGAAAACTGGAGAGCTTCAAGTATCAGCCACTTGTGAATGGAATACAAAGCTTGGAAATGTTGTGGTGATGTCCCTGCTCAAACACATGAAAGATAATGAGATAGGCCACTGAAAATTGGAAGAAAGAAGAAGATCAAGTGTAGCAAAAATCACTTGAGCCTTGGTGAGTATGGTTTTATAATATACCAGCATCAGAGAGAAATTGCATGTATGCATGCAATTGTGTAGGTATAATAACTAGTCAGATTTGATTTCTAATGTAATGGGGATATTAAAAAAAAGGGTTAAGGTGAAATTTTACTAACAAAGTTTTTCCCAAAGGGTGTATGGCACAAATAAGTTTTGGAAGGGGCAAAAATACCAAAAAATAATTTAAAAGGATGCAAATTCACCAAAACCATTAAATTTGATCAAATGGCCGTTAAATTATAAGAAAAGAAAACCCTCACAATGTTTGGAGAAATTTACGGTTTTGATGAATTAGCACCATTTCGAAATGCTTATTGGTATTTTTACCCCTTCTAAAACTTATTTGTGTCAGACGCCGGAAAAACTTTGTTCGTAAAATTGGACCTTAACCTAAAAAAATATAATTTAAAAATTACTTCAGATATTGAAGGGTCATATTCTTCAAGAGTGACGGGTGGCGTAAAACAAGGTTTCTCCATTCCTCCTTGTCGATTTTGCCATCGTGCTTTGTATCTGCTTCCTCAAAAGTCTGGATATAATAAAAACAGTTAAAACTTCGTTCCAAAAGTGACAGAAAAGGCCTAAGCACAATAAAAAGAATAATAGAGAATCACCTTGTCGATTATACTTTCTATCACATCATCAGATAGGTTCATACCAGATTCAGCAAGTGTGGCCACTACCATTTGCTTCACCTTTACAGAAGATGACAAACTAAAATTCAGACTTGGACAATCTGATAAAAAAATATAATGAAATAAAAAATTTAGCTATTTTACCTCCTGCCTTTCAATAAAACCCTGTTGCTTGAGATCATACAGTTGAAAAGAAACTGAAACACAAAATTATGTAGGTTTAATTTAGTCTCACATAAAGAGAGATCCACCAAAGTAAATTAAGAAATTGAATTCAAACAGAACATCAACTTAAAATGCTGAAGTATAGTAACTTCATCTAAGATGATTAATATTATATAGCAAATATTTTTTGAAAAAACATACATTCAATCTTTTCATCAATAGGGGCATTCGGATGGAAAACTGATAGAGCACGAGCAAATTCTTCGAAGCCCAGTATCCCATTGTGCTTTGTGTCGAACAAATCAAATACCTGATGGAATACACAGAGAGCTCATATAAGAAGCAAACCACATGATGTCATATAAATGGATGCAAGTAAATAAATATGCAAGTAACCACAGAAAAGGCAGCTCAGCATTCAAGCTAATACAGAAACATGTTTAAGCAAACTATCCAAGAAACGTTTACCATGTAACAAAAGCTTCAAGGTGCAGCAACTCAATATTAACGTTAACTATGAAGTTAGCAAACATGAACACAAGATTGGAACCACAATTTACATTTAACAAAAACACACTGCTCGCCAGGAATTCAAACTCTTCCTCTCTTGCTATTTCTCGGCCAAAAAGGAAGAAAAGTGGTAAAACAGAGGACCAGAGTTCGTTATTCAAAATGATTAGAAATGCATAACAAAGATGAGGTGCAAGATCACAACAGCCCACAATAACAACCAAAAGAAGAGGAGCAGAACCAAACATTCAGGCTTTCGATTAGAAAGACCCAGAATTCATTCCTTGCAGTTCTACATATAGTGTATATTTGGGTGTTAATATTGATATTATATGATGGCAACAAAGAGTTTTCATGCTTTAAACTAAAGATAAAATAAAAATATTAAATAATTTGACAAATTAATACCCGATCAGCAAATAAACTCTCCTTTTTGTTCGTCTTGAATAACGCTAATTGGAACTCCTCCTACACATGAGTCAATTGATGTTAGAGGAAAAACTGAAAAGTGAACCAGCTTCAAAATATGATCATATGACAGAATTATCAAATATGATAATATCATTTCTATCACAAGACAAAACATAAAAGCTAACTTAAGGCAATATAGTGTGTCCAAAATACTGTAGTCAGATGATCAAAAAGACAAACCTTGTTAATCAGCCCGTCATCAATCACAGCACAGCTGATTTTCTTAAAGAGCTCATAAAGTGCTTCTATTTCACTTACACTGACTGCATAAAAGGTAAAAAACAAATGCTTATCTTCAGTACAAACAGGGACAAGTTGAGTCCAAATATTAGTGATGCAATGATTAACAAAAACATAACATATAGAAATGTTTATTTTCATCAGAAGGTAACGATTAACAAAATCAGCAGTGTATCATAATGTCATGAGAACAGTAAGGTCAATCTCTTACAAACTGTCTCCCTTGCAAGAAGTTCGGGATCTTCAAGGCCTCTTGTCTGCTTATCGAGGTCAAAGCAACGCAATAAGGAAGCATATAAATGCTTAAAACCCTCTGAACACCGCAACATGATATCTCTAGTAAATCAATGCCCTCCATAACTGTTCAAAACGAAAGGAATTAGATATTCCATTTAATTCATTCCTAATAAATACGTTGTAACTATAGGTAAATGGTGAGTTAACCTTGTAACCATTTCTACTTTCTGCTGATGAACCCCGAAGCAAAGAAAATTTAAGGCAGCACCGCAAAGAATGACTGTTTTCAAGATTGAAATACAAATCCATCAGACACTAGTAGTAGAAAGTGCTCGAAATGAAAAACACAAAAGAACAAGTTCCATGACCAGAACTTACATGTACACATGCACAAAATTACATATCCTTGCTGAAATATAAGTTTCAGGAACTATAAAACATGACATCAAAACATTGCCAGGCGAAAAACAGGAAGACTAGTCGCTAGAGGTACGAAAGAAGTTTCCAAATCCTACCATGGAACACAAAATAATTGCAAAATCACTACACAGGGATTTGAGACTAAATTCAAGGCATCAATTCCGTTCCTGTTTACCCACTCTTGGACACGACCACTTTATAGGTTATAAAAAAGAGAATGAATATGCTTATTCCTTATCTGAGTAAATTAACACAAACCCATGAAAATTCAACCAACAAATCAGGAATACCATATCCAATCGCTTTATACAACCAAAGATGATGACATAAAAGCTTGTGGCGAAAATACAGCAACTAAATCTCTACCATGCAGCGAGGAGACAGCCACAGATCAAGTCCAAAAGTTAAACACGGATCCATGATCCCACATATAGCTTCAAACCAAAAACACGATAAAATTGCCTCAGAGAGAGATCCCTGATTGAAATTCATTAACCCCCAAGAGAGAAGTTTCCATTTTTCAAAACATAGGAATGGCCGGAAATTCGCACTCAAAGAACACTCAACAATTGGAACATCGACCACCTCCTGAGAATCCAAAACGAGAGGGATTCCAGAGAAAGCTCAAGATAACCAACCATGTTGAAAAACAAGAAGTTATCATATACTCTGAGATTTCTAGGCAAATAATCAAAGCCGGTAAACAAAATTTTCGAGAGAAAAAAAATCTCACCTTTGGCACTGGGGGATCAACAGAAGACCTTAAGAATTCCCAGTGGGGATTAAGAGTGTTGAATCAATCTTCGTCACGGGGCTCTCTGCAACTACAACCTCCTGTTGAATGCAACAAGGAATAAGAATCCTTCCCTAAAGGTGATGATGATAGAGACGATAGATGACAGATAGGTTACAACTTGGGATGCTAAAATTGCAATCAGGATAATAAATAAAATTAAGTAATTAACAAAGACTCTGACTATTGCATGGGGCCTAAGGAATGAATATCCTACTATTTACGCCTTAATTTCGAATTCGTGCCCCTAAATATAAATTTTATATTTTAGAAAATTACATTTCACTTATTTTTATTTAATTAAATGAAAACAAAACCTGCAAATAACTTAATGCCCTTGCGTGGACTACTTTCATTTATTTATTTGATCTTAAGAATGATAATTCAAAATTCAAATAATATATCTTTCCGAATATTTCATTAAATTATTCATGCTATATCTTTAAATTTTATACTATTTTTATTATATTATTAGAGTGATTTCGTTATTTAGACATTATTCATTTTATTTCATCCAATATTATTTATTTTTTAACTCAACTTATAGCATCAATTTGAATTAGTACCCTCTTGAATTTTGATTAACTTCTCTCACTGAAACCGGATTTTGAAAACATTCAAATAAATATCTAAACTACTCCTTCACGTTTTCAACATGTTAAACAACCAAAAAGCCAAAAAAGTATTTAAGTGTTTAATATTAAAAAATAATAGTAATTTGAGAAACAATTTAAATATTTTAGCATCAATTTGAATTAGCACTCCCTTGAATTTTGATTAACTTTTCTCACTTAAACCGGATTTTAATAACATTCAAATCAATATCTAAATCACTCGTTCAGGTTTTCAACATGTTAAACAACCAAAAAGCTAAAAACATTTACGTGTTTAATATTTTTTAAAAAATAATAGTTATTTGAGAAACAATTTAAATATTTTAGCATCAATTTGAATTAGTAGTCTCGTAAACTTTGATTAACTTTTCTCACTTAAATCGGATTTTTATAACATTCAGATCAATATCTAAATAGCTCCTTCAGGTTTTCAACATGTTAAACAACCAAAAAGCTAACAATATTTACGTGTTTAATATTAAAAAATAGTATTATTTGAGAAACAATTTAAATATTTTAGCAAATAAAAAATTAAAGCAAACGAACTATTAATTAGCTTTTTCTTAAATTACAGAAAACCTTGACAAAACCAATAAGTTGTTGGTTAAGGTAATAAACCGTCTCACCCTCAAGATAAAAAGATAAATACAAATCATTTACTTTTTAAGCTTCGAAAAGGGAACTTTTGATCTAATAAAAAACATACAACCTTAATAATGTGAAGGACATACTTATAGAATATGCTCAAAGCTTCTTTTTTTTTTTTTTTTTTATTGGGGGGACTGGTTTGAGGTTATATTTTGATGTCAATTAACAAAATGCTTTTCATTATTTATTTTAAAAATGTCATCATCCACCATCAGTGTGTACACAATAAGACCTTAATTCAACTTATCATTTGAATTTTTAGTAAGCTTTACCTATCAATATGTTATGAAGACTCAGGTTCAATCTATTGAACCTTATTGACAAGTTCTTTACAGTAAATTTACAAATACTCATATAATCTTATTTATAAGTCATTTTCAGTATGCTTTAAATGGGTTAAGCGTCTATTTTGCCTCGAAAGTATACACAAAAGAGCAATTTTGTCATGATCGTTATTCAGTTAATTTTGACTGTTAATTGATCAAATATAAAGAGTTGACAGTCTATTTGTCAACCACGTCATTTTTGTTAATGTATAAATTTATCCTGAGAGTCCATATATCATCTACTTCATTTTTTTAAGTTAGATTTAAAACCTTCAAGGTAAGTTTATACCTTAACAAAAATGACATAAATAACATGTAGACTACTATCTCAACATATTTAGTCAACTAACGGTCAAAATTAATTACCAGGTATCTGGTTAATCCAAATCGAAGGCTTGCGAACAAGATGCCTCTCTCTATATGTCATGTTTAGCAAGGTGGGATTCGAATTAAGTTCACCCACTTTATGATCTAACTAATTAACCTTTATACCAAGTAACCTTGAGTCAAGTGCTCATCCCCTAGTGGTAGAGGGTTTGTAAATAAATGAAATCAATTTCTTGGTAATTTTAACAATGCAAGTGATTTTTGTTAAGGATGAAACATAGTGAAGTAGTAGTATTACATGTGGGGAAGTGGGAGATGCAACAACATGTCCAAAATGGGACACTCTTGTTGGCTGTTTGCTACCGGTGGTGGGTGGCATTGCCGCCAAGGCACGTCAGCTCCGCCGGAGAATGATAAGTAACGACCAGCTTCCTCCTCCTCCAACTACCACCTCAACGTCCTCGTCTCCATCTGCCACGCCTCCTTATCATTCACCTTATCAATTTGGTCGCCATACATTCGCGCCCGACTGTGTTTGGTTTTGGTGGGAAGGGGGTTTGGTGAGCAAAAAGGGGATATTAAATGCTAGGTTCAGGAACCCGGACCAGACCGGCCTATCCGGCCCGGAAACCGGCAAACCGGCCGGTGAACCGGTCTGATTCCCGGTCCAGTCCGGGTTCCAATATTTAAAAAAAAATTATATTTTTTCTTTAGAATTTCATACTACAAGCCTAAAATTTTTAATTTCTCACCAGTTTGGTTCCGGTTTGGCCCCGGTCTGACCCACTGACTCTTAATCCAATATCCCGACCGATTGAATACCCAGTCTGAGTTTTAATACCTTGATTAAATGCGGAGGTCTTTAAATTTTGTACGTTGGTGGTGAGAGGAGAGTAGGGAAGGAGCATCGCTATGAAGGATCTCATTTTTGGCAGATATATATGAAGGAGTTTGGTGGCATTTAAGGAGCGTCTCTCTCTGTTTTTTTTTAAATAGACAAAGATATTATGCTTTTTCAAAATCAATAATGTTGGAAGCATTACCGAAAATTAAATATGAGTGTTTCTCCTTTAAAAAAGTTTAAATATTAGTTTGTCACATAGCGAGATACTAACCCCTCTCGTTAAATCCTACCCTTGATAATATAGAGCGTCTCTTTTGTGATTATATGTTCTAAAATCCTATTTCCCATCTCACATGCACTTCACTGGTCGTATGCACCTTATTTCCCATCTCACCTCCATTCCTCCTTCCACGTTAATTAATAATTATAGTATACTCCCCCTCCTTTCTATAATTCTATAAGATATGAATAATCAATTTACGTATTTTAAAAAACCTATTAAAATTAGGTAAAACTAATAAATATGTAAGAAGTATACTTTTCTCCAAATATGCCCTTACTTATAAGAGATAAGTAAAAGAGAAAAATAGTGATGAAAAAGATGAAAGGGAATATAAGGAAATGTAATAAGAGACTATATTAATTAGGAGTAAAATTAGTAAAAATGCATTTAATATTCATAAAACATCAAACTGAATCTTATAAAAAGCTCTGGAAGGGGTATTAATTACCTCACGATTTGTTTTAGGGGGGATTAGAAAAAAAAGTCTCCCATTAAAAATTTTATTGGTGAGAATGACTTAAATCAATGTGTACAAATTTTATAAAGTATTTGCAAATTTTATATTTTTAATACGAGTACTTTCTTATGCCCCATTTTATATTATAATTTGAATAAAGGACGAAGACAAGTCTTTAAAAGTTCATATGATTGAACGGTCTCCGTTGTCTTTTTTTTTTTTGCCAGCAACGGTCTCCGATTACCAAACGCTAAAACAAAAAATATTATCAAGGATGCAACTTGAATATTTCAATTTGTATTTAAAGTTGCGTGAATGACTGCATGTGTCAAACGTGTTAAATTGAATTGAAGACAGTCTAGAAGAATATGATTCACGTTTGAATATGGTGGGTGTGAATGCTGATGTATAACCATATACTTTGTCAATTAAGGGCAACGTCAACGTCTATATTAATTGGCATGAAATATGAATGATAGTTTTATGGCAAAGACATTTCCATACGAAAAGCATACATAAAAGGACTATGATTGGATTTTGTATGAATTTGGTCCGACAGTAGAATTGCTAAATTAAGAAATATCTAATTATCTATTAGTGGTTGACCTCAACTCTAAATATAAAACCTATTTTTTATATATGTTAATCTTTTCTTATTTAGTCTTATTTATGCTTCTTAACAATAATCAAATAAAAGAAGAAAGAAGAGAGTTATAGAAAACTTGAATGTTTTAGAAATACATGTCATATTAACAAAATTCTTTCGTTTAATTAAATTAGGTAAATAAGTCTCATATTAAGAATAAGAGGAAATACTATAGAACATACATCTTCTAAAATGTTACATCTATTCAAGATACTAAAATACAAAAAATGTTTATGAAATGTCAGGATTACAAAAGTTTCAACCATGCTCAGTAAGCTCTGGTCCAAAAGAAACCATGTTCAGTAAGCACTGAATGAAAAGTTAGCCTGACTTGTGATTCAGCACGTAACTATACCCATGATGATAATCAGATACTTGTATTGGATCTCGATATGAACTTACTTCATTCCAAAGTTGAGGCAAAAACACAGTTCAATTTGAAAGCTTGACGGCATAATGATACAACATTATGATTATAGTAATCAAATATCTAAATCAAGAACAATAAACTAATTAACCACTATGATCTATAGTGGGTGTATACGAGTTAAAGAATCGAGCAGCAAAAAAAAAGAGGCACTTTCTGTGAAACCGGAGGTTGCTACTCTTCACCTTCTTCGTTTATCCCTGTAGGATCCTTCACTTTCCTTGTCCTTCAAGAAGCCTAGAAACGCAAGAAAGCCAAAAAAGAAGAAGCCACCAGACCAGTTGCCTCCACCTCCACCTCCTCCACCACCCCCATCATCGTCATCACGGGGCGGAAATCCAGTGCCACCATCATCAAGTTGAGGTGATTTCTCTTTACCTGAAAATTTTGGTAAAATCAGAGAAAATGATCTAAGATGGAATGCACACCAAAAACGATTATTGAGTGTTATAAATGATGCGAATAGGTTGTGTTTGCTTATTTGGTCTGAGGGGAGGGGAGGGAAAGTGGGCGGAGGGAAAATTTTTTTGAGTTGAATTTAAAAAAATTAGAGAAGTGGGGTTAAAAATGTTTAATCAATTTTTCTTACTCTTTTATTTTATATATTCTCTTTATTAAAATTTTATTACACCACTTCTTCAATCTTTTAAAATTTAACTCATAAAAATTTTCCCTCCCCTCCCTTCCCCTCCAAATCCCTCACACCAAACAGATTAAGAAATAATGAAAGAAAGAAAGATGCCAGAAATAAGCAATTACCAGGAACATGTGTAATTGTAGGAGCCTCACGAGTGACCGTTTGTGTTTGTTCTGCACTACATCTTGCATTCTACATAATTAAGAGGCAAATATTATGAAAACGAAATACGTATTGTCTTCCACATGACAGAGTCGGAAATGTAAGCATTCATCATGCGTGCGTGCAAGTTCCAGTGTACAAGAATGTGGTAGTACAAGGAAGAAGGAAGAAGTCTCAATGCAATATTTAAAGATACGACTAATCTTTAAATCCCAGAAGACTAAACAGTACCTGATAAAATGGATACAATAGCACGAAAGAAATAAACCAATTACGATAATGATAAAAGTACTAGATAAAACTTGCAAAGTTATACATTAAATTCACCATAAGTGAATGGATCAATGAACAACATTTTTTTTAATAACAAAACATCCAATATCTAATGTATATCTAAATTAGAGCTAGATCAGGCCCCAGTTGAAGGAATCACTCCCAACGTGGTTTTTTTATAACATATTTTGAAAAACACATGAACTAACAATAACAATCGGACATTAAATGTCCTTTATCTATGTGTCATCTTGACATATTTCGTAATATTGAAAAAACATGTGGTAGGATATAATGCTAAACATAAAAAAAAAGGAAGCAGGATGCTGAACATCATTTAGGGTTCCCACAAATTCCAAGGATTTTATACAGCATCAGAAAAATTCATATACTCGGCTGAAGGTCATCTGAAAAAAGAGGCAGATCTCTGTATATAGCTCAGGATCTCAAATCTCAAGGCATGAGCTGCAGTTGAGGTTGGTTTAGAAGATATTCCATCAGTTCTCTCTTTCAATTCTATTTTTTCTCCATAAATATAAACATAATGCATTAACAAAATTGCAATACAAGTTTTATTCCTTCTCATTAACTCATTGACCAACAACAATTATGCAATATAACTCTAATTCAGACTGATATTATTGTAACTAAACCAGAAGCTGAAGCTGAAATTTGACAACAAAAGCTAAAATTAAATTAGACAACAAATGATAAAGACAGAATACAAAAATCCCCATGTGACAACTTCATTCCGAAACATCAAATAACCAAAAGGCTACTGGATCACACAACCATTTCATTGCAATGGGTATGGCGTCTAAGAAAAAGGGACATACCAAAGCTCCGGCACATATTACAGTTGCAGCTCGAGCATGAGAAGATCTTGTATTATAAAGAACATGTGTACATTTCAGTGCTCCAGAATGAGTTGTCTTCTGTAAATCTCTTTTACTGTCATAAGAGTAGGATTGCAAGCAAACTCTTGGTCGATTGAATCTAGAAACATTAGTCTCTGCACCATAGCCACCTCTTCTCACTGTTTACAAAAGCAAGATTCTTTCACTATGTTTGGAAGAGTTAAAAAACTGATCAAGAGTCCAACCACAGGAAGACAAAACAAACAGCACCATGAAACCAAGATATATTTTCTAAAGAACATGTTTAAATGAGTCAACAAACACTGTACAACCAAAACCTTGCATTAACTTGATCCCAAATTAGTGGTGCAATCAACATATAGATGCATTCTTTGATGTTCTTAATGGATTCCAAAAGCAGATGTGTCCAGAAATTTTTTTTTTGGGGGGGGGGGATTTTGATCCGTAGATCCAATGGCAATCAATAACGTGCATCTGATTCATTTTCGGGCAGCTAAAACAACATTACAGATTAAAAATTGTTCATCCTGGGGTTCCAGTTATATAAAAATATCTGAATAACTTTTACTTGGAAAGTATGCACACCTGATTGAGCTTCACACTATAGACATAATAAAACACAAATACGAAGATGGATTTCATCTCTCCTTATTGAGAACAGTGAATGGCAGTTATTTTCACAACACCGTCTTGTGTCCTTATCCAACTAGTACTCTCCCTCAAACTAAATAAATAATCTACGCCCATAAGTCTCTTATGCTGAGAAGCATTAATACCACAACAGTTATATATAAAGATTTATCACCTCAAAATGAAAGAGGGTCAAAGATTAGTTCCTTGAAGCTACATATTTGCAAAAGTAACCCTCTTTTTTTAATCTATTCTTGAAACCAGCACCCATAAATAGCAGTCGAACCAAACTAATTTCCTGTTATAATGGTTATTTTCCACATGTAGATACTTCAAATTCAGTGCCACAATATATTGAATTGGTGGCAAATGAAACCGAATGAGTACCAAACAAAAATCTTTTCCAATTAGGTATTACTCCCTGCGGCCCTTAGTATAAGACATATTTACCTCATTTGATTAAATTAAAAAATTTAGTTAAGTTAGTTAACATGAAATGTACTTTTTAAAACACTCTAGTTATCTTCCTTAATTCCCTCCTTCCCTCTCTTTCTTGATTATTGTTGAGAGAGCATTAATAGGGATAAATTAAAAAAAGAATGACAAATATGAAAACTATGTCTTATATTTATGACCAAAATCAACTCTCTAACTATGTCTTATATTAAGGACCAGAGGAATTTCATAACTCGTGTCTCATTTTAATTATGAGTTCATAAATATGATGGGAATGACTTTTTACCTGGTGGTAATTCAGGCAAGGATACTATAGTAGTTGCTGTCATAGACATCAAGACAGAGACAGAGAAACAACCTGAACAGAAATTTCAATAAAAATTTAAAAACAAGTATATCAAACTAAAACAGAGGAGGTTAGCAGATAATATATCATTGAGCATACTGGCCATGATTGCTAAACAACCATTGTGGTGGTAGGAAACATTATGCAGAAAAATGTTGAATTAAATCCAAACAACTTGTTCCAGAAGCTGAATAGTCCCACAATAGATGAATGGAAAGAAATCAAATCCTCAACAAAATTTATTCATTTTTTTAAGTTTCTATGGCCAAACAAAATAGCATACAGAAGCATTGCATTTTTCCTCACTGTGCCATGAGTAATGGAAATAGGGAAGCAATTTCTCATCAAGTCATCACACTTCAAATCCTTTAAGGCACATACAGTATATAAAATATTCCATAACTTGTTCTATGTGGGATATCTGGTTGGAAACATAGCAAATACAAAAAGCAAAAAAACATGGGTAGTTTCAGCCTTTTCACTTCACTGCTGAGTTTATCCCCTTTAAAACAAACATTTGGTATATACACTACTCTTGCGTCTGCATCTGAGTTACGCTCGTATTTATCCTGTAATGGCACTTAACAAGACTTCTTGTATTTTCCTTCTTTAAATTAGTTATTTACCCACCTTTTGATTGAATTATGGTAAGCGTTTCATAGAACGTAAAATCTAAGGATTTATGAAGTGCACTCTGGTTTCAACATCAACTCAAACCAAACTAGGGTGCTAAAAGAACCCAGGCTTCAACGAGGCTCTACTTCAACGAACCCTGAAACCGATTGTTTGTAACAAAAACCACCCAAAATAAAATAATTGATATCAAAATAGATAGTATATGGCTAGACTCTGCCCAAGGCTAGAATTACAAAACAAAACAGGTTCAGTGGATAGCAATATTTTTCGGAAAGTCAGACGACATTTGATTATATCGATGTATACAAACCTATTAGAAGTGCCAGATGCGATAAATAGTCATTAATTAAAAAGAAAAAAAAAACAAGAAGAAGAAGAGCACCAAGAAAAAGTTAACGACTCAAAACCTAATGCTGTCAGTAGCGGGTTTAATTTCCAATAAATTCCCATGATAAGAAGAAGACAATTGACGAGATGAACTAACCTGAACGCGAAATTGCAGAGAGAACCGAAGTTCCGAAATATTCTTCACCGTATCCGGGCTTCTGGCTGGTTTTTATACCCTGAAGAATTTCTTCAGAGAAAATGGACGCAGCCTATCTCTCACTTTTTCGGCCAATTAGAACTTGCGCGGCCTATCACAATAGACCGAGACGGAGGTAATAAGGCGGTTGTGACTAGTGGTCGGCCGACGCGATGACAGAGTCCAAAACGACCGGATCCGGTTATGGGTTATCAAACCCGAAGATCAGGCCCAATCTATTATCATGATGTCAGGAATTTAGTTGATATGATCACGATGAATAGCAATAATAATACCTGTGGTTTAATAGGGGTACGTAAAATCGAATCGGAATAGTTGGTTTACCTTGTGAATTGGCCAACTGATGGTCTAATCGTTCCTGATGGTTGAATCATACGGACCAGTTCAACATTTTTAAAATTAAAAAAATAAATTAAATAATTTTATTATTAATTTTATTTAGAATTTTATATAAATAAGTCTGAAATCTCTACTTCCTCATAGGTCTAGTTCCGGTTTGACTCTAATCTGACCCACTAATCCCTAACCTAATACCCCAACCAGTTCAATATATCTGATCCGATTTTCAGTACATTGAATTTAACGCTGTTATAGATTAGAAGCATGATAAGATTTAGTAAAGAAGGGGTTATCAAGCTCAGCCATATTTCATGTGTGTCCACATTATCTTAGGGCACTAGTTGCTAGAGAATGTACGGGATTGCAATCCTCATTAACAGTAACACAGTTAATTTTATGCATTAGGGCATTTGTCCTTTTCATTTGTACCAAAGAGAGAGAGAGAGAGCCACCTTGTGTGCTTAAATTTTACTATCTTTTTATCAAGGTATTAAAAGTCGGACTGGGTATTGAACCGGTCGGGGTACTGAGTTAAGGGTCAGTGGGTCAGACCGGGGCCAAACCGGTGAGAAATTGAAGATTTTAGGCTTATAGTATAAAATTCTAAAGGAAAAATCAAAAAATCTTTTTTTTTTTTAAATTAGTAACCCGGACCGGTCTACCTGCCGGTTCGCCGGTTTCCGGGCCGGTCCGGGTTAATGAACATTGCCTTTTACATGTATAGGCTTCATTTTTTACAAGAGGTTAATATAATCTTTAATTTTTTTAATATATTTTTATTTTAATTTTGATTCCTCAAATTTTAAATAATGGGTTTTAGTCCTTTAAGAGACAAAATGATACATATCTTTATTAAGTTATAATATCAATATTTTAAACAAAATAAAACTTCAGTGACCTAAACCTATGGTTTGAAACCTTAAAAGCCAAAAACAAAATAAACTCAAATTAGAGGAACCACAAATTATATTTAAAAAAAAAAACCTCAATTAAACTCCCTCCCTGGAACTCCCCATTAACTCTTCTTCTTAACATCACCACTTACTTTAAATTGATGCAGCCAATTTAAATGCTTCAAGCCTTCAAGTTCATGAGGTCATTTTGAGGGGCTCATATTGAAACACGGTAAGAATAGGAGGTCTCAATGAATTGATGTTGGGTTTTATATAATTGTAACCACTTTGCTCTCTCTGTATCTTTCTTAGACTTTTTTATCTTTCATTCACTTCAATAAGAAATCGTGAGATAAAGAGCCTCTGACTCAATTGGCAAACCACATCTCTTTTAAATAAGAGGTTGTGAGTTCTAACCTCAAGAATTAAAGAATATTTATAAAAATTAGTAAAAGATATAAAGCAACTAATAATCAGCATACAATAACTCGAAATAAGTACTCCATCACGTGTTCTTCAATTAATCACCACGCTGATAAACTACCACCCAAAAGTTCATACATATATATTTCGAGTAAAGTACAACTTTTTTGGGTCAACAAGTTCATTTTCACGTCCTTACACAATAAGGGAGAAAACTTGTTACAACAATACACCCCAAGAACAGCTAGACATGTAGTAATTGCGCACACGTATATAATATTTGTACGTGGTCACAAAGCTTATAAAGACTTCATGAATTAGAGGTTAAGTCGGAGAGGCTAGAGCCAACAGAAACAACGCGGCGGAAGCCATCAGCACGGTGGTGGCGGCAGCGGAAGGAGCCGGCGTGAGTGGTGGGTGAGCAGAGACAGTTCTTCTTCGTTGCATTGGAAGATCTTGCAGCCTGTAAATTGCTTGTTGGGGACACATTCAATTTCTCAGTCCTCTTGTTAATTTCATCCAAATCCAACTTGGGAATTCTCATTTGTAAATTCATTAGTGGTGTAATCTTTTCTCGCCTTTGTTCCTCCACATTATTTTTCTCCATATTTACTTCTTCCCTGTCTCACACATTATTTTGTGAATCAAAATTAGACAAATATTTTTTTTACGTAGCTCACTCATCGCATTATATTCGTACGACGAATGTTTCAAACTCATAACCTCACATATGAAAAACAAACCTAAGAAAGACAAATATATACTTTGCTTGATTAAAAAAGATTGTATTTGTTATTGTTGCGGAAGCGGGATATATAGAGCGTAACCAATTATACTAAAAAATCATAAACTAGAAACAAAGTCTTTAGACGTAATTTAATAATATAATAAATCACAACTACTATATATAATAACAGCTAATAAATAATAAATAGGACAACAATAAGGGAAATATCAGAATCTAATTTCACTCTAAATAATTTACAAGTGAAATACTATAAGAGAAGAGGAGATACAAAAGATACCCACTAGATAATCCTGGAAATCAAATATCTTATTTTTATAATCAATTATTGAAGGCTCTCTCCTCAATTACCTAATGACATCATAACGAGGCTGGATACCCAAAACTTAAAAAAAAAAAAAAAACCTCTCGTGAACATCAAACTCTCATGAAAAACATGATATGAAGAACAGATGTTGATTGAGAAAACCATAAAATGGAATTTGGCAATTATATATTCATTCATTATAATATTTCAAACACTTGAAATAATCTTAAAATTATTAATTACCTGGCAAAGCGAGAGAGCATGAAAATTATTCTTCAGCACTGGAATTTTGATTAATTCGGAGAGAGAAGGAATGAATGAGAGAGGGACGGAGGAGAGTTCTATAATCTTCAGATATGTTCTTTCTGACAAAAGAGGAATTAATTAATGGCATGTTCTGTTTTTTGTTATTGCCCTTAACAAACTCAACTGTTCTGTTTATTTTTTGTGGCATTTACTCATCAGTAATTTTTAACCACACGTTTGTCAATGGAAACAAAACATATAAGTTTTTTTTTTAATTTGGAAAAAAATCAGGTTCTTTTTCTTTCTAAAATTAAAAGACAAATTAATTTTGGGTTTCCTATTCAAATTAATCTATTGCTAGCTCTCAAGTGCTTGTTAAGACCGGAAGTTGATGTGCAAGTATGAGTTTGTACAATCAATTCATTTTGATTTTTTTGATATTATTTATCAATATATTTTATAATTTCTTGAGATTCCATGGTATCACACATAAGATAATGACGATGACGACAATAACAAAACTTTATTCCATTAAATATAATTGATTAAGCGGACTGACGGACGCCACACAATAGAGCGGGCATCATATATATATATTAAAATTTTAAGAAAAAAATCGAAGCGAATTATGTCAAAAATTCATCTTATTCGTGGAAATTATATTACAATTAAAAACTTTGAATTTAAAAACAATTACACATGACATACAGAGAGAAAGAAAAATCCGAAATGCATCTCCATAATTTTTTTAAAATGGAACACAAAAAATATGACCTGTCTTTACCTTACTAAAATACCACGAAAGACTGGATTGAAAAAACAGAACATGGGGATGACCAATACCAAAACTTGGAATATTCCTTCAATCATATTCGAAGCCAATCGGATCCGTTGATAAAGGTTCTGCCAACAAATCCCAGTGCTTCATCATCCGTTAAAGCTGTAGACCACGAAACCCTCCCACTTCTATTTGATCCCGGCCCCTCATTCATATATTCTCCGAAAAATGCACTACTGCAATAATTATTAAAACACACACACACACACACACACATATATATATATTATAAACAAACATATTTTCTCTTGTTAAAATAATAAATTTAAATAAATAAAAGGGAAAGATAATTAATTAATGATTAATTAATCAAGATGATTTTTGATATTATCATCTGTGGTTGCCCCTTCCAACATACCATCTTCGGGACTCAAACTCAAGACATTGAGTCTTGCACTGCTAGACTAACTCTATATTAGTATTAAAATTAGAGGGAAATTAATTTTTTTATTTCTACAATTTTGACTAGATTATAACTCAGTCCTTATACTTTAAGTCAGTGTAACTTACTCCCTAAACTTTGACAATTCCTATAATTTAACCCATTGTATAATATAATCTCTATATTATAAAATGATTAAAACTATAGGGATTGAAAGTTATAACTAGGTCAAAATTATAAAATATAAAAGATTAATTTTTACATGAGATGATTGAAGTACCATTCTTGGAAAGGGTTGCCATCCATGTTACTCCAGCCCAAGGGGTTAATGATATTGTCCATAGTGCAGAAGGAGAAGATGGTTCTAGAATATGGGCCGTAAGCCCGCCCAAGAAGAGTTGGCCCATGTCCTTCAATCTTGCACCCTTGAAAAACAAACCCTGTTTCGTCTTCTCCCGTCCTTGCCTGGGCTGCTATTGAACCCCATCGTTTTGAGTATATTGTACAACCCTGTATTACACACACAAAGATATTTAATTTATTATATTATATTCGTTAATTAATTTTCAAGCTTTTTAACTCTAGTTAGGGCACACAAATATGGTTAATAATTATTAATAGTACCTCATATAATGAGGTGGCATTGCCCCAGATGAAATCAACCGTTCCTTCAATGTAACAGTGATAGAAGAAATGAGTTCCTGTGTTATCAAAAAGAGTGTCTTGCTTCCCTAAGAACTTCACTCTATAGAACATTGCCTTATCACCGTCTACTCTAACTGCTACTGCTTGATCTTTATATCCAGTCGGAACGGCATTATTCTGCATATCCATCTCATACATTATTAATAAGTATGGAATTTCGTTACGACAGTCTATTTAATGACGGAATCATCAAACTCCATCACTAATCGACCATACCTATTTGGTATCACTTAATTTTAGACAATAAGTCCTTATTACGTAAACCGAGATAAAACTCATCTCACATACTTACTTCGCATGCCGTGAATCACGATTTATAAAAACTTATTACCAAAAAATAAACTATTTTAAACGAACAATATTTCTTTTTGTATGAACGTGTAGATATATATAAGATGAATCGCGTACCTCGATACTAATACCGGTGGCAACAAAGTAGTCAGATTGAACAAGAAGAATTTCGGTATCAACGCTTGCGATTTCAGTGCCATTATTATCTTTATCAGAAGCCTTTCGAGAACCTTGGATCAAAGGGAAGCAACCATCTGTCCCTGGCCTTCCTATGAATGATATATGTGACTTGCTCTGTGGTACAGTTACAATTTCGCTGCATTATCCATATATGTGAATATCAATATATATAAAATAGTGGGGAAAAAAAAAGACACAAACTTATCTACACGTACTTGTAAATTCCAGGATTAATGAGGATTTTGATTCTGGCTTCGTAGCTATCGGGAATGCGATCGAGGGCGCCTTGGATGGTGGTGGAATTGCCGGCTCCGGTCTGGTCAACGGTGATGACTCTGCCCATTCTATAGTCATCGTATGTTACCACAAAGTCTTCCCACTCAATATATCTCTTATCCGGCAAAACAGCACCTACGGTTGCTGTTAATATTGCCACCAGCATAATAGCCAATGTAACATTACTCAACTTCCTCATATTTATTCGAGGAAGAGAATTGAAAACTAAAAATGGTTTTGTATATGTGTTTATGTATAGTTGTCACGGTATTTATTTATAAAGCGAGGCCATATTACTAGGGTTACTAGTTTCAATGCTTATAGTAATAATGAATACCATGAGCTAATCACTGAGGAGAGATCTAAACAGTTCAAATAAAACTTTAATATTGTCCATATTTAAAAAACTGAAAGATAAGATATTATCTTTATATTATATTCTGTACACTTTAAAATATTTTTTTTTTGAAAAAAAAAAATTCAATCTGATACATCATGTTAATAGTTTCTAGTTAAACTAAATTATTTTAATGAGATAAATTATTAATATAATATCATTTGGATTCTAATAATCTAATCAAATCCTTTTCTTAAGATGCTGGCCAAAATCCATACAAAGATTATTTTGATAATTTAACAATACTTAAACAAAATCATTTCATTTTAAAAATCAGTTTTTATACCCAAAAAAAAGTGTTTAAATAGAAATCACAGTCAGCCAAACTTATTCTTACCATTTATCAATTTTTAGATTTATCTTTATTCAAAGTCACGTTAATTTACATCTAACTCCATTCTTGAACGGGAACTTATATTATTAATGGAAAATTCAATATACTCCCCCCCCCGGATTTGAATATCTTGTTAAACTAAAATATTATTTAATGGTTCTGATCTAAAAAAATCCTTTTTAGAGATCATATAAATATCTTGTTTTGAATATAAATATTTTAATTTAGATATCAGATAAGGCGTCATAACATGAAAAATTGTGTGTTTTTTTCTTTATGTTTTGTTTCGTATAACAGATAACAGAAAAGGGAAACCCAACTTCTACTACTATAATAAAAAGATACGAAAAAAAATTACTGATAAAGTTTTTGTTATCACTATTTTTCCGAATTGGCTGTTAAATACTAATTGATTACTTGGCTTCATGTTCACTCTGTGTGCTCGAATTAATAAAATGAATTTACCCATCACACTTATTGAACAGCGATTAATTTGCACCTTGGATAAGATGATTTTGATAACCCATATGTTTAGTATAGCATTAGTTATAAAATTTTAAAATATAAGTACATCTCACTATTTTGGGAGGGGCCAGAGAAACCAATCATTGCCAAAATGTGTGTATTTTGCTAAATATATAATACTAGCTAGTATATTAATTAACTAAATAAAAATTACAAAATAACACTAAATCCCTCCCTTAAAAGGAGCTTTCTTAAGGGGTGACTGTGTGGGCTCGAACACTCTGGAGAGGAAGGAAAACAAAATTAAAATTTTAAATAATGAAGAAGGTTAAAAAAATTTATGCTCACGTATTTATATATTTGGATAAAGAGAAAAGTTGTGAGGAGAAATTATAGAGGAAATGCTGTGAAAAAAATACCTAAAAATAGTAAAAAAAAACACTATTTTTTAAAATTTTCATTGTTTCCCTCATAATTTTATCTTGTTGGACTTGCTAATGATAAACAAGCTAGACTACTATAGATATTGTGTTCGTTTGGAACAATATTTGGAATACTTAAAAATAGTTTTTCAATCGTAATTTACGATATATAAAATAAGTATGTGAGAGGAGTTTTATCTCGATTTACATAAAAAACAGTTTATAAGCAATTTCAACACCAAAATAAATATGTCCATTATGCCTCTCACGAAGGCACCAAAAAAATTTATAGCCTTTCACAAACAACATTGACCTCTATAGTCTATTCTACTATTTACCATATTGCCCCTCACGATCAAGGTTTTGACCTCCTCTTAATTAATTATATTTTAAGCCATTGGTCTGCATTGATGAAGCTTCTACCAACAAATCTTATTGCTTGATCCTTGATCATCTGACATTGCTTTTGACCATAAAGCCCTGCCTCTTGGGTCTGCCCAGGTCCTTCATTCATGTACTCCCCAAAAAATGCAGTGCTGCAACATATATAAAATAATATTACTAAAATCTTAAAAACAATAAAAGAAAAAAAAAAGCAAAAACAAAGACAAAAATTGGGTTATTAGGGTAGACTGGGTAGTGATGATTTTATCTTTGTTTGAAAGGGGTGCCCCAATCATTCAAACCTTCAGGGTAGATAATATTGTCCATTGTGCAAAAGGAATATATAATTCTAGAATAATTGCCCCAAGCTCTCCCAAGAAAGGTGGGCCCATTCCCTGTAATTTTGCAATCCTCAAAGACAAAACCTGAATTATCCTCACTATTTCTCTGGTGTGCAGCTATTGCCCCTCCACTTTTTGAGTAAAATGTACATCCCTGATCCCACACAAGCACATCATTAGTTACAAAAATTTAGATTGACCTTCACCAATATATATATATATATATATATAAATTGACTCCTAGTTCATTTACGTCCTTAATTTGTGTTGTAACTGTATATGGGGTGTATAGCACAAATATATATATATATATATATATATTGACTCCTAGTTCATTTACGTCCTTAATTTGTGTTGTAACTGTATATGGGGTGTATAGCACAAAATAGTAATTTTCAATAAGTCAAATGTTAGTATTCATCTATTTGAAAATTGCCTGATCTTTGATGGATAAAGCCTGAACCCAAAGTATTAGGGCGAACATATAAATAATATAAGAGTTTGGTTGATATATGTGATTTTTCTCAATTACTATAAGTTATATTATTTAATCGATATATTATGTCTCTAGTGTTTTACTGGTACAATATATTTGTTTAAGAAAAGGATATGTTGACAAGGGTATGTATAACACTATTGTGATCAACTTGAATAGAAACATTCTAACACGTAAATTCATTCTCTCTTTATCCAAAGAAGATATGATCTTGATAGATAGATATTTCTAAAAGTCATTAGGTTTGTGTTGGATGAAATAAAAGCAAAACAAATATACCTGGTACAATGATGAAGCACTTCCACAGATGAAATCAACACTTCCTTCAATATAACAATGATAGAAGAAGTGAGTTCCAACGTTATCCATAACAATATCCTGATACCCTAAGAACTTCGTTTTGTAGAACACTGATTTATCTCCATCTATTCTTATTGCCAAGTGCCAACGCCTGATTTCCATCTCCATATCCAATTGGAATGGCACTATTCTGCATATACAATTAATCATCAAAATTAGACTTATTAGATATTAGTATTATCATCACAATCAATAATTGATTACAGTTATATCACGTACCTCAATGGTAAGTGAGGCCATCACAAAATAGTCAGATTGAACAAGAACAGTGGCAGTACTCATGCTTCCCCACATGCTGCCCTTCTTATCTTTATCAGAAGCTTTTCGACCACTCGTGATCAAAGGAAACTCACCAGTTATTGCATGTGGCCTCCCAATGATTGATACGTAAGGTTTGCTTAGTGGTATTTCCACTAATTCACTGTAAGTGTGTGTGTGTGTGTGTGTGTGCGCGCGCGCGCGCGCATAGATTATTGTAAAATCAATCAAAAACATTAGGCATAATATTAATATAATCAATTATATATGTGTGATTGTGTCTGCATACTTGCAGGTTCCAGGATAAACAATGATTTTGATTCGTGATAGGTTGTTAACAGGAACCAAATCAACGGCTCCTTGAACTGTGGTTGAATTTCCACGTCCATTTTGATAAACTACAATAACTCTACCATTCCTCATCATGTCGCTTCGTCTCACTATCAAATCCCTCCATGAGATGAAATTTGCATCAGGCCGGTCAACATCTCTCACAGAGGCGGCCGAGCGGACCATGGCGGCGACTGTGGCAGATATGAGTGATAGGAACAACAGTCCAAGTGTTGATAGCTTCATGCTATAGGAGGATTTCTAGTCCACAAACCAATTGTTTGACAAAAAGTTTTCACCTCTGCCAATAAATGTATTTCTCAGGATTTCAATATGTGTTTATGGAAAAATATTGAGGGCAGTGTGATTTATTTATACTGCTTTAATATAAAATCTTGATATAAATTATTAAAGATTAAAGCGTATTATCTTCTGGTAAAAAAAATATTATCTCAGTTGTAATCTTCGTTTATTTTAGTTTAAAGTGGATAAATATATATCAGACAGCTATTGGCAAAGAACGCGTCTGCAGTGCTGAGTATTGTTGTTTTTTTAAAAAAATGCTTTCAATAAAACAATAGTTTTAAAATTTGAAAAAAAAATAAGTAGAGTATAGAGATAATTAAATATCTTTGAGGATATTTTTACGAATGAGCAACATATCTATATCGACATCGATATAAAATAAAATTTTGGGAAAATTACTCAAAAAGCCCTAGTTAAAAATTTAATTGTGACCTAAGACCATGTAAAAATGTGGTGTCCTTAAATGTGAATAATAATGATAGAAGAAAGACAAAATTACCCTTAAGGAAAACATTCTCTTTATACAGACTCTCCTTATGAATCAAACATTTATCATAAAACAATTCTCCTTCACCAATACTAATTTCATTAAGGAAGCCTCAAGGAGGTTAAGCTTGAAGAACCATAGAAACAAATCTTAATCTTCAAGCACAATATAATTAATCTAGAAATAATCAAACCTCAATAAAATCAAACACATATAACCACTGAAACTAAAAACAAAAAAACAAATGATGTATTTCATCTATTGAAGGCACATGATAACAGAATCCACCATTGAGCTAAAGGCCATATTCTTTAGAAGATCTACAAAATAAGTCATCATCAAGCAAAGACATCATCTTGCTTCCGCCATAAAGACAATGATGAGGAGTAGGAAGAAGACGAAGATTGAAGAGAACCTAGATCTATGAAGGGGGAAGTACATGTGTCAACCCTAATCTTGAAGTGGGACTGGAGAAGATGGAAGAGGCAAATATCAGTGAAGTAGATGAAGATGGTCATCAATGGTGGCGACGGTGGCATCGATGATTAGGGAGGTCAATAGTGGCAACGACGTTGATGAGTAGGGTGATTGATAGTGGATATGCATCTATCGTTGGTCATAGAAGTAGAAAGACCACAAACTTGAAGAAAGAGGGGCAAAAATGAATTGTGGGTCAAAAAATTGAAAATCTTAGATTTTTTAGGGGATATGAACTACACATGAGAGAAGATGAACTACATAAAAAGAAGATGGATTGTGCATAAAAACAGATAGATTATACAAAGGAAAGATCATTTGCACATAGGAAGATGAATTACATATAGAGAAGATCGTTTGCACATAAAGAAATATAGTTTGTATAAAATGTAATTGCACATCAAAAATTAATTTTGCACATATGAAAGATGGATTACACATAAAAGAAGATAGTTTGCACTTGATGGATTGCATAAAAGAAATATTATTTGCACCTAATGAAAGATCATTTGCATTAAAGAAAGATTATTTGCACACAACATAATTTGCACATTAGACTAATTTTCGACACAAAGGAGTATATATGAATTGCATATAAAGGAAGATATTGCATATAAAGAAAAGATAGATTGCATAAAAAGGAATAGTTTCATTAAGGGTAATTTTGTCTTTCTCTGTTACAATTATTTACACTCAAAGGCCCCGCATTATACAAAATTCTAGGTCCCAATTAACAAATTAATTTCAAATAGGGATTTATGGGCAATTTTTCCTAAAATGTTTTAGGGAATTATAATGTTGATTTGCGGATAATTCGAACCATGCCCTTATTACGCTAGAGGGAATAAATGAATAATAATGAATCACGCTAAAAAATCTGGTTTATTTCAAATATATAACACTATATGGGTTTTTTGAGAATATCTAGGCACTATAGAGGAAATGCTGTGAAAAAAAACATCTAAAAATAGTAAAAAAAATCTACTATTTTTTAAAATTTTCATTGTTTCCCTCGTAATTTTCTCTTGTTGGACTTGCTAATGATAAACAAGCTAGACTATTATAGATATTGTGCTCATTTGGAACAGTATTTGGAATGTTTAAAAACAACTTTTTAATCGTGATTTATGATATTTGAAGTAAGTATGTGAGAAAAATTTTATCTCAATTTACGTAAAAAAACAGCTTATAAGCAATTTCAACACCAAAACAAGTATGTCGATTATGCCTCTCACGAAGGCCCAAAAAAAATTTATAGCCTCTCAGAAACAACATTGACCTCTATAGTCTATTCTACTATATACCATATTGCCCCTCACGATCAAGGTTTTGACCTCCTCTTAATTAATTATATTTTAAGCCATTGGTCTGCATTGATGAAGCTTCTACCAACAAATCTTATTGCTTGATCCTTGATCATCTGACATTGCTTTTGACCATAAAGCCCTGCCTCTTGGGTCTGCCCCAGGTCCTTCATTCATGTACTCCCCAAAAAATGCAGTGCTGCAACACATATAAAATAATATTACTAAAATTTTAAAAACAATAAAAGCAAAAAAAAAAGAAAAAGAAAAAAGGGCTATTAGGGTAGTGATGATTTTACCTTTGTTTAAAAGGAGTGCCCCAATCATTCCAACCTTCAGGGTAGATAATATTGTCCATTGTGCAAAAGGAATATATAATTCTAGAATAATTGCCCCAAGCTCTCCCAAGAAAGGTGGGCACATTCCCTGTAATTTTGCAATCCTCAAAGATAAAACCTGAATTATCCTCACTATTTCTCTGGTGTGCAGCTATTGCCCCTCCACTTTTTGAGTAAAATGTACAACCCTGATCCCACACAAGCACATCATTAGTTAGGGAAATTATAAAGATTGACCTTCACCAAAAAATAAAAATTGACCCCTAGTTCATGTCCTTAATTTGTGTTGTAACTGTATATGGGGTGTATGGCACAAAATAGTAATTTTCAATAAGTTAAATGTTAGTATCATCTGTTTGCAAATAGCCTAATCTACCTTTAATGGATTAAGCCTGAACCCAAAATATTAGGGCGGACATGTAAATAATATAAGAGTTTGGTTGATATATGTGGTTTTTCTCAATTACTATAAGTTATATTATTTAAACGATATATTATGTCTCTAGTGTTATACAGGTACAATATGTCTGTTTAAGAAACGAATATGTTGATAAGGGTATGTATAACACTATTGTGATAAACTTGAATAGAAACATTCTAACACGCAAATTCATTTTCTCTCTTTATCCAAAGAAGATATGATCTTGATGGATAGATATTTCTAAAAGTCATTAGGTTTGTGTTGGATGAAATAAAAGCAAAACAAATATACTTGGTACAATGATGAAGCACTTTCACAGATGAAATCAACGCTTCCTTCAATATAACAATGACAAAAGAAGTGAGTTCCAACGTTATCCATAACAGTATCCTGATACCCTAAGAACTTCGTTCTGTAGAACACTGATTTATCTCCATCTATTCTTATTGCCAATGCCTGATTTCCATCTCTATATCCACTTGGAATCGCACTATTCTGCATATACAATTAATCATCAAAATTAGACTTAAGATATTAATATTATCGTCACAATCAATAATTGATTATAATTATATTGCGTACCTCAATGGTAAGTGAGGCCATCACAAAATAGTCAGATTGAACAAGAACAGTGGCAGTACTCATGCTTCCCCACATGTTGCCCTTCTTATATTTATCAGAAGCTTTTCGACAACTCGTGATCAAAGGAAACTCACCAGTTATTGCATGTGGCCTCCCAATGATTGATACGTAAGGTTTGCTTAGTGGTATTTCCACTAATTCACTGCAAATATATATGCATAGATTATTGTAATATCAATCAAAAACATTAGGCATATTATTAATATGATCAATTATATATATGTGTATGTATCTGCATACTTGTAGGTTCCAGGATAAACAATGATTTTGATTCGTGATGGGTTGTTAACAGGGACCAAATCAACGGCTCCTTGAACTGTGGTTGAATTTCCACGTCCATTTTGATCAACCACAATAACTCTACCATTCCTCATCATGTCGCTTCATCTCACTATCAAGTCCCTCCATGAGATGAAATTTGCATCAGGCCGGCCAACATCTCTCACGGAGGCGGCTGTGGCCGCTATGAGTGATAGGAACAACAGTCCAAGTGTTGATAGCTTCATGCTATACGAGGATTTCTAGTTAGCAAACCAATTGTTTGGCAAGAGGGTTTCACCTCTTTCAATAAATGTGCTTCTCAGGATTTGGAACATGTGTTTATGGAAAAAATTGAGAGTAGTGTGATTTATTTATACTACTTTAATATAAAATCTTGATATAAACTATTAAATATTTAAAGAGTATTATTTTATCAACAAAAAGAAAGATTAACGAGTATTATCTTCTGGTAAAAAAAAAATTTATCTCAGTTGTAATCTTTGTTTATTTTAGTTTAAAGTGGATAAATATATATATCAGATTTATTGGCAAAGAACGTGTCTGCAGTGATGAGTATTTTTTTTAAATGTTTTCAATAAAACAATAGTTTTAAAATTTGAAAAAAAATAAGTAAGTAGAGTATAGATAATTAAATATCTTTGAGGATATTTTTACAAATCAGAAACATATCTATATCTATATCGATATAAAATAAAATTTTGGGAAAATTACTCATAAATCCCTAGTTAAAAATTTATTTGTGACCTAAGACCATGTAAAAATGTGAGGTCCTTGAATGTGAATAATAATGATAGAAGAAAGATCAAATTGCCCTTAAGAAAAACATTCTCTTTGTACAAACTCTCCCTGTGAACAGAACATTTATCATAAAACAATTCTTCTTCATCAATACTGATTTCATTAGGGAACCTTCAATGAGGTCTAGCTTGAAGAACCATAGAAACAAATCTTAATCTTCAAGCACAATATAATTAATCTAGAAATAATCAAACCTTAATAAAATCAAACACATATAACCACTGAAACTAAAAACAAAAACAAAAAAAAAATCATGTATTTCATCTATTGAAGGCACATGATAACAGAAGCCACCATTGAACTAAAGGCCATATTCTTTAGAAGAAGATCTGCAAAATAAGCCATCATCAAGCAAAGACATCATCTTGCTTCCGCCATAAATATAGTGATGAGGAGTGGGAAGAAGATGAAGATTGAAGAGAACCTTGATCTATGAAGGGGGAAGTACATGTGTCAACCCTAATCTTGAAGTGGGGGTGGAGAAGATGGAAGAGGCAAATATTGGTGAAGTAGATGAAGGTGGTCATCGATGGTGGCGACGGTGGCATCGATGATTAGGGAGGTCAATAGTGGTACCGACGTTGATGAGTGGGGTGATTGATGGTGGATATGCATCTATCGTTGGTCATGGAAGTAGAAAGACCACAAGCTTGAAGAAGGAGGGGCAAAAATGAATTGTGGGTCAAAGAATTGAAAATCTTGAATTTTTTAGGGGATATGAACTACACATGAGAGAAGATGAACTGCACAAAAAGAAGATGAATTACACATAAAAAAAGATAGATTATAGAAAGGAAAGATCATTTGCACATAGGAAGATGAATTATATACAAAGAGGATCATTGCACATAAGGAAATATAGTTTCTATAAAATGTAATTGCACATCGAAAATTAATTTTGCACATATTGAAGATAGGTTGCACATAAGAGAAGATAGTTTGCACTTGATAGATTGCATAAAAGAAATATTATTTGCACCTAATGAAAGATCGTTCGCATTAAAGAAAGATTATTTGCACACAACGTAATTTGCACATTAGACTAATTTTTGCAACACAAGGGAGTATATATGAATTACACATAAAGGAAGATATTGCATATAAAGAAAAGATAGATTGCATAAAAAGGAATGTTTTCATTAAGGGTAATTTTGTCTTTCTTCTATTACAATTATTTACACTCAAAGACCCCACATTGTACAAAATTCTAGGTCCCAATTAACAAATTAATTTCAAATAGGGATTTATGGGCAATTTTTCCTAAAATTTTTTAGGGAATTATAATGCTGATTTGCGGATAATTCGACCATGCCCGTATTACGCTAGAGGGAATAAATGAATAATAATGAATCACGCTAAAAAATCTGGTTTATTTCAAATATATAACACAATATGGGTTTTTTGAGAATATCCATGCACTAATACATATATCGTTATTATTTAATAATTTTATTGGATGGATATCGCAAAAGAACACAATATCTATATTATTGGTATAGATTATAAGAATATCCTCGTACAAGTTCAGTGATTTTTTGGACATAATTTAAATAGAGAAACTAATTGATATAAAGGCAATACAAATATTTAAAATAATTATAAAATCAACACTACTGAGCCAAAATTTATGATTGATCATCTTAGCCCAACTGATCAATGGCTGAATTAATCTATCTATTTATTTATCTGGTAAGAATCAACGAACTCAGTCCAATTTGAATTTAGTCCGTACATGTTCGTGTTTGGCGCGACCGACTAAACATGCATTTGGTTCCATTAAAAAAACGAATTGAATAAAAAAGAATAATGTTGAATCAGTCTATATATTATGAACTTTAAAAAAAAGGAAAAAGATAAAAGAAATACTACTTGAATTAGGTCCCAATGTTTGTGTGGTGTCTTCTTCTATAAGACCAAAAGATCTAAAATGAAGACACGAACAAAGACATTGAGACCAAGATCTATCTCATCTGAAATAAATAGATTGAGAAATAACAAACTGTCACATACCAGAAACATCTTTCAGAACTTAGTTCAAGTAAGTCCAAGCTTTTTTCCTCTTCGCTCAAGGACACGTTAGAACCCTCAGTCTTACAGAGATTCTGGTACTTAACAACTTCTCATTTCTCTAGTACTCTTCACAGGATCATGATCAGATTCTTTCTGATGCACAGGTTTCTCATAAAGAGGCAAATGCAGAGCATACTAGAATCTATCACAGAGATAGAGATGATATACCAAGAACTCAGGTTTTCAGAAGAAGAGGAGAAAATTTTAGAAGGAAAGCATTGTATAACACACCAGATTTTATTTCAAGTTTGAATGCCCTTTACAACTGATGAGGCATTGTATTTATAAGCAAGCCTATGTAGAAGAGAACAAAATACATATGGTTATTTTACAGACAGATGTAGACATATGCAGAAGAGAACAAAATATGTACAAGTACTCAGGTACTTTACAGACACGTAACCAGACTCTTCTTGTTTTTTTAGACTGACACATCCACAAGTCTTTTGAAGCATGCATACATAAGGATAAAGCACGCGATGATAAAGTACACAGACATAACTTTTGTACAGACGCTGACATAACTTTTGGACAGGATAAGACGTGGATAGTCAGGATGGTGCTGACACTTCTGAATGATTAGGATATTGCCGATACTTCATAGAGGGCTGAGATGTTGCCGACAGTTTAGAGGGGCCAGATTCAATCTTTGTAAATAGGCTCGTGATCATCGTTGGGAGATAAGTTGTCACAATCATGATCTCCATACATTTCAATACGTACCTTGTGTAGATCCCATGTGTAGTCATGAGACCTTTCCCACTTGTAGGCATGAGATTGTTCTGGATAAGTTATCTCAAAAGCTTTTTGAATTGAAGCCTGAGTGCAATAAGGTGGGAAAGATTGAGTCAGGCTTGGTTGTGGGAGCTTGAGATCTTCAGGTAGAGGATCCTAAAATGTTTGGGATGATGATCCAGGAAGAGATAGACTGAATTGAGGAAGGTCATCATTTGGATCTTGAGAGTCTTGAAATTCAGGACCAAGTATTCCAGTAGGAGGCTGACTTGATATTGGTGGAGAGATAAATCGCTGGGTAACACAACTTGTTTTTGGAGGAATAATTCCTTTGAACGGATCATACTCTTCATCAACTGGAAATGGGCCTAAGCCATGACAATTTGTTTTCAGTCAAATATTGATTTGTATTAGATAATGACCAAGTTCCTTAAGAGTATTTTACTTCTGACTAACCCAATCAAAAGGAAAGTTCCACATTTCTGCTGTTCCATTGGAGTAAAGTTCATCGGAGTGGAGATGATAGTACCTATTAAGAACAAAAATACAATAAAATCTTTTTTGTTTTCTTTTTTCAATTCTCCAGAGATTATTATCTTCAATAAAACTATAAAGTTTTCCTCTCCAGTTGGGCAGAGGAGCAAAAAGGTCTAGAAATTGATGGAGAAGGGAGTCTTTATGGTCTTTGTTAAAGAGGTAATGATAGATGGGTAATGGTGTAAAGGCTATATCACTAACATGAAGGGTGGTTAAAGACTATAAATACCAAAATAGTTCTTTAGGCATAGGTCCTTAGAGAAAAGGTAAGGTAGCGAAGGGAGTGTTTAGGCTAAAATGACGAGTCTGGGGAATAAGGTTGGTTTTTACAAAAAGAAGATGAAGCCAGTAAAACAATTGTTGTTCTGCAATCTTCTGAATATGATGAGGAGTTTCAGGATAAGTGTCTGGAGGGAAAAGTGTGTCTTTTATGTTACAGGACATGGTTGGCTGTGCTTCTGATATGATTAGAATATACAAGGGTTTTGGAGGAAGAGAAGGCTTTTGAGGTCGAGATAGAAAATCTACAATGGTATTATGGTGACCTTTGAGATGTCTCACCGAGAATTTATAGCGAGAAAACCAGTCTTTCCATCTGAGTAGCTGAGCATCTGGTAAGATATTTTTCTTTGGATCAAGCATATTTGGAAAAGACGTATTGTCCATTTCTATAACAAAATGATAGGGCTTAGATGAAAATTGAATTTTTCAATCCCATGCTTAACAGCAAGGATTTCTTTGTACGCAGCATGATAATGCTTTTCTGGTTCTCTGAATTGTTGACTAGCATGTCCACAGTAGTATCTTTTTCCATTAACTTCTTCAAGAAGTATTGCACCCCAAAATTCATCACTGGCATCTATCTGTAAGATTCTTTCTCCTTGATCTAGAACAGAGGAGGATTTTGAGTTATCCTTTTGAGAATTTTGACTGCATCTGTTGGTTGTTTTCCCCACTACGGAAGATTCTTTTTAAGAAGCTTGGACAACTGGCTAGTATGATGAGACACATGAGGGATAAAATCTCTAAGATAATTTACAATCCTGAGGAATTGTTGAATTTGTTTAACATTAAGATTATCATCAGGAAAATTCAACAATTCTTGCACGATATGAGGACCAGGACTGTACTGACCAGTCTGGAAATACATACCCAAAAATTCAATTTTTGTAACTACAATCTCACTTTTCTTTGAAGAGAGCATAATGTCATATTGTCCTATGATTTTAGTAAATCTGGATAATAGGGCTTTATGTGAAGCTTCATCTTCAGAAAAAAGAAGAATATCATCAATGTATATCAGGGCATTTTGTAGGATGGGTTCAAACATTCTGGTCATGGCTTTTTGGAATAGTGATGGGGCAACTTTTAAACCAAAGGGCATAACAGTCCACTAGTATTGGGCATTTGGAATACAGAAAGCATTTTTGGGCCTATCATCTGGGTGGATACTCAATTGCCAAAATCCTACTTTAAGATCAAACTTTGAAAATATTTGGGCTTTTTTGAGATGGGCAAACAAAGTACTGGGCTTTGGTAAGGGAAACTTATCATCTTGGAGGAAATGATTTAGTGGTTTGTGATCAATGACAAGTCTCTTTTTCCCTCGTTTAATTTCTGATCTTTTTTCAACATAAAAGGCTTGGCAAGCCCAATCAGACTTGGTAGTTTTCATGAGTCCTTGCCGTAATAAAGCTGCACATTCATCTCTAGAGATGGTTAGGGGCTGAGTGGACTCGTTTCTGGAGGAACAGAGGCTTCAGACACTGAGTGAACTCGTTGACGGTGCGTTGATTGTAAGTGGTTCTCCGAGGTTTAGTACTTACGAGAATGATTTTGGGTGGGGAAAACCATTGGCAGCTCGAAGTGGAGTTGCGAATAAGGGATTTGGGAAGTTGACTCTGTTTCAGGGAGAAGAAGGAAGCATTGACGTTGAAGTTTGCCTTTTGCTTCCAATATTAGAGAGTATGGGAAATGATTCTGAGTTCATGGCTTTTGTTACATCCTAGAATTTGTTGAATTCAATGTATTGGAAGGTATGGAATCAGCCTCTCTACCTACTTATCTGTCAACCTAGTTATCTCGTACATTTGACCTTCCAAGACCTCGTCTGATTGGAACCTTATGCATTAGGATGCTCTTATAATGTGTTGCTTCCAAACTCTTCTGCTTGTTTCTGATTTTTGGAATAATTTGTTGCTTCCTAATTGTTCTACTTGTTTCTACTTTGTGGAATAATGATTATGCTGATATTTGTCCAGAAAGTCATCGGTTATGATTTACTTTGTTTTTTCAACGAACATGTATGACATAAAGAACATCTGAATTCTGAAACATGATACTCCCTCCCGAAAACTGGATTATGTGATTTTAAAAAAAAAATTTAATTAGTTAAAAATAATAAATATATATGAAATGAACTATTTTTTTTTTCAAACTTGCCCTTATTTACAAAGAAATATAATAAATAAGAAAGAGAAATAGAGTACCAGTTATAAGAAAAAATAGGAAAGATAATGTAATATTGAAAAAAAGATGATGAGAGAGAATAAAATTAACTAAGGGAAAAAATGGTAAAATTTAAAAGCACATTAAATGTTTAGACAATCCCACATAGGATCTTATAAAAAGGATTCAGTCAATTTAGATTTCAAACTCTTATAAAAAGAACCATAAGGAGTAGTACCGGGATCATATTTCTCCTATATGATTTTAAAAATTTTAATTGTGGAATATACCTAGTTTATTATTGGTGGATTAGGACCCAAACCCAATTTAAATGTGGCTATTATATGAATATGGAGAAATATGGGTTTATAGAGATTGTTTTCCCTTCATAGGTTAAATGTTAAACCTATGCAATCGTATATATTATATAGAGGATATATGGATGAGTTAATGAATCAGTTTTGACGGAGTTGCGATGAAAAAGAACAACTCCCGTGTAACATCTCTTTTTAGTTTTTTTCCTTGGTTTCTTCCTTTTAATGGTGAATTTTCCATATAATGTAATTGGAATCTACACCGGTGTTTTAATTACATATGGGTGATTCAACGAGTCAGTTGAATTTCACATACACCCAAAACGTACATTAACTTGTTAGGTTGATGGGCATATAGTGTTGAATATACAATTCTTTACATTTCAAAATTTAAATGTCATAGAAAGTGGGCGAGCATGGAGGAGCAAGTACACATTGCTTCATTATTGAGTACAAAAATGCTAAATAACTTGTAAAGGGAGATGAAGATTACTGGTGAGATGTTTTTATACATATCAAACTCACTCAAGCAACCCCTGAAAAGTAGATTTGGACTAAATAAGAGAACAAAAATAAAGCTTTTGAGGATAATTAATACAAGTTTGGGTAGAAATGGATGAGGAGGATGTTGTTGTTGGGCATTTGTTCTTCTAGCTGCCTATCCCCTGTTTGCAGAGAGGACAACATGATACAATTGTGAGCCATTGATCCACACATATTTGGTGAAACATATGGGAGCAAGGAAGCTCTCTCACTAGTTCTTTCTCTTTGTACTTGGCCAAGCATATGCAGCATTCCTGTCATCAATGTCAACACACAAGTTATTTGTCAGAGTCCATGAAATGGCATGAGGAACGTATAGAATGTTACTCCTCCAGTACCAAGTATAGTGGTTAGATAACTAATTTGTAATGATTAAGAAAATTAGTTAAATTAATTATTTATAAAAAATGTGTATTAGTTTCCCAAAAGTATAGAGCGGGATCAATTTAAATTTGAAAGATAAAATGGATTGAGATTTTATATTTAGAATAATAACAAACATCTGTACTAGCCCTTATATTTAAGACATAAGAGAGTAGTAATTAGGTTTAGAAAATCACTTACATGGTCCTCTTGAGAGTCATGTTGAGAAGCAGGGGAAGCATAAAGGAAAGAAGGAAGAAGAGAGATTTGGTAATGAGAAGCAGGGGAGGCATGGGAAGGAGAAAAGTGAAAAGTGTGGCCAATGAGGCAACTAAGAAGAGGGAAGAAGCAACAAATGAGAAGGAAGAGAATGAAAGGGAATGAGTAAGAAATGGCATTCCAAGCAAGCAGAGAGATACAGAGCACATTCAGCTTTGGAGCTCTATGTATTGATCCAAAACCACTACCAAACACCCACACATTTCCCATCACAAACCATATTCCATACATCACTTCCACTGAACTCCTCCACTTGTTCATCATCTCACACTTCCTGTTCACCATATCCACAGATCCAACAACTCTATTAGTTACAATCTCTATATGCACATAACATGTCTAAATTCCATATAAATGAATAAGGGAGTGTTTGGATATAGGAAGAAAAGTACTTTAAAAAAAAAAAAACTTTGGTGTTGTTGTAGACTGTCCAAATGCATGTTAAATCTTAAAAATAGATTAATGAGGCTGAAACCATGGTTGGAGAGACTAGACCATAGTTTAGTGAGAAGCTGACTTAATAAGCTTTTTAAGAAAGTTTATTTTCTAAAATCACTTTTCTCGATCCGACACACCCTTAAGTTAAAATGTCGGTGAGGCGGGATGTAAATAGAAATTCAAAATATAAAGACTTGTATTATTAAAAATAATAATAAAGATATTACCATGTGTAACATGCAAGGGATTGAAAAAATAATAATTTTTTTTGTGAGTAAAAATTGGAATTTTTTAGCTGTATAGTAATTGTCCCAGAGAAAAATCCAAGTTAAATATATGCACAAATGATTGGATAACTTTCTTAACTAACCAAAAGTTACTCTTAAAGGGGGAAAATGAAGAATTTTGAGAACACGTATGCACCTCACCTTTTTCATGTCCAAAATTCACTAATGACTCGTCCCTTTTTTTTTTTTTGAATAAAACTGGAATACATTGATCAATCAAAAATAGTACAAAGATCCCTCCTCAAACAGAGGCGGATATCCAAAAACTCTCATCAACCACCTCCAACCAGAAGAGGAGGTGGTGGGTGATCAAAGATGACAAAGTTGTCAATACAATCATGGGATAACTTCGCTAGATAATCAGCCTGTCTGTTAAGATCCCTAGGTATATGTCTAATACGGACATGCCAATCTCTCGATAACCAGAGCCTAGACTCTTCTATGACCTCCTTAAAAGGGTGTGTATGATCACAACCCCTAGTGATTAAATTTATAGCTTCAATACAGTCGGTATACAGAGTGAGATTTTTGATACTCCTTCCCCAGCAGATTTGAAGACCCTGGATGATTGCAATAATTTCAGCAATAATAGGCGGCACGTGTGTGAGTTTACACATGTACCCACACACCCAGCTCCCATCATCGCCCCTGATGACACCCGCACTTCCACTCTGACCCGATTCGAGGACTGAACCATCCGTTTCAAGAGTGTGATAGCCCTGTTCACTTGCCCGTTGGCCTCCATTTCCACCAGCCGCTTGGGAGTAAAACTTACAATGAGCACTTAAGTCCATATCCCAGCTAGCCCGAAAGAAACTAGATAGGGCATTTCGGTAGTCGATATTAGCGTCCTCGCCAAACAGCTTCCGACATCTGTCGACCCATATGTCCCAGCAAACATAGCCAAACAGGGTTGCCCAGCTAATCTTCTTTGTGAACTCCCGACCTGCATCATTCTTCAAGTTCCACTCGATCCATTCAGCACCCTGCAAGTTAGTAAAAATGTCCCACATACCTGGTTTAACAATTGAGATCCATCTATCACGAGCATTTTGACAGTCTCTGAGAAGGTGCATCACATCCTCCTCCTCCACACAGTGAAAAGGGCAAGAAGCACTATCAGTTATGCCCCTCCTAGCCCGGAGTTGTGCTGTGTGAGCTCTCCCGTGCGCTGCCAGCCACATGAAAGTTTTAACCTTCTCAGGGATTTGCCATTTCCATAGCAATCTCCATAGACTTGCATTCGACCTGTCAACACCTGCAGAAATAAACTTGTACGCAGAATTAACAGAGAAACAGCCATCAGACGAAGGCTTCCAAAAGAACTTATCCTCCCCACTGTCCTCCCTAGGAGGATTGGTACAAATGATTTTGTGAATAATGTGATCCTGGAACCAGTGTCTCATCTTATCAATGTCCCATTCACCCCTAGAGTTTGTGAAATCACAGACTCTCTCTTCCTGGTCCACCAAACCCTCCCTTCCTGGAACTAACTCAATTAAAGGATGATTAATTTCAGACTAGTTATCGAACCAAAAGGAAGTAGAAGCACCATTGCCCACTTTAACTCCCAAACCTTTCCGGAATTTGTTCCAAACATAGCACAGACCCTTCCAGGTTGAAGAAGCATTTCTTCTATGCTTGGGCCCATCCAAATTGTCCCATCTATACTTCCCTTTCAGGACTTGAACCCATAACTTATCCTTATTAACCAACATTTGCCAACAAAGTTTCATAATGAACGCCTCATTTTGCTTGCACATGTCCTGAATCCCCAAGCCACCCTCCTCCTTATTTCTCGTAATTTGGTCCCAAGAAATGAGGTGGAGCTTTTTCTGATCGTCCTTCTCATCCCAAAGAAATTTCCTGCTTTTCCTTTCTAGCTCATTTAGAACGCCTTTTGGGATCAGCATTGTCTGCATCTGATAAGAAGGCAAGGCAGAAAGGACTGCTTTTATGAGAATTCTTCTACCCGCGAAGCTCAGACAACCTTGTTTCCAACCAGCGATCTTTTTCATAGCTCTCTCCATGACAGGCGCAAAAGTGAGTTTAGTAACTCTCTTATGAATCAACGGAATACCCAGATATTTACCCAAGTCAGCCGTCAAACCCACACCCATTTTACGACTAAGATCAAAAGCTCTGGAGAAATGAACTCCCCTGGAGAAACATACTTTAGTTTTATCTTTATTCATTTTCTGGCCCGACATATTACAGAAAGATTGCATGCAGTTCAAAATTGCCCCCACTTGACTCTCAGAGGCCTCCCCAAATAACATCAGATCGTCTGCAAAGAATAGGTGAGAGATCTTAGGCCCATTCCTATGCAGTCTAATCGGCTTCCAAACATCCTCTGCAATAGCATCCTGAATGATGTGGTTTAAACGTTCCATACACAAAGTGAAAATATAAGGAGATAAGGGATCCCCTTGTCTAATTCCACGAGTGGCATGGAAGCTCTCAGAGACTTCTCCATTCCATAGTACTTGAAATGAAGGGCTTGTAATGCATTGCATAATGATTTCACAGATTTTCCCCTCGATACCCACCGATCTCAGAGTGTCATAAATAAAAGGCCATTCAAGACGATCGTAGGCTTTTTCAAGGTCCACTTTAACCGCCATCCAACCAATCCTCCCCGATTTAGTCTTCATTGAATGCATCACCTCTTGGGCTATGATGATATTATCGCTGCTTTGACGACCCGCAATGAAGCTGCATTGGTGAGAACCTACCACTTTACCCATAATATCACGAAGGCGACTGCTCAAGATTTTGGTAATGATCTTATAACTAACATTGCAGAGAGATATAGGTCTGAAATCCCTTATTTCCTCCGGCTTATCATTCTTGGGGATAAGGACAATGTTAGTGTTGTTAATGTCTATAATACGCTCAGGCTCATGGAAAATATTCATAACCAAATCAGTAATATGATTCTCCAAAGTCCCCCAGTATTCCTGGTAAAACACTGCCTGAATTCCATCAGGGCCAGGAGCCTTAAAACCTCCAATATCAAAAATCGCAGCTTTAATTTCTTCCTTAGATAACCCTGCATGAATCCTTTCACGTTGTAACGACGTTAAAATAGGAAAACAATTCTGCGTCACAACGGGACAGTAATGGCTTCTCTCGCTCCTGAAAAGCTGTTTATAGTATTGAATAGCCATGTTCTTTAAAGCCATCTGGTCAAAAGTCCACTCGCCATTTAAGTTTTTCAATCCGTCAATTCTGTTTCGCCTTCTCCTAATCACCGCAGTAGTGTGAAAAAATTTACTATTTTTGTCCCCCCACTTCAACCAGTTACATCTAGACTTCTGGTACCACAAAAGCTCTTCCTGAGCCAGGACTTTATTGTACTCTTTCCACAACTCATTCTCAGTCTGGGCTAAATGTTGGCTATCCCTTCTGGCTCTCGATCTCTCAACGCCTTCAATTCGCTGCATAATATTCTTCTTTTTACCATTCAGATTCCCCACCTTCCTTATATTCCTCAGTCTAAGCTTCTTCCTCTTTCTTTTTTCTTATTTTATGGAGTAAGCCAAGCTCAGATAAAAGTCACTTTTGTTCTTCACACTTAAATTTCAGAATTCAAACCCTTTCTCTCTCACATAAAATATTAAAACACATGCAGATAATCTTTTTCAGAAAATAAATGAATAAATAGAGATTTATTACATCAATCTGAAAGAATGATTATCTGTTGCGTCTGCTAACTGATTTCATGAATCATGACCCTACATAATTGTGATGTCGTTTTTATGACATTTTTACCAAGCAAGCTACTACGAGATTATTTTTTTTTGGTATAATTAAGGGTTTTTCTTTTTGAAACTTAGTAGGTAAAATGTTTTTAGGCTTGGAACATGTTAACGAGTTTTCATCTCTCCCAATAAATACATTTTTGGTGATTTCAAATAGATACCAAATGTCTTTGTAATTTTCACTATATCTCTATTACATTTTGCAACCAGAAATCAAATTTTAATAATATAAATTAATTTATACTTCTAAAATTTTGAATAATCACCATTACATATTACATTTCCCCCCAAAGATGGCCTAAAAACATAGTATTTCTTGATCAATCAATAAGGATTAATTTAAATTTTTAATTTTGAGAAATGAGGTTCCATCCCAATCAATGTTAATATCAACAGAATTAAAAAAAAAAAAAAAAGGAAGAGACGTCACAATAAAGAGGAGGGCAACTTCAATGGAAATAAGATAGGGAAATAAAGGATTTAAAAAAAACAAGTGCTTTGCGGGAATAGATGTGTAGCTTAAATTGCTGAAATCTGACCTTTAATATTTTAAGTGTCCACCACTAGCAACTGGCGTCACGTTGCTTAATCTTAAATAGTCATATTCCATAAAATAGCTAAACAAATAATAAAGGAGTTTTTAATTAAAGAAATCATTTGAGACGTAATTGACTGAAATTAGCTTAACCAGCTATACATCTCTCTATCTCTGAGTGATATATGGCGTGCAATGTCTTGAGATATTGACATTTCTTGCTCACCAAAGTAAGTCATATTCAGAAAAATGGATAATTGTGGCGGGGACCATCAAAGAAAGCTGAAAATTTTAATCAATGTTTATTTTTTATCGTTTACTTTTTACATTGACTTTGAAGCTATACTAGGTTCATGAGAACTGAGTACTTAAAAGTTGTAACCTCTCATATAGAACTTTTTTCTTTTTTAATTTAAGATCTTGACAATATGAGACCCTAAGAGTGGAAAACATTTCAACGATATTTAAAGAATGATAATTTACAAATGGATAATATGACTGATTAACTTGAATATTTGCTTTAATTTGGACATATATAGAATGTGATTTGCATCTCAATGATGAGATGAAGATAAACGCCAAAAAATTAATTAATAGGGGGGGGGGGGAAGAAAAACAATTAGTTGAACCATTCAACCATCTTCCCATTTGGGCTGGTTGGTTCTCCTAGGAATGAGCAAAAACCCGGTGGTCCGGTCCCATCTGGTCCAATCCAAATAAGTAATATAATGAAATCGGACTAGACTGGACAAGACTGACTGGTCGGATTAGATCGATATCCAGACCAGGGGATTAGACTGGTCTAAGTCAATTTCTTAAAAAATATTTTTATAATTTAGATGTTACTTTTTATTTTTTTATTTAATATTGTTAGATTTTTTTTAAAGGATCTATAATCAATTTTTATTTTTTATGATGATTTTTATGTGATTATAGGTATTTTTATTATCTTAATTATATTTATCATGTTTAAATCTTTTTTCTCAACATATTTTTTTAATTGTTGTTGAATGTTATTGGATATTCTTATATATTTATGATGTTTTAATTTTTTGTGACATATTTTATATTATTATAGGTATTTTTGTGGTCCTAATTGTGTTTAATAGTTTCAAATTTTGCCTTTCAAAGAAAAAAAATAAAAATAAAAAAAATATTAAATTTATGTCCTGGATTACCTGGACTAGTCCAGGTAGTCCACCAGACCCGGTCTGATCCAACCCGACCTCGGGTTGGTGCTAGACCAAACTAGACCACAGACTGCTTTGTGCAATCCAAGATTTTCTCAAGACCAGACCTCAGGTTGATGTCAAACCCGGTTCGATCCAATCCAGTCCATGCTCATCCCTAGGTTCTCCTTTTGTGATTTTATAGGTTTTTTCGGATTTAGTTGGTTTCCGTTTGAATAAATCAATATAATGTATAATTGGTCCCATGACTAAATTATTATTATCTCATAGCCCAATGTTTGTCTTCTTACGCGTGTGTCCACTTATTGATGGTGGTGTTGTGTGCCGAAAGGCCGGCAGCCACCACTTGACATGGCCGGAATAGTTTGGCATAGTGATTAGTGATATTTAGGGGACTAATTTGGGTTTTACAAATGATGGAGGTATGTATTACAATAGGGGTGTCTTTTGAAGAAAGTATCAAATTCTTTCCATATCATCTACAACCTTTGACTACTTACTTCAAGGTTAAGGTGGAAATTTATCTCAGGAGTTTTCATCAAGGAGCAATGTTGGCCTAACAGTTTTTTTAAATTCAATATCACCCCAGAAATTTCAAAACGTAGCAGCGTTACCCCATGCCGCTTAAAAAAACTAACTTTGACCATTAACTTTTTAACGGAAAATGATAACATTATTCTATTTTAACACCTCTGGAACAATATTGATCCTAAAAATACTTTCAGGATAATATTGCTCCTTAGTGAAAACTTCGAGGCATATTTACATCTTAACCCTTATTTTATTGCATTCTACTAATCAATTAAAATGATTATGTTATGTAACTTTAGAGTTCACATACATGAAGTTTGGGTTGGACCAGACCAATAATCACCTCATCCAGCCTAGACCTATAACCATACTAGACACACATATTAGGCATTAAAGATATTTAGCTGATAAATGTTGCTTCAATTGGTAAAGAATGAACTCAGAATCCATGACGTTATAAGTTCAATTCCAGTGGTCAATGTGAGAATCTTGTTAGTGAATAATCTATAAGTATCTTTATAAACGTTTTTTAAACTTAGAGACATACCTTTGACAAAGTGAATCTCAGGACCAAGTGGTAAAGAATGAACTCAGAATCCATGACGTTATAAGTTCAATTCCAGTGGTCAATGTGAGAATCTTGTTAGTGAATAATCTATAAGTATCTTTATAAACGTTTTTTAAACTTAGAGACATACCTTTGACCAAGTGAATCTCAGGACCAATTCACCTAAACTAGTTTTTTTGTGACAAAAAAAAAAACATATTTACATAGTCCTACTAAGGGAACCCATCTCAACAGTTCAAATTTCAATCCAAAGAGAAAAGCACAGCTAAAAATATACTCTCAATGTTATATCAAAGTTTACAAGCAATTCTCTCTTTCTAGTGCTCTTGAACTATCATTCAAAATCATCCTTCCAAGTATGAAATACATGAATGAATTTACATCTATACTCACAGTCACTTTGATGAATGCACTAAAATGGATCACAAGAGTAATAGAAAGGATCAGAGGTAATAATAAATAACCTAATGATACAGACAACAACATAGCTATGAACAAATCGCCAGATGGCTGGAAAACTTCAGTGTGAACAATAATTTACTTGCACCAACCTCCAACGGCTTAATATTACTGAACTATGAACACAGTCCATGCTTAGATTTCTTTCTCCTTCGTTGTCTTCTCCTTTGGTTCCACCAAAACAAATTCCACATATAAATCCTTCAGAGCAATCATCACTGTAGTTATCAGTGGCCCCATTATAGCACCCTGCATCACCATCACACATATGCTTGAATTACTCCCTCTAGTTCCTCATTTAAGAGTTAAATAACCAACTTGATAGTTAGAAAATTAGTTAAGTTAGTTATTTGTAATAAATATGTGTTAGTATTTTCTTAATCATATACATTGTAACTATCACTTTGATGAAAACCTCTTCTTATGTAGGGATAATTTGGAGAAAATAATTAAAAAATTAGGAGAAAAAGTGGATTGAAATCTTATATTTAAGACCAAAGTAAACCGGTTTACTTCTTATGTTTAGGAGCGGAGGTTGTACTTAAAAAGACTTGTTATATGTCATGAAGCAATATGGATCAGAAGGACTCAACAACTTAGATTCATGTCCCGGATCACACAGAATAGAGAGACAATAAAGAACAAATTACTTGATAGAAAGTATCGGAAAATTAAGTAATGGATGGTTCCAATTTTACCTCTAGAGCGGATGGGAACAAGGTCATTCCACCAATGATACTGAGACCAGTGAGATATGCACTATTTCCAGGAACATCTTCCAGAATTTCTGATGCACCATAGTCCATTAGGACAAGGTGAATCACAGACAAGACAATGGCCACTATGTATCTTCCTTCCAGCAACAGTTGTGCAGCGGCTGGAATCGTTGCAAGCCATGACGGAAATATTGGTAGCAGAGGACTGATGAAGGCGAGTATGGTTGACATGTACACAAAATGTATTTTGTATAGCCTAAATAAGAGCCAAGTGAGACATCCTTGGAAAAATGCGATCTCAGCAGTGGCTAGAAGGACTCCAGAAATAGCTTTGTCCAGAACTTCAACACATCTGACCCTAGCTGAGCCAGAAATGGGAAACATACAAATCACTTGCTCTGTTACTCCCCCAGACTCTGATGTGATGAGATAATACAAAACCCAGAAAAAAACCACTGACTGCGACACGAAGTTGAAAACCTCAGCAGCTCCAGATATTACAGAATTCACAATGGAGAACATGAATTTTGCACCACTGCCGAGCACAGTTCTACTACTGGCAAAAACACCTTGAAAAATTTCCATTCCCTTAACTGCATATCCTTTTGCCTTCACGACTAAGTCCTCCCGGGTAATTATAAGTTCTCTAAAAATGGTATCCACTTCAGCATAAATATGACTCCACTCCCGGTTTCTAATCTGGCTTTTCAAGCTCAAGAGCTTTTCAGTGTATTTTGAAGTACACATTAAAGATGTTGAAGGTCCCGAAGAGTTAACAGGCGCATTGATCACAAAATGCTTAATGCCAGTCACAAATTCAGTCATATTGTATTGTATTGCCAAGCCATCTATCTGATCAGACACTGTCTCATATAACTTGGCAGTGTACTTGTCCATCGTTCCAGGAACATCATTCTCATCCATCCACTGCTTCACACCGAATTTCTCAGCATAATTGCTCTGCTCTACATGTAATTTCAGCGAAATCACGGCATCTTTCCCTTCAACTCCAATCTTATAAGAGAAGAATATCACTCCAACCAAAAACCCCAAAATCATACCAATGATCAACCCAACTGCCACAATGGTTTTCAATCTTTTCAGTATTCCGCGAGTGAAAAAGGCACTAATCTTGCTGCGTCTGAAGCTATTACTTCTAAAGGAAGACAATGTGGACATCGTCGAATTTACACTACTAGAGCTAAACACAAAGGCTAATCCCAGAAGCGATAAAGACCCAAAACTCCCGATAATCTCATATGCAATTATGAATATCTCAAAGGACAAGAGCAAACGAAGTATAGTGGAAAACCCGCTTCGCTTCCTTCTTGGAGTCTCAGATTTAGGTTTTCTGCGAATAAACCTGAAAAGTGCTTCGCGAATTTCAACAAGGGTTCCGACAAAAACCCCTAATATAGCAACGGGAATTGCGAGCACAGTCTCTGTAAGGCCTAAACCCAAGGGCTCAGACCAAAATGCGACGAGGGTTTTCTGAATTCCTCTCAGAGGAATAGAACATAGCACAGCCCACTGAAGAGGACGAAGATATTCTTCCAAGAGCTTACACACAGTGTATACTATAAAAATGGAGAAGGCAAGCCCAGCGTGGGCCATGGCTATATAGAGAGCAAGGCGTACCTGGGGATCACCTGAGAGTGTAGGTTTCTCTTCTAGCTCGCCGGCATTAGGTGGCGCGTCGGATTGCTGCGACGGGGCGTGGGATGGAGGAGTTGAGGATGGCTTCCTAATAGATGCCGATCGGAACATGTCCTGCCACGCAGGAGAGGTAGAATTGGGGTCTGAGTAAGGAACTAGCTCCATGTTCAACTGTGAAAAGGTCCAAATCCAATTCCTGAGCTGATTAAAGCAACTCAGGAAGATGGATGACGATAACGAAAACCCAGGGAGAAATCAGAGAAGACAGAAATGTGCGTCGGGATAACAGCTTTCCGCTATAAAGGAAGAATAAGGATGATGATGAAGAAGTATAATTGGAGCTATCGTTTTCGTGGGTCAGCTATGAATTTCTTGGAGAGAACGGAGAAATGAGATAAAAATCTGAGCTTTTTGCTTGCCCTGTCTGCTCGCTCGATCATTTCTGGGGAAAGGTTTCAACATTTTCTTTGAGGTGACGAGGCCTGTTTGGTTGCAGGGGTCAGGGGAGTGGATGAAAAATGATCCCACTGTTTGCTATGAAAAATTGGAACAGGATAGGCTCTAAATCCCTCTCATTTCCTCATTTTTGTTCCTTTTGAATTTGGAGGTTTTGAAGGGGATATAAAATAAGTTTCTCCCCTTTCATCTCCCGTCTTTGAACCAAACAGGCCCTTTTAGAAAATTAATTAAGTCAAAACGTGGCAGCTTCTGGCGCATTTCAATTGGTGAGCCTTGTCATACAAAATTCATCCATGTTAGACAGCTCATCATTTTAATCCTTAGGAACATAACATAGACTAATCTTGGGCTTGGTTTGTATTATTGTTTTGAAGCCTCAATTTAACCTTTTAATTATGATTTTATCAAGATAAGTATATCAGAGGAGTTTTGTTTGGCTTACTCTTTTCCTGCTATAATCCTCTCTTTCTTTCTCTCTCTCTCTCTTTTTTTTTGAAAATGTTCTCTCTAATTTGATTGCATCATGTTTCACCAAAATCAATTAAAAAAAATATAAACCAGCTTGTTAATTCCATTTTAAAATTTATTGATTTTTTTAACTTTATCCCCATCTTTAATAAAAATTTCAAGAAAATAATAGCTAATAGAACTTTTTTTTTTTGCCATGAAATAATAGTTACCGGAATAATAAATTAAAAATAAAATCATACAACAAAAAAAAGACCATTTCAACTTTCAAAACTCTAAAAAGTCTATTAAGACATAAAAATGACAAAAATGTGACCGGTAACTAATTTGGGATTTTAAAGTATTGGTAATTTTATCATAATGCCCCTTAATTTTTTAAATTAAAAAAAGAAAAGAAAAGAAAAGGGCATTCATCGCCAGAGTACCATTGTTGGAGTTGTGCCAGCCAGTCAGTTGACACCTTTAGACCACCGAAGCTCTGACAGCTGAAACTCCTACTCCAATGGTTGTTTTTTGGCTTTTTTTTTTTTTTGAAAATTGAGGAGCCAAGTGGTGAGAGTAACCCACCCCCTGATCCTTCAAAAGACATGATAACCATTGGGCCACCCAGCCCTTTTGAAATATATTTGCATAAGAATATATGTGTATAATGCAAATAAAGACATAATGGTGTTTGACTAAATGAGTAATGAAAATGACTAGATGTGTAATGATATTGACTATAGGCGTAGTGATATTGACTATAGGCGTAGTGGTATTGACTAGAGGCGTAATGGTAGCATAATGATATTGACAACATGGATAATGATATTTGCTAAAGGTGTAATGGTATTAATATATCTATAAGAGTAATAGGGGTATAACTCATTGCTTTTATTTTCGCCATGTTTGTCTCACGTGTTATTATTTATAACAACAATAATGGCTTCAATATGCCAAGCCACTTTCACAGCCGTTGGCTTCGTTCCAAATCAACTAGAAATGAACAGTACTTAGTTGCAAAAAGAAAATTTTAAATTTGAAAAATAAAATGAATTAAGATTTTATATTTAGAATCATAACAAGCACTTGTACTAACCCTTATATTTAAGATCGAAGAGAGTAGTAATTAGGTTGAGAATATCACTTACATGGTCCTCTTGAGAGTCATGTTGAGAAGTAGGGGAAGCATAAGGGAAAGAAGGAAGAAGAGAGATTTGGTAATGAAAGCCAGGGGAGGCATGGGAAGGAGAAAAGTGAAAAGTGTGGCCAATGAGGCAACTAAGAAGAGGGAAGAAGCAACAAATGAGAAGGAAGAGAATGAAAGGGAATGAGTAAGAAATGGCATTCCAAGCAAGCAGAGAGATACACAGCACATTCAGCTTTGGAGCTCTATGTATTGATCCAAAACCACTACCAAACACCCACTCATTTCCTATCACAGACCATATTACATACATCACTTCCACTGAACTCCTCCACTTGTTCATCATCTCACACTTCCTGTTTATCATATCCACAAGTCCAACAACTCTATTAGTTACAATCTCTATATCCACATAACATAAAATCTATGTCTAAATTCCATATAAACGTACAAGGGGGTGTTTGGATATGAGGAAGAAAAATACTTTAAATAAAAAAAAAACTTTGGTGTTGTTGTTAACTGTCCAAACACATGTTAAAATCTTAAAAATAGCTAGGTTAATGAGACTGAAGCCATGGTTGGAGAGACTAGACCATAGTTTGGTGAGAAGCTAACTTGATAGGTTTTTTTAAGATAGTCTATTTTCTAAAACCATTTTTCTCAATACAAACACACCCTTAAGTTAAAATGCCATAACGGTGAGGTGGGATGTAAATTGAAATTCAGAATATAAAGGCTTGTATTATTAAAAAATAATAAAGATATTACCATGTGTAACATGCAAGGGATTTAAAAAATAATAATTTTTTGGGAAAATTCCAGAAAAATACCACTTGAACTTCAAAATCCCAAATTAATTATTTGACAAGAATTTACGTTGTCAATCCTATTACTCTTTTTATCAATTCCATTACGCTTCTTGTTAATGGGATTTTGAAGCTTAAATGGTATTTTTTTTAAATTTTTCCTAATTTTTTTGGTGAGGAAAAATTGGAAATTCTTTAACCGTATAGCATTGTCCCAGAGAAAAGTCAAATTAAATATATGCACAAATGATTGGATAACTTTCTTAGCTAACCAAAAGTTACTCTTAAAGGGGAAAACTGAAGAATTTTGAGTGCACGTATGTACCTCACCTTTTTCATCTCCTAAATTCACTAATGATTCATCCCTTTCAAATCTCTTCACATAGTCTATCCTTAGCCATACAAATATATAAACATATATATAATTCAATCATTGTTCTTGTCCTGGTCTCCACTGTCATCTACAACAACACAACTCTCAAGAATCAACACTGAAGCTGATATCAAAACTTTTCTATAGAGAGCGTAGGCCCTACACCACACTTCACTCGGTCTTATGCCGCTTAGAATCTTCTATTACTAGTCCTTTTCGTGAATATAAGTTTAAAGAAAGAGTTCATCTTAAAAGATTACCTATTAGATTACCTATTAGGTGAAGGAGTTTTCTGAACTCATAAATCACGCTTCCTCATGCTTTCGTATGATACTCATGATATAAATATCATTCTTGTTCATTTAAATGATTTCTTAAAAAGCAAGTTAGTGAAGTTTACCTGGTTTCCTCCTCTTCATCAATTCCTCTCTCCTGTTCCAAATCAGAGACGCTAAGAACATGTGATTGATCCAAATGAAGAAGACGATAACGCCAATACAGCAGCAATAAATTAACAACAGAACAAATTTCATATCCTTAAATCCAGAACCTCATCGGCCAAACTGGTCGCTCCTCCTGCGAAATCCCCAGCATCACCGTGGACGCCGTTATCTGCACCACCAGAACCACCAGCTCCATTATCATCCACGTCACCGAGTTAAACGGGTTGGAACCCATATCCGACCTCGACCCGTTTTGGTACTGGAAGACCTTTCTCAAGAACACAAACCATCTGGCTCTGTAAATCCTCATCAGCATCCCAACAATCATGAAGGAATCAGAAGCAGACCTGTTTCTAACACTTGCTGTTTGATCGTCTGCTTCTACAGAATTCACTGCAAAATAGATCGAGAAATCCAAGGTTATGTATCCGTAGGTTTGAGAATGAATCCAAATTAGTCTGTTCAAAGGGACGGAGTCTTCATTGATTCTTAAAACTGAAGGAGGGATTAAAATATTGCAGAGAAAACACCTCCTTAACGTCTCATCAAGTAATTTAAAATAGACAAGACTTGTGGAACCAAATTTGCTTGTCGTGGATACAGAGTTATGAGAATCTTTCTAGAAATAGCTTCAGCTACGAGTTTTCAGATTCCTCATTAAAAATCCTCTGTTTCTAACTACTACAAGAATTGAACTTGAAGCTCTTGAATTCTGTTCGCCGTTTAGCTTCCGCAAGCGCACGGGTCGCAAGTAATAAAATGATAAGTAAAGATCGTTCCCACGAGGACTATGACGAAAGTGAGTTAATTATTGTAACTATATTTTTAACTAGGTTGAATGAAATCATTTGGAATTGAGTGTGTTAATTAATAGAATTTGTGAAAAACAATAAGGTAAAAACAAAGGTGAATGTAAAATTGATTCTACTTCAAGGTTTGAAGGCTTAGGATTACTTCTTCCTCATTGTATTTCATAAAACTATGCAATTAATTCACTTATGCTAGTTGTGTGAGTCCATATGCTAGTCAAAGATTCTAAAATCATCAATCAAGCTCTCTCAAGTCAAGATTGATTTTTAATCTTCATTAACAATGTTCAATCTCTTGTCTATCATTAATAAAAATCATCTTTCCCAAATCAATTCTTCATTAGACTATGCTAGGTTATTAGATATATCTCTATTCTAACAACAAACCATCCATTTAATCCCTAAACTTCAAGTCTAACATGATTTTTCTCAAGTTCTACAACCAAAATAGCTCTCTCAAGCATCATTCAATTGAACTAAACTAATCATATGGTGATCAAGCATAAGATAGTAATTAAGCATAGAGAAAAATCAACATATATTCTCAACAACTAGCAAAAGCAAGAAAATATAGTAGTTTTAATCCATACAATGAGTAGGAGTAATCCTAAATGAGAGTTTTAGCCACTCATAATCAATACAAACCAACAACTAAACAATGAACTCATGACCATATCAGCAAAATAGAAGAGAAGAGGGGAAAAACCAGAAAAAGAGAAGAAAAAGCTTGAATTTCTCCAAGAATCTCCTTCAAGAAGCACCAAAATCCTCCTCAAGCTCTCCAAGAAGCCTCCTTGTAGTCCTTGAGCTCTTCCTTGTGCAGAATAGCTTCAATTCGGCGCCCCCATTAGGTTAAAAAGTCAGCTGAAGCATCAGTTTTTCAAAATGCACAGTTGCAGTATCGCGACTTCGCCTTCGCTTCGCTATAGCGAACCCACAGCGTACGCGGTCAGAAGGGCCTATTTTTGATGTGTTTTCGCTTTCGCTTCGCTATAGCGAATCCACAGCGTACGCGGTCAGAAGGGCCTATTTTTGATGTGTTTTCGCTTTCGCTTCGCTGTGGCGTAGCAAAAGCAACCGGGGACACCTTCAAGCTACTTTGATCTTCCTTCTTGGCTTTTGTTCTTCTTTTCTTCACCTCCAAGGATCCATGTAAGCTTTCATTTCTTGTCATCATCCTCCTACAAAGAGAAGGATTTTATGAGCTTTTCAATTCTTCAATTTAATCTAAAACCCTATACATTTAGCTCAAAATTTGCACTTTTTCAAGTATTTTCAACATATCACATTTTTCTTCATATGTATAAAACTTATGCACAATTTAAGTTTAAAACCACAAATATATGAGAAAAATGTGATGAAATACAAGAATTTCCAGAGAATAACACTCCCCCAAACTTGAGCTTTTGCTTGTCCTCAAGCAAATTCACACATGTAACATGACTTCATAAATTGCTTATCTAAATTGCAGATATGTTCATGTCCTCATTCATTACTCTAAAGATCACACGAAACAGGAACTTGAGAGAATATGCCAAGATGAATGTCTTATAATCTTTAAGCAAGTTTTTCAAGAGTCCTTTGAGTGTGGGTGTGTGTTTGGAATCAAAAGACATTTCTCCGGATTCTATCTCAGTCACACATAATACTCCAACTCATATACAAATTTTCAACTCTACCACTTCACTATCCTCTTTTCATCCTTCTCTACTTACAAGTTACCTCATATGGTATCAAAATCAAAAGGACTTTTAGGCTTGTAACGTGGCCATGGGTTTAGGGTTTTTGAATGGAAGGGAAAAAGGAATAAATACAAAAATTTTGAGATAAATGAACTAACTTCCTTTCTGCTTCTTCTTCTTCTCTTTTTTTTCTTTTTTTCTTTTTCTTTCTTTCATTTTTTTTTCCTTTTTCTTTTTTTTTTCTCTTTTTTTTTCCAACAAAATTGAACTAACTTGGCTTCTATATACTTTGTTCAGCCCTCATTTCTGTATAAGATTTTTTTTTTTTATTTATCTCAAAGCAAGGTATATCATGGTTTTTCAGGTTAGGGGTTAGGAAGTGAATTGGTTTTCAAAAAGAATATTCATATTGGTTTTTCTATAAAGGCTCAAAATTGGGTTCAAAATGGAAGAATCACAATGTAGGATAGCTTGAAAGGCTCAAACGCTTTTTAACGAAATGCCTAGATCATTTTTCAAAACCATATGAGATGCACAATAAGCTTCGAAAAACTCTAAAGTAGATTTGGAAATTGTACCTTTGAAAATAAGTATATAGGCTAGTTTACCAAGAGTTTCTTCAACAAAAACCTTCAAAACATCCCTGACTCATTCAACAAGGCATATTATACTCAAGAGATTTCCTTAGACACTCACTCCAACATTATAACTCATTCAACAAGGCATATTAATCACAACTTCCTGTCAAGCATGATGCTAAATAGCTTATCCAATCATCGGACCATTTATGCAATCCTAAACAAACAATTTAACCAATTCAAAAGATATTTTCTCTAAAATTTTCCCAAGCAAAGGCTTAATTTTGTGAAATTTCATCTATTTCACCCCTTTTTTCAATCAAACTATACATCAAAATTGCTTGTATATACCTGTGCACTCACTGTTCACTTTCAAAATTTTCACATTTTAAAATTTTCACAATATACCTCCCCCAAACTTGAAACCAACAGTGTCCCCACTGTCACAAACATTCACAAACCTGGACACATTCACAAGTAATATGCACAGCAGTCTCAGATGCATCAAACAGTACATGCTCAATGGCAACTACTCATCCAATCAAACAAAGGGCATCAACGCCCGCATGCAAGCCTATCATAGGAACAGCCAGTGATAATGACAGTTAGCACACAAAACAACTGTTAGCCATCAGTAGGGAAGTGGTTGAGGTGGTGGAGGCACAGGACTTGAAGGGGCAGCAGCGGCCTTTTTCCGTTTAGGCGCTGGCTTTTTAGGAGCAGCTCGGCGCTTGGTCATTATCTGTAAAAATCAAAACCAAAGAAAACACACACACAAACCATGAACAATCTACAACTAACAAAAGAAAAGAAAAAGAGACATACTAGTCCTAAAAGAAAAAATTCCCCCAAACTTGTGGCTGGCTAAGAACCTCAACAAGGCAATCCATAATTCCACTCCTAAACCTATCCTCGCTTCCTTGTATCAGTACAAATGATCTCAAAGTGATATGCCAACTCAAATGATCCAAAGGGGCTTTCCAACTCAGTTGAACAACATAACCACGAATGCTCAGCACCCTAATCACCAAATTAAACTATCTAACCATCCAGGCACACTATGAGAATCCTCAAACAACCCAAATCAGTTCAGTCCTAATTGCTCAAAATGGAACAACAAATTTTCAGTTGTCAGAGTAGCACACTAAGTGCAGATATCCTAGATAAAACCAGAGCAATATCAAAACTTGAAACCATATTCCTTGGAACAAAGCACTTTTTTTTTTCAAGATAGAAAAAAATAATCCTTGTGAATCCCAGTAATCCAGCATGTATAAGAGTATTTTAGGACCTCAAAAACATTCTGTTGCATAGGCCAATGTGAAATAACCGAATTCAAGGATCAAGCCTAAAACGCATCTACTAGTATGAACAAATAAGAACCAAGCCTAGCTTAGCAAATCACTAACCTAATCCTTTAGCCACTCCATTTAGATTCAAGCTTAAGACCCTATAATCATCAACTATAGCATCCCTCATACTAATCAAACCAAAGCCCAAAAAGGAGAGTAAATAGAAATTACCTCCTCTGTAGATTAAAGGTAGGAACGGCCGTGAGGAATGAGCGACGGTGAAAACAGGGGAAGCTGGGACTGCGATCGTGAGGGCCGTGGGTGGTGGGTGCGCTGAGATGGTGAGCGGTGGGGGCGATACGGTCGGAAATGGTGAGGAGTGGTAGTCGATGATGATAGGGGGCGGTGGTGGCTGGGTCGACTAGGTGGCGCCGGTGGTGGAGGCTAGGTCACGGGGGAGGTTAGAGCGACGGTGGAGTGGGGAATGAAGGAGGTGACGGTGGAAGAGGAATGTGAACTCGGTGGAGGAGTGGAGTTGGGAGTGAGCTGGAGTGAGAGAGCGGGAGTGAGACGGAGGAGAAGAAAGGAAAAAAAAAATTTTAAAAGAATTTTTAGTTTTTTTTTTTTGGGTTGTCGGATGCACAGAAAGGGTGTAAATTAGCATATGTTTGCCTTGACCTCGCTATAGCGAAGCGAGGGCGAACTCAAGGAAAATTGCACAGAAGGGCCAAAAAATGGCATGTGTTTGCCTTGACCTTGCTATAGCGAAGCGAGGGCGAACTCAAGGAAAATTGCACAGAAGCACTGAAAAATGGGTTGTTTTTGCCTTCAATATGCCATAGCAAAGCAACAGCAAGCACAGATATACAGCACATCACAGAAAAACCAAACATTTGCTGCAGCTTTGCCACAGCAAAGTAGGACAGCAAACAAATAAAAATTCTGACAGCAAAATGAGATTCTCAAAGCATCCTAATTCACCCAATCTCCACAAATGGTACCTTAATCTTATCATACACCATTCAATTACATCAAAACACGAGGATAACACCACACACAATGAAAATGCATAAAATGATTCCCAAATCACCCCAAATTCCACACATAGCACCCAACTCACTTCACAAACCATTGATTCACAACAAAAGGCATAAGGGTGGCATGCTGTACTCAAACATGGTGAAAACAGATTTGTCACTCCTAAAGCTTCATTCACCCCATACAAATTCCATCTCAAGTGACATTCACCATTTAGATAACCATTAAAGCAACAGCAATGATATTCAAGTAAGTAGTTTCAAATGCAAAATTTAAGGTGTACTTCCCTTTGTAGTTCCAACTCCTTGTATCACTTGCTTGTTGTAGCACCAATCTAATGCACTTCCATTTGTTCAGCCATGGGGAAACCTTTCTTACCTACACAAAAGTAAAACCAAACATAACTCTACTAAAACACACAAAAATCAAAGAAAAATGAAAAGATAAAGTGTTGAGAACTTGGGTTGCCTCCCAATAGCGCTTGATTTATAGTCCTTCAGCTTGACTCTTCAACACAAATTACTAATCATAAGTATCAAAAACCATAATCACCTTGTCTTCATTCCTCCTGTGACAAAAATATTTTAACAACAATGGAAGTTCGTTGAAATAAGAAACATGCATTTTTTCAATAGAAAATGACTTTGGAGTGCTTGTTTTGACCAAACTAATAGAAGGCTCAAATTTAACATTTTCACAATTGTTATCCATGCCTCCTAAATAATTTGAACAACTAATAAAATCCACTTGACTCTCATCAGTAAGAGTCAAAATATCAATAGGAGGATCAAGAGCACAAATTTCAGGGATTTCCTCACTATTCTCTTGTTTAGAACAACAAAAGTTGGGCTCCATAAACGAAACATCAACTGGACACTCAATATTGTTCTCTTCCTCATTGATCTCCAACTCACAATCATCCCCAACATATTCACAAGCTTCTAGTATCACGTCCTCATTCCCCATGGTCAATGTTTCACTTGAGACCTCATCTTTTTGAGAAGGATCTTTTGATATATCATTGAAAACTTCTTTTTGTTTCAAATGCTCAAGATTAGAAATCATTTCATCCACTTGAAATTCTTCATTTTGGGCATGATCATTAATTTTCTCTTTTTGAAAAATTCTCAAGAATTTATTTTGACCATCTAAAAGACGTAGAAGCAAATCCTTTGTTGTAAGCTGCTCCTCATCAATGGGGGTAGTTTCATCAACATGAGAAGTTTGTGATACATGAGGATGTGACAGATATGAAGGAAAAGAACAATTTTGATCCCAGGACAATGGTTGTTCATGATTCCATCCAAGGCTATAAGTATTATCATGAAAATCAAAATGAGCTCTAGCAAAATCATTCTTTAGATACTCCAATGTTAAGGCGTGGGGACACTGCTCTCTCGAGTGATAATCTCCACAATAATCACAACAAATGTAATTGTCATAATAAGAGTTGTGATGATCATTTTCATTCTCAAATCCACCACTTGCCCCATCAGTACACCAAGGATAATTCATAAACAAAGTTAAAAAGAAAAGAAAAACTACCAAGCACAAAAAGCAACAAAATTAACAAAACCAACTAAATACCTAAGACTAGAAACAAAACAAAAGAAAACAAAGAGAAAAAAAACAAAAAGAAAACTCAAGCGTAATCAATCACATAATTACACTAATTAACTCAAAACACTTTAGTCAATAGTCCCCGGCAACGGCGCCAAAAACTTGTTCGCCGTTTAGCTTCCGCAAGCGCACGGGTCGCAAGTAATAAAATGATAAGTAAAGATCGTTCCCACGAGGACTATGACGAAAGTGAGTTAATTATTGTAACTATGTTTTTAACTAGGTTGAATGAAATCATTTGGAATTGAGTGTGTTAATTAATAGAATTTGTGAAAAACAATAAGGTAAAAACAAAGGTGAATGTAAAATTGATTCTACTTCAAGGTTTAAAGGCTTAGGATTACTTCTTCCTCATTGTATTTCATAAAACTATGCAATTAATTCACTTATGCTAGTTGTGTGAGTCCATATGCTAGTCAAAGATTCTAAAATCATCAATCAAGCTCTCTCAAGTCAAGATTGATTTTTAATCTTCATTAACAATGTTCAATCTCTTGTCTATCATTAATAAAAATCATCTTTCCCAAATCAATTCTTCATTAGACTATGCTAGGTTATTAGATATATCTCTATTCTAACAACAAACCATCCATTTAATCCCTAAACTTCAAGTCTAACATGATTTTTCTCAAGTTCTACAACCAAAATAGCTCTCTCAAGCATCATTCAATTGAACTAAACTAATCATATGGTGATCAAGCATAAGATAGTAATTAAGCATAGAGAAAAATCAACATATATTCTCAACAACTAGCAAAAGCAAGAAAATATAGTAGTTTTAATCCATACAATGAGTAGGAGTAATCCTAAATGAGAGTTTTAGCCACTCATAATCAATACAAACCAACAACTCAACAATGAACTCATGACCATATCAGTAAAATAGAAGAGAAGAGGGGAAAAACCAGAAAAAGAGAAGAAAAAGCTTGAATTTCTCCAAGAATCTCCTCCAAGAAGCACCAAAATCCTCCTCAAGCTCTCCAAGAAGCCTCCTTGTAGTCCTTGAGCTCTTCCTTGTGCAGAATAGCTTCAATTCGGCGCCCCCATTAGGTTAAAAAGTCAGCTGAAGCATCAGTTTTTCAAAACGCACAGTTGCAGTATCGCGACTTCGCCTTCGCTTCACTATAGCGAACCCACAGCGTACGCGGTCAGAAGGGCCTATTTTTGATGTGTTTTCGCTTTCGCTTCGCTATAGCGAACCCACAGCGTACGCGGTCAGAAGGGCCTATTTTTGATGTGTTTTCGCTTTCGCTTCGCTGTGGCGTAGCAAAAGCAACCAGGGACACCTTCAAGCTACTTTGATCTTCCTTCTTGGCTTTTGTTCTTCTTTTCTTCACCTCCAAGGATCCATGTAAGCTTTCATTTCTTGTCATCATCCTCCTACAAAGAGAAGGATTTTATGAGCTTTTCAATTCTTCAATTTAATCTAAAACCCTATACATTTAGCTCAAAATTTGCACTTTTTCAAGTATTTTCAACATATCACATTTTTCTTCATATGTATAAAACTTATGCACAATTTAAGTTTAAAACCACAAATATATGAGAAAAATGTGATGAAATACAAGAATTTCCAGAGAATAACAAATTCTCAGATCAGGATTGTCGGCTCAGGTGAAGAACTTTTCTAAAGTCTGAAGGAAAACTTTGAAAAAGATGAAACTTTTTTAGCAGAAAGATACCCAACAGAGAACTTCATGTGAAAATATCTGATGGGATTTCAGGGATAAAGATCAAGAATATGAATCAGAAGAAGAAGGGATGCTTCAGAGAGGCAAAAGTAAGAAACTTTCAGCAGCAACAATCTGTGCAGAAAGCCTTACAGGTGTGGAATTTGAAGAAGGAAAAGAAGTATGAAACTTTTCAGCGGCAAGATACTGAAGAAGAAGAAGAAGAAGAAGGAGAAGGTGAAGAAGGTGACCAAGAATAAGGTGGTGAAGGGTTTGATTGGACTCCAAGAGAATCAAAAAGATTTGGAGGGAAGTTAACGGTTGGCCAACTTCCTCAGTCTAAGCTGCTTCCTCTTTTTCTCCGATAAAAGTCACTTTTGTTCTTCACATTTAAATTTCAGACTTTTTTTTTGGTCGAAACTTAAATTTCAGACTTCAAACCTTTATCTTTCACATAAAATATTAAAACACATGCAAATAATCTTTTTCAGAAAATAAATGATAGGGCTGAGTGTAGTGCCTAGTGGCCTGGTATGCCCGCCCGAGTTCAATCAAAATATGCCTAGCCCAGTCCTCAGAAAAATGGCCCAAAAAAGGTTTGGGTATTTTTTAGTAGGGTTTATTATCAGATAGGGTTGAGCAACAAGCAAGAGGTGATATCCTACTCATTTGGCCCTGCCTAAAAATATATATTATTCGATATATAATTATAAATTTTTTGCCTTGCTTTTAGTTAATCATGAATGTTATTTAATTATTGCCGAAATATGAATATTGTGTTAAGGCCTATGACAATATTTTGAATTTTATGACTCAAGTTGTAGACTTATTTACGTATAATAATATCTTTGTTTTATTTTTTACTCATTACCTTATCATTTTTTATCTCTTTGTTTGCTTTGTTTGTTGTTGAGATTATGATGTAATCAGGCTTTGACCATTTTATTAATATACAACCGCACTAGTTTGGCAAAAAAAAAAATCAATAATGCCTATTATATTATTTTTTATGATAGAATTGTGGAATGATAATATTCAAACTTAAGCAAGGAAGCCCGCCCTCCTCAGTTTAAAACTACCCAGGCTTTTACCGAACAAAACCAGATACCGGGCTGCAAAACTTTTGGATCAGGGATCAGGGATCAGGCATCAGGCATATACCATGCCCTACCTAACCTGACCCATACACACCCCTAATAAATGAATAAATAGAAATTTATTACATCAATATGGATGAATGATTATCTGTTGCGCCTGCTAACTAATTTCATGAATCATGACCCTACATAATTGTGATGTTGCTTTTATGACATTTTTTATCGAGCAAGCTACTACGATTTCTTTCTCTTTTTTTTTTATAATCAACCATTTCTCCTTTAGAACTTGTATAATAGTGTGCTTCCTAGAATTAGAATTTATATTTTCCTCCTTACGGAAATGATGTTCCTTATTACATCAATCAACAGTTTATTGGTTTTTTTTTTTTTCACTACCTGCTTGTTTTGATCAGCTTTATTTTTTTTTTGATACATGATCAGCATTATTTTAAGTGATTTTAAACTTTACAAGATAAATAAGTAAGATGACTTTTGTGTGTTGTAAAGTTTAAAAACATTCATTTTTTTATGAATTATCAAAGGTATCCCTAAGTTACTTTAGCTTTAAAATTGATTCTTTATTAGGCTCGAAACATGTTAAAAAGTTTTTATCTCTCCCAATGAATACATTTTTGTAGATTTCAAATAGTTATCAACATGTCTTTGTAATTATCACTATATTTCTATTATATTTTGCAACCATTTAAATCAAATTTTAATAATATAAATTACTTTAAACTTTTAAAATTTTGAATAATCACCATTACATATTACATTTCCCCCCCTAAAGATGGTCTAAAAACATAATATTTCTTGATCAATCAATTCGGACTAAATTAAAATTTTAATTTTGAGAAATGAGGTTCCATCCCAATCATTATCAATGTTAATATCAACAGAATTAAAAAAAAAAAATGGGAAGAGACGTCACCATAAAGACGAGGGCAACTTCAATATGGAAATAAGATAGGGAAGTTAATGATTTAAAAAAAACAGGTGCTTTGAGGGAATAGCTGTGTTGCTTAAATTGCTGAGATCGGACCTTTAATATTTTAAGTGTCAACCACTAGAAACTGGCGTCAAGTTGCTTAATCTTAAATAGTTATCTTCCATAAAATAACTAAACCAATAATAAAGGATTTTTTAATTAAAGAAATGATTTGAGACGTAATTGACTGAAATTAGCTTAACCATCTATATATATCTCTATCTCTCTGAGTGGTACTCTCTCCGGTCTTAATTATAAGATAAAATTGACTTTTTTTGAAAAATTAAAGAAGCCAATCAAATTATTTTAGAGTGTTTATATTTTTAGTATCCTTAGATTATATATTAGTTTATTAGTGAAATTAATTAATTTGGAGAAAAACATAAAATTATAAATACTCTAAGATAATTTAATTGGCTTCCTTAATTTCTCCAAAAAAATCAACTTTATCTTATAATTAAAACCCAAAAGAGTATATAGCATGCAACGTGTTGAGATATTGACATTTCTTGCTCACCAAAGCAAGTCATATTCAGGGAAAAAAAAAAAGGATAATTGTGGTGGGGACCATCAAAGAAAGCTGAAAATTTTAATCAATGTTTATTTTTTTTATCGTTATAGAACTTTTTTTCTTTTCTTTTTTTTAATTTAAGATCTTGACAATATGAGACCCTAAGAGTGGAAAACATTTCAACAATTTTGAAAGAATGAAGTACCAAATGTGAAAATAATATTGTCAATATGTATAGGGTGTAGAAGGTATCTACCAAAAATATAACTTCTATTCATTAATTACTCATAAAAATTTTAAAGTCAAGTTGTTAAGATAATTTACAAATGGATCATATGACTGATTAACTTGAATATTTGCTTTAATTTGGACTTATATAGAAGGTGGTTTGCATCTGAATGATGAAATGGAAGTAAACGCCACAAAATTAATTAATTAAGGGGGGGAAAGGAAAAACAATTAGTTGAACCATTCAACCATCTTCCCATTTCGGGTGGTCGGGTCTCCTTTTGTGATTTTATTTGTTTTTGTCGGGTTTAGTTGGTTTCCGTTTGAATAAATGAATATAACAATAATGTATAATTGGTCCCATCAGTAATAAATTAGTATTATCAGAATGCATAATGGGCCTCATGGCCCAATGTTTGTCTTCTTACGCTTGTCAGCTTATCGATGGTGGTGTGTGCCGTAGGCCGGTAGCCACCACTTGTCATGGCCGAATAATTTTTTTTTTGGCGTGAGTGATTAGTAAAATTTTGGGGACTAATTTGTGTTTTATAAATGATGAAAGTTTTTGTTGAGAAGTAATGTTGCCATGAACCTTGACTATTTATTTTGGGGATAAGGTGGAAATTCGTCCTGGAAGTTTTCACTGAGGAGTAATATTGTCTTAGAAGTTTTTTCAAATTCAATGTCACTCCGAAAGTTTCAAAATGTAGTATATGCATGTTTGGGAACACTTATTTTTTGAATATAAATGCTTATTACGCAAGCTGAGATAAAACTCCTCTCACATACTTACCTCGTATACCGTGAATCACGATTTATAAGCATTTATTGCCCAAAAATAAGCTATTCCAAACGAGCACTATAATGTTGCCCCATATGTTTAAAAAGGCTAACGTTGACCGATTACAAACTAAAGTAGACTGTTAACTTTTTAATGAAAAATGATAGCGTTGCTCCATTTTAACACTTTCGAGACAATATTAAACCTAAAAATACTTTTAGGATAACATTACTCCCCAACGAAAATTTCTAAATTTGCACCTTAACACTTATTTTATTGCATTCTACTAATCAATTGAAATGATCTTGTGTTATGTAACTTTATATTTCCCATACATTAAGTTTGGGTTGAACTAAACCAATAATCACCTCATCTAACCTAGACCTGTAGCCATAACAAACACACAAGTTAGGCATTAAAGATATTTAGCTAATAAAGGTTGGTTCAATTGATAAAGAATAAACTCATAATATATAACATTGTAAGTTCAAATCTCATTGTTAATGTAAGAACTTTATTAGTAGACAATATATAAGTAACTCTATAAACATTCTTTAAACTCAGAAACATACCTTGGACCAAGTAGGCCCTAGACCCAGTTCACCTAAACTTGTTTTTTGTACAAAAAAAAACATATTTACATAGTACTACTAAGGAAACCCATCTTAACAGTTCAAATTTCAATCCAAAGAGAAAAGTACAGCTACAAATATACTCTCAAGGCCTGTTTGTTATGTGGAAAGTTGAGGAGGGAAAGGGAAGATTACAATGTTCCATACCAAAAAACGTACTTGGCGCCAAAAACTGACCGCAACTCACATTCTCGCCAATTGCAATGTTCCTTTAAATATGGGAAAGTGAGTTCCTATCAAAAGTAGGGTGAACTTAAAAATGTTCCCGGGACAGATAAAATGTGGGACAAAATTGCCTCTGAAAACATATAGATAAAAGATGGAGGCAGAACGAGCTGAAAGCTTTGGTGAAGAGTGTTAGAATTGTGTCGAAAGCTTGTCTAGAAAAGGGAAGAGTCGAACGGCTTGGGAAATAGAACTCTGAATTAAGGTAATGTTGGTCTGATTATGTTCTGGTATATGGCATGAAGTGGGCAATATTTTTCCTGTATGCTCTGTGTCTTGAACATCTGGAGACACGAGCAAAATGCTAAGGCTGTGTGTATGTTGTTTAATTTTAAGTATGTCCTTTTAAATTGCTATGTTTGTGCTATGGGTGTTCTTGGGTGAACATATGTGAAAGAAAAGAAGAGTCAAAAGTTGAAATGTGTTTGCTTGGTTGCTAATTGACAGTGTGCTCTGTTTGGTGTCTTGCAATTGGGTTTTAATTTTAAGTAGATATAATTTATATCATGAATGCTTAATAGTGAATGTAGTTAAAAAATTTTTAGGCTGTAGGTAATGTGGAATGGACACTGGTAGATGTAAGCAATAAAAGAGAAACAATGTCAGTAGAAAGATAGAATGAGTTAGACGGTTTATGCATAAGATAAAAGTGTATTATGTTTAATGTGTGACAAGCGTGGGTGTAATTATGTTGAATGGCATTTAAAATGAGATTTGTTTAAATGTGTTAGTGTGGTTTGGAAAGAGGAGTTTGTAGATTATAATGTAAAACGAATCAGTGTGGGAAAAATTGTGTACGTATGGAGCCACAATCGAATCAAATGTTTGCCATGTTGGTTGGGTGCCTAGCTTTGCTTCTGACAGTTAAGAGGTTGCTTTTAACTATAATAGCTGCCGTGGGAGGAGGTAGATCGAGGCACATATTGAATAGGCCTTTTAAATTAGATTTTCATTCAAAGCGAGCAAATTTGAGGGCAATGATATACAGTAGTGACACCACTTGCTTCAACCAAATTAAGATGTATCGGGCAACTTTTGATAAATTGTGTCACATGTTAGACACAATTGGTGGATTAAGACCAACAAAACATGTTAGTTAATGAGTAAGTAGCAATGTTCCTGCAAATCTTGGGGCATCATGTTAAGAACAGGGTCATTCAGTTTGAGTTTGGTAGGTCGGGTGAAACAATTAGTAAATACTTTAAAATTGTTTTGAATGCAACAATTAGATTGTAATCATTGCTTTTGAAAAGAGCAGGGGTCATTCCGGAGGACTCAAATGATCATCGTTGGAAGTGGTTCAAGGTATAAAAATTTTGTATTTGTGTCATAAAGTGTATTTACTCTAGATGTAAAAGTGAAATGTTTAGCTGAAGGGTTGTAAATCCTATTTTTGTTTCAGGGTTGCCTAGGTGCATTAGATAGTACTCACATACGTGTATAAGTCCCAGCAGAACACAAGGGCCAGTACTGAAACAGAAAAGGAGAGGTGACAACCAATGTTCAAGATATATGCTCACCGAATGTGCAATTCATCTTTGTATTGCCTAGTTGGGAAGGCTCAGCTACGAATGGGAGGGTGTTGAAGGATGCTATAAGGAGACAACATAGCCTAAAAGCACCACAAGGTATGGCCTACCAAAGTGGCTTTTTTTAGTAACTTTGTATAACACGGACAATTCATGACAAGTTATAATCATTTCTCCTATAAATGTTTTTATTGGCTTAGGCAGGAAAATGTTACTTGGTTGATGCGGGGTGCAATGAATTGCTAAGATTTTTTAGCTCCTTATAGAAGGCAAAAGTACCACCTTAATGAATAGAGGTAGGGACACTAACCCCAAACTCCTCATGAGTGCTTCAACATGCGGTATTTGTCAGCCCGTAATGCCATAGAAAGGTGCTTTGGGATACTAAAGTTTCATTGGGCAATACTAAGGAGTGCATCTATTTATCCCATGAAGATTCAAAACAGATACATCGTGGCATGCTGTTTGTTACATAATCTAATTCATCATGAAAGAATTCAATATCCCCTTGATGAACATCTTGACTCCTTTGAACCACCACCACCAACAATTGACAACACCCCTATGATGACGATAGAAAGTACTGATATGTGGACAAACTTTAGGGAGAAATTGGCAAATAACATGTTTGCTGCCTATATGGCTCATACGGATGATTGGTGATTATGCAGATTAATGTTTAAATTTTATGAACATTTGCCTTTCCTATGTTTGTGTGTATGGACAAATTTTGTGTTATGTGCATTTCAATTAAATTAAAGTGTAACTTTCTGCATGGTGTGCTTATGTATAGTTTATTGTTGGCTTTAATTTACGTTAACAACCTTTTTTTGGCTAAGTATTTTAGATGGACCAGCGTGAAGAAGGAAATAAGTAAAAGCTTAAAATGTGGTCTTCCGAGGAAGACAAGGTGCTGGTAGAATGCCTTGTAACTCTGAGGATGGAGCAAAAGTTCATGGCCAACTATGGTTTCAAGCCAGGATTTGTTAATGCTCTATAGGTAATGATGGAAGAGAAGCTTCCCGGATGTGGGATTAAAGTATGTCCTCACATTACCTCCAGGATCAAGACCTTGAAACGTCTGTGGCAAGCGGCTTTTGATATGGTTTATGGCACCAACACCTTAGGCTTTGGTTAGAATCCTGAGACAAAATTTGTGATTGCAAAGAAAGAGGTGTGTGGGATGAGTATGTAAAGGTATGTGAACTTGTTAAGGAGTTCATTGTATTCAAGTTAAAATGTGATAGGTGTAGGGTTAAGTTTGGTGTCCTTTAAACATTATTTGTTGCACTGTCAAGTTCACCCCAAGGCAGGACAATTTAGAACGAAGTCGTTCCCAAACTTTGAGAATTTGTGCTTTGTGTGGGCTAGGAATAGGGCTGTTGGGGAAGAAGGAAAATCATCTGGTGGAATGGAAGATGAAGTTAATGTTAAAGTTAATGACCTTCCAAAATCACCTCAGGTTGTAGGTGCTTATGCGTACTTACCACAAACCATGGGTGAAATTGCTCCTAACATAACCTACATCAATGATAACTCTTTCTGTCCTAGGAAGAAGCGCAGACTGAACAACTATGAGGTGATTGCTGATGTTTTGTGCGAAATTGTTACGTTGTTGGACAAAATCATTGTCCATGTGTTTGAGAAACTAGGCAATCAAATGTTAGGTCAGGAAAGGCAAGCTCAATTAGATGCAAAAGGTTCTGACTTGTTCATGGATATTGTTGAGATTGAAGGTTTGTCACTTTCTGAGAAAAATGAAGCTCATATCAAGATACTGGGGTTCTGAGCAACTTCTGAATGCGTTTGCCAAAATACCTGCGGTGTATAAACCCTTATAGATCCGTAGCTTACTATATCAGTAGTTATGTTATGGATCCATAGCTTACTGGATCAGTACGTATGTTATGGCAGTACAGTATATTTTAGTGTAACATAGTTTAGAGACACTAGTGTCTATCTATTTTGGTGTAATAAAGTGCAGAGACACAAGTGTCAATATGTTTTAGACATGTCTCTTTAGTCATAGAAATGGTCTGCAACCTTTAGACCATGTTCACTCAGGGTTAAAGGAAATGTAAACATGCGACAAAGTTTGTGTCCATGCAATGTGGTTGTATATTTTGGATAAGCTTCTATAAATAGTCTATATATAATTATGGTAGGCAAACATGTGATGTGGGACAACTTGTCATATTACCTAAATATGGTATGGTTTGTAAAATGATGTCGTGCCACCTGCCTTTGATTTATTTTCAGTACATTGAAATTAAATTACTTGTTTACGTTATTGTCCGATCAATCTTCCATGAAGTTGTTGCCATTCCAGATATATGTAAGCTGGTTCACTGTCTGATACTTTGGTTCAAATTTAATCGTTATAAGAGCTATGAAGCTCGAATCCAACATGGAAGTTTGAATTTACATATGGTTCTTCCTCTGGTGGCGGCACAGACACTTAATAACGAAATTTGAACTTGGGTTAATGGTTCGAACTTCTGATCAAGTCCATGTTTCACAATTACAACCTCATTAATTTAAATATTTAAATATGCCACACGTAAAGCCGTCATATGAGATGTGGTTCGATTTTTTGGTCAACCATTCAGAAGACGCTTCGTATTCTCTATTTTATTCCTAGAAGTACCAGCTATCAGTTATTCTCTATTTTATCCATCTCTTTGCTTATCTCTCTCTCGTCTTATCCCTCTCTCTCATTGTTATAGAAGTGTGGGAAAATGGCTAGGGTGAAAATGACATACTATCGTCTAAAGGAAATGGGGATCACTATGGAAGATGTGGAAAATTTCAAAAAGTACAGGGCATAACTTCGTCGCTACAATTGGTATGGACGATCAAAGTACAAAACCAAAGAAGGCAACTAATATGATGACTATGAGGCGGCCGCTAAGTGGAAGTGCGACAATGATGTAAAGGAAGCAAAGATGAATCACAAGGGCAAAGTGAGAGGTGAGAGAAAGAGGTAGTTGGAGGACAAGGAGGAGTCATCGGCGAAGTCCTCTAAACCTGTAAAAAGGTGAAAGACAAAGGAAGTTAAGTAGGGCAAAAGGACTATGGTTAAGAGTAGGAGTTCGTCGGGGACTGACAAAGAAACAAGTAGCCTAGGGTGTGATGAACAGTCATCATCGGCAACACGTACTGACAACGACAATATAGTTCTTGATGAGGTCAAAGCTAAGTTGTTGAACAAGCTGCGGTTGAAAAAAAGGTCTAATATTGCACCTTAGCCAAAGGAGGATTTCAACAACTCTGCCCTGAAAGAATATGATATCAGGTTAGTTGGTCGCACATTTTGTAAAATAAGTAGGATCAAAGTAGACACATTTGACATTGAATTTAACTTTCGATTGGGACCAATATTGAAGCCTTTCCGGGGCACTTTAGAATTGTCATTGCCTTATTCTGAATTAATGGTTAAGGTTTTTTACACCAACCTGAAAATGTCTAAAAAGGGAGTTGTGACAACATGTGTTAAAGGCTAGACAATAGAAATTAATGAAGAAAAAATTCTGAGCTGGTTAGATATCAACTACTCACAGTCGACAGACACAAAATTATCACAAGCACAAATTGACAATACACTAGTTGAGGGGCTAAAGTTAGCTGACACTGCTCTGTCTCGACCAAAGCAGCTGCCTCATAGGTTTCGGGTCTTACATGACTTATACTGTAGGAATTTTGTGAACAAAGGGAAGCACTACACTTCATTGAACCCTGAAGACAAACACATCCTCACTTGTATGATCAAGGGGAAGCCTTTTCATATGGCTAAGCGAATTGTGGACACAATGTTAAGGGTTTCTACTCTGGGAAAGAAGAATTCAGAACTGCCCTATCTCTCCCTTGTGTCTCTCTTACTCCAACAGAACAAAGTTTGGTATTTGAAGGATGGAAAAGCACCTATTTAGACTGAGGAACTTGATGACAAGGCCTTGAAATGAATGCAAATACCTATAGGAAGTCAACCCAATTCTAAGGCAGCACATGACACAGACAAGCCTGATCATAGTAACCCTCCACAAGATGCAGTTGGTACTTCTTCCCATACTTAGATATCAACTCCTTTAGAACCACCAGAAGAATTGAGAAAAACTATTGCCAAAATTGTTGAGCAAACTCTGGTGAAGTTTCAAGCATAAATGGAGTTAAGGATTGGCCAACTTCAGGAACATGTAGTGAAGTTTCAGAGTTATGTGAAAGAGAAGTTTGATGAATTTGGAGGAAATATTGGACACATGGACTTAAGCATTGGTCACATGGACTCACGCATATCTGACCTTGCACTTGATTTCAAGGACCTACGAGAGTTCATTCACCTCTACTCTACTGAGTTCAAGGAATTTGCTTCCTACAAGGCTTCGCATAATGAGCAAGTAGGGTCTTCTACGCATCTTGCAAATGAATCCCATTCCCCTACACAAGACAATGTTCCATCTTTAAACATAAGTGAAGGTAATGAAGAAGGTGGCAGTGCATATGAGGCTTCTCACTTCTCTATACAATCCCCCACATCTGGTCTTCCTCCTCACCACCATGTGCCTGAACCAAACACCCCAACCGACACACATCATTCTGATCCAATAACCCCACTGTCAATCGTGCCTCTCCCTCAAGCTACCAACCCTCCTGATGCGCCCTCAAGACTAATACTTGACCCTCAGCCATTGCATTTCATACCCCCACATACTTTCAGGTCTGGTCTTGCTGCTGAGAATATGGCCCATTTGTTCACAGCCGGTGCACCCTTTCCTCCTCCACCTGCAACATCTACTACCCCTGTGTTCATCCCTGTCAACCTCCCTAGTTCGTGGTCAACATCCCGATCGAGGTCCCAGCCCAAAAGGTCCCCAGCTAAGAGAAGAAGAAGAATTAGGGCTGCATTAGTTTTTATTTATCTTTGTATTTTGTGATGCTTCACCCAAGACATCTCTTTGCTTGGCTTTTGTTGCTCTTGCATGTATTTGCACTTATTAGGCGAGTTCGAACTGGTCTGTTTAGTTCGAATTTAAACTATTTTCATTTTGAAACTATTGCTGTAATTATGTTGTGTTCGAAAATCAGTTAAGTTTGTTGTTGCTAATTTTCAGATCTTTACCAGTCTAAATATGTGTCAGTGCTTTATGGATGTGGAAAATGCGTCACCATGTTTGAAAGTGACATTTCTTTTCTGCATGTACTACCTCTATAATTTTGTCGTTCCTCTTTAATTTTTTTTATGCCCACAAATTTAACATTTATTCTCTCTTTTCTTTCCCCTGCCATTTGGACATTATGTTGACTAGTATCCAGTCAACCAGCAACAATGTGCATTCACTTGCTTATTCACACAAGAGATGCATGCTACCTCACATTGATTTGCCTATTAATATGACCAAAACACATACACAATTGAACACCAGATCTGAACCTTGGCAAATTTGGTAGTTCCATTCAATTCAACGTAACCTTTTTACAGCTTTAGCCATTGCTTACACATACAACAATTTTTACATATTTAGCAAGCTTACAAGAACATTGCCAAATTCACTTTGTTCTCCTTTATACAGGAAGAAAATGAAGTTCTTTTTTAGAAGCAATGACATCAGGAAATATCAAAATACTTTTCAAAATATTTGATAGTAGTTTTACTACTCGTTTTTCAATTTCAAGACCAAGATATTCAATTCTTGATTTGAAAATTTCTGCTTTCCTTCTGGATAATACTAATCCACTTTCTATTTCATAACAACTCTCGGTTTGAGATTCTGTGTTCATATTAAGGAAATTCCTCCAGATGATCATAAGCTACCTGATATTGTTCATATGGAATTCACCTATCCTCTTAGGACAGGACTTTTTTAAAAAAAACATAAAGTAATCCTTATGGATGATCGACAAATTTGGTCGTTCCATTCAATTCAACGTCACATCTTTACAGCTTTAGCCAATGCTTACACATACAACAATTTTTACATCTTTAGCAAGTTTACAAGAACATTGCCAGATTCACATTGTTCTCCTTTACACAGGAAGAAAATTACAAAAACAACAACATTTGTTCAGGTCACAATTTCATCTCCCAGCATTCTCAATACTGCCAATTTCTTCATAATCATCTTCTCTTCTACTCTCCCCAAGCAAAGCATAGATTTTCAAAGTGTGGAAAATCTTTGGCCTTGAACTTAGTAGCCCTCCTATCAACCTGAAAAAAAAAAAATTAAACACAGACATCAAACTACAGCTTTACAATTTTTACTAATCAATCTTATTAACAAGAATAAAACTATATCTTTATACTTGCAAGTAAGCATCCCGCACATTTTCGTCTGCCTTCACACAAGCATTCACACTGTCCTTACTAAAACCATTCACAATTTCCTCATTTAACAAGTTACACACAATCTTCCAATCAACCTTTAGGCTCCTAATTCACCTCTGAATATCAGTCTTGGCCTTCAACCCATACCCTGGCAACCTCTCCTCCATCCTCCACTCCAAATGCATTAAATTTGCTGTTAACCACGCTGATTTAGCCATGTTATGCCCTACTTTTCTCCTCTCCACTAACAATTCCACCAAGGTGTTCTCTTCTTCACTTGTCCACACACGTGCACTCTTTCCTAACTCCAAACAAAAAATTAACAAAATTATGACAATGACCCACATTAGCAACACTTGCAAACATCAGTTTTTTCCCCCGTCCTCCTTTCCAAACTAACATGTGTCTTCAAACAATGTGCTACTGGATCCATAACTTCTGCCATCTACGTCTTCCTTCTCATCTCCAGCCGCCGTCCTGGTCATCGCCATCACATATCCCATCCACACCACCTTCGATTTCCCTTCTTCCCTAACACAGAGACACTTCAGCTGAGCCTTTGTTTGTCTCCGATGACAACGATTTGCTCACCTTTTTCAGCTTCTTTTATTACTTTATGACAGGGGTATTATGGTCATTTACCCACTGCTTCCCACTTAACCTAATTCTTTTTCTTGCAACCAAACACTTTATTTCCCTCAACCTATGTTTTATTCCCATGTCTATCAAACAGCTCACTCTTTTAAGTTCCCTCCCAATCTTCACTTCTCTTCCTTTCCTTTCCCTCCCCATATGTTCCCTATACCAAACAGGCCCTCAATGTTCTATCAAAGTTTACAAGCAATTCTCTCTTTCTAGCGCTCTTGAACTATCATTCAAAATCATCCTTCCAAGCAGGAAATACATGAATCAATTTACATCTATACTCACAGTCACTTTGATGAATGCACTAAAATGGATCATAAGAGTAATAGAAAGGATCAGAGGTAGTAATAAATAACCTAATGATACAGACAACAATATAGCTATGAACAAATCGCCAAATTGCTGGAAAACTTCAGTGTGAACAATAATTTACTTGCACCAACCTCCAACGGCTTAATATTACTGAACTATGAACACAGTCCATGCTTAGATTTCTTTCTCCTTCGTTGTCTTCTCCTTTGGTTCCACCAAAACAAATTCCACATATAAATCCTTCAGAGCAATCATCACTGTAGTTATCAGTGGCCCCATTATAGCACCCTGCATCACCATCACACATAATGCTTGAATTACTCCCTCTAGTTCCTCATTTAAGAGTTAAATAACCAATTTGTGGATATTTAGAAAATTAGTTAAGTTAGTTACTTGTAATAAATATGTATTGGTTTTCTCTTGATCATATGTATTATAACAATCCTTTTGATGAAAACCTCTTATTATGTGCAATTAATAGGGATAATTTGGAGAAAATAATTAAAAAATTAGGAGACAAAGTAGATTGAAGTCTTATATTTACAACCAAAGTAAACTGGTTTAGCTCTTATGTTTAGGAGCGGAGGTAGCACTTAATAAGACTTGTTATATGTTGTGAAGCACTATGGATCAAAAGGACTCAACAACTTAGATGCATGTCCCGGATCACACAGAATAGAGAGACAATAAAGAACAAATTACTCGATAGAAAGTATCAGAAAATTAAGTCATGGATGATTCCAATTTTACCTCTAGAGCGGATGGGAACAAGGTCATTCCACCAATGATGCTGAGACCAGGGAGATATGCACTATTTCCAGGAACATCTTCCAGAATTTCTGATGCACCAAAGTCCATTAGGACAAGGTGAATCACAGACAAGACAATGGCCACTATGTATCTTCCTTCCAGCAACAGTTGTGCAGCGGCTGGAATCGTTGCAAGCCATGATGGAAATATTGGTAGCAGAGGACTGATTAAGGCGAGTACGGTTGACATGTACACAAAATGTATTTTGTATAGCCTAAATAAGAGCCAAGTGAGACATCCTTGGAAAAATGCGATCTCAGCAGTGGCTAGAAGGACTCCAGAAATAGCTTTGTCCAGAACTTCAACACATCTGACCCTAGCTGAGCTAGAAATCGGAAACATACAAATCACTTGCTCTGTTACTCCCCCAGACTCTGCTGTGATGAGATAATACAAAACCGAGAAAAAAACCACTGACTGTGACACGAAGTTGAAAACCTCAGCAGCTCCAGAAATTACAGAATTCACAATGGAGAACATGAATTTTGCACCACTGCCGAGCACAGTTCTACTACTAGCAAAAACACCTTGAAATACTTCCATTCCCTTAAAAGCATATCCTTTTGCCTTCACAACTAAATCCTCCCGGGTGATTATAATTATAAGTTCTCTAAAAATGGTATTCACTTCAGTATAAATATGACTCCACTCCCGGTTTCTAATCCGGCTTTTCAAGCTCAAGAGCTTTTCAGTGTATTGTGACGGAGACATTAAAGACGTTGAAGGTACTGAAGAGTTAACAGGCGCATTGATCACAAAATGCTTAATGCCAGTCACAAATTCAGTCATATTGTATTGTATTGCCAAGCCATCTATCTGATCAGACACTGTCTCATATAACTTGGCAGTGTACTTGTCTACCATTCCAGGAACGTCATTCTCATTCATCCACTGCTTCACACCGAATTTCTCAGCATAATTGCTCTGCTCTACATGTAATTTCAGCGAAATCATGGCATCTTTCCCTTCAACTGCAATCTTATAAGAGAAGAATATCACTCCAACCAAAAACCCCAAAATCATGCCAATAATCAACCCAACTGCCACAAGGGTTTTCAATCTTTTCAGTATTCCTCGAGTGAAAAAGGCACTAATCTTACTGCGTTTGAAGCTCTTAATCTTAAAGGAAGACAATGTGGACATCGTCGAATTTACACTACCAGAGCTAAACACAAAAGGTAATCCCAGAAGCGATAAAGATCCAAAACTCCCGGTAATCTCATATGCAATAATGAATATCGCAAAGGACAAGAGCAAACGAAGTATAGTGGAAAACCCGCTTCGCTTCCTTCTTGGAGTCTCAGATTTAGGTATTCTGAAAAGAATCCTGAAAAGTGCTTCGCGACTTTCAACAAGGGTTCCGACAAAAACCACTAATATAGCAACGGGAATCGCGAGTACAGTCTCTGCGAGGCCTAATCTCAAGGGCTCAGACCAAAATGCGACGAGGGTTTTCTGAATTCCTCTCAGAGGAATAGAACACAGTACAGCCCACTGAAAAGGATGAAGATATTCTTCCAAGAGCTTACCCACAGTGTACACTATAAAAATGGCGAAGGCAAGCCCAGCGTGGGCCATGGCTATATAGACAGCAAGGCGTACCTGGGGCTCACCCGAGAGTGTGGGTTTCTCTTCTGGCTCGCCGGCATTAGGTGGCGCCTCGAGTTGCTGCGACGGCGCTTGGGATGGAGGAGTTGAGGATGGGTTCCTGAAAGATGCCGATCGGAACATGTCCTGCCACGCTGGGGAGGTAGAATTGGGGTCTGAGTAAGGAGCTAGCTCCATGTTCGACTGCGAAAAGGTCCAAATCCAATTCCTGAGATGATTAGTGCATACTATAAAAATGGCGAAGGCAAGCCCAGCGTGGGCCATGGCTATATAGACAGCAAGGCGTACCTGGGGCTCACCCGAGAGTGTGGGTTTCTCTTCTGGCTCGCCGGCATTAGGTGGCGCCTCGAGTTGCTGCGACGGCGCTTGGGATGGAGGAGTTGAGGATGGGTTCCTGAAAGATGCCGATCGGAACATGTCCTGCCACGCTGGGGAGGTAGAATTGGGGTCTGAGTAAGGAGCTAGCTCCATGTTCGACTGCGGAAAGGTCCAAATCCAATTCCTGAGATGATTAGTGCATACTATAAAAATGGCGAAGGCAAGCCCAGCGTGGGCCATGGCTATATCAAGGCGTACCTGGGGATCACCCGAGAGCGTGGGTTTCTCTTCTGGCTCGCCGGCATTAGGTGGCGCCTCGGGTTGCTGCGACGGCGCTTGGGATGGAGGAGTTGAGGATGGGTTCCTGAAAGATGCCGATCGGAACATGTCCTGCCACGCTGGGGAGGTAGAATTGGGGTCTGAGTAAGGAGCTAGCTCCATGTTCGACTGTGAAAAGGTCCAAATCCAATTCCTGAGCTGATTAGTGTATACTATAAAAATGGCGAAGGCAAGCCCAACGTGGGCCATGGCTATATAGACAGCAAGGCGTACCTGGGGATCACCCGAGAGTGTGGGTTCTCTTCTGGCTCGCCGGCATTAGGTGGCGCCTCGGGTTGCTGCGACGGCGCTTGGGATGGAGGAGTTGAGGATGGGTTCCTGAAAGATGCCGATCGGAACATGTCCTGCCACCCTGGGGAGGTAGAATTGGGGTCTGAGTAAGGAACTAGCTCCATGTTCAACCGTGAAAAGGTCAAAATCCAATTCCTGAGCTGATTAAAGCAACTCAGGAAGATGGCCGGCGATAACAAAAACCCAGGGAGAAGTCAGAGAAGACAGAAACGTGTGTCGGGATAATAGCATTACGCTGAAAAGGATTAATAAGGAGGATGATGATGAAGAATGACTGGAGCGATCGTTTTCGTGGGTCTGCTATGACATTTTTTTTGAGAGAACGAAGAAATGAGTCAAGAATTTTATGTTTTTTTTTTTCGCTTGCTCCGTCTGCTCGATCATATCTTGACAAAGTTTCATCATTTTTTGAAGTCACAAGAAAAGAAGTCAAAACGGCAGTACCGCCGCACCTTCTGGCGCATTTCAATTGGTGAGCACATGTTTTAATGTTGTTAAGATAGAGATATTTTATGGGAATATTAAAAAAACGGAATAAATTATTTAATTATATCATATATTATATATCATTATATTATATATCAATTTATAAACTAAGTAAGATAGTTTGGAAAAAAAATAAAAAAAATAAATATTTTAAAATAATTTAATTAACTTTATAAATCTTTCTAAAAAAATTTAACCTTATCTTATATTTAAGATAGAGAAGAATATTAACTATTATCTTTCCAGCACATAACTCATCTTTTTAATCCTTTGGGACATAACATAGACTAATTTTAGTATTGGCATGGATTGGTGTTTTGAGGCCTCAATTTAGCCTTTTGGTTATCATTTTACTGTTTATAAGATAAATAGGTGAAAGGATATATTAATAGCTAAGTAGGTTCTAAAGTTTTGTAGTCCCATGTTACAAAAATGTTGGTCAAAAGAAAGTAGGGAAAATTGTGAAAAAATTTTTTATTGACAACTTATTTGTCAAATGGGATATTCGCGTACAGATTATTTTTTACGTGTACATAATATCTTCCTAGATGTGCAAATGATCTTCTCTGTATGCAAAATTCTTCCCAAGTGTGCAAAACCCTTCCCTACATGTGTAGAAATATTTCCTTCATGTGCAGATATCTTCTCAGATCCCATTTGACAAATAAGTTACCAATGAGATCTTTTTTTAACAATTCTCCCAAGAAAATATCCCCCTAATGACCCTGATTATTCATTATCCCATATCTGGATATTGACCATTTTGGGGCTTTAGCTCCAAATTCACTTACCCCGCTTGATTTGATGATAAGAGAATAATTATCATACCATAAAAAGATTTCAAAGAAGACGGTTGGTTCCGCCAATCAAAATGGATCATGCTTATGTATATATCTTATTTTTAATGAACGTTTTTAATTGGATAAGAGACTTTATATTTAATATTTTAGATTCCAACCCAGTTAATAAGATTAGGGAACTTGTAATGTAACATTTTGATCATATTTTTAGATAGTGATGTACGCACATAAAAATATACATCAGAGTACTGAATATACTGAAAAAAACATTTAAATGACTACATGCGCTTTAAAAAATACCACCGGTTACTGAATAAATCAATAAACTTTAACTTGAAATTTAAAATAAGTCACATCAAATATTATTTAAAAATAAACATGTACGTATGATCCCATGCTTAAAATAAAAAAAATTTAAATTACATTATTTTCTTATTTTATTATGTGTGTGTAGACATTTTCTTCACAAGATTAGACTATTGCCCAAAAAAACAAAAGTACTCTATCTATTCCTCTATTTATCTTTTTTTTTTTTATAGTAAAAAGTTTAGGTAGGTTCGGCACCAGTCCCCTACCAAGGCCAGAGCACGGCCCCAAGGCTCTTCGAGCGCTTACAAGGGACTTACGAGATCGCCTATCAATGAGGTCTCCCCATCAGTCAGAGGGTTCTAACATAGTAAACCGTGCGTGTTAGTGTTAAAGTTAGCCTGTGTTTGGTATCATTTATTTTTGGATTATAAGTTCTTATTACGCAAGCCAAGATAAAACTCATCTCACATACTTATCTCGTATATCGTAAATCATGATTTATAAGCACTTATTGCTAAAAAATAAACTATTTTAAACGAGCACTTACTAAGATAAGTGTTTAGAGCCATCATTGGCCCCATCAATCATGCAATACGAGGGCATAAGCCCAATAGACAATCGCAAAATTTTGCGAGCGTTTGTTTTAATGTGTGTTTGGAACAGTGATTGGAAAAATGAAATTTCTTAATTTAGCTTTTGGTAATCTTATTTTTGGTAAAAATCCAATTATGTAATGTAATTTATGTTTGGATTGACGATTATATAAATGACTTTTACAAAAATAAAACTTGTTTGGATTGGTTTAAGCATAAGTGATTTTTATGATAATAGTAAGATAGAAATTAAATTTGAAATTAAAAAAAATTATAAAAGTTAAAATTGGGAAATTTGGAAATTAAAATTAACACAATTTGATGAAATAAGATTACATAACAAATTGGATCACATGTCCCATATAATTTGGTCTCTAATTGAATCACGAATATAATTCATTTGAGAGGAAGATCGCTTATCATAATTTAACACGGAAGGATATTCATCTACACTATTATTATCTACATCGAGGAGATTCCCAGCTTCACCTTGGCGAAATATTACGTCAGCGGAATTATTTCTTCTAATAAAATTATATAGAGCCATTATTGCACACGAGCATCATTGCAAAAGTGGCTTTTCCCAATTTTTTTAATTCAATAAAATGTAGAGATTTAAAAAATTAATTAATTAATTAATTTTAATCCTATGTTCATTTATCTCTCTTTTTTCCCCCTTCCCCGGCTTGAAATGAATCTTGAAAAGTAGAGAGGAGGATTCATCATTCATCATCTTCACAGGGGAAAAAGCTGAGAGACAAAGGGGCCGATGTTCAACGTGAGCTAGAGGCGGATATTGGGGCCTGAGGGCATCTTCATTGTGGGAGCTCGGGGAGGCGAGAATTAGAGGTCGCTGTCGGTGAACTCGGCGTCTGGAGCTTCAACGTCTTCTTCGGCGTCTTTGGAGGCAACACCTAGCATCTCCAGCGGTGCCGTTGACATTGCCTAAACCGGAATCTGGTTCTTCCTCTCGCTTCTGAAGCTGTTTGGACCAGAGCAAAGGAGGCCAAGCTCTACTGTTCATTATTCTCCTTTAGAGAAGACAAAACCAGGGAAGCTCGTTCATGTTTTGCACTTCACTGCTTCAGTTTGATTTTCGTCATGGTTTTGAATTCTGAATTTGTTGTTGCTAAATTGTTGATTGAACTGTTGATCAAAGCCATGTGTGGCTACTTGCTCTGCTGCTTCTTCCGGCAGCAAAGGAGGAGGTCCGGCCGAAGATAAGGACGAGAGCGAGGAAGAGAGCGGTAGAGAGGAAAAGCCCCCAGAAGTAAGCCAAGATGTTGACGAATTTGGCTGCGAGGACGGCAAAGGAGGAGACAGTGAATGCATTAACGGTAAAATGCGATTAGCTTTTGACAAAAGCTTCATTCCCTAGCTTATCCCAATCTAGCGTCCACACATCTGAAATTTGCAGAAGCTCAATTGCACATATCCCTCTCCAAACACTCCAAAAAAGCTGATAGTTGCCCAATCGAGCTTATGCATGCCCTATCGAGCTTATAGGATGTCAAACGCCCTCCCCAAACACACTTAGTGTGTGTTTGGAGACCCTTTTTAAGCCCAATTGGAGGCCATAAGTTCAATTACCAATTGAGAATTTAAATTTGAGTGTTTGGAGAGACCAATTGGTAATTGAGCTTTTGCCAAAGCCCAATTGGTGAAAGCTCAATTGGGAGAAGCTAGAAAATGGAGCTTTTGTTAAAAGCTAATGACATTTTATGCTAGATTGGGTTGTCTGGAAATTAGTTATATGATATTGACTTTTCCCATAAATATTTTTTAAATAGTATGTAGTATCAAAAAATATTTTTTGAGTGTTTTTAACCCCTTAAAATATTTTTCTAGTTATACCCACTACCTAGTGTGCTATCAGACTGATTGCAATTTTACCCACTTTCTAGTTGTACACTCAAAAAAAAAAATTTGAGTGTTTTTAACCCCTTAAAATATTTTTTTTTGTGTTTTTAATCTCTTAAAATATTTTTTCAAATGTACCCAGTGAGTTATCAGACTGATTTCAATTTTACCTTTAATGTAGTTTTTCAGCTCCAAAAATTACTTTAAAATATTTTTTTGATGTTTTTAAACCCTTAAAATATTTTTCAAGTTGCACCTAATGTGTTATCAAACTTATTATAATTTTACTTTTAATGTACTTTTTCAGCTCCAAAGATTACTTTAAAATATTTTTTTTTTGTGCTTTTAGCTCTTTAAAATAATTTTTTAGTTGTACCTAGTCTTAGGAGACCGACTACAATTTTATCTTTAATGTATTTTTTTATCATTATCACAAAAGCCCAATTGACAATCGTTGTTCCAAACACATCATTTTTTTCATGATTGCAAAAGCTCAATTGACAATCGCCAATCCAAACACAAATCACATTACATAATTTAGCTTTTATCAAAAGTAATATCACAACAAGCCCAATTGAAACAAGCCCAATTGACAATCGCTGTTCCAAACACACCCTTTGGAACAGCGATTGTCAATTGGGCTTGTTTCAATTGGGCTTGTTGTGATATTACTTTTGATAAAAGCTAAATTATGTAATGTGATTTGTGTTTGGATTGGCGATTGTCAATTGGGCTCTTACAAAAATAAAAAATTAGGGTGTGTTTGGAACAGCGATTGTCAATTGGGCTTTTGTGATAATGATAAAAGAGAAATGTAATTAAAAATTATAAAAAATTTATAATAGTTTAAGTTGGGAAATTAGACAATTAAAAAATGCACAATCTAATTAAAATAATATTACATAACCAATTGGATCACATGTTTCGTATAATTTGATCTCTAATTGAGTGACGAATTTGATTCATTTCAGAGGAAGATCGCCTGCCATAATTTGTCGTGGAAGATTGTTCAGCTACACTATTATTATCTACCAAAAATATTTTAAGGGGTTAAAAACACTCAAAAAATATTTTTTGAGTGGGTACAACTTGAAAGTGGGTAAAATTGTAATCAGTCTGATAACACACTAGGTAATGGATACAATTAGAAAAATATTTTAAGGTTTAAAAACATTCAATGTCAGAACTCATGAGAACCCGAGGTTCCGGATATGCGGGCCCCACCTCCATTGCATTTCTGTTCATTCTTGATAAGCTGGTGGGTCCCATAGAAGTTGAAGTTCATGATAATTCATATGAAAGAGAAACCTTGGTGGGTCCCACAGATTTATAAAAACGCAATTGAAAAAGCTCAAAGCTCCTATTTGTGGCTTTTATAAAAGCCCAATTGCAAAAGCTCAAAGCTCAAAAGTCCAATCCCTAATCTAACCAACCAAACATGAAAAAAAAAAATCATTGCCAGCAGTTGGGCTTTTGAAGCTCCAATTGAGCTTAAGGCCATTCAAAAGTTGCTCCAATTAATAGCTTTTGCAATGTGAAGCAGCGTTTACCAAAAGCTAAAATTTAGAGCTTCTTGCTTTTTGGTTCAGTGATTGGGTTGTCTAAAATTAGTTATATAATATTATTTCAACAAGTTATGTATCACTCTAGTCTTATTTATAAGTTATTTTTAACTAATTCCCATATTCCAAGGAGATTTAGTTAACTAATTGTTTATTACAATTAATAAGGGTAAAAAAGTATAAAATGCATTTACTTTAAAATAGTTTTTGGTCCTTAAAATATTTTTCCAATTGCACCTAGTATGTTATCAGATTGATTGTAATTTTACCCTTAATGTACTTTTTCATCTCCAAAAATTACTTTAAAATATTTTTTAGTGCTTTTCACCCCTTAAAATACTTTTCCAACTATACCCAGTGTGTTATCAGTCTGATTGCAATTTTACCCTTAATGTACTTTTTCAGTTCCAAAAATTACTTTAAAATATTTTTGGTGCATTTAACCTTTTAAAATATTTTTTTAATTGTACTCAATCTTAGGAGATTGATTACAATTTTACCTTTAATGTATTTTTTTAGTAGTAAAGAGCATCTAAAACTTAGAATACTGATTTATTGATTTCCACCTACTCTAAAATATTTTTTTAGTAACACATAATATTTTAAAATAATTTTTAAATATTTACTTAATTTTTTAAATATTTTTCCACCCACTCTCTCTTACCATTATCACAAAGGTCATTTATACTTAAGTCAATCCAAACAAGTTTTACTTTTACAAAAGGCATTTATACAACTGTCAATCCAAACATAAATTATATTACACAATCTGGTTTTTACCAAAAGTAAGATTGTAAAATATCAAATTAGAAAAAACCATTTTTACAATCGTTATTCCAAACACACTAATGTTGAAGTAATCAAGTCTCTAAATCATAATATTTTGTCAGAGTATATGTTTTGATGATAACAAACTTTAAAAAGATTTTATGAAAACACTACCCAAGTAATAATATATCCTTGTGTCACCATAAAGGTAATTGGTTAGTGATGAAGATATTTTGTAAAAAGCATTGATGCACTCGAGTGAAGATAGTGTCACTCGAGTGGTATCTTAAAATGGCAACATCATTGTGAAAGTACCAGTTAGTGAGGGAAGGAATATGTTAAAAATTTCCTGTTTACTCGAATCCTGAACTTGTCACTCGAGTGATAAAGTAAAAATAGTATATCACTTGCAAAGTACCTGATAATGATATTTGAGAATCTCTTTTCACTCTAGTCAGTTGGTGGTCACTCGATTGATGGTAGAAATAATGTGAGTTACATGATAGTAACTCGCCATTTTTTTTAAGACAAACAATAGTTCACCCAAGTTACAAACGAGACACTCGAGTGATGCCAAAAACACTGTAAAGTACCTAATGGTGGCAGCCTAATTTTTTAAAAAGAAAGCTTTTTCAAGCACTCGAGTGATATCTTTGGCATTCAAGTGATAACCAAAAAGTTGCAAGGTATTTGATAGTAACTTGCTGTGTTTAGAAAGAAGTAAGTATTCACTTGAGTTACAATGTAACACTTAAGTGATAGCCAAATCTTTACGAGTTACTTGATGGTAACTGGCTAATTTTCTTCTAGAAATAAAAGTGATGAGCCACTCGAGTTACTAAGTTATCACTCTGAGTTATACTTAAATATTTGCAAGTTACCTCTTGGTAACTAGAAGGAGATAACATGGGAAAACTTTTAGAAATCAAACATTACTCGAGTGGTAATAGCAACTCAAGTGACACTTATGAATCTCATATTATCACTCTTCAATTACTTGCTCATTATCAACCAATGTTCTTGGTAAAAGTAAGAGAAGTACTTGAGTAAACTTAAGTGTTTCGATTGATCACTTGATTGTTTCATACTCAGAAAACATAGCATTTCACAATAATCATTGGATTAATCAAGTAAAAAAAAATTTCTTGTGTCTAATCATTCTAACTCTTCATTACATTAGTCTTTAAGCATTTCTCAGGTGATCAAAAGAAGATCAACACACAAACTAGAAAGAGCACGTTTTTGTTAGAAGTGTTAAATGTGTAGTAAAGATAACCAACGGAAACACTTTCTTTCATCAACGGCAACAATTACTCTATAACGGAGAAATTTGAATGCTCTCAAGGGTCATTAAGGACATTCCACCTATAAATATAAAAGCATTCAACTAAGAGACAACAACCAACAACAAAATCAATTCTATTCAGTAAGTACTCTGTTATTCTATCTGATATTCTCTGAGATTCTTATTGTTCTTTAGTATTTATTTATTAACTTTGTGAGAGAGATTTTACTACCTTTATTCATTACTCGTGTAAGGAGAATCTCAAGGTGTTGGGACCTTGAGTGGGGATCAACTTACAAAGTGTAAGGGGAAGTGAGTGTCCTGTTGAGGAACTTACTTATACTACGATGCCAAAAATTCTTCGAATCTTGGAAATATAGTAAAAATCTCAGAGGCATTCTAAGGACTAGATATAAGTCAAAAGGTTAAGACCGAACTAGTATCAACTCTGATGTACACTTCGGTGATATTTCTCCAACCCTTATCTTTTAATTAAGGGTTTTAACTGCAGTATTTTAAAATTTTTAATATCACCTAATTCATCCTCCTCTTAGATAAAACCATTGACACTAACATATTTTAGTCTCCCGACAAAATCATGTTATATTATGGTTCTAGACTGTTAATGTATAATCATTTTATTTAATGAGTATTGGCTTTTTATATATAAAAAAAAAAGGAGTCAAAATTACTAATCAAATAGTAATTGATTAAACTTGGTGAACTCTATCCAAACATTTGATGTTATAAAATGTAAATTTAAACTATTAAAAAACCATCATATAACAAAGTATCAATCTCCTTCTAAAAACTGACCCCCAAAAAATCTCCTTACTATAAATAGAATTAAAATTTTGTCAATTAATCAAAGGGTGGAGGCTTCAATTTTGGAGCGGAGGCACAAGTAAGCAAAGAGGCGAAAGGTGAGAGCCATGGCGAGAAGAACCCAAGCTTCTTTCAAACCTCCTTCCAAGTTCACTGTGTCGAACGAAGGAGAGCTCTGCAGAGTCCTGCACCCTCCAAAGCTTTCACAATCATACAGTTCATCCCCTGAGTACTGCACTTTTAGCAGCAGCCTGAACCCATAGTACATGAACGACAAATACTTCAACCACCTCATGAACACTGGTATGTGCTGCAGCATTCCAACACAAACAATTAATACCGGGAAAAAAAAAAATCTTCCTTTGGCTTGTCTCTCTTAGTTCTAGTGAAGTGGTTGAAGGTGATTTATAACAGGATTGGGGTTGTGTGTGTCTCTACCTGGACATAGTAGCCACCGGTGAGAAGGAACAGCATTAGGATCAAAGAAGCAACCATGCCAGATCTTTGAATACTCATAATTGCAGCTCCGAACAATTCTCCTGCTCCCTAGTGACCATGATGTACATTATTGATTAAAACTTTTAAATGAGTATATTCTGATTCTGAATATTTGATTAGCTGAACTTACTTGACTGGTAATGGCTATCAGAAGCACAGAGAGTAGTGTGAGGGAGAAGGCAGTGAGAGTTCTCTTGAAGCCAGCCATGAAGTACACGATGAACATGAAAAAAGTTGGGTAGAACACATGAGCTATCATATCACACAGAGTGCTGCATGCATAGTATACACTTAATCTGTACATGTCTGCTTTCCTTTCCTTCACCAAATATATCTTTTCAAATGGAAACACATAGACTGCTCCAAAGATACATGAAGATGTCCAGAATATACAGATGTAGAACATTAACCCCACCTGCGATAAGAAAGACAGTGATTACCAAAAAAGTTTGGAATGTTATGCATGTATACCACAGAATCTAAGATATAATAACCCCTCGTCTATGGGTTCAGCAGTTGAAGGGTTGGACAAGTTCACTAAAGGGAGCGTGTTCAATCCCTGAGACCATCACAGCGTTGGGGAGGTATCTCATACCCGGGTAAAGCACGGAATCTGAAGCTAATTCATATGTGGTTAATGCTCTACCCTCATCAATGACCTAAGCACGCCAAGGTTACCCAAAGGGCAGTGTGTGACCGACATGTAACTGGGTTGTGTGTGACCGGGTAGGTGTCCTGCCCTTGCTTGTGGGTGAGCCCAACCCCTCCTAAAATTTGTATCACCCAAAATAAAAGATATGATAATGAAACAATGTTTTGGGGGAATCACCTGATCTCTGAGTTGAGCCTCTGTGTGGGTTGAAGATTTCCACCAAAGAAGGCCCAGCAAGACTGCAACTCCAAGTGCCTGAATTAGTCTGACCTTCTCGAAGTAGTCTTTGCATCTTGCTTTGAATGTTCTCTTTGACAGAATCAGGAACTGGTCTATCCAACTTAATGTGTACTGCCTCTTAGCTTGAATGGCTATTTGTAGATTTTCTGGTGCCTTCATTGCTCCATGGTTCTCTTCTTTCTCCTTTGGCTCCTGTAAAGTCTTGTACTTGAGTTGGAGATGCTGATACAATAAACAAACAGTTAGCAATAGGAGATAGGAGAAATCACTTCAGTAAGATTTATGAAGCACTAATAATTGAAAGGCACTTGTATCAAAAAGACTTGTTCTTTCTTACTTTTATTACGGCTTTTAAAGGTTCATTAGGCTCTTGATGTTCCAAAAGGTCTTCTGGAATGCTTATGTCATTCACTTGGCCAGTGGCCAAGTCGAGCAAGAACTCTGCAGGATTCATGGGTATGTCTGGGATGAACCTCAAGGATGAGAAATAGTCCATTGAATCTCTAGCCTTCCCATAATAAATTGGATAGCCTTCTGATATCAGAAGGAGTTTGTCAAACATGTGAAAGATCCTGCTAGATGGCTGGTGAATTGTTGTGATTATTGTCCTTCCAGCCTGTGGGTAAAACCAAATATAATTTCAGTACATGTTCAAACATTTTAGGTTTGTGTCTAAACTCACTTATTTTCAGAAATATTAGATACAAATCAAGATTCTTTGAAGTAACTTCAAAAGAAATTTGAGGAGAGAAAAGCTCCACCTCTCTCGCTCGCTCTCTCTCTCTCATATCAGGATCTAATGAATTACTTTATGAAGTTAGAGAAAGATAAAGAGAGACAAAGTGGGTCCAATATCTGTACACATAGATTCTACAAATGTGAGACCTTTATATAATCAGACCAACTGCTCTCTTTTTATCTCTCTTTAACTTCATACATAAGTACTTTAAGACATCTTCTCTCTCTTTCAACTTCTTTTGAGGTTACTTCAGAAGATTAAGAACTATTCTGCGTCTGTGTCAGATACCTTGGCAAGTCCATGAAGAGTGAGAAGGAGTCTGTTTGCTGAAGAGGAATCAAGGCCTGAGGTTGGCTCATCAAGTAGAAGCAGTGAAGGATCCACAAGAATCTCATGCCCTATGCTGGTTCTCTTCCTTTCCCCTCCTGATATGCCTTTAATGAATCCTCCTCCTATTTTTGTGTTCCTACATCTACATATGATTATACAACATGCTTAATTATTTAGGCAAAGAGTTCTCCTTTTTTCTCTTTCAAGGAAACATCTATAGTTTCAACTTTTTTCGGCAGAGAGTTTAGAAATGACAATCTTAATTAAAAACTGAAACTGATATTGAAACTTATTGGGGCTTACGTACCTTTCAAGGCCTAGATCCTTCAGAGTTGCCTCCACTCTCTGATGTTTTTGTTGTAGGCTCATGTTGGATGGCAACCTTAACAATGCAGAGTAGACTAATGTTTCTTCCACTGTTAGTTGTGGGAACAGAACATCATCTTGTGTCACAAATCCAATCCTGCAAGAACCAAAAGTAACAGAAAGTAATTACCACATTATTAGAATGAAACTGATTGATGATCTGCAAAATGAGAAAGTGCATGATATATAAAATAGGAGAAGCTTAACCTTCTCTTGATAGCAGAATTGTATCCAACATCATTGTAAGTAACTTTTCCTTTGACATTGTCACTTAATCTTCCTCCGATGACTTTCAACAAGGTTGTCTTGCCACTTCCAGAAGGACCCATGAGAGCAAGGATCTCTCCAGGACCTATGCTTCCAGTTATACCCTTTAAGATTTTTTTGTATCTGTCTTGGCTTTCACTGACTTGTGTGGCCACCTTTGACACCGTTTTCTTCAACCTGGACACTGCATGGCTGTTCCTCACCTTGTACTCTACATCCTCAAACTGCATATTAACTAGGAAACTGTCTGTTACTGACTTCAAGTCACAGTAACCATAAGAGTGAAGCCACAGCCTGCCAGGTGCATTTGTAAAGAAAATGCTACTTTTTTTATACATGAAAGTTTAGGTGAGTTGGGTCTCAGGACCTCATCAAGGCCAGGACATGCCTCTAAGCTCAAAGAGAGGTTACAAAGGTGTTCCCAGATAGCCCACCAATAAGGTCTTTACATCGATGGTAGAATTTAAACTCACAGTCTTGTATATTATGAGCCAACTCCTTACCAACCGGACCAGTCTTTGTTGGCTGTAAAGGAGATACTACTGCTAATGCTAAAAAATGCATTTTGAGGGCAAGTTCAAAACAAGGCTACTTCTAAAAGACTTTATAAACCACTTTCTTTGTGAAACTTCTTGAGGTGGGACTCATGCATAACAAAACATTAAAACAGAAAAAACTCGATACTCTGGATTTCAAACCTTAAGAATGAAAAGAATCATGTTAAGAGAGCTTTTGTTTCATAGTTAGAATATTGACACAAACTGAATCTAGATTAGTCAGTAGTACAATGATTATAGTTTCAAGCTACCTTGAGAAATATGGGGACAGGACGATCCCTGTTCATAGTGGAATGGTCAACCAGAATGTCAATATGAGAGAACCTGTTGTTATTAATGTTACTATTGGTAAGGTAAGGAGGCTGAGACATTAACTCTATGCTGTGACCAAAGCTATTGCTTGCTGCTGCAGTCTGCAGAGAAATCTCCCCATCACCATCCTCCCTCCTGATTTCCATAAGGCCAAAATTTCTCAATGAGAGAGACACAGGAAAAGCAACCAATGGGGTTGATTTGAACTTAGTTGAAGCTAAATGAATTTGAGGTGTGGATGTTTTTTTTTCCCCCTTCTTTTGAAGAGATTCAGATGTTGTGAGTCAACTGCATTGTGTATATAAGGGGTGGCAGGCTTCTGTTTGGTATGCAACATACTTTTCATGTCATCTTCTTTCGCACTTACATCACACACCCTTTTAACCCCACTTTTATTATTGTTTTTTTTAGTTTTACTTAATTTGGTTTTATTTATTAACAAATATTATGTCAAAGTCTGGTGCACCATTAAGTACTGTTATAGATTTTAAGAACTGCACTTATGTTCTCTATTCTTGAGATGATATTTTCTATTGTTACCCATATCGTTATTGTAGGAACAGATGTAGATTGTCCAACATTAATTTTCACCATCTTTTTTTGTTTTGCAATAATTTGCACCATCCAAATTATGTGTGTGTGTGATTAGATGCTTTTTTATTGGCTTGTTGCATAAATTTTAACATGAGTGGCATAGCTTATAAATAGTAGGCATTGTTATACATTTCATATTGTATATTATTTAAATTTTTATACTCCCCCTTGTCCTTAACATATGACCCAATCGACTTTTTTAAAGAAATTAAGAAAGTTAAACAAGTTACTTAATCATATCATATGTTGTGTATTAATAGATTATATATCAATTTATAAATCATGCAAATTAGTTTGAAGAAAAGCGTTGATTATAAATACCTTAAAGTAACTTATTTAATTTTCTTAATCTCTTTAAAAAAATCAGCTGAGTCTTATATTTGAACCATAGATAGTAGTATTTTTTATGTTGAAACAAGCATGATATCATTAAAAAAAATCTTAACTAGAACTCTTAGATTAATCGTAATTAAAGATAAAAAATAATAAATACATATAATAGAATCATTTATATTTAAAAGGAAAATTCCAGAAAAATACAATTAAAAATAGGAAAAGACAAATTAGTGCTGCCAATTTATAAAATTCCATGTTAGAATTGAAATAGGAATATGAGATTTCCAATTCTGACCAAATTGCCTTGAGTTAAGTTGTAAAACATGAAAGTGAAGTTGTTAATGTAAAATTTGATGTTATTAATATCAATACAGATGTTGTTATTGACCCTTAAAACTTGTGCACTCAAAATTATCCCTGATTTTTGGGATATAAAGTTGTGAAACATGAAACTAAAGACGTTAATGTAAAATATGATGTTGTTAATATATATATATATATATAAATGTTGTTATTGATTCCTGAAACTTGTGCCCTTAAAATTATTCATGGTTTTTGGAATATGAAGTTGTAAAACATAAAGGTGAAGTCGTTAATGTAAAATCTGATGTTGTTAACATAGATACAGATATTGTTATTGACTCCTGAAGCTTGTGCCCTCAAGTCAAGGCATTTTGATCATTTGGTTAGAATTGGAAATCTCATATTCCTACTTCAATTCTAACTTAATATTTGATAAATTTGTGGCACTAATTTATCTTTTCCCATTTTTAATTTTATTTTACTGGAATTTTCCCTATTTAAAATGAGATGGTCATCATGCTAATTTAATCTTTTATCTGTGTGAGTGATCCCTTTTTATTTCACCAAAAAATTATTCTACCTAAATTAAAGGACAAGGTTTCTTTGATTAAAACATGTAATAAGCCAATGACATATCATAGTGGCCTGAAACATTTTTTAAATAGACGAGAGGTCGGGAGGTTGCAAGTTTGATGCACAGTATGTGTGAGATGAGTTAGTGAATAGGTGAATTGATGTGTGTATCAAAATTAAAAGGAAAATTTAATCCAGGATGTTATAATTTACCTCAATTTTAAATTTGGTCCTTCTAATTTATTTCTTTTGAATTGAGTCCTTATATTTTAATCCACAGATCACATCCATCTCTAAGAATCTAAACCATTATAGCATCATTAACTTTAATGAGTTGGAGAGTGGTTGGAGAATCAATCCAATTAGGTTCCATGTCATATTGTTTTTGTGCCCAGTCAACCTCATTAAAATTAATGGCGTTATAATAGTTTAGGCTCTCAAAGATGCGTGGGCTTTTACAAATTAAAATATAAGGACTCTCTTCAAAAGAAATAAACCACAAGGATTTGATTCAAAATTGAGACAAACACGCTAATCAATTTTTTTTGAGGTTTTGAAACCTGGACCTAACCAGCCGGTTCGGTCCAAAAATCGGCAAATCAATTAGTAATTCGGTTCGGTCCAAGCATCAACCTAATTCACCATATTTTTATTTTCTTTAGAATTTTTTATTAATAACCTTGAATTTTTTAATTTTTCACTAGTTTGGTTTCGGGTTAGCTTTGATTTGACTCTAGTCTAACCCACTAACCTTTGACTTAGTATCCCGATCAGTTCAATGGCCGGTCCGAATTTCAGAACTTTAATTTTTTCAAATTAAAAGTAGTGTTTAAATTTAATCATGTAACTATTCCTTTCTTGTTGTCGCTCTTTCTTTTGGGCTTTGCCTTTAAGCCTACCATATAAAAATAATAAAATAAAATAGATCAGAGTCCAACTTAATTTCTTAATTCTAATTACCTAATTTAATCTTTTATGATTTAATTTTATCAACATTTTTTATATTTCTTTCAAATGATTAAGATATAGTGGCCAAGAACAATGTTTAAGATTTAATGTCGCATAATATAAGTATTTATTTTACGCCCATCAAATTAAAGAAAGTGCATGATTCATAAATAAAGAGCCTTACTATTTATAAATTATGAAAAATTATGTTTATTTTTCAAACTCTGCCGCCATTTTGTTTTTGTTTTTTTTTTCTTTTTTAGGTAATAGGTCACCTCCACTGAAATTGAACAAGAATGGAACTTGTACATCAAACCTGCAAGCAAACTTTTTAATGCTACCAACCAGTGGGTGGATCTCTCCATATTAAAATCAAGGGTAAACAGTACTTTTGATCCCTCAAGTTTGGGGCAATTTTGGTTTTGGTCTCCGGAGTTTAAAAGCTGTGGTTTTGGTTCCTCAACTTTGGACCGCTTCAAAACGTTGGTCCCTCAACTTTCAGAAGGACTTGCTGGGCCCTCTGACGGCGTTAAATCATCCCAGGTGGCACTAACGGTGTTAAAATTGACTATGTGGCATGCTGAGTAGAGCGCTGATGTGGCAAGTTTTATATTTGTGGGCTGAATTTAAAAACAAAACAAAAAACCTGACAGCAAAAAAACGAAGCAACAGAACACACACAAGACAAAAGAAAAGCACAGAACACACGGTTTAGCCAAAAGGGAAAATGACAGTGAAGCACTTTATCAGCAAAGATGCAGGTCATCTTTAATGTTCATTTTAATCACTAATATAATAAAGTGTTAGAGTGATTAGAATCAATAAGAACAAGTTACACAAAATTTCAATGATTCTCAGAAGTTTCAAGGTAATACTCTATTTTCTGGAAAATCAGTTATTCGGATAACATCTGTTATATTCGAATAGCCTTCTTTGATAATGAGTAATATTTATTCGAATACTTTATCCTCTATCCGAATAAACTTTTAGAACTTGAAGTGTATTCGAATAGTGAATTCCTTATTCGAATAGCTGCCTTGTAAAACAAATGATATTATTCGAATAGTGTCATTTGTATTCGAATAAAATTCTTCATAATGAACTTTCATATTCCAATATTCCAACCGTTATTCGAATAGTCTTTCACACAAAATATATGATATTATTCGAATAGTACTTGCTCTATTCGAATAGTGCACCTTTGATAATGAATCTTCACAAACGTATACTGCAACCTCTATATTTGAATAAACTTTTGAGGGCGTCACTCTTTGGATACAAATCCATGATTAAATTATATATCATCGGAAAGCTCTCATCGTCTACATTTCAATGCAACAAGAATCAGCTCCAAACTCATTGTATATAGAAAGTTATGATCCAAAGAGTATCTACTGTTCTTAGACAATCTTTGAAATCACGAGTAGCAACTTCCAGAAGGCATAGCTCTTAGGATATAACTTCAAATATTCCAAATTAACTATCTATGGAAAGCTCTTTGAGTCTATTTTCATATGGCACTGGTTTCGTCTCAATCCAATGTATAGTTTGGGAGTTATGTCCAAAATACCAAAGCTGTCTAGGAATATGACGATGATTCATGTATCAACTTCAACAGATCATATCTCTCACATCTGAACTCCTTTTAATGTGATCTTGGTGTCAAAATGACGCATTGGAAGTCTGATTTCATATGCCACTAGTTTCACCTCAATCCGAGTTGTGGTTTGGGAGATATGACCAAAATACTGAACATCGCCCATGCTGAAAGAAACAGAGTCTGCTACGTTATTCGAATAGCACTTCTTCTATTCGAATAAAATCACCCTTTTTCAGTTATGGACTATTCGAATAGTAACTTCATTATTCGAATAATATTTGATTTTTTGCACTGAGACTATTCTGATAGTTCCATTACTATTCGAATAGTCCTATTTGAAATATGTCAAATATTATTCTGATAGTCTCCTATTATCCTGATAGTCTTGTGATTATTCGATGTTGAAATTCATCAAAAGCTTATTCGGATAATCATCATACTAATCAAATAGTGCCCTTACTATTCGAATAGTTATCCTACTATCCGGATAACATATTTAGAAACCGAGTTTAAAATCACACTGACTATTCAGATAATGCCTTGACTATTCGAAGCTAGTCGCTCCTCTCAGACTTCACCGGCAAAATCACCGTCGCTCGGATATGACCTAACAGCGCCGCTTTTGCTCGTCGAAACAGTGGATTCATTCGCCCTTTTCCACTTCTTCCTAAAGCGTGAGTCCTCTTGGGTTGGGTTTTTGTTCTGTTGCTTCGTTTTTTGCTATCAGGTTTTCTGTTTCGTTTTTAAATTCAGCCCACATATATAAAACTTGCCACATCAGCGATCTACTCAGCATGCCACATAGTCAATTTTAACACCGTTAGTGCAACTTGGGATGATTTAACGCCGTCAGAGGGCCCAGCAAGTCCTTCTGAAAGTTAAGGGACCAACGTTTTGAAACAGTCCAAAGTTGAGGAACCAAAACCACAGCTTTTAAAATCCGGGGACCAAAACCAAAATTGCCCCAAACTTGAGGGACCAAAAGTACTGTTTACCCTAAAATCAAAATAAAAAGATTATAATTTGAAAAAAAAAGTTTACAATGAAAATAAAAATAATGTTATAGCTAAATTCTCTCGGAAGTAAATTACTGAGTGAGATCTTATTTAGTAAATCAGACCTTGCCACATGTGTCTTGGCTGCTTCTAAATTACACATCATCTTGTGCCCTAAATCTTCATTGACAAAATTCTGCTTGAGCACTTTCTAGGTCTATTACACGTGTCACCAAATTGTAGACATTAGAATTTTTAATTTTTTTAACTCTGTATTAAAATTGAATAACTTTTTTAACTTTGCACCATTTAAATATATTTGTGTGTATAAATATATATACTTCCTCCGGTACTAATTATAAGATAAATTTGATTTTTTTGGAGAAATTAAGGAAGCCAATTAAATTATTTTAGAGTGTTTATATTTTTAGTATCCTTTAATTATATATTAGTTTATTAGTCAAATTAATTAGTTTGGAGAAAAAAATAAAAATATAAATACTCTAAAGTAATTTAATTGGCTTCCCTAATTTCTCCAAAAAAAATCAACTTTGTTTTATAATTAGGACGGGAGAGAGTACTTTAATGTAAACTCTGAAAAAACAGTTTACAAAACAATAAATTAAGGATAAAATTATACATTTATAGAATTAACTTGATGTAGGGACTTGTAAAAAAAACCAAAGAAAAAACATCTCTCTCATAAGTAGGACCATAAGAGTACATTAACAATTCATATTATCCACATAGAACCACTTTTGTATTCATCATAATCCAAACAATATTATGAGATAAGCTATCTAATTAATTCTCATTTATTTTCCATCTAAAACACGTAACTTGTGCATTAATTATCATTGCATGTAAATCAAAGATTGTTGCTTGCAAGTCATACTTGTTCCCTTCAAAGGTAAGTAGCTTCTTTTATGTGTATATATTGATGATACTGGCTTAATTATAAAAAAAAAAAAAATAGAGTATAAATGTTTTATGATGAAATGAACATTACTAATTAAGACAGATCTCTGATTATTTTTCTCGCTAATGTAATTTCTTGAATAAAACAGAAAGGCAAAAGCATCTCCTGAGCCTTCCTTTTTCTTTTTGTCTTTAATTTTTCTTTTGATTTTTGATCATCATGTGCTCTCGTAAAATCCCTTCCTGAAGAATGTGACTCCTTGAATTATAAGCAACTTCGACTTCAATCATTATCTTCATCTAATTCTCATATATCATATGTGTAAATCCTTTTTTCCTAGCTCGGTGAATGCAGTCGTTGCAAAATCGTTTTCCTCGTTCCAGAACAAAGGGGTCCATCACCTTCATTTTCGGTTTAAATATGTGATTTCCCGGTAGATTCATACAACATTTTTGTGTTGGAATGGGTTGGTTCGATTCCTTTTTCGGATCTGAAGCACGCAAAGCAATCAAAAGGAAGGATAGCGATGCAGGCGAAGCTGGTTCGTTTCTCTCGAATGATCGCGAGTTAATGCTTCGTTTTCGTTTTTTTTCTATTAAGTTTTTGCTTTCTTATTGATTCATTGTGCTATTGATTTTCTGAGATCTGGAAGTTCAAAATATTAAGCGCTCACTGCTCTGTTTTAAAGATTAGACAAGTGCTCTGTTTTTAGCAATTGATCCTTGCTTTTCCTTTTTTTTTTTTTTTGGGGCGCAATCGCAACCTTAAGAGATGATCTATCTGTTATAAGTCGTAATTCCATCGCAGAACCTTGGATCAAAGACACTATCTCATAAAATGTAGAATTGAAACCAATGATAGCAAAGAAAAACTCAGGTTCCTTTGAGTATGATGAGTGACTAGAGACTTTTGAATTTTAGAGAATTGAAACTGAATTATACAAGTACGTGGTAATGGCTGCAAATTTAGCTGATGTTCAACGTGTTTCAAAAGCACGCCATTAATTTTGTGCATTATTGTCATCTTTCAATAGGTAAGGCATTGGAAGAGCTGAGAGCATCTCTTTACAATGAGCTTCGAACATCAGAAGGAGCCAAGCGGCAACAACAACGATATTGTGGACCACTGATCGCATTGTCGTTCAACTTCATGGTTTCTGTTTGCATCATATTGGCTAATAAATTGGTTCGTATTCTTCACCTTCACCTTCCCCTTCCTTTTCTTCTTCCATTAAATTATTGCATGTTGGCTCGGTGTCGAGTTCTAATTGAATCAAAATAGTTCAAATTGATTTAGGCAATCTTAATTACGTTTATGTGTTGACAGGTTATGGGGAGAGTGGGATTCAACTTCCCAATATTTCTGACACTTGTTCACTACGTCACTGCTTGGCTTCTGCTTGCATTCTTCAAGGCAATTTCAGTGCTTCCTGTTTCTCCTCCGGCCAAAACCACTCCTTACTCTTCTATATTCACTCTTGGTGCCATCATGGCTTTTGCCACTGGCCTTGCCAACACCAGCCTCAAGTATAACAGGTTCCTCCTTCTCATCTTTCTCCATCATCTTTATATATACACACACACACACTCCTCCGGTCTTAATATAAAACCTATTTACCTGATTCATCATATTAAAAAAATTAGTTAATTTAGTTAATATGACATGTTAAAACATTATAATCATCTTTATTAATTCCCTTCATATCTTTTACTTAATTATAGTTGAGGGAGTATCAATAAGAATAAATTGTGAAAAGATTAACAAATATAAGAAAATAATTTTACATTTAGAACCAAAATTAATTACATAATTTGTTCCTATATTAAGGACCAGAGAGAGTATAAAAACTTACTTTCATTTTCACCAACTATCCTGCTCTTGCAGTGTTGGTTTCTACCAAATGGCCAAGATTGCAGTAACCCCCACAATTGTTCTTGCGGAATTCATGCTTTTCGGGAAAACCATTTCCTTGCAGAAGGTCAAGAATTCGATTTCCTTTCCTCATCGCTTGAATGGAAAAACAAAGAGGAAAAAGAATTGAACAATCGCCTAGGAATATTTGCACCTTTCTTTCTTTTGGAGCATTTTGAATGTATGACTGTCACTGAAATGATGCAGGCTTTGGCTCTGGTTGTGGTGTCAGTAGGGGTAGCAATCTCAACTGTGTCAGATTTAGAGTTCAATTTATTTGGCGCTATAGTTGCTACTGCATGGATAATTCCAAGTGCCATAAATAAGATTTTATGGTCTACTTTACAACAGCAAGGCAACTGGACAGCTCTTGCGTATGTACTAGCAATCGATCAAAACATTCATAACCATGAACACACGCACGCACAAACACTGTCATTGCCAAAGAATCTCTACGAAGCTATGAACAACTGGGTTAACTAAAACTTTGTCATTGAAGGTTGATGTGGAAGACAACTCCTGTCACAGTTTTCTTTCTGGTGCCTTTGATGCCCTGGTTGGATCCACCAGGAGTGTTGTCCTTCAACTGGGATGTTAACAATACCACTGCCATTATGATATCTGCACTGCTTGGCTTTCTCCTACAATGGTCAGGAGCCTTGGCTCTTGGGTGAGTCTTTCTTTCTCTTCCAATTAAGAACAACACCAACCCAACACAGTAAAACATGAAATATTTCTGTGTTATTCAAAGGGTTCAATAAGTGTAGGACACAAAAGCTTCATAGCTCCCTCCTACTATGCTGCAAGATTTTGATTGTCTTTCTTTATTTTTTAGCTGAAGGAAGAATTTTTTGTCGGTCGGCTGACTTCGTGGTATGGAATCTATGCAGGGCTACTTCTGCAACCTCTCATGTTGTTTTAGGACAGTTTAAGACCTGTGTGATTCTGCTGGGAGGCTATCTGATACTGGATTCAGATCCTGGGATTGTGAGTCTAGGTGGTGCTGTCATTGCTCTAACAGGAATGTCAGTTTATACGTCATTGAACTTAAAACAAAAATCTCAGGAAAAGCAGCTTCCAAAAGAAAGCACTGATGATAGCACACAATTGGATGTAAAGATCACCTCCACTGTCGTTGTCTAAGTTAAGTCGCGAGTCATATAGAGATAGGAACACCAAATTTTTAGACCCTTTTCTCACAACACAACCCAAATGCTAGGAAGTTATATCCAATTTCGGTTTGCAACATGCAATTTTGTATGGGCTGACTGATCACAGTAATACAATCACCCGAAGAAAAAAAAATATATGATTCATAACGGGTTTTGTGTATAGCCTTAACAAACTCACGTTACTGTTGATAGATGACCGAGCAATTTAACTTTGTTGAACTATTCGGCTTTTCTCAAATCCTTCGTTCCATACAAATTCCTCAAAGGCTTGAGGAGTTCGTTGCTGGATATGCGATTCCAAATCCCAAACATACTACAAGGCTCTACAATGGTTCTTACTCAAGTTTCCATCATATTAATTACTACCCCAATCAATAATATATGATTTCCTTATATATGGGTAAATTAAGAAAATTTGTTAGATTAATTATTTGCCAAAAATATGTTTCTCTAAAATACCCTTGTAAATCAGTTCAAAACAAGTACCCTTCTAAATCATTTGCAATGATATAAACTCCCTAAACATTTGCAATAAATGAGAATAGTTTAGAATGTAAAAAAAGTGATAAATACGAGACAATGAATTAAGATCTTATATCTAAAACTAAATAAAACCCCAACTAGTTCTTGTATGTAAATGAGTAAACTAAAGAGTTAAATCATAACTAATGAGTAAACTGAATCCGGGAAAATTAATGGAGTTGACAGGAAGCCTTCTGGCAAATGTTAAAGACAGACGCAGGATTCAAGAACATTCATGCAAATATAAGCCTACCATTAAAATATAGACAGATAAGCACATCAGCAACATAACCTCAAAAAGGTTGGAAATCGTGATAAATGTAATAAAAGATCATGCAGGGTATGGCCTGGTCAGTTGAATAAAAACATTTGCATGTGCTTTCTCATATGTTGAATATGAAGCCTTACTTGATAAAGTTCAGAACTCCCACCAAGCCAAGAGAAATCACAATATATTATCATTGTTTTAAACCATGACAAACAGAGAGGCTTACAGTGTTGCTGAAGAAAACTACATATCACAATTTCCATGTACTAAACTGAACTGTATAATTCAATGTCTTTCCGTCAAAATGTAATATACAGGTGAGACATAAGAAAGGAAAATTTGGAAAATCTCACCTACCCTATTTAACTCTTGGCTTCCTATAATATCACTTGGAAGGAAGTACAACATTACATATAGCAACAGTCAAATTCTAAGGGCCAAAAGAATCGGTAAGGAACAATTCGACCCAATCAATTTTTTTCCCTTAAAAACCAAAGGAAGGAAACCTGCAACTAGCACCCCTCAAAATCGTTAGTGTTGTTTATTCCAACTGAATATATTGCTTAATATTGTCCCTCTTCTGGCCGCATTTTGTATTTACACTCAGATCAGGCCTGTTCTTCATACTACCTAGAGATTATCACATAAAACGTGCTTTTGAACATTACCCAGATATGTTTCCAGCCTAAAAATTAGAATTCCAATTCATCTGTGCGTGTTGAGGCTGCTGATAAGCAACAGAAGGGGCTCCTGCAGTTTCAACTGACCCAGTGACAGACTGAGACTGTTGCAAAACGGTTGAAGGTGACGGTGCTGTCTGCCCTGGTTGATAGATACCTGCAAATGCATGACCAGCCTGAGTTTGGGGGAACATAAGATGGCCCTGGTGGTTAAAATTATACATAGAATTAAGTTGCAAGTTGGATATTTCTTGGCCAGGAGCAGGTATCCACACAGCTGAACCTTCACTCTGCAACAGAGAAAAATGAACAATAACTAGACAAGACAAGAATTTCAAAGTTCAGGAAACAAACAAATCGATGATAGGATGATAGGGGCACGGTTGCAAATACATGATAGCAAAAGTATGGTCTCCTATTGTATCAAGAAACTGACTAGAGCGAAAGAATTAAAGGGGGAAAAAGAGGACCAACCAGCTGTCCAGTTGCAAAGACGTGATTTTCCTTTAACTGAGACATAGCAAGATCTTCATTTCCAGGCAAGTTGCCTGAATTCACTGTCGGATTAGGTGCATATCCAACAGTCGGAGAGATAAATGATCCAGGAGAAATTCCAATATGGGTTGTATTTCCAGTATTTGCTCCAGCCTTTAATTGCTGGAGAGGGAATTTGATACCAGCAGCTGCAGCAGGTACATAGATGTTGCCGGTTGATGGTTGTTGAGGGAAGCCATTGGGGTTTATATATTGGTGTATTGGTGACACATAAATTGGGGGGTAATAAGGATATGGGATAAAGTTGGGAGGGTACGGTGGCCTGAAGAAAGACATTGGTTGGGGAGCTGTAGGTAAAGAGCTCTGCAGAGGTGGAGTTGGACTAGGGCTTGGGCTAGGGCTAGACACAGAATGAGAATTTGCACTCTACATTTTAAAGAGAATCAAAGAAACATAAGTGATGAATAACTGAAAGCGAATAAAAAATGAGTAAATAGTGGCCAACTTTACAACAGAAAAAGAATTAGTTCAAAAGATGGAGACACTAACAACATAGTTTGGAAGGCGAGTTGTTTCTTGTGCCTGAGGCTCAGCTCCCTTGAACTGAACTTGCTGAGTCCCTAACATGGGTGACATGAAATTCAAACCAAAGCTCTGACCATTCATAATAGTTGGGATTGCTGCGCCCACTGGAGCCAACAGTACCTCCTGCTTTGACTGATCAGCCATCGGTTCAGTACCAGAGACAGTATTAACTTCCGAAACTGATGGCTTTTCATCAAGATCAGATGGAGAATGTGTAAAATCAGAATGATCTCCCAGTTCAGTTGATGATGCGCTTTGATTACTGCACCAAAACATGAAGTATCATCCAAACAGAGATAATGGTAGGACACCATGGCACAATGACACCTTGAATCAAAGGGGGAAAACCAATAATGCAGACTTGTGACAATCAAAAATCTTAAACAAGGTTTTAAACCTTCAAAAATAGAAATTTTCGACTTTTAGCACCAGTAAAGGGAAAGATATGACGAGTCTCAACCCCAACCCACATGCGGTCCCTGCCAGCTTCAGAGGCAGAGTCCACAAGAGGAAGAAGGGGACAGAAAAATCTGAAAATTGACTTGCACACCAAACAGCATACATTAACCACAAACCTAGAAGTAGCAGTTTTGTCACTCCCTTGAGAAGAAAGAAGAGCAGGTGAAGTATTATTGTCACCACCAGTTCTGCTAAACAGCTCCCTCTTATCGAAATCAGAATCAAAGCTTCCAAATATCAGACCACTTTTTAAAGCCTCAGGTACTTGGAAATGATTCGGAAAGGTAACAATAACATGTTGCTTCGACTCATCTGACAATTGCATACAAACTTCAGAAGTTGAAACCTCTGAGATATTGAATGTTTCAGATGCACAACAAAAAGAATTATGTAGAGGTTAAATCAAAGAAATATTGATAATTGATAACTACCCCGATAAAAAGCAGAAAGATTTGGATTATTACAAATTTCTTTGTAAGGATTGGAGCAATGAAGGAAATAAAATTTCTACAAATAAAATTTTGGGGATTATTTACAGAAGAATCTAGACACAACGGACTGGGCTTTACTCAAATTACAGACTTAGTCCTGGTGGTTCTCCCTAGACAAATTTTAATAAATTCCCATGCACTTTCAATGATTCTTCTCATTGACTTATCTCCTTCAAATTGTGTAGGCTTCTTTTTCAATCTCTTAATATATTGTCGACCTCTCTATACTAGGTTGACCTAAAATAAAACCTGCTTGAAACATGTAATACACCAGAAAATTTTATGAAGATTTAAAGCAGTATTAGAAAGTGAAAATGGAAAACAAGATACATAAAGCAATCATGTTGCTCATAAGAATTAACTAGCAGAATGATAGTCATACCTGGAGGTGCCTGGCTACCACAACTGGAAGGTCTCGTCGAATAAGAGTGGGGGGAGGACTGTGCAGCCTCAGATAACTGAGGCTCCTCAGCTTCATTTGACTTGTTTTGGGTTTTCTTATTGTTTGTTGAATTCAAAGACCCAGATCTTTCACTCTCAGATGCTGGTAACTCACCAACTTCATGAAGAACAACTTTGTTTCCGTCAACATGATTCAATCCATCAGCAAACTCTTGGCCCCCAACTTCCCCATCATTGGCACTGTTAATAGCAGAGTTCAGCAAGAAAGATGGTGCCAAAACAGAATCTGGAGAAGAATGAACACTGGACACGGAAGAAGCAGAAATTGGAAGTTGATCAGAACTTGAGATGGACTTTCCTTGGTCAGTTCTGGTAACTGACTCAAAAGTTTGACTACGGGGAGATACTGCAGCGACTGCAGCATAAGGTTGGGTATTTTCACGTTTGCTAGTGCTGTCAGGAGCGGGACTTCCATTCAAGCTCCCATTGAGCAATTGACCTGCTAAACCATGACTAGCACTCCCATTGGATTGATTTCCAGGACTAGGTGCAACAGCAGAAACTCTAGAGTGCACATGCATATGAAACATTTAACACTTATAAGATTAATTCAGAGGGAAACTTTTTTTTTCAAAAAAATGACAAATAATAACATGTTATGATAAATTTATTCTTATGAAAAGTATAAGATTTTTATTCTAGCATCTGCATCTATTTTAAAAAAACAACATGTAATGATATCACTGTTTTCACCCTTTTTTCTCAAATGTTACCCTTTATAATCAATAAATAGGGAAGCAATTAAGGTTCATTTCAACAATATATTTTATATCCAGGGAAAAACACACTTGAAGGGAAATGAAGAACAAAAGAACCAAAATAGTAACAAAAGAACCACAACTCTCAAACTAATCAATTCAGTAAAAGATACTGAGATCTATGTCAAGAGGATGTGTTGAGCTATTCCAGGCAATAAACAGAGTGATCCTCAAGAAATACCCAAACAAGAAAAAACCTAAAATAGGAATAGAAATATCACTATCCAAACAAAGGATGACATCTCGAATACCAAGTTGACATTGACAAGTTTAAAAATGAAAAGTTAATTACAAATAAATCTTAGATCTGAAAGGGAAAAAACATATGCATAGTTATTTGGTGTTTTTGATCATTTCCCCAATAAAAAAATGTCTGAGTGAAAGTTTTTTACAGGTCAGCATCACAATGTTAAGCCTTTCCAAACATCATCACCATAATTTATGTTTTTACAGGGGACTTGATGACAAAAGCAGAACTTTACCAACATCTGGTCCAAACTAAAATAGCAAAAACATCATAAACTTAATTAATTTACATCAATTTCTTCTTCTCATACTGGGTTCAAAATTAGTTACCTTGTGATATGTGATGCTCCATTACTTTTTGTTTTTTGTGCAGCAGACTTAGTAGAGGGTGCATGGTTTCTCTCTGCGACGTTATTGACTCCAATTTCCTTACGGTTAGTGGCATTCCTCCCACCACTACCATCTACCAAGAAATATTAACAAGGCATCAAGTCATTAAAAAAAACATCAAATTTGCTGATGCTCAGGGTAGGCTGCATTGATCACATAGAAACTATTGCGCTCGATAAAAAAACCTAGGTGCAAGGGTATGGAAAAAGCTAAATTGGATGACATCATCTATGACTCTATGTATATGGTTCCTTATTGCACTTATATGGAAATAACTCTAACTAAAGGCAAAAAGGGATGAAACATATACCAGTAAAATTAGAGGAATAGCCCCCAGAAGCACCCCTTCCTCCTCTCCCTTGGCCACCTTGCTTTGGCTTAGAATCCACAGAAACCCAGCTGCTCTGCAATGGGTGATAGAAAGTTGAATAGACCAGTTAGAGTACATATGGACTACATGAAAAACAACTGGAGGATACAATCACATTCAGCTACACATAGACAATTACCCAAAAACAATAAACTAAAGGCACACACAAAATTAGTATACCTATACCTAATCATTACAAAAATATGAGCCTATATGATTAACTCTCAAAAAGTAATACCGCAGGATTACATGCTGCCATATGGTACAAACAAACAGCAATCTGACTACAGGCTCCAACCAGATATATTAGGGCATTCCAACGAAATGAGGCTTGCTATATGGTTCAAACAGAAGTCTACCAGTTATTCTGATTGTAAGCTCCCACCCACAACTTCATCTCATAATAGACCACCGAGAAATCTAGCAAACTAGTAAAATTAAAAGGATGGTTGAATCATACCTCCTTCTTCCGGTCTCGTTTCCTTCTAACCTCGTGAAAAGTATCTGCGAGCAAAAACAACAGATTAATGAACAAGTATATTGTTTCCAAGAACAATAAAAAATAAAGGACTTTCAGAAAAGACAAGTTTATTTATCAACGGATACAAACTAGTATAAAATGCGTCGTGATTAGTGGCATATGTAATATGAGAAATTTATATCCATTCCTACAAACAAGATAAATGAGCACGAAGCATAGATTACAGATAAGCCATTAAACCAAGAACATTATGCAGACTGAATGAGGACCGGAAAAACATAACAAGAATGAGAAGTTATACTGAATTAGGCACATCTACTGACTTCAAGACCCTTTAAAGCAAATGAATCAACCACTGATCACAGCACTAAATACCTGATGTGCAGAAACTTCCCCTTGCAGACATCACTGTGACGAATATAGAGCGGAGAACCGAGGAACTGACGTACGGATACAAATTTTCCATATTTTCAATTTTTTCAAGCATTATTCAGACCCCATAAAAAGCCAGAAAGCTACCCCAGTTCGATAATCAAATGGCAGTACGCATACAAAACAATGATCTTGAGCTAAAATAGATGAATGAAAACATAAACTCAGCCGTCACAATCACCAGCTTTGCTAACTTAAACTAATGTTTCTGAGTTGCCATCATTTCTTCAATTTCTTAATAAAACAAAAACGACTAAATTTTAGATTAAAACCCCCACTTGATCGCAGGCAAGAACTTAAAACCCCAGACGATGTTCATGTGAAGAAGTGAGTGATTAAAAAGAAAACGAAGAGAGGTTCGAACCTAAATACAAAAGCTTCTGGGCAGTCTCATTAGGATCCATAGAGCATTCCTTGAGGACGGCGTATATGTCATCGTCACTGTGCTGCTTGCCGGTGATCTCCCTAATGTCCTGGATGACTTGTCGCGAATGGCTGGGGATCGGAACCCTAACAGACCCGCCGCCGCCGCTCATGGTTTTGATGTCGCTGTGCAAGGGAGGGAAGGAGAGTGTGACATAAAAAGGGGAGAGACAGTAACAGTAGAGAAGAAAGGTTTGTAATGATAATGGCGATGGGATGTATTTAAAGGGCAACAAATGTCCAAAATCAACAAAATGTGTTTTTTTTTAAAAAAAATTTTCAGAAAATAGGTAATTTAAAAATCAATTCCAATTAATTAGGATCCATTATAATTAATCGAAATCTGGCAAGCCGGGGTATTAGTTATGACTTATGACCAAATTCTCTTTTATACAATTATGGCTATGAACTAATGTAGGCATATGCTAACAAAATTAATTGTTGGTCAAATAGATATTGACTATAGTTGATTTGGATATAACTGGCAAAAAAAAAAAAAGTTGATTTGAATATAATCAGCTGTAATTGAAATAACGAATTAATGATCATAGTTTCTAACGTCATTTTTAAAAGAATTAAATATTGAGTTCCATGAAATTGTTTATCACTTTATTATGAATTTTTCTATAATATACGTTGAAATTAATTAATTAATATTAATGTAGATGATATTTTCTATGTATTTGAAGACATTAGTTTTTGAAAGTCTTTGACAAGTAATAAGTAGTGATTGTTAACATAAATTAATAGAGATTGTTTAATTTGATATATAGTGAATGCAGTATTGACATCAATAGTTGGCATAACACTAGGCGCATCTCCTAGTAATAGTGTCTCTCGGGGGCAGAAAGCACAACCTTAAAAACAAAATGAAAAAATGAAGGAGTGCGAGCGATGTTTTTTAAAATATCTGGAAAAAAAAAACAGAAATGTCAGTATAGACTATAGAGCAAAAAAAAAACATTAAAATGCTCCCCTAGCCCTATTTATAAGCTGAGAGAAAATTTTTTTTATCCTATTTATAAAGCATTTTATTAAAATTTTAAGGTGAATGTATAATTTAACACTTCAATTATGTTAACTTTGTTTTCATTTGTTCTAGCAAAAAAAAGCTTTGTTTTCATGTGATATTACGCATATTAAGTATGGATAGAATTAAAAAGTTACTGAATTTGATGGTAAAATTAATAAAATTTGAGATTTTTTTAAATTGGTTTGTGTAAAAAATGGTGCAAGTATGTAGGGGATGTTTTACCTTTAGAATAATTATTTGCTATTTATTTAGTGTGCAGTGTTTGTCAATTTTCATTATATTCTCAAAATTTTCATGCTTCAACACGTGTAATTGGAAATCCGACATTTTATTTGTTTCAGTAGACATATTGTCAACAGAGTTTAAATATTAACACATGACCTTAGAATTTAAGAGGAAATATATAAATCGTGTTATATAAGCTAGCATCATTGAAATTGTCAAATATTTTTATATCCAGCCTGTACCCAACAAAAAAATATATATATATAACGATGGATTGCTTGAAAATAATATCATTATATGTTTTGTGTAGATATTTAAATTTGAAAGTGACAAGAATTTTTTAGGCCAACATGCCATGCTCTCTTGGACTAATCAAAGATTAGTCTCCAAGTAATTTCCTAAAGTGACAAAGCAGATAAACAGAGAAAAAAAAATATAATAATAATGATTATGATAATTTATTGCGCTTCCTCGTTTTAAATGTATGGGATGGTCGAGACATGAGAGAAGTTTGTTCTAGTCTTAAATCTTGCATGTATCATAGAATTTTTCAATCAGTAGGTGTAATAATTAAATAAAGTGTTTTAAATAAATCAATACACATTTGTTACTAATGACAAATTTTATTAATATATGTAAAATAGTTATTTTAGTTCTTACATTTAAGAGCAGAGTAAGTTACCAAAAAATAAATTATCATCACTTCTTGAATCATTCATATTCTCTATTAGTTGCATTTATTTTATTTGTAAGTGTCTTTTTAGTCTCTTAATCTTACCAACATCAACAAATAATTTTTTTATTGAGTTTTAAAGGTTTAAAAAAAAAACCTTCTCAAATGCTAACATGTTAAGTTGTTTTTTTTTTCAAATAACAATGATCCTTGCAAAAAAAAAAATCCTTTGAGACTAGCGATACTACGCTTAATGGAATTAAAACATGGTTTTAAAAATTAAAAGACCAAACTGAAACTTTATATAGCTAAACAACAAAATGTGTAAGTTTTCTTCTTAATTTCTAAGCGTACTTTTACAAATTAATACACACCCGTTTCTTCATAAAAATGAAAAAAAGGCTGCTATTTTTTTTTTTAGGCACTCTTTATTAATCTAATAATAATAATAATAATTAGCTCGTGAAGAGTAGTTTTTTAGACTACACAATTCACTCGTTTGTGTTGAATTGTTTGAATGGTTGAGTGATTTAAATTTGATTTGTTTGAAGTTAATAAATGACATGCTCGTATTTAATACTCCCTCCGGTCCTAATTATAGGACAACATTTGAGAGTTGATCTTGATCCTAATTATATGACAAAGTTCTAATTTTTATCAATTTCTTTCCAAAATACCCTCTATTGATTATTTCTCAATAATAATTAAACACAATAATAATTTAACAAGAGTATATCGGAAGTTATTAAGGGAGATTGACGACACCAGATTGTGTGAGAGCTGCGAGAAATCGTGTGTGAGGCAGGAGAGATACAAGAAAAAACAGAAAATCACCGTAATTGGATGCCATTTTAAATAAGAGTATTTTAGGAAAATAAATATGATTAACTAATTTAACCACTATCTTTAATTTCTCCAAAGTTAGGTAAATATGTTCTATAATTAGGACCGGAGGGAGTATCATGGATAGGTCACTCGTTTTAGCTATACATACAAATAGGGAATATTGATCTGTTGATAGGTTGTTGTCTGGAATATTTGAAGAACCCTAAAAAAGTTCAAACTTTATAGATATTCAAAGGCTAATAGCATCGCTAAAAGAAGATACTATTTCAACAGGGAAAAGCACTAATCAATAATAGGCTCGATTCTATTAAGATCAAGACAGACATATACTTCGTTCTCTTTAATCAAAATAAAAATGGAAAAGGAAAATGGGCCATTTTGATTAAAGAAATAATGACTTACCAAGCAAAAAATCAAGAAGTCTACGGCGGGAAAAAAAAATCACTGATTTTGCACAAAAAGTTAAAAAAATTGGAGGAATTACTATAATATCTCAAGCGAGGGACTTAATTACAGGCAAGTCTCGAAGACAAGTGGAGTGTTGTCTTTTTTCCACGCTAAAACTTGTTATTATACGCTTATTAGCTGTCATTAAGACTTTTTTGTAATTAAGTTAAATTATTAGGTTCTCATAGTAATTCCCAAAGAAAGTATCCAAAATATTTTATACACTTTCAGTTACAGTATACTTGGGTCTCGTATGTTACCCCCATGGAAAATACACCATTGTATTGTGTTTATATAATCACTAATGAATTGGTTTTATTAAAAAGTGAGTTAAAGTGTAAATTATGGCAATTGGTATCCATAAATATTTAAAAGCACAATATTTCCCCTAATGTTTTAAAAACAGTGCAATGTTCCATCAATTAATCAAATTGTGCTCATATGGTGGACCCATGCATATCAAACTCACTTTTTTTAAAAATATCAAGCATACTTTTCTTGAAAAACCAAGACTCCAATACTAATATTTAACAAAAACATTTGAATTTTTAATAAAGTAACAACATATACATTTTATTTTCTAATTTTCTTATGAAAGACAAAATAATATTATAATAAAAGGATAGTGTTAAGAGCTAGTAATATGAATTAAACCTGTTAATTCACTTTATGCAGACTCAAGTTGACAGAATACCAATTACCAACTTGTGGGCTTTTCCGGCCCACCCCTAACAACATGCGGAGCCGAGGACCAACCCTTACCTTACAAGTTGTCCCATTTTACCACCTCATTGTTACGATACAAATATATATGGAGAGAGCAAACAAGGATTATAATTAAAAATTTAACATTGAGAAGATGTCCTATTGTGAGTTTTATGTGCAGTGTGTCAAAATGATAAGTCTCATATTGGCCAGAATTATGGGAGTCCAATAATATGTATATGCTAGTGATTTCATGCTAGTAAGTAGGTAAGAAAAGAGTCGGATTGTACGCACACCAATGGGCTATCGGAGCCAAACACAATAGAATGTCAGATCAAGTAATACGTTTCCAATCAGAATTAGAGCCATTCAATTGAATGAATTGTTTCTTGATGCAAATAACCTCCCTATTGAATTTTCTTGAAGAGTTAAAAAATTCATTGTCTATGTGTATATTTGGCATCACTTATTTTTGGACAATAAGTCCTTATTACGTAAGTCGAGATAAAACTATTTTCATATACTTATCTCGTATACCGTGAATCACAATTTATAAATACTTATTATCTAAAAATAGAAACGAGCACCGAAACACAATGTATCATGGAAGCAGTGAATGAAAAAGACGTTATGATATGTGTAGTGCCTCTGCCATATGAACTGCTAAGAAGATAATCCACGCATATATGACGTGGAGATCTTGTGTTCCTCTCCCCTTTTGAAATTATGATACTCCAAGTCATCAACCAATATTCCGATAAAAAAAAAAAGTCATCAACCAATAAATGATCTATTGAAAAGTTAATTAGTTGATATTTCCTGACAGGCAACTCTGGGCTAGAATATACTTAGTTCATAGAGTTTAAGGAATCATTAATGTCTTATATGACAGAGTGCGAGTTCTAAATGATTCTATTATCTAGAGCTATATTTTTATCATGCCAAATGGTTTGTTTTTCATGAGCACCCACATCCAGCCCAACTCCCAAGGAATTACAATGGAGGGATTGAATCAACTAATAGGAGTTATTCTAACTTAACCAGATGTGTTTGGTTTGAGAGGAGGGGAGGGAGGGGAAGAGGGGGTTAGATTACAATTTTAGATGGAAGAAACCCAAAATTTATCTTCTTATTCTTTTAAATTTTAGATTCTCACTCAAACTGTACCCCTCATTCCTTTTAAATTTTGGGTTCCCGTCTAAATTTTAAATACTTTCAATCTAAAAAGGTAATTCACCTCCTTCTCCCCCTCTCAAACCAAACACATTCAAAGGTCACAAGTTCAATCCCTTGTGATTTAGCAACATAGGTGGTAGGGTTGCCACCTATGTGTGTGATTGGAACAACGATTGGTAATCAGGTTTGTTTCAATTGGGCTTATTATAATATTATTTTTGGTAAAAACTAAATTGTGTAATATGATTTATGTTTAGATTGACGATTGTCAATTGAGCTTTTGCAAAAATAAGAAAACTTGTTTGGATTGGCTTAAGCATAAGGCCTTTTGTGATAATGGTAACAAAGAGTGGGTGAAAAAATATTTAAAAAATCAAGTAAATATTTAAAAATTAATTTAAAATATTAGATACTACTGGAAAAATATTTTAGAGTGGGTGAAAATTAATAAATTAGTATCCTAAGTTTTGGGTGCTCTTTACTACTAAAAAAAATACATTAAAGATAAAATTGTAGTCAGTTTCCTAAGACTGGGTACAACTGAAAAATTATTTTAAAGAGTTAAAAGCACCAAAAAATATTTTAAAATAATCTTTTGAGTTGAAAAAGTACATTATAGGTAAAATTGTAATCAGTCTAATAACACACCGGATACAGCTGAAAAAATATTTTAAGGGGTTAAAAACACTCAAAAAAATATTTTTTGAGTGGGTACAACTAGAAAGTGGGTAAAATTGAAATCAGTCTGATAACACACTAGGTAGTGGGTACAATTAGAAAAATAATTTAAGGGGTTAAAAACATTCAAAAAATATTTTTTGATACTACATACTATTTAAAAAAAATTTTATGGGGAAAGCCAATATCATATAACTAACTTTCAGACAACCCAATCTAACATAAAAATGTCATTAACTTTTAACAAAAGCTCAATTCTCTAGCTTTTCTTAATTGAGCTTTCACCAATTGAACTTTGGCAAAAGCTCAATTGCTAATATGCCTCTCCAAACACTCGAAACAAAATGCTTACTGCCAATTGAGCTTTTACCTCCCCCAATCAAGCTTCTTGACCTCCCTAAACACACACTTGGGTGTGTTTGTTTTGACGATTGGATAAGTAACTTATTTTTACTTAAACTTATGGAATCTTAAGATTGGAAAAAAGTTAGATTGGGTAAAATGATGAGTGTTTGGATTAGCGATTGGATAAATAACTTAAAGTAACTTATGTAAAAGTGATTGATGTTTGGTTTAACTTTTGCATAAGTGACTTTTGTATTAATTAAGAGAAAAAAATTGAAAAAAATTATGAAAAATGAAAAAAATGAAGGACTAATTGTGGAAAAAGAACTCATTGACAACTTAATTGCCAAATGGAACCTGGGAAGATATATGTATTTATTAAAGTGGCATTCTTGGTGATAAATTGATCCAAACCATTCAATGACGACAATGTTACCACAAGGCACATTCTCAAAAGTTTGATACCGCTAACCATCCAGATAACAGTTATTTACACACTCTTCACTCACAAATCTTTACACACACATAGCAGCGGTGCAACATAAGTAAATGATTGTTTAGTAGAATTTGTGTTTGTTATTTGTGTTTGATTTTTGGGTTTGAGTTTTCTGTAAGCCAAAGGGCCTCTTTCATTTTGTTCTAACAATATGAAATTATTGAAATGCCCAAATTAATCATGTAGCTTAAAATATCTCTCATAGGTTTTTGGTCTTTTCCCAAACAAAGCCCTTAGTCCTCAATTCTTTTCCTCATCGGTGTTCATAACAGCAAGGGAGTGGGGGGGGAAATCTTGGCTTATCTGGAACGTTCTCAATCATCTTCTCCATTCAGCATCATGGCTATAGTGTGTGTGAGTGCCTAAGGCATCATCCTCCTTGTTGGTTCGTCTGTCATCTCCCTCAGTCGATCTTCCTCCTCTTCTGTTTTGGGAGTTGCTGTGTGTTGGGTTTGGGTACAGAGCTTTGGCACTTCTTTTTTCCTTTTGGGGCATCGATTGTGTGTATGGTAAGTGTGAAATTCGTCCTCCTTGCTGTTGGTTCAGTTTTCTGGTTATTTGAGCAATTTCCGTTGAAAACGAGAGGTTTACATCGTCACAGCGTAGTTTGCAGACGGGGCTCTTTAGTTTCAGATCCTGACTTCTAAGGTTCAGATTTAAAATGTGATGCTTGAGAGAAAAACGCAAGGCTCAACGATAGAGAAAAATGGCTGATCGAAAGACTTGGAGAAAGAAGAGCAAATACAGGGCGAAAGAGAAGAGAGATTGCGACAGAATTATTGCGAGAGAGAGAGAGTTGTGGCAGTGGGTAGGTGAGGATTTTAAAAAATAATTAATGACACACTATCAGATGGGCTGCCATAAGTTAATGTAAGCCTCATTCTTCACCTTATGACTTTCGGTTGCTTTTAGCTTTTTTCAACTTATATCACATCGGTCAAACAAACACTCAAATGGATCAGATCACTGCTCAAGCCCGATTTGAGCACTGTTTAAGTCCGATTTCTAGCCCAAACATTTAAACAAACACACACTATATAGATCCTATTATAGCCCGGTCCGTGCTGTATGATGCTTGATAAGAATGATAATCTCATGCAAAAGTTGATCGAGCCCATCTTTGTGAAGCTAGCGTCCTGCATTCTTTGTTTTTTTTTGCTCAGAGAACTTTGCATTCTCGTTGATAGGCACAATTCATGTCTTTTTTTTGGATCTTTCCTCCGGTATCCCAGGACAGGCCATCTTTCAGTCACTACAACAACCCCAGACTAATTCGGATCGCTAATTGATAGTCACCTCGATGGATAGGATAGTCACTACAAAGACATGAATTGATAGTCACAATTCATGTCTTTATTTTTTGGATCTCTCCTTCGGTATCCTAGGACAGGCCATCTTTCAGTCACTACAACGACCCCAGACTAATCCGGATCGCTAATTGATAGTCACCTCGATGGATGGGATAGCTGGTCAGTGGCATTTTTCCATACCTAGTAGGGATCAAACCCTCAACCTAGTTAAGGGAGTAAGGAGTACTTACCACTCCATCCCATGCCCCTGGTTGCACAATTCGTGTCTTTGTCCAAAGCATACGCCCATTCCTGGATCTAGACGATAAGAAGATTCTTTTTCTCCTTTGCCAACAATTTTTTTCCGGTGGGATGGATGTGACAGATTTTTAATTTTTTAGTTTTTGATAAAATATGGAGATTTTTATTTTAGGGTTAAGGTATAAAAATATCTATAAACTTTTATCAAAAGTGCATCTAATATCACATGCTTTTTACAAGTGCAGAACTATCTATTAACATTCAAAATAAGAACAAAAATGCCAATCTCATTAAATTTAATCCAATAACATTCCTTTTTGTAGTGAGACCCACACTCATTTTATACATATGTAACGGTGTTAAGTTAAATTTAACTGTACTAATATTTTTACTCACATTTTAAATATCATGGATATTTTTACATCTCCGATGAATATATGATGCTTGGCATACTTTTAGGGAGTATGTGGTTTGAGGGGAGGGAAGAGGGGGAATTTTTACTATTTTTGGCTTGTTAGAGTAGAGGATAGGAGATCCTTTATAATAAAAGCCAAAAATAAAAGAAGAAAATGGAATAAAACTCAAAATTCTGGCTTTCTCTCCGCTAAAAAATTCAGAGTTTATAATTCTATACGTCGTCGTTGCGGTCCTCATCCAAAACAATTGCAAAGTTCATAGCTCCTTCTCGATCTTCGGGCTCTTCACTTTATTGTCTCTGATTGCGGCCTCAGCCGACCTGTGGGTGGCGATCTGAGTTTACCTGATTGAGCTCGGTGAGTGAGAACGAGCCATGGGCAGCGAGTTTAGGTATGAGATCGCTCAGAATGCGTACATAAAGCTCGTACTCCACTCCCTCAAGCACAAGACATCCGCCGTCAACGGCATCTTGATTGGCCGCGTCTCTTCAAACGATGTCGTTGAGATCGCCGATGCAGTTCCTCTTTTCCACTCTGGCCTCGGGCTTCTCCCGCAACTCGAGATCTCCCTTATATTGGTTACTTCTCTCTCGCTTCCTAACGTTGTTTTTGTATGATTTTATGAATTACGAATTGGGCTCATCCAATCTGACTGATAGTGGTATAAAGAATGAAGTTTGTCGGATTATGGAGTTATTTTTGGTTTTTGAAAAAAGCATCTTCTGATCAATTTGTTTTGGCTTCATTGGGTTTGAAGCAAAATTTGCTTCATTTTAGCCACGATTTTTCAACTTTATGTAACTTTTTTTCAGTTCATTTGTAGTTGACTTTATACTTATAGATTCTCAGCTGAATTCTGTTTATTTTGCAATGAACGGTTTGGGAGATAGATCGAGGAGTACTTTTCTGCTAAAGGCTTGAACATAGTTGGCTATTTTCACGCAAATGAGAGGTCTGACGATTATGCACTTGGTGGTGTGGCAAAGAACATTGGCGATCACATCTGCCGGTACTTTCCCCAAGCAGCCACTCTTTTGGTATGTGCTGAAATTTGAATTAAAGTCTTCAAACGATTTTACTCACATGTTGCTCTAGTAACATTCTTGTTCTCTTTCTTGAATTATTTGCAGTTGGATAACAAGAAGCTTGAGGCTTTAAAAACTAGCAAGGAGCATGGTCCCGTAATGCAGGTTATTAGCATTCTTAGCATTTGAAACTATATTCACTAAGGTTTCAATCTTTGGTGGTTTTTTCTCATCCTTTTAGCGTTAGACTATGTGCAACTTGCTTTTTTTGCGTTTTGTTTTGTCTCTTTTCATTCTCCCCCACATGTTTAAAATTGGGAGTTATCTTTCTCCATTTGTGGATTTAATTGTGCGTATCAGTTCCGATCTGATAGCAAGTGTTACTGAATTCATGGTTGAATCTACACTCCCTATATATATATATATATATTTTATAGCATTCACTGTCCTGCATTGTGTTGTTAAATGGCATGATCTTAACCTAAAGTTACTAATCAGATAACAAATATTAACTGATCTGATTATGGACAGTAATTAACATCCTTCTCATTCATAATTTACTAATTAATCAGGATTGCCCTTATGTCCTAGTTTATTGGCCTTTCTTGTCTGTGCTTGTGGATAGCTTCAAAATCCTATTAAAAATTTTCATGATCTGGCTGTTCTTAATTATTTCATTTTTGTGAACTTTCTTAAATTTTGCTTAGGTGCTAGGATGCTCTGTTTAAATTTAGGAGCAAGGATCAAACACTACTGCCTAGGGCTACAAGCTTCACCCATCTGCTTTTCCCCACCTCCCAAAATACTGCAGGGGATCTCCAAATTTGTGTAAAAGGATTTTTCTTTTGTGCAAAAACTGAAACTTTCATTCACAATCTAAAATCAAAATTAAAGAAAAAAGAAGCAAAATATCCTTTCAACATAACCCACCTCAATACTACTAGTGTAAAAAGATTTCAAGTTCTTTGTTTCTCACCCGTCGTACATAACATGTTGAGAAGGACCTAGCAAATTACCATCACTCAAAGAATGAGATTACCTTTTTTATAAGCCTTCCTTTTGGTGATGTCAGCGAAAATACTTATGGTGGTTTAAGTTTTGCTGACCATACATTATTGTAGTGTCCATCTTCTCTTTCTCCATCTCTAGTTTTTGTATCAAATAGGCCATTGATCACCCAAAGCCACATATGTCAATCCACTTTTGGATAAATCTTCCCCGTATCATCCCGTGTTTTATTTATTTTTTTTGGATGCCAATGATTTATGATGCTGGTAGCATGATGTCCAATGTGTTCGTATGGATTATTTTTAGTGATTGTTGACCAAGGCTTCATAGTTGATTTCATTGTTAAAATCTTTATACTTAATTCATGGGTATGTCTGTATACATGCGTATGCTATAGTGTATGTTTTTACTGGTATGGTGTATATATAGCTTGAATGGTTCCTACTTGGCCATTATGATTAATAGTCATGGTTTGGCTGGATATTTTAACCAAGATTATCTTGTTCTTGTGTTTTAGCTTTACACTAGGGATGCATCTAAGAACTGGAAGCTGGTACGGTCAGATGGAAACCCAACATTCACTTTCAAGGAGCCAGCAGCAAATGTGGTCTTATTGGACTATATTTCATCTGAGAAATGGAGTGACGTAGTGGATTTTGATGATCACCTCGATGACATTAGCAAGTGAGCACTTCTGTACAACCACTTTCGTTTCCGCCCCTGGATTTTCACATGTCTGCATTTTACATTACAAGGTTTATATACTTCTTTTCAGGGATTGGCTAAATCCAGGACTCTTCAACTGATCCAATCTCGATAGTTTTGTTCTTATTCATTTTATTAGTGAATGAAGTTCGTGCTTATTTATGGTGCTTATGCTGCATTCTCAATGGTGAGAAAGCTAAGAAATAGCTTTAAGCTTCGGGTAAGTTAGCTTTTTAGGAAGTTTTTGCCGATGTATAAGCCAGAAATTCGCATCCTACGGAACAATTTTCAGTGTCTGTTTCAGTAAAGCAGTTTGTTTTCCATGATTGTGGCTGCATTTGCAGGGTCAACTCTATCATCATGGATGTAAGATTTTAAGTGTATATTTTAAGTATTTATATTTGGATTTCCTTGCTTTGCTTGCAACATGTTAGTGGGAGAACAAACGTTTGATGTGGCCACCTCCACCAGCTTGCGTAATCTGGACTTGTTATTGAGATAGACTCGGTTCAGAGATCAAAATCTGTGTGCGATAGCTCTCTGAGATTGGTATATTAGTTTGAATCAGCTTTCGTTTTATATAGTCAGTTTATTATTTGATAGCTTATTTGTGATATTGTTTCATCAATCGTTATCAGAACTCCCGTCTTGCGCTTTATATGGCGTTGGTTAAATGGGGTCTTAAAAGTAATAAGATTTTGTTGCACAACGCTGTTGTTCAATAAAAGGGTGCCAAATTAACAAAGTGATGTCTTAGTAGGTATAAAGCGTGCCACAATTGCGTTTTAGGATCTGCTATCATGTTTGTCTCTGCTATCATGTTTGTCTTGACTTATAGAAAAGGGTTTCTCTCGACTTATTGAAAAGGGTTTCTGAAATCACAGTTTGTGGTTTGCCAGCTATATTCCAAATCTTAGCACACTATTTTAAAAAATATATGTAGTTAACCAAGTGGATGGATTTCAGTTACTTCCCAAATTCCGTGGCACCCTAATGCGAGAATTTGTAGTTTATGATCTGAAGTCCCATTTAGTTGGCGGGAAGCATTTTGATTAAAGTGAAGATAAAAATGAAAAATAATTGTGTCTAAAAACATGCTTTGTATGATCGAAAATTTTCGTGCAAATTAGAATCAGATCGGTTGCTAGTTGCGACAAAGGAGGAATGAGAATATAAATAAAGCAAGTTTAGTGTTTATTTGGAATAACTTATTTTTGGATAATAAGTATTTATAAATCGTGATTCACGGTATATGAGATAAATATGTGAGAGTAGTTTTATCTCAGCTTGCGTAATAAGGACTTATTGTCCAAAAATATAATGCTCATTTGGGATAGCTTATTTTTGGGCAATAAGTGCTTATAAATCGTGATTTAGGGTATACGAGGTAAGTATGTGAGAGGAGTTTTATCTCGACTTACGTAATAAGTTATTATTGACCCCAATAAGCAATACCAAACACACTTTTAAGTGATATCAAACACATGCGAAATCATTTTTTTGTGCCAAGATAGAAAATGGGGTTCCCATTTGGGAAAATTTCACAAAATACTCTGGAAATTAGAAAAGGACATGTCAGAACTTCTAATTTACAAAATCCTATGTCAGTATAGTGGTGGAATTTGGGATTATAAAATCTTAACAAGAAGATGTCCTTACCCTTGAGTAGCTTTCCCCTTCATCTTCTTCTCCCTTTCTTTTAGCTAGGAATAATCTGGTCACTTTTTTTTTTGGCTTTCATCCGCATTTCCACCTGCTGAGTTGATCGATCTGATGTAATTTAGAGAACGAGTTTTCGGTGTTTAGACAATAGATGGAGCTCGAAGACGCCCACACAATGGCTGGTTGGGGATTCGCAACTTTGGCGATTTCTAGGAGATTGACGAATCCATCAATGTGCGTGAAGGATGTGCATCAAAGAGTTTCGACAACAAGGACCCGTCGTTAACGTCACCTTCGACAGTGAAGATTTGTTGCTTGGAATTTGGAAAAAAGTGCCTGCCTGGCTCGCTTCAGGGAGGGATCGTAGTAGCCGTTGAAGTTATCAAGGCCAAGAACTTCGTCGCCGCGCTTCTTGAGGGCCAAGGAGCAGTGGGAGCTGATGAAGCCAATAGCATTGTTGACGAGGTGGGACATGCCATTGGGCCGGAGAGGGGTGTGTATTGAGATACGAAGTTGTGAACGTAAAATATGGAGTTGTTAATATAGATAATGGTGTTATTATTGCCCTTGAAACTTGTTAATTTCGAACTTATCCTTGGGCATGTGTTGGTTTTTGAGATATGAAGTTGTAAAATAAGAAAGCGAAGTTGTAAGCGTAAAATATGGAGTTGTTAATATAGATAACGGTGTTTGTTATTGCCCTTGAAACTTGTTAATTTCAAATTTATCCCTGGGCATATGTTGGTTTTTGAGATACAAAGTTGTGATTCAAGAAAGTGAAGTTGTTAATGTAAAATATGATGTTGTTAATATAGATACAAATATTGTTATTGGCCCATGAAATTTATTAATTTCAAATTTATCCATGGGCATGTGTTGGTTTTTGAGCTGCAAAGTTGTGATTCAAGAAAGTGAAGTCGTTAATGTAAAATATGACGTTGTTAATATAGATACAAATATTGTTATTGTTGGCCCATGAAACTTATTAATTTCAAACTTATCCTTGGGCATGTGTTGGTTTTTGATATACGAAGTTCTGAAACATGAAAGTGAAGTCGTTAATGCAAAATATGATGTTGTTAATATAGACACAGGTGTTGTCATTGGCCTATATTTTAACAATACCATATTTTACATTAACGACTTCACTTTCTTGTTTCACAACTTCGTATCTCAAAAACCAACACATGCCCATGGATAAGTTTGAAATTAACAAGTTTTAGGGGCAATAACAACATTTGCATCAATATTAACAATACTATATTTTACATTAACAACTTCACTTTCTTGTTTCAAACTTCATATCTCAATTCACACCCCTCGTTGACCCAATGGCATGTCCCTCCTCGTCAATGGTGCTACTAGCTTCATCGGCTCCCACTGCTCCTTAGCCCTCAAGAAGCGCGGCGGTGAAGTTCTTGGCCTTGATAACTTCAACGGCTACTACAATCCCTCCCTGAAACGTGTCAGATAGGTGCTTCTTTCCAAATTCCAAGCACCAAATCTTTATTGTTGAAGGTGACGTTAACAACGGATGGACCCTTGTTGTCGAAACTCTTTAACGCACACCCTTTACTCACATTGCTGGATTCATCAACCTCCTGGAAATCGCCAAAGGTGCGAATCCCCAACCCACCATTGTGTGAGCATCTTCAAGCTCCGTCTATAGTCCCAATACTAAAAACTCGTTCTTTGAGTTACATTGGATCGATCAGCCGGTGGACAGGCAGATGAAAGCCAACAAAAAAAAGTGGCCAGATTATTTTGCGCTGAGAGATAGGGAGAAGAAGATGAAGGGGAAAGCAACTCAAGGGCAAGGGCGTCTTTTTGTCAAGATTTTATAATCCCAAGTTCCTCCACTGTACTTACTTAGGGTTTTGTAAATTGGAAGCTCTGATAGGTCATTTTCTAATTTTTAGAGTATTTTTCTGGATTTTTCCCTTCCCATTTTAATGAAAAATGTTTTTTGTTCACAAAAAAATAGAAGCTTTTTTAATGTATCAGACCCGGCCTAAAATCTTAGGGAGAATTGTTAAAAAAGACCTCATGGACAACTTATTTGCTAAATGGGACCTGAAAAGATATCTTGCATATGGAGGGAAGATATCTACATGTGGTGTTAGCTACGATGTGCCTATGGGCTGCAAGAAGTCTTAGATTTTCAGTGCTCTGTTTGCTCTTGTTTTGTATTGCCAAAACAGAGCATATTTTTAAACAAGCGCTTTCACCACAAATATGTGCATCCCTCAATGGGGAGTTAATTTGCATACATAATTATGCATTACATAATTAGATTCTCAAAATAATGGGGAAATGCATTTTTCTTAGTATAATTTAACTTATGGTTACATCATGGTTACAAGACAGTTATCTGACATCACTTTCAACCATTAAGCACACACCAACCACATCAAGTCATGACCGCTTCCATTGTGTGGAATATCATAGATTTAACGATGTTCACGACATGGTTACTTCATGGTTAGGCTATGATCAACCATCATTTGTCGCAGGCATAGAGTTCACACCACCTCCACCTGCTCCGAAACAGCTCATTGGACCAATGGCCTCTTCACTGAGCTCAACACTGAAAACCAGGGACCATGGGTGCATCAAATTAAATGAAAAAAAACCAACACACAAGTGACATCGACGGAGAAGAAGGAAACCATCTATTGTTAGTCGAGATTTGATAGAAAGCTACATGATCTTTGGAAAAAGGCCTGTCATCGTCGGAATAGTTCGCTCGCTGCCTCTATTCTTCATCTCCCTCCCTTTTCCCCAACTTGCTACTGCTAACTCACCTCCAAAAGGCCTCACCTTTATATAACATCACCATCACATCAGGGGCATTTGGGTCCTTCATCTATTTTCCAGCACGCCAAAAAATGGGTTCCCTCCGTTTTCTGTGGGAACCCATTTTCACTTATCCGATTGAAAATTGGGGGGAGGAGGGAGGGGATGGGAAAATCATTTCTGACGGAATATTTGAACCAAACGGCTGCTGCTAGTTTGAAAATCCCCATTTTCCTATTCAATTACCCTATTTTCACTTATCCAAATAGGCCCCAAGGGAATGGAACCAAATGAAAAAATTTAGGCTGTTTTAAAACAAAAAATAAAATAAAAAACATGAAATACCCAAAACACCCATGTTTGATTTGGAAAAAAAAAACTCCCATTTCTTGTTGCCCCCACCGTGAATGCCCATACCCAGAGTGACGGTTTCAGTAAAAAAACAGAGCAGCGATCCCTCCTATTATCTTTTTCATAATCTTGTTATTTTGCATTTCTAGTTTTCCCTTCATCTTTCTCTTCCCTTCCCACTGAGTTGAGCGAAAGAGGCAGCAAGCCCAGTTGTGGTTTGTGGGTATGGCTTCTGCAACGGCGACGGATCTTGAACTCGGGTCTTGAGGTTGGTCAAAAGGAGAAACTTGTGAATGAAATCCTCACCTGAAGAGGAAAAGCCAGTGGAGTTCGTGAACATGTTGGGTTCGCGGATAGTGGCGGAACTGTAGGACGTTTGATCACACGATGAGGTCAATGCAATGTAGGATGAAGATAAAGGGCTATTTGGGAATTATCCACGCAAGAAAATTGGATCCCACTAAAAACCGAAGGAAGCCATTCTCCCACCTTTAAAGGAAAATTTAAAGATTTCAGTCTGCATCTACCATCCTCGACGTTCTTCATCCTCATTCTTAAAATCTGTCTTTTGATCTTTTTTTTTTTTTATATATATAGAAAAAGTTTAGATCGGTTCGGTGTCAGTTATTCCACCATAATCAAGATACGGCTCCAGGGCTCAGAGAGTACTTACAAGAGATTTATAAGATCGTCTATCAAAGAAGCCCTCACAACAGCGGGAATCAAACTTATATGTTTTTGGGATCCAAACCCGTAACTCTCATTTCTCTTACCTTGTGTTTACTCTTATTTACGTTTACTTAATGGGCTCTAAATCCATGAAAGCCCAATTAATTTGGACCCCTTCTTGCAGGCCTAGACCAACTGTAAAACAAAGTCCATGAAGCCCATTATTCACACTGTCTGTTGGGTTTAACGAACTCGTGTCCGCTAACGGGGGTGGTACTTCTGTTATTTTTATTTCCCGCAAAAACCCTAAACCCTAGTCGTATTTAGTAGCCGTTGATCAGACTTCATTCGCGTCTTTGTCCCCGAGAGGCGATATGGCTTTCGCAGCGATTGAGAATGACACTTCCGATTACTCTGAAAGTGAAGACGAGGAAATGTTAGGATCCGACAAGAGCGCAGGAGAAGAACTGGAAGACGATTCTGGGTCTGCTTCTGAAGATTCTTTTGATGGCGATAATCCTCTTGCTAATGATATCTTCCAAGGAAGTGACGATGAAGGTATGTTCTTCTGCTACTTTTAGGTTTGCTATTATTGTTGCTCTGTTGCCCTTGGTGTTCCCTCACTTTTTTTTAATTACAAATGGCAAGCTAACAACGATTGAGATATGAACTTAATACTGCACCAAAAAAAGTAGAGAGCGATTAGATTCCCTTCAGCCATTCGTGCTTCCTCCAAAATCTGATCCCTGCAGCATGTAGCAATCTGTGGAAGTAAAACCACTGAAGAACTTTCCACATGTGCATTCTGTGCAAGACTGTCTGCACACTTCAATATTTCCCTGTCTGCATGAATTATTTTCAAATGCCAACCCTCATAAATAAGTTGCCTTGTCTATTCAATGATCTTCCTGAATGGATGATTGCCTCCAGTGTTCTCTAACGTTTTAATTTCTCTCTATGGTAGGTACTGCAGAGGAAAGGGATGACTCGGGTCCGAGTACGGATTCTGATTCTGATGATGATATTGAGAAAAAGTCAAGAGCTATTGATAAGGAAAGGGCACGAGAAGAAGAAGATGCAGAGGCTGAAATGAAGCTCAATATTCAAGGGGAATCTGATGAGTTTAGATTGCCGACCAAGGAGGTTTTCCCCCTTGACACATAGTTTATGATGCTCAGATTGTTATGTTTGGTGAATGTTCTATAATCCATGCGAAATATTTAATATTGTACTCACTTTTTTGTTCATGTTTCTAATTCTTAGGAACTCAAGAAAGAGGCTTTACGTCCACCTGATCTTCCAAATCTTCAGAGAAGAACCAAAGAGAGTGAGTTTACTGATGAACACTATCTGTGCTTCAGGCATCGTTTTAACTTTGTCTTCTTTGTCACTATTCTTATCATTTGAATGTTTGCACTGTTCTAGTTGTTCGTGTTCTTTCCAATTTTAAGGCTTTGAGGGAAGAAGGGTCAACAAGAAAGGATTACATTAACCAGCTAAAGAAAGATATATGTTCATATTATGGGTATAACGAGTTTCTTATTGGCGCTCTGGTTGAGGTTTGTATTATTCAATTGTAATTCCGCATCCCTTTCTCTTTGCTTCCCCCCACTTTTGCCTAGGAGGGAAGCGGTTTTTTTTTGAGAAGGTTTGTGCGAGATTTGAACATTTTGTGTTTAATTTCTCAGCTGTTTCCGGTTGTTGAACTGATGGAATTGATTGAAGCATTTGAAAAGTCACGGCCTATATGTCTAAGGACCAACACTTTGAAGGTAGGATAGCCTGCTCTCAGTTTCTGACATCCTGAGTTGATATGTTAATTTGGTTATAACCTTGTTTCCTAGTGATTCCTTTTTGCATTAAACTAAAAACTTGTCCTTTTTGTACACCTAGACACGCAGACGGGATTTGGCAGATGTTTTAATAAACAGAGGAGTAAATCTAGATCCTTTAAGTAAATGGTCAAAAGTAAGTATTCATCTCTTACATAGTGTTTCTCTGCCTTATTTTATTATCATGAATTGAAGTAACTTTCTAATTTTGTGACAGGTTGGACTTGTTGTGTATGAATCTCAAGTGCCAATTGGTGCCACTCCTGAGTATATGGCTGGTTTCTATATGGTAGGTGGTATTATCCTCCTGTGGTTTCTTGTGGCATTACATTTAATATTGCATATCGACTTAGGATTAGCTCATTCATTATTTGCAGCTTCAAAGTGCTAGTTCTTTTCTTCCTGTGATGGCCTTGGCTCCTCAAGAGAAGGAACGGGTTGTTGACATGGCGTAAGTAATACTCTATTTTCTGAAGCCCGTGCGCACTGAATTTTTATGCTATTTTATTCTGATATTCTATTGTTGCTCAATATTAATTGAGTAAGTCATCACATATCATACGCTCTGGAGTGCTTCCCTAAACTCTTGGCAAGTTACAGTTCCACTCAGGTGGGAATGACTTAATCTTCTATATATTGGGAGTGAGATGTCAAGCTCTTGATAGTTGTTACCCTTGTTATTTATTCTTTATGAACCAATACTCATTTGCATCTTGTCTTCTATATGAAGCAATTAATTATTTGAATCCTGCCATTCCAACTCTTGCCACTTTTAGGATGTGGTTGATATGCATTCCAGTTAGCTCAAAGCCTTTGTTGATCCATTGTAGGCTGCCAATTTCGGAACTTGAAATTCAGCTTGCTGTTTAATAGTGTCTTGCTTTTTTACTGACATTTGATGTGCATTGTCGTATGCTAATAATTAGGGTAAAACTTTATTTCTAGAAGTATGTTTTGATAACTATGGATGATCTGGCAACCTAAAGATATTGCTTACTTTGTATGGGAGCAGTAGCAGTATCATATTTCATGTCATTTGATTTTGAGACTATTTGAGCAAAAGTTTCAGCTTATTGCCTTTTTTGAATCTAGTTGCCCTTTTCTGCCCCTATTCAGTGTAATTCTCACCCTACAGCTGTCTTTGCTCCTGCATAAATGGTTTGAATTAATTTTTTTCCGAGAGATGTAATAGTAATTAGAAGACAAAATCTTTTATTTCTTAAGCACGTCTAGACTTTAGTTGCAGGGCACAATATGCTTCCTTTCCTTCAAGTATGATCTTATACAGGTTTCTGTTGGTAAAATGCTCTTGCTGATTGTAATATATACTTCTTGCAGAGCCGCACCTGGTGGTAAAACAACTTATATTGCTGCTCTTATGAAGAATACTGGTATGTTGACATATCTTGCTGAATCTTTATTGTTCGTTGTGAACTGATGCTCTGGCAATCTAAGCAATATTTTAGCACTATAATATATTGTTAATATTAATTTCTTTTCATGCATATAAATTATAGACAAGTGGCCAGAATATAGTTCTTTCAAATAAATTTTTAGTTGATTTATGGTGGGGGCGTATCGAAAGATGCATTGCAATTCGAAAGATGCATTGCAATTCATGCATGTTATTTCAGGCATTATAACAAAATATTATTTGTTTGAATGTTTTCCATCTTATGTACGATAGACAGTTAAAACTGTGGTCCTGTTCTTTGAAGGGCTGATCTTTTGCCAGTGTATCTTTTATAATGGTTTTCCTAATTTTTGCCCATATGATATTACTTCAGCAAGGTGTTACTTTTTTTTAATGAAAAAAAATCATCAGGCAGAAGAGGGTGCAATGACTTCACACTTTCGTTTGAATGTTAAGCCTTTTGTTTTCAACAGAAATTAAAACTGGTGGGGGGTTTTCTTTATCTTTTTCAACGACTATGCATCTTTTTCAACGACTATGCATCACTGCATAAGCTATGTGGAAATTGAGTATAAGATGGGTAGCTGTGAAATTTTAGACTCATGTTCTTAGTGCATCCCTTTTCTCTTTCTTTTTGATCTAGTGTTGCTTCTGTCTGTTTGAGTTTCAGAATTAAGTGGCCATTCCTTATTTACTGTGAGCTCAATTTTTTTTACAAGTTTTGCCTGTTAATTCATGGTTGTTTTCTTATAATAATTCTGTCATTTGTAGGAATTATTTTTGCAAATGAAATGAAGGTGCCCCGGCTTAAATCACTTACTGCAAATTTGCATCGTATGGGAGTGTCAAACACTGTAGTCTGTAACTACGATGGAAAGGAGGTTAGCAAATATACTAAACCGTCCCTTGTTTATGCCATAGAGAATTCTTTTTCTCTGATTTTACATTCTATTGTTGTTTGAATTGTTGATTCCCTTTAGTAATGAGCCTGGCTTGTGCAATTCTCTTGTGTAATTTGTATGATTTTGTAACATCATTTGATTGCTATGAAGACAAGATTATAATTTATAAATCTGTTGTGTCTAAATTTTTCGTTTTCAGCTCCCCAAGGTGTTGGGTCTCAATTCTGTTGATAGGGTGTTGTTGGATGCCCCTTGCAGTGGTACTGGGGTAAGACACTGTTTAAAATACAATATTCTTTCACCTAGTAGATTTCTTGTTTTTTATCCTTCTAAATATCTAGAATGCCACTAAGGGTTTCTCTTTGCAGGTTATATCTAAGGATGAGTCTGTGAAAACCTCTAAAAATCTGGAAGATATACAAAAGCGTTCCCATCTACAAAAGGTAATTTTATCTTTATTGAAGTTTTATTTGAGAGAGATGAGAGAAATGGATGGAGTGAGAATCAGGTTGTAGCTTTCAATTTTTCCTATATTTTGAAAATCAAATTTAACTGAGACAGATTAAGATCAGTAAACTGGTCCTGTAACCGCCAGCTGGCCATAACATAATGGTTAAAGTTTTCATTTCGCTCTCTAGGAATACTTCTCTTGGTTCATGCAGCCGTATGTTAAAGATATATAGTTAACCTTTTTTTTAAGCTATGTTCTATTATTTTCTTAATTATTCTGAATTTAACAAATTTCTTTCTATTTCCTATAGCAATTGATTCTTGCTGCTATTGACATGGTGGATGCTAATTCAAAATCTGGGGGTTATATTGTTTATTCGACATGCTCCATCATGGTGGCAGAGGTTAGTTATTTAGTGTAAACAGTGAAATTCAGTGTTTTTTGGATCATGTATCTTTGATAGTTCTTTCTTTTTAACATCTTCAGAATGAAGCAGTCATTGACTATGCTCTTAAAAAGAGGGATGTTAAACTTGTGCCATGTGGTCTTGACTTTGGGCGACCTGGGTAATGATTGTATTCCTTTTCTTTCTCACAGTTGTTTTTTATTGTTGATTATTCCTCATGCCATTGATGATTGTTTTCCGTCAGGTATATAAGGTTTAGGGAACAGCGTTTTCACCCTTCATTGGAAAAGACTAGGCGTTTCTATCCTCATGTTCACAATATGGATGGGTTTTTTGTTGCAAAGGTATAGATATTATTTTTCCTATTAAACATTGCCACTTGTGTTTATTAATGGATCGCCAGTTTTAAAAGCGTTATATGCCATGATATATGAAATGACACTTAAAATTGCATTTAAACACTACTATCTCGTAATGTCAGAGTATCTGTTGTTTCATGTAATCATGTCCTGTACCTGATCTGGTAATATTTCTTCTGAGGTGTTATGCATGCACATGTATTTTCTGATGCTTACTTTGAACTCACTGCCCTGCAGAGAATTGTCATGGGGATGTACAAACAATTAAGTTGGTACTGTCTGCATGCATATGTGATGTGAGCAATGTACCCTTACGTTCTAGGCTGACTAGTTGGGTGAAATATTCGTGTATGATAAATTTGTCTGAGATTTTTTAAATTCTCTGGGATACATACAAATAATAGATCACTTCCTAATTCCTATTCTCTTTCCTAACAATTAATAAATTCATCTTTGTGGGTTGCCAGGGTTGCCAAGGTTGCTAGTTAGAATATATTTTCTTCTTTGTTGATTAGATTAGCAGGTAAAATGGGCAATGTTTCGGTCTGGCACTCAAGATATGGTAGTTCTGCCCACGTAAATTTGTTAATTTTAATTTTCTGTAGGATGTGCTGTAGTTGAGTTGCGAATATAATAGGAAACAGGGAATGCTTATATGAGTGTTTAAAGTGTGATGGCCCATTATTCAGATTGGCTCAAAATAAAAATTTGATGTTTATATTCTTTGTATCTGTATTTGGTAGTTGAAAAAAATGAGCAACTCAAAGCCAAGTGCGAAACCATTTGAGCCAGCAGAACAGGAGGAAGGTGTCAAGCTTGTGAATGGAGGGGAGATTACAAGTACTGGCGAGAAGCAGGATGCTGATGCCAAAAAGCAAAATGTAAATGCCAAAAAGCAAATTGCGAATGCCAAAAAACTAACTGCAAATGCCAAAAAGCAAATTGCGAATGGCAAAAAACTAACTGCAAATGCCAAAAAGCAAAATGCAAATGGTAAAATACAAACTGCAAATGGTGAACAGGCGGCTGAAACCAAAAAGAGGAAGAAAAGGCAATTTCCATCTAGAGAGGAAATTTCAAAAGCCAGGTGAAATTTTTCTTCATGTTTAACAATTTTGTCTGTACTAGCACTACGGCCTGATGGAATGGAGGAGAGTGGATTTAAAGAAAACCGTCCTTTCCAATCTTTTCTCCATTTTCCCCAATCCAAAAGATGATGGCAATGAAGAACATCTCTTGTTCATATTCAATAACTTACTGTATTTGATTGTCTATTCATAATTCCTGCAGAGAAGAGAGGAGGAGAGCTTTAAGAGAAAATAAAGGAAAGAAGGCGGGAAGCAAAAAGGCTAAAACTGGGGATTGACCTGAGGCACCAAGCCAAGCAGCGGAGGTTGCCATACATAGTTTCTGGAACGGATAAATTACTGGTGTGGTTTAGTACAGAGCAAGGCCCCAGAATGATGAGTACCAGGTGCTTGCACTTCATTGGAGCATATTTTGGAGCATGCCCTAAAAATTAATGTTAGGGCTCAGTTTTGTAGTGTTTTCTTTCCCTTTTATTATTATAGTGCATGGGTTCTACCCAGGGTATCCTATTTATTATATCAAAATGTATATTGGATATTATATGAAAAGAATGTATATTGGGGAGCACTTGCATTTCTTTTCTTTTGGTTCTGAGGGTGGTTTGCTTTGGTTCCTTATTTGTACTCAATGTTTCTAATGCTACTGTCGTAATTCTGATTCATCTCAAAATGCCTCCCATTTTTAGGAGAAGATCTGCATACTTAATTTGGGAGGATTGAGAAAATTAGTTAAATGTCCAAACCTATGTGTAAAATATGGGTTGTTTTTTTTTTAAAAAAAAAACTCTATCAGATCATTTACATTGACAATAGCATTTGACACAAATTCCCTTTACATGTACAATGATAAATATGGGAACAAAGAGAAGAATTGATGTTTGTCTTATATTTAAGATTAAATTGAACCCCTAGCTAACATTACAGAGTTAGGTAGCATTTTCTTGAGGTGCTCTGCCGTGTCGCCTTTACTAAAAGGCCAAAATTTATGTTGCTTTACATATATTCATTAGAATTCTATCACATGTATTCTTAATAATAAAAATCCACAAGGGTTCATATACATTTAGGATTCATGTCCTAAAGTATGGGGGGGGGAAATCATTCTGTTTCCTTTTCTTTTTTGGCCAACAAATCACAAATTTAGGATGTGTGTGATGACCAAGGAAAGCCGCTGAGGCTATAGATATGGAGAGGATAAAAGCTGTGTTTTTTCATCGCTATATTTATTTGAAGCAACAATACTTGACAGAGAGTAGTACGTGGGTGATAAGGCATGGATCAACTTCAGCATCGGTTCACCAAAACTTATAATCTATGCAAATGCAAATACAATTGACAAGGCAAAGGAGGGAATATTCAGCAACAGCTCGGCTGGACTTAGAATCTGTGGGTGTGTATCTCAGGGTCAACATATTCTTGTTAATTTATAGTCTTACTTTTTCATCATTGGTGTGTGCTAATATATAATCTTCCAAAACCAAACACTGAAAGCACAAAGAACTAGTATTATTATTATTCTACTTCTCAATTGATCCATCCCCATATGACTAATATATGTAAAACGTTGCAGGATGCATTAATACATAAAGATGCAGCAAACTCACATGTATTCAACACTTTTTCCAGCCCCCACCAGACTCAGGTAGGTTCTCATTTCTATACTCCTGTGCTGCTTTTTTAGCGGCGTAAATAGTCCTGCTTTCGATGTAGTAGACGCAAGATCCAAGAAACGAACTAGCAAGCTTCATATCTGAAGGCAAGTATGAGGAGGCTTTCACCCGTGCTTTACTAACAATTGACCCCCCTACTCTATCTTGGTTATGTTCTCAGGTAATTAATTATCTTTTTTATTATGAGCATTGTTAAATATAGGCGTGTAGGTCTAATCTGTAAACATTTTGGGTGAATATAATAGATTTTCAAGAGAATCACTGCATTTCTGTTCACAACAGGTTGATTTGCCTGGTATTTTGTCCATGTTCCCTCTCCCTTTGAGCCAAGTAGTGTTGCTCAACCTTTTGCAGCAATTGACACATCCCAAAAGCTCAACTGGATCACACATTTGGTATATATTTGGGATTACGATTGGGGATTTAGAAAGTACTTATTCATATAAATCGAGACAAAACTTATCTCACATACTTACTTCGTATAATGTAAATCATGATTAAAAAGCTGCTTTTGACGGCTCAAATCGCTATTCCAAACAAACACTTGGCTGCAGCCATAGATCCCATGGATCCCATGATCGCATTACATGTCAAACCTGTCTTCGAGCAACTCTATCGTCGATGTTGCTACCCTTCAATGATTGGTCCCCAGTTTCCGAGCATCCGTCACTGTCTCCTGCAGCATGTTATCAAGTCCATTATGATGACAACATGGAAATGATTCTCTTTGTGGTCCAGAAATGTCTAATTCACTTCCCACAGTAAAATTTTCTTTCTAAATATTGCTGTAGTCCTCTTCTTGTTAAAGGTGCTTATACTTTTAAAGTTCTTTTGGTCGGTTTTTTTTTTTTTTTTTTTGGGCCAATAGTTGTTTTGGTTGATTTAACATAACTCACCTCTATACTATAGCAGTGTAAAAGAGATTATTAGTTTCCATCACTCAAAGAACAAGATTGCATTTTAATATGCCAAGCTTATTGTGAATGAAAAAGAGATTATAAATTATGGCGAGAAGCAGGATGCAGGTGCCAAAAAGCAAACTGGAAATGCCAAAAAAAAAACAGACTGCAAATAGTAAACAAGCAGCTGAAACAAAAAATACTCTGTTTTGAGTTCAAAATTATTACCCGTTCGGTACCTAAATGCAGTGTCAGGTTTATATAGTGAATCTTGGCCTTTAATGTAAGGCAATGACTCTGGATATGTTGTCTATGGCATTGTAATACCCGGAGGGTTCAAATTCAAGTTTGAAAGAGACCAACTTGTTGTAACATAATGTAGCATGATCATTAGCTTGTCCAACAAATTCAGAGTGATAAAATTACGAATACAACACTAAGAAGCATTATCCTACTTTCAACCAAATTTTCATGTATGGGATAACTAAATTATAAACTTCTGTCCCAATGATAAAAATATGAAACAAAGTTACACTTCTTAATCAGTATTCACGTAGCCCTAATTATCAGATTATGACTGAGGAATCTGAGAAAAATTATAGAAATTTGATTAAAAATTAAGTGAAAGTATAAAGAATAACGAATCAATTTAAAACTCAATTTGTTGTTGTTAACCATAATAACATGCTCACCTCGGTCCTTAATATAAAACATATTTACTTAATTTGATTAGATTGAAAAAGTTAAGTTATTTTATATGTCATTTATTTTTTAAAACGTTTTGGTTATCTTCTTTAATTCTTTCTTTCATTCTCTTTCTTAATTATTATCAAGAGAGTATCAATAGAAATAAATTAAAAAAATTTAAGAAATATGAAAAAGTGTATAACATATTTGATAACTTTTCATTTCAGCTTCGCGTTTGTGTGATTCGCCCATCACTTCCATTCCACAACGATCAAACGGCACCGTTTAAGGGCCACTGGAGACGCAGCCGTAAAGGAGGGAAGCCGGACGATTTACGACATATAACCGTCATCGCTAAACCCTAAACCCTATTTGCTCACTACTGGACGCTGAGAGGAAGGAGGAAGGAAGAAGGAGGAAGCGGAAGATACCCAGGAGAAAGCTACAATGTCCTCTTCTGAAGATGAATCAATGTCAGAAGTGGACGAACAGGAAGAACAGACAAAGCAGACCAAGTCTGAAGGATCCGTACTTGATTATATCATGAGCTTGGAAAGTGTTCCGTCCAAGCTCCCCCCACATCTTGACCTCATGAGGACGCGGGTTTTCTGCAATAACGATGCTCCTGATCATGTATGGTTTAGTTTCTTTCAATAAACAATGGACATCCATATTTTGAATTATAGAGTCCTGGTTTTTTTCTTTGGCTCTTCTTTTGTTCACTTCTTATTTTCTTTGGTAACTTTGTAATTACAAAACATCTATAACTTTTCCCCAGCTTCTATCCGTGCTCCTCACGTTGGTCGCAGTTTACTTCTAATAAAACAGAAATCGAATTCTAAGTTTTGGGAGTCGGATTGGCCTTTGTGTCCTAATTTCATTCGTTTTATATTTTTAGACAGAAACCATACAGTACTCTGGCGCCTATGCTGCGTTAGGAGTTGATAATAGTATACGATTAGATAATTTCTGTCAGAACTTCAAAGTTAAAGTGAATCGACTTACAGAGGATGACATAGAGTTCGATATGATGGGGATTGATCCAGCACTTGCCAATGCATTTCGAAGAATTCTTATAGCAGAGGTGAAGTCTTTATGTGTTCTCCATATTTAGTCCAAAATACACCTCTCCTATATGTAATTGGATTTAGGGGATTTTCAGAGTTGGATGCTATACTTCTGTATTATTGATGCTTGTTGTAATGAATTTTAGCTGGTCATTACTGTTGGGGATATTCAATTTTGATATGATTGCTGTACATTCAGGTTCCAACAATGGCTATTGAAAGAGTATATATAGCAAACAATACGTCAGTTATACAAGACGAAGTTCTTTCCCATCGATTGGGTCTCATTCCGATCAAAGCTGACCCCAGGCTGTTTGAATACCCTGGTATGCATATCTTCTGAAACAAACATTAAATTGTACGACATATCAATTATCACATGCATGGCTTTCTTATTTGATAATTCTCTTTATGTTGTTTGATATGACCCCTTGCTGTGGGCTGAACTATGAAGTTGAGTATTTCTTATTTGATTTTTTTTCCTTATTGTCATAATTAGAAAATGCGGGTAATGACAAGAATGAAAAGAACACCATTGTCTTTAAACTCCATGTTCGATGTGAAAAAGGGCATCCTCGAATTACTGGTAAGAGAATTGACCCCGGAACTCATAATTGCACTGTTTATAGCATTTTCCTTCTTTTGATTTTTTGACTCCAATGCAGTAAAATCAAATGAACTGAAATGGTTACCTAATGGGAGTGAACTTCCTGCTGAAGATGTCCAACCAAATTCTGGTTCAAAACCAAGAACTTTTACTTCATTTAGTTGCAGTCAAGATTCCCTTCCTGAATTTTCCACCAATCCAATTGTTCCCAAAAATTTGGATATTATATTAGCTAAACTTGGACCTGGTCAGGTAAGCCTTTTTGCTATTTGCTTGTTGGTATATTGTTATACTCTGTATTTTGTTACAAAGAAACAGGTTTAAGGAGGTAAATTATGGTGCATTATTGTGTGTGTGTGAGTTTTGCGTCTAAGAAAAAGGAGATTCAACTTATGTTATCTAGTGCATAGCTACTTCAGTAGTTATGTTCTTTGAGCCTGGATTGAGATTTAATCAAGTCTAGCATTTGAACAAGCAGCTCTAAACCATTCCTTTGCTTTATGTTAAAAATATGAACTTTATTTGTTAGCTTTTGATCATTGATTGTAATGTAATGTAAGGTTCAGTGATCAGAATAATTTATGACAGAAGACTGTATATTATCATATACGATATTCATTACCATGTGTGTCTGTAGGAAATTGAACTTGAAACTCATGCTGTTAAAGGCATTGGTAAGACACATGCAAAATGGTCCCCAGTTGCCACTGCTTGGTATCGGATGCTTCCAGAGGTAAGGAATTGACTGTATCAGATGCAAAATGATCACATTCAAGCACTGCAATAGAGATACGAAAACCTGACATTTGTATGCTTGGCTTATTTTTTTCCCCTCTAGGTTGTTCTCTTGAAAGAGGTCAAGGATGAGCTTGCTGAAGAACTCAAAAATAAATGTCCAGTTGGAGTATTTGATATTGAAGATATTGAAAAAGGTAGCTGGTCTTTTATTTCTTTTGTTACTGGCACCAGAATCTGCATTTGTTGACTATGATAGTTGAGGATTATAGTGTCCATGATTCAGCCATATATGGAAAGCTAATTTTGCATCCATCCCTAACTTGTGTTGTACCCAAGTAGTTTTAGGTGGGGATTACAAATGCAGTCTCAAGCTCCTTTATCTTTAATACTTTCTTAGCTTTGCTGGATTGGCCATTGAGTAGGTAGAAGAAGGGCAACTGTTGCCAACCCACGAGCGTGCACTCTATGCAGGGAATGCATCAGAGGGGGGAAAGAATGGGAGGATCGTGTGTCCTTGTGCCGTGTAAAAGATCACTTCATTTGTAAGTAATGTGTGAGATGTTTGAGTTTTATGAAATTTTAACATCTAATTTGTTTGAAGATAAAAATTACCGTAGCACCAGGGCATCATCTTTATATTTGAGGTAATTATGTTTTGTTGTGGGCGATTGAGAAGTAATTATGATTGCCTAGAGCAGCACATGACCCAGACTTCAAAGTAATCATATCTGCTCAAGTGAGAAGCACATGATCCACAGGCTAGTTTGAACTTTATTGGTAGATTAAGATCATAATCTATTGATAAATGTATCTAATAACCAAATATTTTTCAGTAGGTGCTAATTTTCAGATGCATGCAACATTTACTTCAATCCTCATTTTTTTATTGGAATTTGAGAATTTTTCCCACTAGGTTATGTGAGATTTTATTCTTGATATATCATTGAAAGTAACTTGTTAATACATCCTAGTGAGCTGCCATATACTAGTGATTACGTGATGCTTCAGTCTGTTTGTATTGAAAACTTAAAATTATTCACAACCACTCATGAGAATTTTTTTTTTTGGGGTTCAGTTAATGTTGAGTCAACTGGAGCATTACCACCTGAAGTGCTGTTTACTGAAGCTGTGAAAATTCTGGAAGAGAAGTGTGAGCGTGTGATTACTGAGCTTTCTTGATGCAATATTGAGTATTGACCTTCAATTCCGGATGAAGCAGAAAAAGGGATGTAGATGTTCCTTTGATTATTATTTAACAGTTTTGTGAGAGCACATTTCTTTTATGATATGAAAATGAAAGCTCTTTTCATGTCCATGATAAAGCTGTTGATCATCTATCCTGTTTTTCTTTGTTCTTTTTTTTTTCTGGAAATTAATTTTGGATAGTTGGATCCACAGAGCATATTTTTTGGTCCCCTTCCTCTTTGAGGAGATGATCAGTATGAAACCTGCGTTTATAATCTTAATAAAAATTCTTGGAAAACTGGAATTTGAATTTTATCCTAGCAGCCCCAAGCAACTCACATCAAATTCAAAGAGATGTATTAAAATTCACGCTTGAAAATTACTCCATCATATTTTTAAACAGTTTTATTGAAAATATAACATAAATATGGCTAATCATATGGCATAAATATCCCAACTTAATTTTTGAATTGATAAAGTAGTAATAATAATATTGAAATTTCTATAATAGGTTGAGTTTGCACTTGACACTCTTACTCCTCCCGATGTGTTTTTTTTTCCTATTTTAGTAATATTTTATGTCAATTAATCTTAATTACTCATTTTTAAACCATAATTATTCTTTTTACAGTTTTCAAGGGATTAAGGGGTAAAAAGGGTTTGCTCCTTATACACCAAACAGATTCTAAAAGACTTCTATATATGGAGGGAGGGAACTTTATATTTAAGTTCCATTTTAGTTAAAGGGATCTACCTAATAATTACTGACTGAAATCTGAACAATAAAAATCAATAATTTTAATAGATGCAATCAATCACCACCATAACTAACAAATACATGTGAGGACGTGATATGCTCTCACAAGCCCTGTTGTATGTGTGTGTGATTTGCCAACCTACATATTAAATGATATGTCATTACATTAATAATGGCCATACACGTATAGTAACAAAAATTGACTTAAATCACAAAAAAAAAAAATCGAAAAATAGTATATTCTAGCATTATTTGTCTACCAGCATCTACTCACCACGTATCTTGTTCAATATTAAATTATACGATTCCCTTTTAGCCAACAAGGAATAAAAAAAAAAAAAAACTCTTATTCTCAATTATTTAACTATTTGAGCATCCACTCACGTGAAAAAGTAACGAATGTTTTAATACTATATGAGCATCTTATTAGTTTGGTGGCCATACGACACTTTAAAGCAAAGAAAATAAGGTTCACATATCTAATGTCAAATTAACTTTCCACTAAGTTTTGTTCATGCCATCATATTGAAAGGTGCATTGGTTATATAATTATTATTTATTTATTACTTATTACTATTATAATGAAATATTCTTTTTCTTTGATAGGAAACTGACAAACCCTAGGTTCATGTTGGAATGTCTAGTGTATAGTTATGGCATAAAGTCATGCAGTGAACTTTCCAAAGAAGAATCTATAAAGAAAGATTATGAGTATTGCTGGATTGATTCGTTGATTAAAATAATTAAAAAAATTAGGTTAGAGGGAATCTTTGGTCTCTAAGCCAGATGCTTTATAAGCTCAGGCTGGTGGCATGAAAATAGTAATAAGTAATAAATAAATAGGTGAAAAGAATTATGATGTATTTAGAGTTGGTGAAAAGGAACAGCATGGATTTGTGGTAGCTGGATTTGTGGGTATACTAATATGCTTGTCCAAGTGCCCCCGGTGGTAACGGAGATCATCGCAATTATTCAAGGTCTTCAGATCTGCTGGACAAAGAATCTGAGGAATATCATGGTCTTTACGGATTGTCTGGAGGCGATCAACTTAATTTCATGAGGTTATCCAAACGCTCACCCTTTTGGAAAAGTGATTGAGGATGCAAGAAACTGGATGTCGAAGGATTGGCAAGTTCTTATTAGCCATGTGCCTAGGGAGAATAACACTCTTGCTGATTATTTGGCGGGTCTAGCTTATAGTATGATTGGAAATTTTGTTATTCTTGATCAACCACCACCTTCTTTGGGGGAGGCGGCGGATGATCATGGATGATGCTTTCTTTTTGAGTTTTCCTTAGGGGAACGGGGTTTCGTGTTGTAACCTATCATTGGTTATTGTATTCCAGTTTTTATTCAAAAGAAAAAAGAAAAAAGAAAAGGAACAGCATGGTGGATAGATCAATTTATTATATTTAAATTAATTAATCATATATTAATTGCATAGAAACTGACATGCTTTATCAGTAATATATATTTTCGTGTCTAAACGTAATGTTTACACGTGTTTGGTATTTACCACTTTTTCGGTAGTTGGAGTTCTTCCAAAATAGGTTGCTTCCACTTTAAAGTTTTAATTGTAGTTTGGTATGAGGAAAATAATAGTAACTCATGGCGCGAGAAAATAGTAAAATATAATTATAACATGACTTTATATATAGAAAGAACATTAAAAATGTTTAAAATATTTAGATTTTAATTGAAGTATAAAATATTGAAATATAAACTTAGTATTTTTATTTTTTAAGATAATTTTATATAAAATGTCCTTATCCTGAACTCTCCCGTTATCAATAAAAGAAAAAAAAAAAAAGAGGAAGAAATCTCTCACTTTAAACGATTGATGAAACCGTTAATTTAGGAAAAGTTAGTGGAATATTTGACAAGTTTAAAATTTTTTTTGGTCAGTTGACAACTCTAATTGGAGAAACTCATTGAAAATCAATATTGATGACAGTTGTTTTCCAACTTCATGTTGACTTTAATTTTTATTAAGAAATTATATTTATTTTTTTTCCAACACTAAAAAAATATTTTGTGTTTCGATAATTATTCCTACGTTAGAATCTAATGCCCAACTCACTATCAATTATTCTTGGCAAAGCACCCACCATTGCCCCATCTAACAACAAAATATTTAAAAGATAATTAATTTGAGATAAAAAAAAGCACTATTAATTGGGTAGATTAGTACTTATTCCCCCCATATTTTCTGGTGTATAAGTGTGCGTTTGGTTGGGCTTATATTTGGACAATAAGTCCTTATTACGCAAGTCGAGATAAAACTCCTCTCACATACTTACCTTGTATACCGTGAATCACGATTTATAAGCACTTATTCTCCAAAAATAAGCTATACCAAACGAGCACTAAGAAAAATACTTGTTCGGTTTTTCCCTCTTCATTTCAATGTGAATGGTTTGTTTTAAAAAAGTAATTAAAGAAATAAATAAACCCGTTTTAATTTATAAATTATAAATTTCCTGACCCACTCGCAATAACACCAAAAATTATGAAGTACACGCAACACAACCTTTTAAAGCCACTTAAATTTTAATTTAATGTAATTTTTTTCAAATAAAAAAATACAAGTTAATAAAGAGATTTAAATATAAGATCACAATTTATTCCCCCCCCCCCCCCCCCCAAAATTTATAACATTTTTTCTACCTTATATTTGAAATTTTACCACGCACGCTTGACTTTTGCAGTTTTGCTTTCCATGTCGGACAAAATCAGTCATTGTTATCAAAAAATCCTGCTGAAATAAAAGAAGTCTCTTGCGTTCTTTTAAACTTGAGGCCCTGTAGTTAAGCGCGCCAATACCACTTCTATTAGAACGTTGGTCTCTTAGTAGACGTTTTATTATTTTTTTCCATAATTATTATATAAGAGAATTTGAACTCCTTCATGTCTTCGATGAAATTTGAGAGTAAAACTTGACAACATTAGGTTATAAGTGTTGGTAGAACTGGTTATTTGAAGAGTGCTAGAAGAAGAGATGGAAAGATCTAGTGCAAAATGTTTTTCAGGGGGTTCGAGGGGAGGGGAAGTAAGCGAAGAAAAAAGTTTTTGGAGTCTGATTTTAAGAAATTAAATAAGTGCGGTTTAAAGTTTTTAAGTAATTTTTATTCCTCTTTTATTCTACGTATTTTTTTTATTAAAATTTTATAATCCCACATTTCTATTTTTTTAAATCCAACTCATAAAAATTTTTCTTCCCCTCATTTTCTCTCCAAATTTTCTTTAGATTTAATTCACTTCCAAGTCCCACCTATTCCTATCTTATAATAAGCCTTGTTTGGTATGAAGCACTGAATTTTGATGGCTTGGGACTGAGACTACAACTGGGGTTGGAATTGGGATTGGTGCTTTAAAAATATGTTTGATATAATATAATAATTGGAGGAAATGATTTCACTAATCTTATTTAATAAAAAAATATTAATTATAAAAAAACCCAAATACCCCTTACCCAAAATCCCAAATATAATCAATCTATCATCCAAGAGCAGGGAAATCATACGTTGATAATTGAACAAGAGTGTTTTGTTTGTTTGTGACGTGGGGTGTATGATTTTGTTGAACTTGGATGCGTTGGAGAGAACCTAACGAACAATTTTAGTACATATAGCAGTAAAATTATGCTCGTTTGAGATAGCTTATTTTTAGGTAATAAGTGCTTATAAATCATAATTTAAAGTATATGATATAAGTGTGTGAGAGATAATGAACAATTAGGGTTATTTTTGTCTGAAAATATTTTAATCAAGGATATTTTTGTCTTCATAATTTTGCAATCCTGAGATTCAAAACACAATACCAGAGGGGAGGTGGCTTTGCACTAATCCCACTTTCGTGGTACTTCAAATCCCTAGTTATCCATAGTCTTTCACACCAAACGATATATTTTGACTCAATCCCTGATCCAATCCCACTTTCTACCCTCAAGTACTTCATACCAAACAGGGTCATAGGTTGCAAGCTGGATTGATAGCGAACTTTCTCCGGACACAATGAATACACCGAAGTATAAATTAAACTCACAATATTTAAACAAAATCAATAATAACTTTTATAAAATGATAATTTAGCTTATTGCTGTGTACAGAGGTAACTAGTTTGATATTGTTATTAGGTGCGATATGGTTTGGTGTGTCCTCTCCAAATAAAGTGATGACATAGGATATTTATAGACTATAAAATAATGTTTTGAAGTGACATCTCTTAAAGTAATATATCTCTTTAAAAGTTGGCAAAAAAAAAAAAAAAACATGTTAATTAAAAAGTCACAAACATATTTTAGATTTATAAGCTTCATATGCTGGTCATGAACTAACATAACTAATAATCAATGATTATTTAAAATAATTTCTCCATTAAGAGTTATCATTTTATTATTTATAGAGTATTCTTAAAAACCAATGTAACGTTTCACTGAAAACATTTGATTAAAACCTTTCTTACATGTCTTTGAAAATTAAAAAGACAACTTTAGCTGCTTTTAATGTTATAAAGGTTAAGTAGCAAATTTGTTTTGGAAGTATAGGTTCAAGAGTAATTTTGTCTTAGAAGTTTTTTTGAGGAACAATTTTGCTCTAGAAGTTTCAAAACATAGCAATGTTACCTTTTTCCGTTAAACAACAAATGTTAGATCGTTAAAAAATTGACGTTGACTGTTAATTTTTTAACAGAAAAGGGTAATATTACTACATTTTAAAACTTCCGAGGCGGAATTACTCTCTAAAAAACTTTCAGGACAAAATTACTCCTCGATCCATATTTTCATAACAAATTTTCTACTTAACTCATGTTATAATTCCATTCACAACTTTTCACGTAGATTTCTAAACAAATTCATTTTAAAATATTCCCACAAAGGCCGGACAGTTTTAATATTCATATTATTCTAATATTCTTATAAAAACATGGTGAAACAACTGGATATATTTTTTCATACGTATTATTCCCGTAGTGAAATCGTCAAAATCTGAGTCCCGTAGTGAAATCGTCAAAATCTGAGTTGACCCAATAATTGACCAAAATTTTCCAAAATGAAAAAACTTTTTTCTCCCTCCTCAGTCCTCACATTCTTTTTGTTTTTTTTTTCCCTCCTTTTGCTGCATACTATTATTTCTTACAGATTATCTCCGTCACACAAAAAATTCATGGGAAGCTGCATATAATTAAGGCCAAAAGAATACAAACCGCCATGCTTTGCTTTTTTTCAGAGGGGGTGGTGGACAAAAACAAAGCCAGCATCTGCATCCCACCTTCTCCTTCGCTCCTTTTCTTCTCTCTCCCACCTTGTAGTTCTGGATCACTCAGTTTAAATTCCATGTAACTTGTTGCTATTCAGTATCACCTTCTCTCTTAAGGTAGATTGGAGGATCGGCAATTCGAATAATTGAAACTCAGTTGCTGATTTTTCAGCTTGTTAGCTTCAGAGATTTTTGTTCTAAAGCTACCTGAGCTGAATAACATGATGGGTATTGGTAACCAGGAGGCTATAAGGCAGATGCAATCTCTGATGGAAAACGGTAGGCAAAATAACTCATCTTGTGTTATGCCGCTTTATGCGATCTCTGCTGATTACTTACTAATTTCTTCGTCTTTGTTGTTGTTGTTGTTTTATATCTTGTTAAAGTGGATGAGCAGCTGAAGAACACGTTTCAGGTTTGGCTTTTCGTTCTTATTACGCCGTAGCTTGATCTCTTCTGTGAGAATGCTTAGAGAGATAGGGGAAAACATCGATAGAAGTTATACTTAATGATCTGCATCTTGTTCATCTCATGGCATCAGTCAAATTATGATTCCTTGTTTTAACTATTTGGGGTTTGGGTGGTTTGATTGAGTCCAAAAAATTTGTTATTCGAACAATCTGATCCGGATCGCTGGTACTTCGGAGTTGTTAAAGCAGTCAAATTTTGGTCATAGAAGGATGTTTTCTACTTTGGTCATATAACTGATGAGCAATAGTTCTAAACTTATTATGCTTGAAATGCAGTACAAAATAGGTTTATATTTTGCCAACAATTTTCAGGCATATGGTGCCTATTGTACCAAATTAAGGCTCTGTTTGGTACAGGCGAAAATGGTGGAGTGAATTAAACTTTGCTCTATATCATAGAATGCATCATGTCGAAATATAATACCGAGATATAGAAGGATGGTAATGGTTCAAGTTGTTTTTTATGTATTTTAGCCTACTATTAGTCCATCAAAATTGTGCAATTAATGTGAACAAGTGAGACTGGACAATTTTATTCTTGCAATAGTTTTACTGCAAATGTGAATATTTCTTTTCCTCTGAAAGTTTGGTCCTTTTTATTTCAGAATATGCACCAGGGCTATCCAACTGAATCATATATTCAGTTTCTCAAAGCAAGGGACTGGAATGTTACCAAGGCCCATAAGATGGTTAGATCTGTTATGTTCAGTAGAGTGTTTTTGTTTTTATTCTTTTCCTATTAGAAACTGTGCTGATTGTTTTAAATTTTGCAGTTGGTTGATTGTTTAAAATGGAGAATGGAAAATGAGATTGATCATGTCTTAACAGTGAGTCCCTTCATCATGCGGTTTTTATGTTTGCTGAAGTTTGTCGATTTTTAATATCTCAGTTTGTGTTAGAAAAGCTTGCCTCTGAGATTTACGGAATGATGGATGTTTACATGTCTCAAAAACTCTTCATATTCCATATATGTTGGATTCAGTCATTGAACAAATCATAAGCATCCAATGCTTCGATGTTCCTTCATTCATCACATCATCCAGATAGTTCTCAATCTCTGCATATTATATATTTTGCTTCTCCTCTATGCTAATGCCATATTTCTGTTATGCCCAAACCAGAATTGCACATCTAAACATTCAGTAAAGCAAAGAACAATTATAACTAGTATGGTTCAACTTTATAATCCCACGAATCTGGTTATTATTATTCTGCATGTACTCATGGATTAGAGATAGGAATGTAAGTGATAGGCAAGGGCTGTGTAGAAAACTTATATCTGGTATTGTAATTTGGGTTAACATCCTTATAAACTTTAATGTATACATCGTAGTAGCATAATTTTTATGTTTTTTATAACTCATGGACATCTTTGATTTAATGTTCTAAAATTATTGGCCTTTATGTTTTTGTTTTAACAGAGACCGATCCCCGCTGACTTGTATAGAGCTGTACGAGATTCTCAACTCATAGGAATGTCTGGTTACACAAATGAGGTATTCCTTTTTTTAGATAGATCTCATGTGAGCTCAGTTTCTGCAATACCTAGAAGGGCCAAAATCAAGTGCTTTCTGGAATAATTATTTATACTCTTTCTCCCTCGTGGATCTTCCCTTTATAAATTATGCTAATAAACTGGCTGCATGACATCTCTGTAGAAAATGTACAGTTGCTTCTAATTAATATATGATTGTTAATTTATTGCCTTTTCCATTTAATGATGCCAGGGCTTACCTGTCATTGCTGTTGGTGTTGGGCTCAGCACATTTGACAAAGCAGCAGTAAGGAGGATCACATACCTTTACATTATGATGCATAAACGGTTCCAGATAATTAAGAAGAATTGCTCATTGGACACTAACAATATAAGGAAATAATTGGATCACTTGCACATCTTAAAGAAATTTCACCGTTTGTGAATTGAAATCTAATTCTAAGTTATGATTGATTGTGCACTGATTTTTGACTTCTCTTCTGTGCACCACATATTTGACTTGGCCAATAGGGTTGGGTCAGAGCTAGTTCTTCAAAGCTCAATATCAGCAGTTCTTTCTTCTTTTCGGAGTTTTCTTGGTGTAACTTTGTGCATAAGAAAGTTTCTACAAGAGACAAATAGTTGCATAGCTCAATAATGGTGCTCAGTATTTAGTGTTTCTTCTTGTTTGTGTGTGTGTGTATCTCAACATGGCATCTGGAATCTTGACCTATTTTTAACCTATTTCATATTGAACATTCAGGAGCAGTACTATGTACAGTCTCACATCCAAATGAACGAGTATAGAGATCGAGTGATATTGGTAAGTATCTACAATATGCTTTTAATTAAACTTCTGATGCCAATTCTTCGGTTCCTTGCCTGCTTATTTGACTTTTTCTGTCTCAAGCCAATGGCTACAAAGAAGCATGGCCGATTCATTGGCACCTGTGTGAAAGTCTTTGACATGTCTGGTTTAAAGATATCAGCATTGAGCCATTTGAGGGTATGGCTAGAACTCTGAAGCTTGTATTTCTTTCCTTTCACCTTTCCGTTGATTCCTTTCATCATGTGAAAGTCCCTTGTTTAGAGTTTGCCTTCATTGATGTTCTTCTAGCTAACACTTTCTGCTTGAACACCTGCAGCTTCTGACAGCAATATCTACCATAGATGACCTTAACTACCCAGAAAAGACAGACACATACTATATAGTTAACACGCCATATGTATTCTCTGCATGTTGGAAGGTTTGTGCCTCATGATGTTTTCAAGAGTTTGGTACTGCTCCTGTCCAAAGATTAACAGCTACAGTATTATTATTTCAAAAAACAATTGGCAGGTTGTAAAGCCTCTTTTGCAAGAAAGAACAAGGAAGAAGATCCAGGTGCTGCAAGGTTGTGGGAGAGATGAGTTGCTCAAGGTAAACAATATCTAACATTACCTTCTTGAGCCCTAATATTATCGTCTATCATCTGTCTTTCGTTGTTCATATGAAATTGATGCTGAGAAATAGAAGTTTCATTATCAAGCTACTTGGGGCTTTTGTTTGGGAGGATGGATTGGACGGGTAAGTGGTAAAAAGGTAATGGAGTGGGGTGAATTAAGATGGGTTCTCCAATCTCTTCTCTGATTCTCCCCCATCACACTCTGTCCAAACCAACTTTGGAGTTTAGAATGGTTTGGCTCCATCTTATATTTCCCCATTATTGTTTTACCCTTTATCATCCAAATAATCTTCACTTTCCTTTTCTTCTATAAGGATAATATTGTAGAGCTAGATTTAAGCTTTAGACTCATGCAATTTATGAACAAGTATTAGTTGTGGTTGAGAGGGTGAGCCTCAAAGTAACGGTAAGGTTGCTACCATGTGATTTGAAGGTCATGGGTTCAAATCCTGGAAACAGCCTCTCCACGTGCGGGGGTAAGGCAATGTATATCTATCCTTCTTCAAACCCAACCTAATGGAAGTCTTGTGCACTGTTAAGTGAGGTTTATTTAAGTTAGGTTAGAAGATGTTATAATGTTGTTTGGTTCAATGAAGGTTAGGTTAAGTGAGGTTTATTTAAGTTAAGTTAGGTTAGAGGAGGTTAAAATACCCTTCTACATATTTTCCTTCTTCTTTTATAATGTATTTATTAATAATTATTATTTATATAAAATTATTATTTATAAAATAATTATTCGTGTAAGCATATAAATAATTATTTATAAAATTATTATTATTTGGAAAGTTCGTTGAATCAGGAGGTCAAGTTAGGGCAGTGTTGGAATTTTAAAAAATTGTCATGGGCAATTTAGTCATAATTGAAGACAAATATTCTCTCACCTAGGAAAAACCCCAATTTTGGAGGTTTCAGAACCTAGGTTAGGTTACCACTAGAAGACAAAAAAACATCCAACACCTAACCTAACCTCCTTCCAACCATACACCATTTTTTTACCTCCAACCTACCCCAACCTAACTTAGCCTCCAACCAAACAAAACCAACCCCACCCCAACCTAACCTAACCCCCAACCAAACAAAGCCTTAGTTGTGACTGGCCATAGCCTTATAGCCTAATGACATGAAAGTTTCCCTGTAAGTAGGAAGTTACAGGTTCAATCATACTTGTAACGTTAGGCTGTTAGTGCTTGCCCCTTTAAGTAAAAAAAGGTGCAGGTTCAATGCTCATCACCTGTATAGATAGATTAAATTCATGGTTTTATTGAGTTCTAACGTGGAGAAAATCGACATACTAAACCATTTTTGAACTCGGAAGCAGGTTATGGACTTTGCATCCCTCCCACATTTCTGCAGAAAAGAGAGTTCGAAGTCATCTCGACACAACAATGCGGCATCAACCACTGAAAATTGCTTCTCCTTGGATCACGCCTTCCATCAAAAACTCTACAATTTCATGAAGCAGCAGCAATCTGCAGTTAGAGATCAGTCCATAGCAGCACCGATGAGACAGGGCTCTTTCCATGTAGACATACCAGAGCCAGACCCTGATATTGCCAGAACCATTGAAACACAGTTCCACAAGTTGGGAAATTTGAATGGTCTTGTAGTTAATAGCAACTGAAAAAGCCATTGAAGAAGCCCTGACAATACTTACTGGTTACACTCTCTCTACTATTTCAGACCTCCAAAGACGCTTACGATTAAGCACTTTATGACCCTTTTGTATAAAAGGTGATACACTATATTATATTATATTATATTATATTATATTAAAAGGTGCATCAGCTCGGGGCAGGTTTTATAGATATGTTGCTAATTTTACTTTTTCCGATTTTACCTTTATAAACCTTGCGAAGCATTATTATCTCAATAAAGAATTTCTAGAGTTTATTTACGAAATATATGTACTTTGATACAGTTGTAATTGGGCATATATGTGGGTATGGTGGAATGAATACTACAGGAATAGGATGGAAATATATTAAAATCTTGTTTGATATGTTTGGAATAAGATAAAATAGGAATGTTCTATCTTATGTTTGATGTTTAGGGGCAATTTAGACTTTACACATTTTACCTATTCCATTTCCATTATACCGTTGAACTCTTTCAAAGCAAACACATGAAAGTTGGTTGAGTGTTTATTTGGGAAACACAAAAAAGTGTATTTTTAAGTATTTTTTAATATTTTTTTGCAAGTTCATACAAAAGTGAAAAATCCTTTTACATACTTACTTCAAACAAAGTACTTATAAAAACCTAATACAAACCGGCACCAAACTTAGATCCCTAAATCTTCAAGAGACTTGAAATATGGAGAAATCTCCATTTGCCAGTTTTACCCTCGGATTATCAACCCAGCAATAATCCGATGTTTAAATCGGTCTTCCACGATTTACAAATCGAATAATAATACATAATAAACAGTAAGTAATAATTTGTTGACATAATGCTTATGTTTTGGGATTATATTCAACGTGAAAGATGGGAACCCATAAATAGTTGAAATTTTCGAAGATTCATGGGTAAAATTAAAACTAGGATAATAGTATAGGAGATAACAGAAGAAGTTCATGAAAAATGAACTTCATACTTTTGGTATTTTTTATTATTCTGCAATTCTAAATTCAACAATTCAAAGTAAAATGATTGGGTCGGTAACGTGGTTTAGCTTAAATTATTATGATTAGTTACAAGAAGTAAAAATTGTCGGTGCACGTACCTATGATATGTGATGTGATTCATGAGGGAGAGGGAAGTCACGGGCCAGCCAATCGTACAAGCTGATGAGGTGGGGTTAGCTGGTGAAGGGGTGACACATGCGATCATTTGAAACGTGTTCAATTTCTGGAAAGTATCATTTAATTGTGGTTCCAGTCATGATGTTTGGGGAGGTATCATAGTTCTTGGGTGCCTAGATAAACACCTGAAGGTGATTAACGGCTCCTCTTACCTAATATTAGTATGATCTAGGAGGAAGTAAGATTTTGTCCTGTCTTTGGATTCGTGGGTGAGTTTAACCCCTTTAAAAATTTTTTTATATATATATAAAAAGCACCCTGGTGAGGTCAGAAACGACAAGACGTAAAGTGCAGAATGAATCAGCATATCATGGGATCATGTTTTTAACGTTGTTTATTCCTTCTCTGAAAGAGATAAACTCGTTGACGTTTAGACAATTCAAGGGCAAAAAAAAAAAACAAATGAATAACATTCAAAGCAAAAATAAATAAGTGGACGGTTCTCGGATAACAACGGCACGCTATCTAACTTTGTTAGAATATTGATACTTTTAACGCTTAGTGATCGTAGCCTTCAAAAAATGGTTTTTTAATTATTATTTACAGTGTATAGTATAAGTATATAAAAAAAAATTGTTTCAAACTTTCAATCTATATAAATAAGTGCAGTTGGAGTGTTCAATTGTGATTCCAAATACTAAAGAATAATCTTTGGTAGTATTTCTTAGTGTTTCTTTTAGTACTTTACTACCCTCTACTCTGCATATGGTTCAAGTTTTTATAATTTTCAAGTTATTTTTACTCAGAAAAAATTATGTCTTTCTTGTGTACGAAGGATCAGGGTGTTATGACCCTTTAAGGGCTTGTTTAGATGATAATTAGGGTCTTTTAAAGCAGTCTTTTTTTTGCCTTAAAAAAATTATGATTTCTTGTGTATGAAATAATTATGTGAGAAGAATTGTCTGCTGTCTAGGCTCAGCTCTAAACAAGCATGGAGGGTTCAATTTCGCGAAAAAAGTAAATACATGAAGAACATGAGAATTTGGTCAAATATGGATTGCATGGTGCATGATTTTCAAATTATAAATAATTGAGAGAAATTTTGAGTTTTAATTATTTAGGGAATTAGAGATTGTTTTTGGATCACAAAAAATTTAGGGAGGGTTTTAACAAATTCCGGGCCGTACCCAACAACATTGAAATAAATACGTACCTCTTCGATTTTCTTTTCATTACACAAGATACTTTCATCTCTTTGTTTTCAATTATTCAAATGGCGTGCATGTTTTTAAAAAATATTTCTTTATTTATAAATCTAACTTAGGAAAAATGAAGTGAATGACACATAAATAAATTGACCAGATAAACATATTTGGCCAACCAATGCCGAGGTGAAATTGTTACAGTTGGAAACTTTCAGGGTAAAATAGCTCTTGAGTGAAAATTTCCGGGGCAACTTTGCATTTGAACCCCAAAAAAATGATATAGATACCATGTGGACCTGCAGGCTTAGCATATTTAGTATTTGTTTGGATTAGTGGTAGAAGTTACTTTTCCAACATGATTTACGGTATATAAGGTAAATATGTAAGAGGAGTTTTATCTCAACTTATATAAATGTATTTGTCGAACGACAACTCAAATAGGCCCTTAATCAACTAACGGTCAAACTTAACTTAGATAATAGTCGAAGTGAAATTGCTACAATTTTAAAAACTTTCAGTATAATATTCTCCAAAATAAACCTTCAAAGTAAAATTAAGATTTTGTGAAAACATATAGAATAAAAATAGACATTAACCCATAATATAAGACAAACATATTTGATACAGACATCACAACTTGAACCGCAAAAGACAAACTATAATTTTGTCCTATAAAATTTAATGCAAAGATCCACTTGGCCTGGGCTCAGTTGGCAAATACCAAATGATATGGCGTGGCACTGCAAGCACAGAGCATCGGTAAGATTCGATATAACAATTGCCAAATAATGATTTGACAATACATTCAAGTCAAATCAACCATCCAAAATAAATAAAACCCAAGTATATAAAAAACAAGTAAACTCGAGCCACATTTTTTGGTACAACACAACTCACCACAACGTCTTTTATCTCTTGAAAATTGATCCAGCTATATGATTTCTGTCTGAAAAGTGAAAATCTCTCAGCATTAATGCAAGGATCCTTTATGGTGTACAGTTTTAGACATATGTTGCCACCATGCAAATTCTGGGACGAGCAAACAGGTTCTGTGAACATCCTTCGATATTGAAAATAATGGGTGTTACAAACAAGTTACTCCCAGACTCTATTGATGTTCTTATATTGATCATTCAGATTTTCCCCCAAAAATAATTACCCAGAAACAAAAAAAGTTGATCATTAAGTAGAATAACTGGTATACACAAGCACTGCCCTAGCATTAGACTATACAATTTACAGAGACATTAGAAGATTAGAAGTTATCTATCCCACTATGCTAAATCACACAGCAAACCAAATTGTTCCTTCTTCCTATTTCAGCCGTTTGTAGCAGCTATAGGCAATTGCCACAGACACAGCAGCACAAACAACAGCAAGAGCAGCATATGTATCTTCTCGCTCCCAACCATCAAGCCACATTGGCTTGGACCAGAGTTTTTGCCGTGACGCTCTTTTGCCGCTATTTATTCGAGAAACCTGTCTCTTGATGCTGCTGCCTCTGCTGCTAGTATTGTCGGCTGAAAGTTTTGCTTCTGTCTCCAGGACATCAGAATTACTAATCTTTTCCACAAACTCGTCGTCCTGGCAGCATGAGGAGTTCCCATTTTGCCGGCAGCAGCTCACAGAGCTTTCTTGAGATCTACAAAGAGCGGCGCTTGTCTTGGAATTTTGAGTCAGAATTGAGTGGCTTTCTTCTGCATTTCCTGTGCTCTTCAGCTGAAGCCTCTGTTCTTGGCTTTTCTTCTGCACATCTTTGGGGATACCCATCTGACCCCTAATGGCAATATACAAAGTTGCATCAAATACAAAGTCAGAATCTTTCCCAGAGCCAATAATTGGATGATTTTGAGAAAAGGGTGTGTATAAGTCTGAAAGATCAAAATTTTCTCCCTCCTCAAGAAGAGTAGGAAGTATGAAGTGCCCTTGATAAGTCGTGGGTAAAACAAAGATTTTTGAACATAACAATAAGGAGAAAGCAAGCTTGTTAAAATAAAATTATCAATAGAGGCATTATAATATATTTACCTCCATAGTGAGTCCCAAATCTCCCCTTTTATAATATGCTGTTGAAGCAAAACAGGCACATCATCGGGAGTAACATACCCATACCTATGCATATAAATTGAAATGAATCCTAATCAATTCAATATTTGGTATATAACAGACTAAGTTAAAAATGGTGATTCCAAAACAAGAAAATGAAAAATTCAGTCACCAAAAGGCAGCCCTCCTCCTTACCAGTGCCCCATGATTTCTCCATTGATGCTTGATCCAAATATAATGACATTTCCTGCGTACTTATGCCCCCCAATGTGTGAGCATGGGCTAACAAACACTTTACCTTGAAGACCACGTAACTCGGTCTCTTCCCTGAATTTATTTACCAAGACAGGTCCACAAACACCGCATCTACGGTCACGGGATCCATGTGAACACACAAAAATGTGGGAACCTCTTAAGGGTTCAGGAGTTCCAGGAAGCCATTCTCCATCCTTTACAAGCACTTCTTCAACAAATGTTTCAACGTCAAAATGAGTCAATCTCCTGCAATTTCACTAAAACAGTTGTTGGTTATGAATCAGGGCAAAAAAAAAAAAAAAAACCAAAAGAAGACCATTCAGAATCCAAAGCTGAAAAACTGAACTTGTGCTAACCTGTATCTGATCATGTCCGGAAAGATTAACACGTCTCCATTTGATGTTTCAGTCCCATCATGTCCCTCGCATATTGTTAAATGGGTCTACCAAAAGGTGCAGTTGAAGACAGTCAGACACAACTAACATAATGATAAAAGGGTGAAATAAAAATATAATGAAAAGAAAACAACAGCTTCCCGGGATGTTAAAAAATTATGCAGTTAATAATTTAACTGACCTAAAAGGTGTCACTCGAATCAACATCAAGTTATTCATACATTTTCAAAGACAGCCAACCTCCAATTAAAACTGTAATGTAAGAGGTAACTCCTCCTGCTTGATCTCATCATATCACTTATTTCATTTATGCACAAAACCATAGACCTAAAAGAAACATTTAAGTCAGGATTGCTTGAACCCACAGCTGCGATTATTCTTTAAGATATTAACTGAAAACAGAAACAGAGATGCCAAAAGGAAGAGTTCCTTCTTTTCAATTACTTGGAGTTATGTCAGGCCAAAAAATAAAATAAAATAAAACTATGCCATGGGCTATCTATACAGCATCACGTCATAGCTTTTCATTGCATAACAGAACATAAATCCTACACCGCACAGATATATTTGTTTCATCCAATAATTAAGATTTTACAACAATGTTGCATTATGACAATTAATCCATCCCAGAGTAAAAGACCCAGAACCCTAATTTACTACCGATATGATGTTTCTTGTAAATTGAAACAAATCTAAATGGAAAATGGTCATGCAACTACATGATACAACAAATGTAGTGGTAACAACAACCTAGGCAGCAAGCAGATTAATAGTGGTAACAACAAATGTTTTCGTTTTACTCTAGAACAACACAAGAAAACCCATATATGTTAGTCAGTTACCAATATGATCAAGCAAATAAAAAATCCTTGCCTCGGCAAGTTCTCCTCAAATAAACCCTAAATCAAATTCAAAGCCAGATCCTTCTTAGCGAATTTGATAATACAGAACAAATAAGATATCGGTCCAATAAAATCATTTGCTTTCTAGATCAATCCTGGAATTTGCATGCATTGTAAAAGTGACTCACACATTGGTCACAAGAAAACGTTCTGAAGCACTATGAAACAGAATCAAATATTCATTACAGCAAATCACTTAAAAACCAACTTAGAGGCGCAGAAGAATGAAAGACCAACAACAAAACTCGAAACATTTCAAGAATGAAATTAAATAAACTAGAATGTAGCATTACCTCCTTCTTCATATCGCTCTTCCTGGCCATGACGGCGGCATAAAGCAACCTAGGCAAGCGATCAAACTCGGAAGCCTCAATTCTGGCAGGCCAAAACCGTGGGTTTTTGTAACAAAGAAAGACATGCCGTTGATAGAACTCGACGGTCCCGGCAAGCGGGCTCTGCCGGAAATCTGGTCGGGAGAAGCCGAAGTCTAGGTCGAGATTGGTGCTGAGGGGTTCGCTGGCGCCAAGAAGACTGTCGCTTTGGAAACTTCCGGAGGCGCTTCCGAGGAGGGAACTGGGGTCGGTGAGATAGCAGTCGAGCTGGTCAGAGACGGTGAGAGGAGAATGAGAAGAAGAAGAAGATGATGGGTTGGTGATGAATGTGAGAGCCTCTTCTCTGTCTCTGTTGTTGCTGCCCATCGTCGTCACCATCGAGAGACAACGACTTTTCTCTCTCTCTCTCTGAGTATCCAAGTGAGAGCCAGCGAAAGCGGAGTGTGCTTTAGCAATGATGACAGAACCGAAACGCCACAGGCGAAAAAACCTGAAATAGTTCGAGCAAAAAAAAAAAGAAAAAGAAAAAACCTGAAATAGTGAAATGTTAGGTCCGGTCCGGAATAATGCTGGAACCGGTTCAACAGATCTCGGTTTTTTATAACCACCAAAACGACTTCGTTTCGATGTGGTTCTTTACTTCTTTCTCTGCTGTAAGGAAGACAGCGTCGACCTCACCCTAGGCTCCAAATTCCCGCCGCAGAGCCTCTACCATACCCTCATTGATCTCTCACTCTCGCTCCTCCAGCCACCGTCGCCTGCTCTCCTCTGTGATTCCGTTGATTTTTCGGTAAGTCTACGGAATCTGATCTACTTCACTTTCTCGCTCTTCTACGACTTATTGCTTGTCAATGTTGATTCTCTGCTGAAAAGTAATACGAAACTCAATAAGGGCTTCGCCGTAGTTATTTTTGTTGAATGCTTCATTCAGGCATGGCTCCCAACAATCCTTACGTCTTCACCCATGTATTCGAAATTTCGATAACTGACCTTCAAAATTGTATATTTCTGCCTGGTCTTTGCAAATGATTACCAGGTTCCTTTTCAGGCCAGTGTCATCCCTCGGATAGACACTGGCCTCTTCCTCCGTATTGGCAATCCTCCAGTTGAATGCCAAATTCTGAAATCCAAATCCAATAATTGAAGAAATTAGCTACACAAGTCCGTCGTGTGCTAGGCCTATCTAAATTTTGTATAGGTCACAAATCAGGAGCCCTGGTCATGACTAAAACCATTACGTGTGCGAGCTTGTTAAGCATTAAATAAAATTCTCATACTGCTCTTAGGTAAATACCAGCCACTAGTTATAGCCATGTTTGTATAATTACATATCCAAAAGAAAAATATTTCCAAAAATATTTCCATTAATTTAAACTCATGAGTCTTAGGCATGAGTTTTTATTTCACACATCAAAATTCAAATGTGCTTCACAAATGTGCCTCATCTGTTTGCATTTTCTAGGATTCTATAGTTCCAGGTTTTCAACATTTTTTAAGTTCCAACATATTCTCCCTTGATAATTTACCCTGTTCAGTTTTAGTGAGGTACACAAATGCTAGGGCTTGAGAAGAAATTCAGTTTTAATTGCTTTATGTCATACATGGAATTTCAAGTTCAATGAACACATGCCGCAAGATGGCTTTTGCATGGCTACTAATTTTCTTGTAGCTCCTCTTGATTGTTAATCATCTTTCTTAGTGCTTTACTAATTTAATGCTCTGTCAAGTTGTTCTGCAGGATAAAATGGATGCTTTTAAAGCTTTCAAAGCATGTGTTCCCATAGCCTGGAGTCCAAAACTATATATTACCCTTGTAAGGGGAATTCCAGGCACCAGGAGACTCCACAGGCGTACTTTAGAGGCTTTATGCCTTGGCAAATGTAACCGTACTGTTGTGCGTCAGAACAATCCCAGTATCAGGGGAATGCTCCAACAGGTTTCTACTAACATACATATATTGTTTTGGTGGCTGATTTTTCTATTTGTCCTTATATGCTTGCGGCAACTTTCGTGTTTGTTATATATAGGTGAAAAGGTTGATCGTGGTAGAAACAGAAGAGATGTATAAAGCTCGCAAGCAAAAAGAGACAAATCACAAGGCTCTGCGTCCACCTTTGGTTATAAGCCATCCCACGAGACCTTCTGCTTCTGAATCTGCTTAGGCCATAGCAATTTGCTTCTAAAGTGAAGTTTTGCTTTCATATGAATTTCAGTACCCTGATTAGTAAAGCGATGGTATATGTAAGAAGTAGGACAGGCCATGTTATTTTCTTCATCTTAATGTATTCCTCTGTTGAATATGATTAATATATTGATGAATACTATCAATTGATTGGAGGGGTAGAAATCTGCAGTTGGAAACAAGAGGGATAAAAGGACATTCTGCAGCAAAATTCTAGTAGTTTGCCTGTTCCCAGAATAAATTATTTGAAACAAATGGTAGAATTAAATTTTTCATGAGCGAATTTTCCCCCTACATATCTTCCATATATTCAGAATTCAGTAGTTTTTTTTTTTTTTTTTTATTTGTTTAAAAGTTATCTTAATTTTCAGTACTCATCTTTCATATTTTTCAACACTTATATTTGAATCTTTTCAGTACTGAAAACATAAAAAATGAGTATTGAAAATATCTAAAATGATTTTTAAAAATTGAGTATTAAAAAAAGATAAAATTGAATATTGGAAATGTGAAAAATTAGTATTGTAAATATGAACAATGAGTAGTTTTTTCTTCACTTTAAAGTGTAATTAATGTTTCCAGAGATTCCTTAAATGCTATTTTCCCTACAACAAAGGTTTGTGTTATCAGTGAACAGGATCGAATGACATGGCAACAGCCATATGTTTCAATTAAGTGGGAAGTGCCTATTTGAATGACCCAACCAACTAAACAATTGTATTGCCTCTTCAACTTAACCTGCCACCTACTTTTCCTCACAACCTCCACACTATGTTTCTTCCGCAATTAATAATCATGCTGGTACTTATTCACCTAAACTTTTTTTAGGGTTAAAATAATTTTTTGTCCCTGAATTTTGATCCAATTTTGGTTTTGGTCCCTCAAATTTGAAATCGGTGCTTGAGGTCTCTGAAATTTCACCCAATTTTGGTTTTAGTCCCTCAAGTTTGAAATCGGTAGTTTTAGTCCCTGAAGTTTCACCCGATTTTGGTTTTAATCCCTCAAGTTTAAAAATGACTTAGCGACCCGTTTTTGAAACCCGACCCCCGGAAAATAAACCAAGTCCTTTTCAAATTTGAAGGACTAAAACCAAAATCGAGTGAAACTTCAGGGACCAAAACCAAAATTGGATCAAACTTCAGAGACCAAAAGTTATATTAACCCTTTTTTTATAACAAAATAATAATAATAATAATAATAATAATAATAATAATAATAATAATAATAATGCTGCTGCTGCAGCAGCACTACACTACACTACTACTACACCACTACCACTACTACCTACTACTACACTACTACTACTACTACCACTACACTACTACGACCACCACTACACTACACTACTACTACTACTACTTATTCAAGGGGGACTACTACTACTACTACTACTACCACTTACTCAAGAGGGACTACTACTACGCCTACCACCACTACTACCACCACTACGACCACCACCACCACCACTACACTACACTACTACTACCACCACTTATTCAAGAGGGACTACTACCACCCCTACTACGCCTACTACTACTACTACTACTACCACCACCACCCCTACTACCCTTACTACCCCTACTACCCCTACCCCTACTACCCCTACTACTACTACTACAACCCCTACCACTACCACTACCACTACCACTACTACTACTACTACTACCCCTACTACGCCTACTACCCCTACTACCACTACTATCACGCCTACCACTACTACCACCACTACTACCACACGACTACCACGACTACCACTACGACGACCACCACCACCACCACTACCACCACCACCACCACCACCACCCCACCACCACCACTACGCCTACTACCACCACTACTACCACTACTACCACTACTACTACCACTACTACCACTACTACCCCTACTACGCCTACTACTACCACTACTACCACTACCACTACCACTACAACTACTACTACCACTACTACTACTACCATCACCACCACCACCACCACCACCACCACGACTACAACTACTACCCCTACTACCCCTACCACCACCACCACCACTACCACCACCACTACGACTACTACTGCTACAACTACTACCCCTACTACCACCCCTACCACCCCTACCCCTACCACTACCACTACCACTACGACTACTACTACTACTACTACTACTACTACTACTACAACCACCACCACTACGACTACTACTACTACAACTACTACCCCTACTACCCCTACCACCACCACCACCACTACGACTACTACTACTACAACTACTACCCCTACTACCCCTACCACCACCACCACCACCACCACCACTACGACTACTACTACTACAACTACTACCCCTACTACCCCGACTACCACCCCTACTACCCCTACTACCACCCCTACTACGCCTACTACGCCTACTACGCCTACTACTACTACTACTACTATTACTACTACTACTACTAATCGACCCCCTTCTTTCTTTCTTTTTTCTTTAAAAAAAAAAAAGCAGTACAAAGAGATTAGACTCTCGGATGAGACTAAGCAGCCACCGACCGTTCCGACGCGCCCCTGACCTATTTTTTTTTATTAAGACCGAAAACCTATCTAAAATGGAGCCTAGTTTAGGCTGTCAAACAAATGATAGAATACACAATTTTAAATATAAACTTTTGGGGATATGGATGGAGTCTCGCTCAATAAAGAGAGTTGTAGATTCGTAGAAAAGGAGAGGAGCCTTTCCTTTCAAATGACAACTGCCTCTTCCTGCTGCGAAGGCCTTGCACGAAACCAACCCCCCACCCCCGATCAAGTACCAGTTGTTTCGCTGGTAGGCCCACTTAGGTTAGGGGGCATTGTCCCTTCCCTCAGTTCTTACCAACCTCCGGTGTGTAATCGACATGTTGCTAACTTCAACTCGGTTGAATAAGAATCATTGATTCCCTTTGCTGTCCATTTCTTATTCATTCAGGGCACTCGGCCGGTGCTCCTTTTTCAAACCAGAACTACTCTGAACATTAGGGAAGATAAGGGAAGACCACCTGAGCGAACCAACCGAGGGGACTTGACTTATTCGAACCGAACGATAGCGGCTTAAAGCTAAGCCTAGCACGAGCAGCGTCGCTGCTTGATCGGCGGGGAGAAGCATCTCAAAGTATGGAGCAAAAGATCAAGCGCTTTGACTTTGTCTCCCAGGATTCATCACAGGTTGGGTTTGAGAGCCGTGTGATGGGTGACTATCCAGCACGGTTCGGAGAGCACTTTTTGTCTGCGTTGGTGAATGGAAGCCCCTCTATCAAGCAAGAAAGAAGCGGCTATTCCCACGGCGGAGTCACCATTGACTCTATTTATTATTATGCTAAATTAGTGTATCAAGATGTCAATCTGAGATCTTATTTCGGTTCGATACGTCCACCTACGAGACTAACCTTTGGCTTTCGTCTCGGTAGGTGTATTATTATACATTTTCCCAAAAGAACATTCATTCATTTCTTTCTTCCCCGTCGACCACGACGACTGAAACGACGCGAAAAATCCAGACCCGGAAAGGAGAAGGGCCGGTGGTGGGCATTTGGGAAAGTCGGGCCGATCGGGTGTCTTCATTCAAGCGACAATACAGAAGAAGAACGAAACGAAGTAAGAGGCCGGAGGGCTGGGAAAAGAGTCGAGTCGATCAGGCTCGACGACCGGGAGAAGCAAAACGAAAGATGGATTTGGCCGAAAAAGAAGCAACGTTATGGATACCATGACCGATCACCGTCTATAAAGAAGAATCTTTCTAAAGAACATCGGGTAAGCGGGGCCTTCAAGCATCCGAAATACGCCGGGGTTGTAAATGACATAGCGTTCCTGTCCTTCAGAAAAACGAAATTCTTCAAGTTCTTTTTCCCCAAGAAGTCCCGCTCCGACGGCCCGACGAGTCATCTATTTAAAAGGACCCTCCCTGCAGTGCGCCCCTCCTTGAATTATTCGGTCATGCAATACTTATTGAATACAAAGAACCAAATTCATTTCGACCCCGTCGTAGTTCTCAATCATTTCGTGGCACCGGGCGTGGCTGAACCATCTACGATGGGGGGAGCGAATGCGCAGGGAAGAAGCTTAGATAAGAGAATACGTTCTCGCATCGCTTTTTTTGTGGAAAGCTCGACCAGCGAGAAAAAGTGTTTGGCCGAAGCCAAAAAGAGGTTGACCCACTTCATTCGCTTGGCGAATGATCTTCGCTTCGCGGGAACAACAAAAACCACCATCTCGCTCTTTCCTTTCTTCGGTGCTACCTTTTTCTTTCCAAGGGATAGAGTTGGGATGTATAATAACCTTTTTTTTTAGGATGCCCGGGAAAAACTCCTAGGTCAATTAAGGATCAAATGTTGGAAACTCATGGTTAAGGATAAGGTAATTGAATTTATAGAAAAATTCATAAACCTAGGTAGGATAGGAGAATTGATAAAGGGAATAGAGATGATGATAGAGATCATACTGAGAAACAGAAGAATTCCGTACGGGTACAACTCTTATTTGAACGAAGTGAAAAAAATGCGATATTTGTTGTCTAATAGAACAAACACTAATACCTTAATTGAGTCGGTCAAGATCAAATCTTTTTATCAAAGTGCTTCTCCGATTGCTCAAGACATCTCTTTTCAACTGAGAAAGAAAACAAGATCATTTCGTTCCATTTTTCGTAAAATAGTGAAGGATATTCCATTAGTAATGAAAAAAGGGGTGGGGATCCGTATATGTTGTTCAGGTCGATCAAAAGGCGCAGAAATAGCTAGAACTGAATGCGGAAAGTATGGAAAAACATCTCGTAATGTATTTAACCAGAAAATCGATTATGCTTCTGCGGAAGTATCTACTCGTTACGGAATCTCAGGTGTCAAAGTGTGGATTTCATATAGTAAAAAAAAAGGGGGACGTGCTATATCCGAAACGTACGAAATATAGTAAATATCGTAAAGGCAGATGTAGTAGGGGTTGCAAACCAGACGGTACACAACTTGGTTTTGGAAGATATGGCACTAAAAGTTGTAGAGCTGGTCGTCTTTCATATCGAGCCATTGAAGCAGCGCGTCGGGCTACAATCGGACAATTCCATCGTGCTATGAGCGGACAATTCCGAAAAAATGGTAAGATATGGGTAAGAGTTCTCGCGGATATCCCTATTACCGGGAAACCTACAGAAGTCAGAATGGGAAGAGGAAAAGGAAATCCTACGGGTTGGATTGCTCGTGTGTCCACGGGACAAATCCCATTTGAAATGGATGGTGTGAGTTTGTCAAATGCTCGACAAGCCGCTACATTAGCGGCGCATAAACCATGTTCGTCAACCAAGTTTGTTCAATGGTCGTAACGTAATTGGTTAGTGGGGGGGCCGGGATTTAAAAGAATTAGGCTAAGTGTTTGTTCCTGAACGACGGAAGTGGAAAGACACTAAAGGAGAGGGGATATACTCTTTTGTTTGTAATCGCCGAAATTGTACGACGAACCTGTTTGTTCCAGGCGTACTACCCGGATAATAAAAGTTTTCTTTTTCTTTCTGGGGATTGTATAGGATATTTTTTGATCACAAGGTGGTGCTTGGGCAGGTCTTCTCTGATTACGTTCGGACGTGACAGGGAAGCCAGGAGGTCCAGGGACATAGCAGACCGATGCATTCCCCATCTAGCACTTAACCAACGAAAGAGAGGGGAACGCAGCCCCCGCAGTCAGAGACTATTATAGTTGGACTCTTGTGGGATAGGGCCAAAATGAAAGATGTCTTTTTTTGTTTTGGCGATAATCACTTCTGGGAGGGTGAATCCCAGGTTCCACCACAAGAAAGAAGGACAAACGGAACTACCACCACCACCACCACTACCACCACTACTTATTCAAGAGGGACTACTACTACTACTACTACTACCACTTATTCAAGAGGGACTACTACTACTACTACTTATTCAAGAGGGTCCTCACATATTACTAAGTACTACTACTACTACTACTACTTATTCAAGAGGGTCCTCACATATTACTAAGTAGTACTCACTACTACTACTACTACTTATTCAAGAGGGTCCTCACATATTACTAAGTAGTACTCACTACTACTACTACTTATTCAAAAGGGTCCTCACATATTACTAAGTATACTACTACTACTACTACTACTTATTCAAGAGGGTCCTCACATATTACTAAGTAGTACTCACTTGGATCTCTTTTATGTAACCATTTTACTACCGAAGCCAAGAAGTAATATTAAGTTGTTAATATTCCCTCCGTCCTTGTATAAAGTTTCATTTTTTTGAATGAGCTTATCTATTTTTATAAGGTCTCATTTGAATTAGTCTGAATAATAAATATATTTTTACTTGTTTTACCCTTAATTAATGTCATACATTGCATTAATTAAAATGTTGGCCTATTTCCTTTATTCTTTCACATCATCTTACCTCATGCATTCTCTTTTATCATTTTCTCATTATTACTCTCTCTCTTACTCATTCATAAATAAGGGCATTTGTTTAAAAAAAAAAAGGTATATTTTTTACGTAATTATTACTTTTAACTAATTTTAATTGTTTTCTAGAATCTCTCAATTTTATTAAAATGACCTTATATATGGGAACCAAGGGAGTATTACCTAAAAATGAAATAATTTTTTTTTAAATTTTAAATTACAACATGTGCAATATATTAAAATATATGTTTGCTAAGTTTTTGATTGAAACACAACAAAAATCATTGTTTATCATATGTGCGATCTCACTCTCCTTTCATACCAAATATTGTCTACTTCATCCATTTCTCTATACAAGTCATTTCAATTAAATCTTAGAAACCAAGAAATGATAGTTAAGTCATTGAATTTATCTTAAATTGAAGCAATTTTTTAACTTTATCCATATTAAATGAGATTTTAAATGAGAGGAAAAAATAGAAAAATCATAGTTAAACACTGATTACAAGAGCAAAATTAACATCCATTAGTTGCTCTCAAAATAACTTATATTGTAGATCAAACCTTTCTTTTATAAGCAAACTTACATTATGGACTAAAAGGAATATAAAAAATATACATCCGATCTTATAGGTGAATACAAATTATGTAAAGAGCTAAAAAATGTTCACATTTAGTTATAATCTCAAGAAAAATGAACCCAATCAATTGTAGAAGCACTATAACTGTACGAATCTCAACATTCTAAAGTCTGCCGTAAATTTCTAGCATCAAGCACGTGGCTAGGGATTGCTTCAACCCAACATCTCACAGGGGAGAGACAAAAGGGTCAGAGAGTGGTTAAAACTTAAAAGACAAGTTTAGTAGTCATCATCAAAGAGCCCACTGAAAGAACTCCTTCCTACCTGCATGAAAGATCAATAGCAGCTTCAAAATACCAATATATAACAATACTACTTGGTTCCATTTACAGAGAGAACTATGGACATTACACAATTATTTCCCTCAAACACTGCCACCACAATCTGTTCGCATTGGTCTCAACTACACACAAGCCAATATGCTTCTCACATTCATGAACCGTACAGCTATAAAAAAGAAGGAAAAAAAATTCACACTGGGTTTTCACCGGGCAGGTAAGATGGAGATCCGCCCTCGACCTGGTTCTTTTTCCTGTGAAAGATGCCAGATATATTAGGCAGGAGTACCTTCTTTGAAATTGAAACCTTTTCTTTCTCCAACTTGCGCACCTCAACAGCTTTTGGTGGCTGAACCGGCTTTTGGATCGTATGATGGAGTGGAGATGACTGTGATGAAATCTGTGTTTCAGCCAATATACGTGATGCAGCTTCTGCTGCTTTCTTCTGCTCCCGTTCACGCCATTTGCGAAGCTCATTCTCCACGACTCTCTTTGCAGCTTCAGCCATCTCAGCCTTTTTCAAGGCCTCCTGTGTCGCAGCCTTCATGTCATCGATCTCCTTCTGTGTTGCCTCTAACTTTTGGATCGCCTCCTGCTCACTGGCCTTCACAGCTTCAACTTGTGCCATGGCAGCAGCTACTTTCATTTCTGCCAATTTATCAGACTCCTCAACTTTTCGACTTAGTGATTCAAACTCCTCCTTTGAAATTGTAATTTTAGCACCAGATTCAGAAGTTGATGCCCGCACTGCACTAGTCCTCTCAGATAAGACTCTAATCTGATCAAGAGCACTTGCCTCAGCTGCTTTTGCTGCTTCTGCTTCTTCCAGCGCTACTCTAAGCTTTTTCTCTGCATCTTCTAATGCAACTTTGGTGACTTCAGCTTCCTTCTTCAATTCTTCGGCCTTAGCCTTCATATCTTCAGCTTCCCTCTGCGCATCTTCAGTTTCAGACAACAAGTGGTCCAGTGTTGAGACCATTTCCTCAGATGCACCTCCAACCTTGGACTCTTCGGCCATGCGCGCTTCCAGCTCAGACTTACTGTTCCGGAGTTGGATGTGCAGACTCCCCACAATGGATTCAGTTTCTGATTCTTTATCCTTCAATTCAGAATGCTCCCTTTTCACATTATCCAGTTCCACCTTAAGAGCTTCCACCAAACTTGTAAGAGACATTTCCTCTTCCGCGACTTTCTGCAGTGATTCCTTAGCATCATCAAGCTCCATTGTGACACTTTTCACGGTATCTAAGTCTGACGTCTTCTTACTTTCCATTTCTTTTTGCAGAGCCCCAATTTCATTCATTGTCTCGCTCAACTGCACCTCAAGATTTTTGGTGAGCTCAGGATTGAATTCCTTTTTCAAAGCAAGCAGTTTCTTCTGTGAATTTTCAAGGGTGGCTTTATATGACTGTCTCAGTACATATTTATCAGCTAATATCCTAGCTTGATCTTGCTGTGCTTGCACAGTAGCAAGCTTCATTTGCTCAATTGATTCATGCACAGCTGAAATTTCTTTAGACAGATCAGTTGCTCTTTCTGTGTTTGCCTTCATCAAATCTTCAGCTTCTGATGCTAGTTTGAAAGCAGAAAGTTTTGCTTCCAAGGATGAATCACAATCCTGACGAATCTTCCTCAGTTCTTGCTTAGAAGCATCAAGTTCTGTGATAACATATGCATACTTCTTAACTGCAGCTTCTAACTCTTCTTTCCAAGCACCATTATTTCCAACAGGGTCACCATACTTTTCTTCTTTAAGCTGTTGTGCCTGATTTTTGGCAGCTTCAGTTGCCTTAATGGATAGTTCCCGGGATTCATTCAGAGCCTTTAATTTTCCTGTCAGATCATCAACTGTTCTTTTGGCCTTTTCAAGCTCCACTAGGGCTTGAGCTTTAGTGGTTTCAGCATTCTTTAGTTGATCCTTTAACTTGTTCAGCTCTTTCTGGGTTAAGTGAAGTTGTGTCTCCTTGGCCAAAACTCTCTACAAGAAACAACCAACTTAAAAAATTAAAGTTATTTTGGGGGGAAAAAACAGTGAAGTGAGTTTGCAGCTAAGCATAAAAGGGATGCACCAAAAAATAACCAAGATTAGAAACTTAAAATTAGTGGGTTCTCATTGGACACAAGATCCATCAGGTAAGAGAGTATCAAATATTAGGGGTGTTCAAATCCCGGGATGGAACCGGGATTCCCGGTTCCCGTCCCGGGGGGTAGCCGGGACTGGGAATTCATTCCCGGTCCTCCCGGTCCCGGGAAATTCCCGGTATAACCGGGACCGGGATCGGGAATTCCCGGTTTCAATAATATAATTATATTAGTTAAATTTTTTATAACATAGTGTTTGAAGTGATTATTTAACACCTAATAAAATCATAAAAATCACACAAATTGAGCTAGAATTGAAGAGTAATATATTATTATTATTATTATTATTATCACATTCATCATTTTTGTTATTATCTTTATATATTATATAGTTAGGATTAGTATCACGATATATACGATTTAACTCTAACTAAATATGTGATATACATTTTATCAAATGATAACTTAATTTATAGGGTAAAAAATACAAATATAAAAGAATAACTTATTTTTTAAGGAAAAAATAAAAAAAACCGGGACCAGGAATTCCCGAGATCACAAGGTGTGATCCCGGTCCAGGTCCCGGCCGGGACGGGAAATTCCAAGGATAAAATGTCCGGGACCGGGCCGGGACAACCGGGACAACCGGGATCGGGACACTTTGAACACCCCTATCAGATATGTAGGAAATAATGCTTCCTATGTGTTTATTGGAGTAGATGAAGCTCCCCTAGAGTATACCAAAACTTGTCCCAATCCCTTCGCATACATGAGGCATCCTAGGAATAAATGCTTTAATGATGTTATTTACATTCAGCCTTCACATGCACGAGGCATCCTAGTGGGATAAGGCTTGTTGTTGTATTTCTTTCCTTCTCTAGAGTTATATATAAAGCACCCTCTGAAAGTGAATGGCAACTTAGAGTGAATGTTGTGTTATAATTACAAACTCTCCCCCTTCCCTCTATTGTTGGATATATTTTCTACTGATTCTGCATTAGAGTTCACTCCACTTACAGCATCCATAATTGTTGTTGTTTCAATGAAGAATAAAAAATACCACAAATGTGAGAGAGAGTGGAAGACTAATGAATAGATGCTAGAACAGTAAATAACATAATGATATTTAGATATTTTATCGCTCGCACATGCTTTCATAGCGTCAGCAAAAAATACTATACCTTCAGATAAAATTATTTATCATTAAAAATACTGTAGCTATTAAAACTAAAATTCATCCTGCTTCCGGTTAGATATCAAGTTGGGCCACATTGAGAAGATGACCAGAGGTCCTTTGACACCAAAGAACCAACTTGTCACAGGAAGATTTAGCTCAAGTCAGGATTATTGGAGTAATTTATGATACCTAAGTCTGATCAGAAAATAATATAATTCCTTCTTATTGAATTGGAATGCTAATAACTAGTAATATTTTTTATTGCAAAGAATACCACCCTAAAAAAGCAGTTTTGTCCCAGGAATACAATATCAAACATTTTCCATCACGATACAGACTAGGATCACAAAATTGGATTCAGAACTTCTAGGCCAATTCTAGGACAGAGCTTTACACTAAGAATATCAGTAAGACTAGCATTACATATTTACAGGAAACAGTTGAAATGCAATTTACAGAAATAGATTTCCAATTTCATATCAGATTTATATATTATAGATATTATAATTCACACAACTACAAAACCAATATTACCTCAGCAGAATAAGCCTTTGCCTTTCTAATAGCAGGTTTTTCGCCAGAAAAAGATCCTTCACCGAATAGAGTGACAGCATCCTTAACAGACTGAAAAGGTGGGCTGGTATCAATCTCTCCAACTTCTGGTTTTGCACTTGGAGAGTTAGTAGCATTCTGCCGATTTTTCGCTACCATAGTGTGTTCTATGTCAATATTAGACTTGAAACAAATCAATCAAAAACCTGTTACAAGAAAGAAATTGACATATAGATTATGATTGAAACTGCAAAGAATGACCATCTACATATAGAACTTCAGATGCCATAGTCATTTACTAGTATGCTGTTTCTCTTCCCCTTGCTTCTGACAGGCAAACAAGGGTTAACTTTATGGTGTAACATCAATTGTCAAATATGGAAGAAATTCTGATGATGTAAATAGAATTTAAATTTAGAATGATCTCATACAGAATTACAGATAGGTGATATCCACTCTTGATCTCAATTCCCGCAAAGTTGCAGCTTAAACAACCAAAGAAGACCCAATATAACGGAAAACATATGGACTTTATTTTCCAATTTCCACAGAATTTTTCCAATACTTACAAGACTGCAGAATGAAGACTGATACCATATGAAGTCGCTCGGAGCATAAAACAAGCTCATCAAACGGCCTGAAAATGACGGAAGTAACACAAGAAAGCTAAAGATGATCAGCAAGCAAGCAAAACATTGCAAAGATTCAGCTCCAAAAATTATTATAGGGGAGATAAACAGACCTGAAAATAGCTTATTCCAAAAATCCTAGGAAAACCCCAAGAAGACAAACCGATGATAAACCCTAAAACAATGAACGTCAAAATCAGAAAGCCATCGGGAACAGTCACTTCCCTTCTGCAATCATCCAATCACCGGCGACTTCAAAAACCCGTCAACGATCTTCCCTTTCCCTCAAAACTCCAAATACCGACCGAAACCAAGAAACCGAACAAGAAATCCGCGCGAATCCGGTCGAAAATTCTTCGTGGAACCGAAAAAAACCCAAAAAAGATTCTCCTTTCAAAGCCTCGAAAGCAGCCTCTTAAAGTTACTAGAAAATCTTCGGAATTGAATCGTACAACGAATTTTTGGAGTAGAAATCTTGAAACGCCTACGGAGGGGAACAAGAGAGAGAGACGGAGAGAGTGCGAGAGACGGGGTTTAAAGTTTAAAGTTTAAAGTTTGAAAATGCGAAACCTGTTGAGGACAAATATTTTTCCACGAGCAAGTCAGATTCCCCTGGAGAGAAGGAAAAAAAGCGAAAAAGCTTTGTCCTGTTCAATTGATGATTTAAGACGACGTTGGCAAAAAAAAGATGATTTAAGACGACGTGGAACTTTGGAAAATACTGTCCTTGAATATACCGGTCGAAATACCGTATATACCCTTATGTACGATGCGAAGTAACGGAATGATGAGAGAGAAAAGCGTAGGACACAATGGGACTGGAAGTGTAAGAAAAAGTTGGAACAGCCACGGTGTGCCACGTCAGCAGTAGCCCCGTCCAAGAAGACACAGACCGGCGACAACGACGAGGAAAAGCAGATAAAACTCATAAAAGAAAACGAAAGCGTGAGAGGAAGACAGCAGTTGCTTTCAATTAATTTAATAATTTTTCTTTAGTTAAAATAATACATAATACAGGTATATACATTAGAGGCAAAATACTATATGTATGAAAATTATTTATCAATTAATAATTAAGTTTGACAAACTATTTATTTCATTTGTTTTTTATACTGTGATTGCAAGTGTAAAAGAAAATTTTCTAGTTTTGTGTTAATTGGTTTTTTTGGGGTGGGGGAATAAAAGATCACAGAATAGCATGGTAGATATAAATCATTATCTAAATTTGAGAGTGATGGGGTGGGGTTAGACAGAAGTTGTTTGACCAACAAAAGGATTGGTTTTAGAATGGACAGCTGTTAATTATTAATTACTTAATATATATCAGGATGAAGGTACAATTTTAATAACAATGTTCTATCTTAGGGGCATCTGACACCATAAAATTTTTTAAGATGCTAAAATATACATAAAATTTATAAAGTGGAGTAATTTTACCAAAACCGTTAATTTGAAGAAAACGGACGTTTTATGTGGGTCCTATACATTTTTTTTTTAAAAAAAAAGAGCAATTGCTTCTTGCTCCTTCTCTCAAGTGGATAATTCCACAAAGAGCGGTAGATAATAATGTTTACATCGTGCTCAATGCTCCATCTGAAAAACATAGTTTGAAAACATTTTTCAACGAATATCACAATTTGCAGAACAAACCCGATAGCTTTTAACTTTATTTTTTACTGACGTATACAAATTATTAACGCTGTTGGGGAAAAAAAGTTTACCTGTTTCGGCAATGGAAAAGATGAAACTAGGCGGGCGAATAGTTAAATATTTCAAAGGAAGTGCTGCATGTTACAAATAAAACTGGGTAAGAAAGTGTAGAGGGGAGCAGGAGTAAGAAGCAGTAAATTCACTATGTGGGACTTGCATATAACGTTCGTTTCCTTTAAATTAACGGTTTGGTAAAATTGCTCCACTTTATAAACTGTATGTGTATTTTAGCACCCTAAAAAACTTTATGGTGCCAGATGCCCCTGAGATAGAACATTATTGTTAAAATTGCACCTTCACTCTTTTTAAAAAAATACATGTGGGACCTGCATATAACGTTCGTTTCCTTTAAGTTAACGGTTTTGGTAAAATTACTCTACTTTATAAACTTTATGTGTATTTTAGCACTCTACAAAACTTTATGGTGCCAAATGCCCCTAAGATAGAACATTATTGTTAAAATTACACCTTCACCCTATATATTAACTCTATTTCTTAATATAAAATCTTGTTAGTAGTGCAAATTATAGAAAAAATCTTGAGTATAGTACACTCCCTTCATCCCTCATTATAAGTTTTAAATTCGTAAATGAGCGTGTCCTAAAATAAAAGTGTCATTTTAGGTTTATCTAAATATTTATTGTGTTTTTTCAACTTTACACCTTGTTGACAATTTTATTGTATTTATTCCCTCTCACTTATCCTCTTTACACATAAGGTCATGGTTGGAAAAATAATATAAATTTATTGTCTTTAATTAATTTTAATTGTTTTCTTAATTAACACAAATCACTTGTTTAAATCTTATAACAAGGGACGAATGGAATATATATGTGGGGTGTGTATGTGACGTATTTCCTCCAGTTATAAGATAAGTCATTTTAATTAATTTATTAGAATTAAAAAAAGGGTTAAGCGGTAAATCTATCAATGATGTTTTAAGAAAAGAGCATCAGACATAATTATCTTTTAGAAGGGGCAAAAATACCAATGAACAATTAAAAATGGGCATCCACCACAAAAATCATTAAATCCGTACTAATGGCGTTAAATCATAAGAGAATAAAACCCCTAACGGCGTTAGTACGGATTAACGGTTTTTATGGTGGATGCCCTTTTTTAATTGTTCATTGGTATTTTTGCCCCTTCTAAAAGATAATTGTACCATATGCTCTTTTCTTAAAACATCATTGGTAGATTTGCCCCTTAATCCTTAATAAAATGATAGTTAACTTATTAAATTCGTCTTAAATTGAAAAAAAAAATAAAATCAAACTTTACCCATATTATTGAGGTACTAAAGGAGGGAGAAAAATATAAGGAGTTATATTTGAACATTAATTATGGGGGTAAAATTGACAAATAAGTATTAATTACTTTCCAAATAACTTATATTATAGACCAATACATTCTTCTAAAAGAAACTTATATTATGGACTGGATGGAGTATGGATTTTAAAAAAAAAAATTGGCGAAATGCATTCTTCAAAACTAATTTTGTTGGTGAGAAAGACATGAGACAAATTTTATTCAACTGTATATAACTTATCTTTAACCATATGTAAAAGTTTTCAAACAAAAGATATTTACACGCAGTTGAAGAATAACTGCACCTGCTTAATTTTAGGGCCTTTAACCAATAAAATCTTATAACAAGTTAGCAACATACAATAACAAAATCTGATACAAGAAATAACAACCATTTCATGTTAGTCACTTGTTGTTAGAATTTGTAGTTATTATGTTTTTTTAAGAGTTCACAATGATTCGCTCTAAGATCTTTAAACAAATACTTTAACCAAATGTTTTCCTTTTTTATTCATATAGTCTGACATATAAATATAGTATATAATGGGAAGCAGATTTGCGCTCAGCCACTAACTTTATACGTTGGAGTATATACTTTTCAAAATTCTGCGGCAGCGATTTCTTTGGCTTTTTAAAATTTTTCCTTTTATGTTGTGCATTACTTTACTTGTTGAACATATCGTGCATACCAAACTTAACTACTTCAAAAGTTTCTCATTATCCCCAACAAAAAAAATGGCTCAAATTCGTAGGGTGATCTGCAGGCTCATTGGGTAAGGAAAAAGGTCATCTCTTGCTTTAAAGTAATTGGACATAAACCTGAACGGAGCCTATTTTTGTTTTCTCTGCTTTTGTTCTTTTTTACGCCCAGCTCTTAACTTGCTGAGCGTAGTCTAAACATGTTAGGCTTACAAATTTCGTGTATATGAAGTAAGTATGTAAGATGAGTCTTATCTCAATTTACATGAACGTACTTATATAACGCCAATTCAAATAGACACTTCGCCTCTTTATCCAAACATGTCATAATAGACATTCGGATCTAATCTATTTACTACACATATCATATCATATCATAGGCTGTCTGCTAATGGAGGCATAACCTATTTTTGCCCAAGTTTAAGCTTAAATATCTCCCTTGGCTTGAATATATATATATTGAAGTGAATGAAATTATCATTTAAAATCTTTGTTAAAACTTTAAATTTAAACCATACAAATTAAATTTGTACAATTAAAATCTCATAAAAAAATGAACTTGGTTGAGATAAGTATGGAGGATTGAACAAAGTAGTTGAACTCTTCCTTTCCTCAATAAAAAATACTCACCCCGTCCAAATTTAAGACTCAGTCTGTGAGTGAATTTTTGATACAAAATGTGAGCATCTATCAATTTTATCTCTCATCTAACGCCTTTTTTTTTTATCTTATTAGGAGATAACAAAGCAACACTACTCCAATTTTAGGATTTATGGATACATTTCTCAATATAAGTGTCTTTTTTAGAATTTGAATTTAAAATTAAAAGGGATTTAGTGAGGCTTTACACCGTCAAACCAACTATGTATTATTTATATTTATCATTTTTCTCAAAATTAATTTATCTAATTTATAAAATGACATATAATATAATGTTACATATAAATATTTTTTAGATATCATGTTATATATATTATAATTAAGTAATTATTTAACTTTATTAGTCTTCCCAAATTAGATAAATAGATCTTATATTAAGAATAAAAGGATAATATCCTCCGGTCCTTAATATAAGAAATATTTGGGGAGTTGATTTTGGTCCTAAATATAAAGCATTGTTTTTATATTTGTCAATCTTTTTCTAATTTACCCCTATTGATACTCCCTCGATAATAATCAAGGAGAAGAGGGAATGAGGGAATTAAAGGAGATGAGTAGGATGTTCTAGACAATATATATCATATTAACTAATTTTTTTTAATATAATTAAATTAGATAAATATATCTTATATTAAAAATAGGAGAAGTACCAACTTAACTCCAAAGTTTTTTGTGGTTAGGAAGGTCTTCATTTTTTAGATAAAAATAAAAGGCCATGACGAAGTCATATGAAAAGGAAGACAACAAGAAGTTCATCCATCTGCTAGATTCTAAAAATCCCTCTTTTAAAAAATCACTCGAATTTTCAGAAGAATAAAAATAAACTTAAAAAGTACCGATATCACAAATTTCATTAAAGAGCTTTTTAATTTCTCTCTTTTCGTTTTTTTGGACAAAAATCTTAATTCCCATCTCAGACAAAAAATCTCGACAATCAATTGTTTTTCCAACCTTGAGCTTCACTTTGAAATGTATTTGGTTTTTTATGTGTAGTCTTAATTTTTACGTACAAGCCCTTTTTTATTATATACAAATACATATTCGTTTTATGTGCATATTCTTTTCTTGAGAATGAAAAAGAAAAGGCAAATAATATTTTGAGCCTTCCAATGATGAAAAAACACGTAAAGGGATTAAAGGCACGTGAAATATCAAGAAATTGAATTTAGTGCATCTTTACTCATAAAACCCAAAAAAAAAAACATATTAGTATATCGGTATATGTGATTCATATATGCAAAAAATTGATAATATTCCAGTGCTTGTGGATTATTTTAATTTTTGGCTCAAATATGATTTTTTTCATATTTACAACAAATTAAAGAAATATTTTTTCCAAAAAAAAATCACATGGTTTAAATTTTATTACCTAATAGTTTGATGTCGATGTCATCAAAATCAGTTGGGAAATTGTTATCCAATATACGTAATAAAAATTCTTTGACAAAAAATCATAATGAAAATTTATCAATTGAAAAACTAATTTTATAAACGTAAAATAATTAAAAAGTTTGATTTGGGCTGTTGAATATTAGCCCTTTTTGTTTTTGGACATTGGCCATTATTAACTGTATGAGCTTGCATTATATTGGGCTTGGGCCCGTTATAATTTTAAATTTTAAACCAACGCATGATCATCCCACCTTTTTTGGCAAAAAAAAAAGTTAGCCCAAGTTTAAGTAATTTACCTCGGGTCCCAAATCCCGCATCCTGTGAGATTTCATTTCAAGGTGGCCCCTAATTGCATTATTATGGCCAAGCTAGCATTATTGGGATTGGCAGGGATATTTTTGTCTTTTCCTGGTCCAGTTCTAAAATGTTATTTTAGCCTTTTTGGAATTACCTATATCTTTCTGGACGGGGAAAAAAATTGAGTATGATGGGAAATTTAAAAATAATAGAGGATGAAAAAAATGAATTTTCTATTGCTTAAATAATGAGAAAAAATTAGAAGGAAGAAAAAGCTGAGAAATAAAAATGGGACTCGTGGTTGCTACAAAATTTCTCTCCTATTCAAATAAAAATGGTATTTAAATATCTTTTACCTTATATATATTCTCACTAACTTTAATTTCTATATATATTCCTATTTTCTTTTCTCATCGAAAGAGTGTAAATTCAAGAATCAGAAGTAAGTGATGCAAAGAAATGTTGAAAAAAAATTATCTAGTGAGGAATGAAAATGGATTTTTCGATGGCACATAAAGGAAGAAAATGTCTTTTTTTCAAGTGGAGACAAAACAAGCTATATTTTAGACCAACTTTCATACTGAAACAACTTTTTTATCCCCTTTGGTCCCATGCCAAAATAATGGAGCCAGTTTTTTTCTTTGTTTTTTTTTTGACCTTGACAATAATGGAGCCAGTTTGAAACTTTTCTTTCTATAGTTGATAAGGAGTGGGGAAGTTAAAAAGTTACAAAATTCAATGTTTAATAGTAGAGAACTAGAGATAGTAAATATGAGTTTCTCTCCTTTCTATATACATCGGCGATGATGATGATCTAAGACACTTAAGCTGTTTTTTAAATTAAAAAAAAAGAAAAAAGTATAATCATTAATGCATACTACATAAATAAGTCAAACTATATTGTTGCACAATCATGTATACCGAATAGCATCATAATAATTAAATGAGCACATTAATGATCAGGGTCTTATCTCTTAGACTCATTTTGATTTGAAGGAAGGGTAGGAAAATGGGAGGAAGGGGAGGGATTTTGCTCGCTTTTGAAATTTCCCCTCCCTCGCCTCAAAACCTCACCCCCCCTTGAATTGGAGGGTTTGGAGGGGAGGTTAAAACTAGCTCTCACCATGGATAAAAATGTCCATAGAATTTTGTCATTAATATAAAAGTAGCCTTTTTCATTTTTTATTAATATATATATATATAATTATAAAATATAATTTTAAATGTATATATATAATTGTATTAAATGTTATTTATAATTTAGGTATAAAAATGTTACTTATAATTAAATTTTATTATACATTTAATAGAATTGAGAAAAAATCACTTATAATATGAGGACAAAATTGTTTATATGAAAATAATTTCCCCCTCCCATTCAGAACTAAACAAGATAACATTAAAATTCATCTCATCCCCTTCTTTAAAATTAACCTAAATAAGATAATATTAAAATCTTTCATATCCCCTCCCTTCCATTAAAATCCCTCCCATTCCCTCACCGTTGAACCAAATAGAACCTTAAACTTTCCCCCTCTCCTTATTCTTTTTAGTAATCAAAAGCATGAGCGCATAAAGATTAGACGGACCCAACTACTTTTAGGGAGGTCTGATTTTCTACCTTTTTAAGTTTTTATTGTACTTATGAATAATTCAAATTAATTTAAATTCTTTATATATTATTAAATTGGGCTTATATTTTCAATTTTGTTTGGTTTAAAATATAAGCCCAGTTTAATAATATATAAAGCATTTATTTTTTTAATTTTATCATTAAATACTTAATTAATTTTTTAATTTCTATAAATTAGTCATCTAGTATCAAAGGATCGGAAGAAGTAATTTTGTTAACTCCGTTTCTCACTAGTATCCTATTTATCTATTATCTTCATCTTAATTTCTCTTATAATAGGGAAAATTAATTTTCCGATCCTTTTAACTCAATTATGAATAAATTTCTAAATTTTTAATAATATATAAAGCATTTATTGTTTTAAATTTTAGAGTAAAATACATTGACTACCTCTCTATTTTACCTAAATTACACGAACCCCCTCTATTTTGAAAACGTATATAGACCTCCCTGGAAATTAAAATGCAAATTACAGAAACCTTCTTTACATATTTGATACTTTATTTCCATCCACCCAACCGTTAGTTGACTATTAAGTTTGACGATTAAATATTTACTTTGACCAAAATACCCATTTTTCAACAAATGAATAAACATTTATATTTGCTTAAAAATAAATTTTTATACAAAAAATAATTCTATACAAAATTCTTATACAAAAGTAAAAAGTAAGTTAAGAAAAAGAAAAAGAAACTCTTAAATTATTAGTTAAAATTAGGAAATTATTAATGATGAAGGATAAATTAGTAAATATAATTTATTTTAATATAAATCTTAATTAAAAAATAAAAATCCTTAACGGAGTTAACAATTTGAAATTAAGAGCCCGTTTGATTCAATCCCATTGCATGCCTGCAATGATAATCATGATTGCATTACCAAGAGAAGAGTGTTTGGTTGCTCTTTAGCATGGTAATATGGTTTACCATGGTAATGAAGATTACCAAAAAATTGGTAATCCTCATTCATACCTTCTCCTTATGAATCCTCATTACCATCCCATTACATGGTCTAAAAAATCCAATTTACCCTTTAGTTTCCTTTGTTTTTATTTTACTTATTTCATTTCACTTGCCGCATCACGTCACAACTGCCACCGCCACAACCTCCTCCTCTTCCACCACTGTCACCTTTACCCTCTGCCGTCACCTCCACCCACCGCCGCCACCCTCGGCCCCGCCACCGGCCCACCGCCACCACCTCCTCCTCTGCTGCCACCCTCACCCCCACCGCCACCGCCACTGCCGCCATCGGCCTACCACCCACCACCACCTCTTCCACCCCCCGCCGCCCACCACCACCACCACCTCCTTCTTCACCACCGCTGCCACCCTCACCCCTACCGCCCCCCACCGCCCACCACCACCTCCTCCACCCCCGCTGCCCACCGCTATTACCACCTCCTCCTCCACCGCCACCCCCGCCCACCGCCGCCGCCACCTCTTCCGCAACTGCCACCCCTGGCCCACCGCCACAGCCACCACCTCCTCCACCCCCGCCGCCACCACCTCCTCCTCCCCCGCCCCCCCATCATTGCCACTACCTCCTCCTCCTCCATCCCCATCGTCGCCGGCTTGTAACTATTTTTGCTACAAGGATTATATTAAGGGGTAAAATAGACTTTGTGTAATATATTAATTTTAAATAATTGTTAAAATATTAACTCATTGCACGTTGCTTAAAAATCAAACCAAACACTACCCCTGTAATTAATATTGCATTGCATTATCATTGCATCGCATTGCACTGCACCGCAGAGTGTAATGGGATCGAACCAAACGGGCCCTAAGTGTATATTTTTAAGATAAAGGGGAGGTCCATGTAATTAAGACAAAACATAAGGGAAGTTAGAGTATTTTACTCTAAATTTTATCTTTATATGGAATTAAATACTTAAAAACTCATTTTCTTAATTTCTATAAATTAGTTATGTAATTCCAAAGGATCGGAAGGAGTAATTTTGTTAACTCAATTTCTCACTAGTATCTTATTTATCTATTATCTTCTTCTTAATTTCTCTCAAGGGAAAATTAATATCTCGATCCTTTTAACTCAATTATGATTTCATTTCTAAATTTTAACTCTGTTAAAGCTCAATCCCTATTATTTTTTCATTCATCACCCAATCATCCTATGTGTCAAAAGAAGTTGCTAAAGTGGCTTTCCCATAAGCTCTTCATTTCATTAGCCATTCATGATTGAGTGAAAACTCAAAGGATAAAAAGATTATTTTCTCTATATTGTATATATAATTACGATAATAAAAAAGATTTCTATATGAATAAATAATTTTGAAATTATTAATTGAATATATATGGTGCTGATAATTATTTGAGCCGACAGCAGCTTCTGTTTGTAGTGAGGAGTGGTCCATATGTTGTGTGTAAGGCTAATTAATTACGTCTCTCCCACTTGATAAATATTGTGATGCCCTACTATACGCGGAAGTATATAGAGAAAAAGTATATTATAGAGAGTCACATTTAGAAGAAGCAAGAAGTTTATTAAAGCCCTAAAATGATGTTTAGGTTAGTTTTTGTACAAATAAAGATTGGTCCAGAAGTCATATTATATATTAAAACAATTTTTTTCAAACATTTAGTTTTTAGCTTTTATTCATATTTGAACCTCCTTTTAAGGATGTACTATCACAATACGCTTATAGATAGCAAAACATAACCGCACAGCAAAGATATGGATCAATAACTCCTTTAATTGGACCTTCTTATTGGATGTGTGACTTTAGTGGACCAAGATTGTGCGGGATTTAATTCCCTAGCTAGTTTGATTTATTTTAAATTTTAGGGAATAAAAAAGAATTTCAACCTCTTTAAACTTACTTTAAAATATATTATTGAAACAAGTTCTGGTTGGATCGCCAATTTTTTTTAATAAAAACATATATAAACATAAATCACACACCCGTTAACTGACTTTTATCCTAACTTCAATTTGAAGGATAAAAGACTTTTTTACCGCAATCAGAATCCAAACCAGCCAAATTGGTTCTCACCTAATCTTCCTTAACCAGCCAAATTGGTTCTCACCTAATCTGCCTTTCATGCCACATATATTCCACAAGTACACTCATTATATCCATCATGTGACCCCGCCACAGAAACGCACTACACACATCAGCCTTCACACACACACACACACACATATAGAGTTGGAGGATTATATTGATTGATACATATATTTATAGAGAGAGAGAGAGAGAGAGAGAGAGGAGAATGGGAAGGATAGGAGAAAAGAGGGAAGTAGGCGATGAAGAGGAAGCTTGTTTGTTATTTGAGACGAAGCAAGTCAAATGGAGAGGAGCTTATAAAGTATTTTCATGCACAATTTTTGCAGGTGCGTCTATATATATATATATATATATAATCTTTTTCTTTTATGACGAGTTGGTAAATATATATAGTGACTGGGTGTGTGTGTGAGTGAAGGGATATGCATGATATGGTGGTACAGGGTGAGGAAGATGATATCTGGAGAAGGAGGGAGGAGTTGGGTTGATATTGGGGTGATGTGGTCGGAGATATGCTTTGGCATATTCTGGATTCTCACCCAATCTCTTCGTTGGACCATTCTCCACCACTTCCCCTTCAAACACATCCTCTACCACAGGTATCTCTTTATTTCATTCATTCATATTATATATATATATATATATATATATATATAAAATAAGAAAGTCACTCTCATCTATCCTTTTCCTACTCATTCACCATATCTCCCCAGTCCCCCACAAATAATAGAGGTAGGTATTTTTGATAAATAAATAATTTTTTTTACACATTTATTTTGTTTAATTAATTTTTTAATATACATAATTTCATTATTTGTATATTTTTTCAGGTCGTATTTATATTATTTTATAAGTTACTTTTAACACCTTAATATCGAAATTAAGAAAAATTTTAAACATCATTAAATCTAGAGCTGATAATATGGGCTCAACCCACTAGCTTGCCGGTATGGGGGTAAAAATGCCGGCTCGGAGGTTGGCCCGCAACCTACACAGTGCTAGTTAGGATTGGTATTTTGCCAGCCCTCAAAGGTATGGGCCGCATAGGCCCACACAATGTGGCTTGCGGGTTGGTACGGGCCAACCCACAACCCGCGGGTTAGCCCAAATTCCCGGTTCTAATTAAGTACACCTCAAAATTTAATAACTTTCTAATTTTATTCATATTTAAGATGCACTATATTCCATGGGAATGAAATCTATATAATAATAAATAAAGAATAAAATTATACATTCATATAAAAAAATTAATGTTGTGACATATAAATATGACCAAAAAAAAGGTCTCTCTACCTTATTTATATAAATAGGACATGAGTAGTATTATCAAATATATTGAACTAGAGTGACTACTTATCAAATCTAATTTCTTCCTCCTCAACACAAGTTCACGGGCATTTGTCAAAGTATAATCAAATATACTAAGTGCTTATTTGAATTGGCTTGCTTCAAGGGTTTTCGCACTATCGTTTAGGTCCCTCCAATAATTTTGCCCCTAGTGTCCAAATTTTGGACCTGATTTGATTGCTAAGTAAGGAGAGTTAGGAGATTTTGAGTTGTCAGATATGATTCGGACAACCCATATCTGATTTATTAAAAAAATATAGATTTTTTAAGAAATCAAATCTAAGCAGTCTTGATCATATCTAACAACCCAAAATCTCCTAACTCTCCCTGCTTGTCAAATTTGCTGAGTAGGAAACCAATGGCCCAAATTTCTAAACATATCATAACTGTTATAATATGAAACTTAGTGTGTTTGGTTTGAGGTGAGGGGAGGGGAGGGTGGTAAATTATAATTTTGGACGGGAGAAACCTAAAATTTATCTTCTCATTCTTTTAAATTTTAGATTTCCGTCCAAAATTTACTCTTTCATTCCTTTTAAATTTTGAATTCTCGTTCAAAATTTAAATACCTTCAACCTAAAAGATAATTTAACCCCATTCTTCTTTCCTCAAACCAAACACAACTTATGGACGAGCACTTTTTGATCAAGAATATGATTTATTCTTTATATTTTATATATTCTGTGTAATACAGCTAGCCTGCACAAACCTGACACGGCGCAATTCATCAGTCATCACTCCTTATCTTCTGATAACATAGTCCTTCAATGTGGGGTCAACCTCTGTTATGTTTGTATATATATACATGCATAACCATCATGTGCTGCTCGTTCCTTGCACAGAACTAATATCTCAAATAGAGCCAAATAGCTTATAAAAAAAGCCACACCCCGTCACAATTTTTGATTCGAGTCGTGCTTACGAGCACTGCACTTCTACAATCCTTTTCTAAACAGAACAGTGAAGAATTAAATGCTGACAATCATAATAAACAAAAGGTTAAAAGACAAAAATACCTATAAATTTTTCTTAAAAGTGTACCCAATATTATAAACTTTACTTGCATATAAAAGTGTCCATAAGTTTCTCAAAATGGAACAAAAAGTGTCCAAATAAAGTTTATGGTGTCATGTGCATTTTTGAGAATGCACCCAAGTAAAGTTTATAATCCCACATGCACTTTTAAAAAAGATTTATAGATATTTTTGTCCTTAACTCTTATTTATGATCATGGTAAATGAAAGTGTAACTAGAAATTGTCTCCTCTATATGCAAAATGACCATCTAAATTAAGAAGAGTTTATTTCCATTCTATGAATGAACACACCTTTTCATTTGGTGTTGTTTCATTCCATGTTATTGCCTGAATAACTTACTTACATATCACAGATAGTATATACATGCAAACCTAAGCAACTTTTTGTGTTTAGAAATTTAAGAGTCTTAATAATAATATGATAATATATATAAATTTAATCTTAAGCAAATTGATCACAAATAAAGGGTTTAATGGGATACAAATGTCTTTAATTAATATATATATAACTCATTTATCTTATGCATCATTTCACATATAACCATTGCAATCCATTTTGTCTTCTAAATTCATTACTATTTCTTAAAATATTCCAAATGATTTATATGAGATATATATGTGTACGTATAGATATGGTGAAGAGAGACTACCCAGCGTTGACATATTTGTGTGCACGGCGGATCCAATGTTGGAGTCACCAAGCATGGTGGTGAACACAGTGTTATCAGCAATGTCATACAATTATCCTTCAAAGAAGCTAAGCGTTTATCTTTCTGATGATGGAGGCTCTGAGCTCACTTTCTATGCAATTCTAAGGGCTTCTCTTTTCTCCAAGCATTGGATTCCTTTCTGCAAGAGATTCAACATTCAAACCAGATCTCCTGAGGCGTACTTTTCCCACCTTTCTGATGAGGCAATGCTTCAGAATGGTCTGCAATGGTCATGTATGAAGGTGCTTATTAATTACTCCTTCTCCTTCCAGTACTACAGTGCTATATTTGCTACGGTCTTGTAAGTTCCTTTCAATTTCTTTTTATAAGAAGTAACCGTCACATATACTCTGTTCTTATTTATAAAAAGCATTTAGAGAATGTCTTAATTTTTGTTTGTTTCATTATCATTTTACCCCTATTTAATTACCCATATTTCTCACATTCCCTTCCCACCACACATTATCTCTATTCTATAATCATATTTATTACTCTTAAAATATTAATTTTCTTATGCTCTCTTTTCTACAATCCTTTCTATTGTAATAATTTCCTCATTCTCTCTCTGATTCTTTATTTCCTCATAAATAAGGGCATTTTTATCAAAATAATTATAATTTTTATATATTTATTGTCTTTAACTACCGCTTTGATATTTATTTGGTTAAGTGTTCTTTATAAAAAGAAACAGAGGGAGTGTTTTACAGAAACTAAGAACAACTTTAAATCTTGTTAACTTTGTCTTAAACATTAATAACTCTTCAACTTTAACCCCCAATTTATATATACATTTTTCAAGAAATAAACAGTCTAGTTTTCCTCTGCAAGTGTCTAAGAGTCTCATTATTCTGGATTAATAAGTCTGGCATGATAGCACCAAATGCAAAGCCGCCTCTCACGATCTACAGTGTACATGTCAAGTCCTGCTCAATTTTCTTACTAGTTGACTATCACTTGACCCGAGATATTGCCATTGCTTCATGATTTTACTTTTTGTTGATGTCAGGATCATTACCTTACGTTATTTTCTTCGGTGTTTATTTTTCATAGTGGAGTTCTAACTATAGTTACGTACTTTGTAAGACTTATTTTTACTTAATATCATTTTGTTTTGAATAATTAAAAAAAAAGTCTACACAATAATAAGTGAAGGGAAAAATTGTACTTTCATGATTTATTAATAAAATTTGATGATATGTTTTATAAATCGGACAAAGAAAACCCTTCTATATCCGAGTTATAAATAAGACCTGAGAAATAAGTTACCATTTTTGGGATAAGAATGGTTTTTTTATAAGTTATATTTTGTACTTATTTAAAAATTTAATTCACTTTTTCCATATATATATACCCCCAATTGATTACACATGTATTTGTATTCATTATCACACCTCTTGACCAAGAATTAACCATATATTCTCCCTCTTCTGGTAAAATGTCTCTTATCTCTTATTCTTAGTCATTTTCTCACCTAAGTTAATTAGTTATTCGTAGCTTATAATATAACACTGAAAATAGTAGTAAAAATGGGGAAGGTTTTATATAGGACCCTAACAAATAGGTGGATAAAACCCACTTATATATATATATATACATACATGATTTTCAGAAATTATACGAAGATATGAAAAGTGAGATAGAAGCAGTAGTAGAAAAGGGGAAGGTTCCAGATTCAGTGAGGAACCAACACAGAGGATTTTCAGAATGGAATGACAAAACAACAAAGCAGAACCATCAACCTATTGTGCAGGTAAAACAAAGTGTTGAAACATGCATACACAACACAACACACCAACACAGTCTCTTGCATAGCTTATAAAGATCTTCAATATTTTACTGTTTTTCTTTTGGGGGCAGATTATAATTGATGGAAGGGACACAAATGCTATAGATAATGATGGATTTCAATTACCAACCCTTGTTTACATGGCACGAGAGAAGCGTCCCAAGTTCCCTCACCACTTCAAAGCAGGAGCCATGAACGCACTCGTAAGTAATACTACTTAATTACTTATAAACTGATATATAATCTAATAAAATAAATAAATATTTTGGAGAGATAAAGTAATATATGTTATAATTAAATAATTTATTTAGTTTCCTTAAATACTCAAAAATAGTCAAATGAGTCATATACTAAGGAATAGAGGTAATAATTTTTATATCAAGTAGTGAACTTTTAAACAGAATTGATTGTATTTACTAACAGGATATATAACAGACAGAAACTTGTGCATATATATGCAGACAAGAGTGTCATCAGAGATAAGCAATGGATCTATAATTCTCAACTTGGACTGTGACATGTGCCCAAATAGTGCAGATACAATACAAGAAGCACTGTGTTTCTTCATGGACGAGACAAGAGGCCAACAGATTGCATATGTGCAATTTCCTCAAAGCTTCAAAAATATCACCAAGAATGACCTCTTTTCAACTTCTTTCCCTGTGGCCAATCGGGTGAACTTAATCAAACACTTAGTCTCTCATTTTAAATTAAGCTCTTCTTCTTTTCAGACCATGAAATACTAATTAAAACCTTCTGTTGTATTAATAATATTGATTAAGATTGAGCTTGCCGGCTTATGCGGAAATGGAGGAGCCTTGTACTGTGGAACTGGGTGTTTCCACAGAAGAGAGAGTCTCTCAGGAATGCACTTCAAAGATTATCAAAAAGCAAAATGGGACAACACCAAACCTAAGACGGAAGACAAAAGAACATCTGCTGAATTAATTGAGGCAACAAAACCTCTTGCTAGTTGCACCTGTGAGAAGGGCACTCAGTGGGGCAAAGAGGTCTGTTTATCTACTCCTTCATTAATCAAAGTCGCTTTTAGAAAAATAATTTGGTTCATAATATAAGTCACTTAAAGAGCCGCAATTAATGTTTATTTATCAATTTTTCTCAATTAATGTTTAAATATAGTTTACTATATTTTCCTCTCTCCTTCAAAATCTCATTTGTATGAGTAAAGTTGGGAAAAAAATTTTTCCAATTAAAAAAATAATAAATTAACTACCATTTCTTAGTTTCATGAATTAGTTGAAGTGACTTATATTGTGAATCGAAGCAAGTATATGTACTTCATCCAGTCATTAATCTAAGATCCAGTTGACTTTTTTGGAGAGATTAAGGAAGCTAAACAAATTACTTTAAAGTATTTATATTTATCTTTTTTTTTCCAAACTAACAATTTATTTGACTTATAAACTGATATATAATCTTATGATACACAAGTATTTTATTTAGCTTCATTAATATATCCAACAAATTCAATTATGTCTTATATTATAGACCGGAGGGAGTTTATATATATATAAAGCATACATGTGCGTGCGTGTGTGTGATACAAGCCAAGAGTAACAAATAGTGATTGTGCAGATGGGACTGGTGTATGGGATGCCAGCAGAAGACGTAGTCACAGGGCATGTGATTTCATGCAGAGGGTGGAAATCTATTTACTATAACCCAGAAAGAAAGGCATTCTTGGGGTTAGCTCCGACAACCTTGGACGTGCTTTTTGTTCAGCACAAGAGGTGGGGACATGGGTTGTCTCAGATCTTCTTCTCCAAGTATTGTCCTTTCATTTATGGCTACAACAAGTTAAGCTTAGGTTTACAAATGGGATGCTCTGTCTACTTACTATGGGCTTTTATGTCTCTCCCAACTCTTTATTATCTTGTCGTCCTTCCCATTTCCACACTTCGTGGCATTCCATTGTTCCCGCAGGTACGTAATCTCCTATTAATCCCTCTTGTCTTATCTTTTCCAATCGTTATTATGTATAGTACGTACTATCCAGACTCAATGAATAATAATAATGTGGTTTCTAGCTAGTAGATAGCTTATTGATGATTGCAAAATATTGCACTCTCTTATCAAATAAAGGCATGAAGTGTATATCAACACACGGATATGTAAACATGGTTAAACGTACATAGTTGGTGTTTGAAAACATTTTTTTCTCCTATTTTGTCCGTCGTTGAAGGAGTTGAGTTAATCTATCATTACCGTCATTTACATGATAAAATGAAAAATACACTAGAGATATTTTTGAAAAAAATTTATTAAATATTAATTGAACTATGCAATAAGGCCACTATTGCCATTTGCCAAAAGGTTCATAAGCATAGTGCTATGAAAGGTTTTTTTATAAGTAAGAGGTCACCGTTAATTCTGTACAGATTATAATATTAGGCTGTTAGTACCTACCTCTTTAATTCAAAAATTTTACAATTTGGAATCAAGCCATCCGACCCTAATTAATACATGTCCAGCGAGATGTACTAAAAGGACATTAAAACTCTCCCAAAATGCAATTGCATACCATTAGGATCAATAGTCAATATCACTAATTATTATAATTATAAAATTCTTGAAATCATTATCCCCTCTTGTTTGCTTCCAGCTTACGAGCCCTTGGATCGTTCCATTCTTATATGCATTTCTGGCAAATAACGCCTACAGCTTCTTGGAGTATGTGAGCTGCGGTGGCAAATGCAAAGCATGGTGGAACCAACAACGAATGACGCTGTTCCGAAGGACCACCTCGTATTTCTTTGGCTTCATCGACACCATCTCCATGAACCTCAATCTCTCCCAAACAAAGTTCGATGTCACAGACAAGGCTGTGTCCCAGGAAACCCTCGACTACTACGAGAGAGAGGTTTTTTATTTTGGAAGCTCGTCGTTCTTGTTCACCATCATAGCCACACTCGCATTGCTCAATCTCTTTGGAGCAGTTTGGGGCATGAAGAGACTCATTCTTGAGGGATCATCATCATCATCATGGTGGAGCCATCATTTAGGGTTACAGATTGTGCTGTGCGTTTTGATTGTGCTTCTGAATAAACCTGTTTATGAGGCTCTCTTTATTCGCACTGATAAAGGAAGCTTACCATTGCAGGTTTTGTTCAAGTCTGTTGCTTTGGGTTCCTTGGCTTGCTACCTAGCATTTTTTATCTGTTGAGAATATTATGTATGCAAAGTGTTAGATTATAACTGTGTTGCCATATTTAACAAGTTAATTAATGTTTGATGGATGGGCCTTGAATGTTTATTAATTAGCTATATTTAGATTAGATTGTTTTTGCTGCGCCACTGAAGTAATTGCTAGCTGGTTAATTCCATAATTAAGTCTCTATTTGGATTAAAGTATTACTACTAGGTCAAATTTCAGTATTATTGGTACAATCGAGAATTTTTTTTATGGGATATTTTGATATGGTTATTTGACTGCTTAGATTCAAAAATTATCAGACCTGTTCAAAGAGCTTTTTTCTACACATAAGTTTTGGATTATTGACATTGTTTAATTGAGTTCTCAACTCAACCATCATTGACAATATAATGGATCTGTGACTACTAGGGAACATGCATGAGTAATTGAGTGTGTATATATATATATATATAGCTATCACAACCAGATACAATTATATAAAAATGGGCCAGTTGCATTTTTAATAGCCCAATACTATGGGCTTGCTTTGCCTCTCGAGTTGGGCTACAGTACCTACTTGTTAGAAAGGCACTGAATTCTAGAGCTGGGAATCAGGGCTGGCCCGGCCCTACAGGGCCGGCCCTTGACGGGCCAGGGCCTAACAGGGCCGGCCCTAAAGGGCTCGGGGTCAGGAAAATTACAGTTTTTCAAGGCCCGGCCTGAGAGCATCAGGGCCAGGGCCGGCCCGCAGGGCCCGGAAGTTCTTTTCACAATATTTAACTATTTTTTCTGCGTATTTTCCCCATAGAAATATAATTAGTAAATAACAACGATTAAAGTTCTAATTTAATACATAAATGTTGTCAACATTAAGGTTTAAATAACACGTCTCTTGCAACAAATAAACACAGTTACTAATGTATAATCAAAGGTAAAATCATGTCCACAAGTAACTCACACAAAGGCCAAAGTATAAGAAGGTAAGAAGTTAAATACTCTAACCTCTAAACAACATGAGTATGACGACTATCATTTTCACCTTTTTCGCCACTATCATCAATTTCAAGGATATTTGATTGTATTTCACTTTGAGTAGTAGGTTCAAGTAGTTAAATAATCACAACATTCATAAAAAATCATACTCTATCAAGCAGAATAGTATATAATATGATTTTATTCTAAATAGGCAGAATAATATATTCAAAAATCATACTCAAAAATCATAATATGATTCAATTAGATAAAACAATATACTCAAAAATCATACTCTATACAATATGAGGACAGATTGACATATAGATTCAATAAGGTAATTCAAAAATGTAATATGATTCCTTTCCAAGCAAAAAAAATAAAAAATAAACGGGCTTAAAGGGCCGGCCCGAGGCCCTCCAGGGCCGGCCCTTTTAAGCCCGAGGCCCTACAGGGCCGGCCCTCTTAGGCCCGACTTCCTTTTGAGACTACAATTTACAAGCCCGGCCCTTGAAGGGCCAGGGCCTAAAAGGGCCGGCCCGACGGGCTCGGCCCGTTTTCCCGGCTCTACTGAATTCTATGCAAGCAAAATAATTTTTTTTAAAAAAACCTAACTAGGGTTCGATCTAATGGAAGTGTTAGTCTTTCACAACATGGTTCAATACTTATAGGAGAGAGTGTATTTGGGGGGGGGGTTGTGTTTTGAGAGTGTTTGGTGTTCCCAATTGCTAATTGAGCTTATGATGATCAAAATAGCTTATGTCATAAGCTCAACATTGGAGCTTTTACTAATTTAGTTTTTGGGGAGGGTGTGAATGATTAAAATATTTTTTCAGTTGTGTCCATTATATTATCGAACTGATTTTAATTTTACCCTTAATGTATTTTTTCGACTACAAAAATTAATTTCAACTATTTTTTGGTGCTTTTAACCCTTAAAATATTTTTTCAACTGTACCCAGTGTGTTATCAGACTGATTGCAATTTTATCCTTAATATACCTTTTCAATTCCAAAAATTATTTTAAACTATTTTTTGATGCTTTTAACCCGTTAAAATATTTTTCCACTCATTCTCTCTTACTATTATCATAAAAGTCACTTGTACTTAAGTCAATTTAAACAAGTTTTACTTTTGCAAAAGTCATTTATTCAATCGCTATTTCAAACATAAATCACATTACACAATCGGGCTTTTACCAAAAATAAAATTACCAAAAGCTAAATTGATAAACTCTATTTTTCCTATCGTTGTTCCAAACACACACTTAATGTTCGACAGTGTTTCGAACAAGATTGCTTCAACTAAGAGAATACCTTTATCTAGCAAAAAAAAATCTTAAAAAAAAAAAGGATTCTGGTTGCTTTGCCTAGATCTGGTATCTTCATCCTGGACTCGATCCCATGCTGAACAAATATTTTGATGAAAATCAATTCCACTAGACATCACCTATCGATTCCATCGTATCAAAGGGGGCCCAGTGTTTTTTTTCAGTCTAAGAAGATTGTGCTTCTATGTAAATGTGCGTGAGTTTCTCTGGCTTGGTGAACAGGTAAGAGATGACAAAAAAAAGAAAGAAAGAAAGAAAAAAGATGTTATAATTGTTATAAAAGTATATGTGATAAGAGATAAAATTGATAGAATTCAGAGAATGGATTGATAGAATTTCTAAAGAGAAGTTAGAGAGAAGTTCTCATTCAGTTCAACTGAAACAATCGATTACAGGCCTTTATATAGAGTCAGAAATCTAACCTTGGTTGCCTGATCATGGTTATATTTAACTCTGGTTACATGACCATAGTTACTTTATATCTTCTTTATGTTCTTGTCTTCTTTTGCTTTTGCTTTGTGTCAAATCTTCTTTTCTTCTTTATGTCAAGTTGACTGGAAGAGTAATATGAGTCAATAGACATCCACATATTTAATATTCATAACACTCTCCCTTGGATGTCCATTATGAATGTGCCTCATTAAAAACTTTAACTAGGAAAAACCTAGTGGGATAAAAACCTAGCCAAAGAAAAGAGTACATCATTCATTGATACACCATCGAGTGCTACCTCATTAAAAACCTTTCTAGGAAAACCTAGTGGGACAAAACCTATATAAGGGAAAAAGATTACAACGTGTATTCTATCGCCCTTGATATAGCCTTCTTTAAGTTGAGCGATACATGTAGTATTATCCTCATAGAGGATTGTTGGGATCATTTTGCCAGAAGATAAATGACAAGTTGTACGTATATGATGTATTACTGACCTCAACCACAAACATTCTCGACTTGCTTCATGTATTGCTAGAATTTCTGCATGATTAGATGATGTAGCTGATATAGTCTGTTTCATAGATCACCATGAAATAGCTACACCTCCACATATAAATAGATAGCCCGTTTGTGATTTACCATCATGTGGATCAGACAAAAATCCGGCATCTGCATAATCAACCAATTCATGCTTAGATACATTTGAGTAGTATAACCCCATGTCTGTAGTACCTCTGAGATAATGGAGAATATGTTTTATTCCATTCCAATGCCTTCGTGTTGGTGAAGAACTATATCTTGCTAATAAATTAACAGCAAATGATATATCAAGACGTGTGTGATTAGCAAGATACATTAGTGCTCTAATAGCACTAAGATATGGTACTTCTGGATCAAGTAGTTCTTCATCACCTTGTTCACTGATTTCTCGGGGTCGGAATGGGTCTTTATCCACCTTTAAAGATCTTACAATCATTGGGGTACATAATAGATGAGATTTATCCATATAAAATCGCTCTAGGACCTTCTTTGTATAAGTTTCTTGATATACAAAGATCCCTTTCTTGAAGTACTCAATCTGTAGTCAAAGACAGAATTTTGTTCTTCCCAAGTCCTTCATTTCAAATTCTTTCTTCAAATAATTAATTGCCTTTTGAAGCTCTTCAGGAGTTCCAATGATGTTGATATCATCAACATAAACAGTAATTATAGCGAACTCACTATTAGATCTTTTCATAAAGATGCATGGGCATATCGAATCATTTTTGTATCATTCTTTCAACAAATATTCATTAAGGCAATTATACCACATGCGCCCTGATTGCTTCAGGCCATACAGGGACTTATTTAACTTAACTGAGTATTTTTCTCGAGAACTTGAGTTAGATGCTTCTGGCATCTTAAGTCCTTCAGGGACTTTCATATAAATATCATTATCAAGTGATCTATATAAATAGGCAGTCACAACATTCATTAGATGTAAATCAAGTTCTGCATCTACTGCTAGACTAATTAAATAACGAAAAGTAGTCGCATCCACTACTGGTGAATACGTTTCTTCAAAATCAATGCCAGGTCTTTGTGTAAAACGTTGGGCTACTAGACGTGCCTTATATCTAGTTATTTTGCCCTTTTCATTTCTTTTTCGTACAAAAATCCATTTGCATCCAACTGGTTTTACATCTTCAGGTGTAAGGATTACAGGTCCAAATACATTTCGTTTTGCCAATGATTTTAATTCTGCATTAATGGCATCTTTCCATAGGGGCCAATCTTTTATTTGTTGGCTCTCACTAATGGATTTTGGCTCATAATCCTCATTATCATTCATTACATCATATGCTATATGATAAGTAAAGATGTCATCAACGTTGACTTCATTTCTATCCCATCGGATTCCATTCATAACATAATGTATTGAGATCTCATTATTTTCACATATATCAGGTACCTGGGTCTCTTCTGGGACTACAACATTCTCTTCTGGAGATAATATCTCTTCAGGAGATGGCTCTTCTGGAGCTACTAATTTTTCTTCATTATCCTCGACTTGACCATTTATATTCTTTGCTCATTTTCTTTTTCGAGGATTTTTATCTTTGGAACCGATAGGCCTGCCACGCTTCAGGTGTGCTTTAGATTCATTCATAGCAGGTTGTCCTTCAGGGACATCAATTTTAATAGGAGCATTAGCAGCTGGGATATGTGACTTTGTCACTTTCTTTGGGTCAGTAAATGCTTCTGGCATTTGATTAGCTAAATTCTGTAAATGAATTATCTTTTGAACTTCAAGTTCACATTGTTTTGTACGAGGATCAAAATGAGCCAATGATAATTCATTCCAACTAATTTCTTTACCCAGCTGCTTGTTTTCTCCCCCTAATGTTGGAAAAAATGATTCATCAAAATGACAATCGGCAAATCGCGCTGTAAATAAATCTCCTGTTGATGGTTCTAAACATTTTATAATTGATGGAGATTCATACCCAACATATATTCCCATCTTTCTTTGAGGACCCATCTTGGTGCATTGTGGCAGTGCTACAGGCACATATACTGCACACCCGAAAGTTCTTATATGGGAAATATTAGGTTCCTGACCAAAAACCATTTGTAAGGAGGAAACCTTTAAATAACTTGTTGGCCTAATGCGAATTAACATTGTTGCATGCAAAATGGCATGGCCCCAAGCAGAAATTGGTAGATTAAATTTTATAAGTAAAGGTCTTGCAATTAGTTGCAACCTTTTAACCAATGATTCTACAAATCCATTTTGCGTGTGAACATAAGCTACAGGATATTCAATATCAATTCCAAGGGACATACAATATTCATTAAAAGCTTGTGATGTAAATTCACCAGCATTATCAAAACGTATTTTCTTGATAGGATAATCAGGGTAATGTGCTCTTAATCTAATCAATTGAGCAAGTAATCTCACAAACACCAGGTTGCGAGAAGATAATAAGCAAACATTCGACCATTTAGTTGATGCATCAATTAAAACCATATAGTACCTAAATGGTCTGCATGGTGGGTGTATTGGCCCACAAATATCTCTCTGTATCCGTTCTAGAAATGTGAGAGACTCACTTTCTACTTTGCTTGGTGAGGGGCGAATAATTAACTTTCCCTTGGAACATGGAGCACATGAGAAATCATGGGATTGTGGTATTTGTTTACACTTCAGCGTATGTCCACATGAATTCCCAATTATCTGTCGTATCATGATTGAACCGGGATGGCCTAACCGGTCATGCCAAACAATAAATTCATTAGTAAACTTCTGGTTTACATTATCAAACTGCTGGTTTGAATTGGCAAACTTCTGGTTTGCATTAATGAACTTCTGGTTCTTAATAGTATGTGTTTCAATTGTGCTTATACATGTGTAATACAAACCAGAAGAAAAAGATAAGAAAACTTTCTAATATGCATTTTCTACCAGCAACTATATTTGTAATGACAAGATATTCCTGATTATTTTTAGTTGTTGTTTCTAAATGATATCCATTTCTGCGGATATCTTTGAAACTCAGTAAGTTTCTTTTAGACTTGGTAGAATAAAATGCATTATCAATGCATAATTTTGTTCCTTCAAGTAACAAAATATTAGCTCTTTCGAAGCCTTCAATTAAATTTATACTACCAGATATAGTCTGAACATTGGCTTCTCGTATTACCAGGGAAGAAAAATATTTATCATGTCTGAGTATGGTGTGGGTTGTTGCACTATCAACGAGACATAAATCTTCAGGATTGATGCCAATAGAATTCATTCTTCATAAAAACATAAATAAAATTAATACATATGATAGAAACAACTTTAAATAAAATATAAAAATTAAAATTATATTAAGAAATCTACAACATCCAAATAGTTATTATCTATATCGCCATACTCAGAATTCTCGCCCTGATCAACATGATTAACTTCAACATTTGATCTTTTACCAGTATTTTTAATTGATTCTTGGTAAAGATTAACTAGGTGCCTTGGTGTACGACAGGTACGAGACCAATGGCCCTTTCCACCACATCGATAGCATGTATTATCAGCATATTTGTTATGCCTACTGCTTTCCCCTTTTTGGTTCTTATCAGTCTTTTCCCACTTCTGGTAGGAATTGGAACCTCCATGATATCGACCACGACCACGCCCACGGCTGTAGCCACACCCACGTCCATATCCACGTCCACGGCCACGGCCACAATAAAATTCATTAATTACTACATTCACTTCAGGGAATGGAGTTGAGCCTGTTGGACAGGATTTATAATTTTTCAATAAAAGCTCATTATTTTGTTCAGCTACAAGGAGACAAAAAATTAACTCAGAATATTTCTTGAAACCTTTTTCACGATATTGCTGCTGTAGGAGCAAATTGGATGCATGAAATATGGAGAATGTCTTTTCTAACATATCATCATCAGTAACATTTTCTCCACATAATTTCAATTTAGAAGTAATTTTGAACATAGTTGAGTTATATTCGCTTATAGATTTAAAATCTTGCAAGCGTAAATGCATCCAGTCAAAATGAGCTTTTGGAAGAATAATCATCTTCTGGTGATCATACCTTTCTTTCAAATTGTTTCAAAGGACAAGTGGGTCCATTACTGTCAAATATTCAGTTTTTAAATTCTCATGTAAATGGTGGCGAAGAAAAATCATGGATCTAGCTTTATCTTGGTTGGATGCCTTATTCCCTTCTTTAATCGTGTCTTCCAGACTTTTGGCATTCAGGTGAATTTCCGCATCCAACTTCCAAGATAAATAATTTTTCCCGGTAATATCAAGAGCTACAATTTCAAGTTTTGCCAGATTTGCCATTGTTCAAACTAATTAAAGAAATAAATGAAAATAATTAAAATATGAAATGTAAATATGCAATATAATAACTGTAAATTCATAAAGACAATAAATAATTCATAAGGCAAGATAAGAAAATTAAAACATGTATGGCTTCGGGCTATTTAATCTTATGACTTCAGGCCATGTATGGCTTCGGGCCATTTAATCTCAAGATGAGGAATTAACTATTATCTTCAGGATAAAAGTTGTACATGACTTCTGGCCGTACAATAAGATAAAAGATAAAAAATATATATAGCTTCTGGCCATATAATAAGATGAAAAATGTATATAGCTTTTGGCTATATAATAGAAAATCAAATGGATATGGCTTCTGGCCATATTATAAGAAATTAAAACATTATGATTTCTGGTCATAATTTCAAGAATCAGATGTGTATGGCTTCTGGCCATAATAATAATAATAATAATAATAATAATAATAATAATAATAATAATAATAATAATAATAATAATAATAATAATATAAAAGAACTTGACAATATATATAAATGATATAAAAATAATGACGATCTCCAATTTTAGCCATGGAACCCGATGTTATATAACAATCGGTAAAAGTATTTCTCTAATTCCATATAGTGGCTCAGATTATCCCAGATCTATAAAATAAAAAAAGATATATATAATTATTAAAGAAACCATAAGAAGATCATACCTTCTTTTAGAGCTTCGTGCTAATAACATGTTATAAAAGTATATGTGATAAGAGAGAAGATTGATAGAATTCAGAGAAAGGATTGATAGAATTTCTAGAGAGAAGTTCTCATTCAATTCAACTGAAACAATCGATTACAGGCCTTTAAATGGAGTCAGAAATCTAACCCTGGTTGCCTGACCATGGTTATATTTAACTTTGATTATATGACCATGATTACTTTATATCTTCTTTATGTCCTTGTCTTCTTTTACTTTTGCTTTGTGTCAAATCTTCTTTTCTTCTTTATGTCAAGTTGACTGAAAGAATAATATGAGTCAATGGACATCCACATATTTAATATTCATAACAATAATAACTTGTTTAAATATATAAATAAAAATAAACAAAAGTCGTGTGTTGGCTTTATTGACAAACTGTGACGAAAGATTTTAAAGACGAGACGACAATATAAAGTTTTATCATTAACTGGTTGTCTTAAACTTCTCAGTTCTCACCCATTCCTTTATAGGAAAAATCGTTTAAAAATATCTTTAAGGTAAATTAATTGTTGAATATTACTTAACGTGTAAGTTATTTTCTGTTGTGTGTAAATAATCTTTTATGTGTGTAAAAATCTTCTTTATGAACCTGCAAACAATCTTCTGTTGTGTGTAAAATATCTTCTGTTATGTGTAAAATATCTTTCGTTCAAGTGCAACAGATCTTCCAAGATAGCATTCCGCAATTAATTTACCTAAAGACATTTTTGGATGATTTTCCCTATTTTATTAATGGTAAAGTTGATAAAGTAAATGAGATTTAAATAACTTGTTTGAATATATAAATAAAAATAAACAAAAGTCGTGTGCTGACTTTATTGACAAACTCTGACGAAAGATTTTAAAGACGAGACGACAATGTAAAGTTTTATGATTAACTTATTGTCTTAAACTCCTCCGTTCTCACCCATTACTTCATATTAAATAGTGTTAAAGTTGATAGAGTAAATGAGATTTAAAACTTTGTAATTTTAGTTAAATATGTTAAGAGTGCCTTATAAATAATTAATCGGATATGATCAACTTACCATTGTGAGTGGGGAACTCGTTATTATATACTACCTCCGGTGCTTAATATAGGATTCAATTTGTTAATTTTGGGAGATTAAAAAATCTAAATAAAATATTTTAAAGTATTTATTTTTATCATTTTTCTCTAAACTAACTTCTCTTATTTATAAACTAATACATTATTTAATGATATACAAAAATATTTCAGGGAAATCATGTAACATATGTTACATATAATTAAGTAATTTATTTTAATTTATTAACCTTATCAAATTAGTCAACTCAGTCTTAGATTAAAGATCTAGGAGTAAAGTATTATAAATAAAAGGGAAAAATCCCATATAAAGTTATCTAAAATAGGAAAATTCTAAATCAAGTTGGTAAATTGAATAAATCCCTAATTAAGTCATCGACCCAATTTAAGATTTCAAAAAGTGAGTTAAATGATTTTATTGCCCTCTCCTAATTTTCCCTCTCCTATTAAAAGGGTTTTAGTGGCTATAACTTATTTTTTTTAATAATTATGTATACAACATTAATATATAATAAAATAAAAAATGATTAATTTAAATCAAAGAATTTTTGTGTCATAGAACGATTATCAAGAATAATTCAGGCAAAAGAAAAAAAAAATACAAAAAGAAAAAAGAAAAGAAAAAGGATAACCCCAAGATCAATTAAATTATTTTCAGTTGAATATTAAGAATAAAAAAATTTATTTTTTACTAGACTTTTTTCATATGAAAAGAAAATTAGACTATGTTAATAAAAAAAATTTGACTAGTATATATGTATATATCAAATATTTTCATTAGCATCATTTTTTAAAAAAAGGAGTTTCATCAACGTGAAAAACAAACTAGATATTACAATATACAAATAAAAATTTAATGAACTTTGTTTGTTTTTATTGACAAAAAGAAAATTTAAGTCAAGTTTTTTTAAAAATACAATTTCTTATTTATGATATTTAAATAAAAATATTTTCATTAATATTGGGTTTATGCGTTTCTTTTTATTTTTTGACTTAAATCATTCTTGTTGTTTCTTCCCAATTAAAGGAATCACATTTTATTTTATTATATATTTATGTTAATATATATAGAAAAACTAAGATATAAAGCAATAAAACTCTTTTAAGAGGAAAAAAGGATAAAATAAACTATAAGAACACAATAAAATCATTTTACTCTTATTTTAAAATCTTAAATTAGGTCAATAACTTAATTAAGAATTTATTAAATTTAATAACCTAATTTAAAATTTTTCTATAACTTTATATAAAATTTTCCCATTATAAAATGTCAAGATGACCATAAGCCAACAACCCATCAGCAGCCTTAATAAGACCTGCAAGCTGATATGGATTCGATATATTATATTGGCGCGATCTAACCGAACGGAACCATTGGTGAATTATTAACATAAACAAATTGAAAGTACCATCAATAATGTTGTCGGCCAAACCCCACTGGTGGTGGTGGGGGCTTCGTTTATATATCTTATTAAAGCTGCTTATTAATGAGCAGGGGAAAAAAACACAAGGGAACCATAATTAATGATGGATAGGGATGGTGAGAGTTATGTGTCATTGTTTGAGACGGAGAGACGCAGAGGAAAGGTCATAGTCTACAGGATCTTCTCCGTCACATTATTCGCCGGAATATTCTCCATCTGGGCTTACAGATTCTCTAACTTGTTCATCATCCATGGAGGTGATGCTGGTCAGCAACAAGAAGATGATGGTGGCGGTGCCAACAAATCTTATTGGTTCGCTTGGCTTGCTTTGTTTGGTGCTGAGCTTTGGTTTGGCTTCTACTGGATCCTCACTCAAGCTCTCCGATGGAACCCTGTCTTCAGACATCCCTACAACCACCGTCTCTCTCTAAGGTTCCTCCTCTCTCCCTCTCTCTCTTCTCTAAACATTATTGCCTTTTACTTAGACCTCTTGTGGGAGGGTTAGGCAATAGGAACTCACAGCCAGATTACAAACGATATCATATTAACAATCTCCCACTAACATGTAACCTCTGGAGTACAAGGCTCTTCTCACCTTTTTTCCTTCCCCCACGTGAAGGCCATTCAACATTTTTTAACTTTTTTAACATGAAAGAGAATATAATCCATACTCCATCCTCTTCTTATTATAATGTGTTTTTCATAAAACACCTTTAGATTTATATATAGAACAGTGTTTGAAAACAAGTTTTAAAAATAAAAAAAAATCTGTTTGAATAGGTAATTTTGAAAAATTTATTTTTGAGGTGACGTGGCGATGCGGTAGTCAATGGTGACGTGGTGATAGTCGTCATTGGTAGAGTGGTGACATGGTGATAGTTGTCATTGGTAGTGTAGTGACGTGGTGATAGTCGTCATTGGTAGTGTAGTGTCGATGGTGGATAAATAGCGGCCTCAATAAATAAAAAATAGGAAAAAAACAATTAAAAACTGTTTTTATTTTTTAATTTTTAGAAACAGCTTTTTGTTTTCAAAAATAATTTTTTAAAAACAGTTTACTTAACAGGTTTTATTATTTTATTGTTTTTAAAAATAAAAAAATAATTTTTAAAAATAAAATCAAACAGCCCTGTATTTTTCCTTAATTATCCTGTACTTCAGCACTTCATCCTTATCTTTTAGCTGTTTCACTGGTTCAAACCAAAAAAAAAAAAGGTTTTTTCCTATAGTTATCTAATCGAACATATTTGAGACTCATGGGATCCAATTAAGGGTTGCTCTGTTTTCTGCATTTAGACACTCTCCAACCTGGGATTTTAATATGTGATAGCCTCTTCTCCTATTGGACAGAAAAAAATTAAGATATAGGACTTTTTAAATAAAAATAGTATACGCCAATTCTGCGATACCATGGCACGAGTTTTGACTTTTTTCCCATAACATTTCGTCTCTTCCATGGAAATACAAAAACTACTCTGTTGAGTATTTTAGGCTTAGCAGCCTTCAACTCCAGATTTCTCGGTGAATTTTAAATGTTTACGATAAATATATTTAATCTTTTATATTTAGGTAAACAATCAATTCTCTTATTTACAATTAATATGTTCATTATATTTCTCTAAAAAAATATGTTTTTTTTTGCCAACACACTAAAAAAATATGTTGAAATAGAGGTTTTATTAGCTTATGATTTGAAGCTTATAATTTTTATTTGCAATGAGTTATCTAAAAAAAGGGTTTAAGTTTCATTAGTGAAAATAATAATAGACTAATTGATGGCAGGCAAAAAAAAAAAAAAAAGGAACAGACTAATTGATGGGATGGGGATTATTGGATAAATTTGAAAGTTTAGACTTTAATTTAGAGAGCTGTGGCGGCCATACCAACACCCTCTCCACTCCACCTAACTCATGCCACTCCTCCTCTCATACATATATAAATCATTTTTAATTAATTTACGCACACTAATAAAAACATATAAAAATTGGAGAAAAGTCCCTCATTAAGAATTTTATGGGTGGCAATGACCTAAATTAGAATATTAATATCCTATGTGTATAAAATTTATAGAGTAATGGCACTACTCTTTGTGTATAAAAATTCATTAATCCTCAGCAATAAAACTTTTAATGGGAGACTTTTCCGTCCCCAATTTTTCTAGAAATATTTAAAAATACTATTAAATTTGTCTTAAAACTTAAGTAATTTTTAAGTTTACTTTTATTAAATACTTTAAACTCTAATATCATATTAATTTTTATTTATTCTCATTAGTCTTGTTAAATATGGGCATATATATATATATATATATATGAAAGAAAAAATATTTAATGCTCCTTAAAACTATCAAATGCCTTGTAAAAAGACCTAAAACACCCTCTAGAATCTATATATATGTCCTATATATGGAACCTAAGGAGCATGATGGAACAGGTTTCTTGCTAAGCAAACTGGTTTCCCTACTAAGCGCTTTGCTTAACAGGGAGAGTTAAGCATATGTAGATTGTCTATATTTGATCTAAATGATCCACATTTGATTTTTTTAAATAATTTTTTAAAATAAAACTTATTTTAATAAGTATAAAATCTAAAATAAAAATAATATCTTAAATATTATTTTTTTCAAAAAATTGATTTTTTATTTAAAAATAAAATAAAATATGGGCTATCCTGATCAGATTGATCTAGATAGTCCACGTATGCTTAGCTCTATTGCTGAGAGCTTAGTAGGAACCGATTCCGTGATTACATGTGTATATGTGTAAGTATAAGGAACTAGTTCCCCTGCTCATCTTTGGACAAGTAGAGAAAACTCTTCTCATCTAGGCTGTCCATATTTAATATTTTTTAACTGATGATTTTTAAATGAAAAAAAAAATCATTGTTTTTAAAAAATGTTAGTTAAGATATTATTTTTATTTTAGATTCTTTACCCATTAAAATAATTTTTTTTAAAAAAAAACATAAAGTACAAAAAAATTAAATCTGGATCGTCCAAATCTCATATTGACGGTCTAGATAAGATGAGCTTTACCTGCTTATCCAAAAGAAGAGTAGGTCCAGGTGAGAAGAGCTTTACCTGCTCATCCAAAGGAAGATTACACCTCTATATGCACACACACACGTACTCTTCACAAGTGTTGTTTTGATGAAATAGATATGAACACAGCTTGCCAAGAGTGGACGTGTATGTGTGCACAACAGACCCAAAGATAGAGCCACCAATGATGATGATGAACACTGTGTTATCAGTAATGGCTTACGATTATCCCTCTGAGAAGTTAAGTGTGTATCTCTCAGACGACGCTGCCTCAGAGATAACCTTCTACGCTTTACTAGAAGCTTCTTCTTTCGCTAAGCATTGGCTTCCCTTCTGCAAGAGATTCCACGTCGAACCCAGGTCTCCTTCTGCTTATTTCAACTCTTTGTCCTCTCCAACTTCTTCAGAATCAGATGACTCTGCTTGGACCAAAGAGTCGGCACATATTAAGGTAATTTACATAATTCAGACCTACTATATAACATGTGTTTGAGCTTTATCTAATTCCTTAGTCTGCAACTAGAAACTGTACCAAGATATGGAAAGACGAATCGAAGATGCAACCAAGTCGGGAAAATTACCCAGAGATGTGCGTTCAAAGCACAAGGCATTTTTTCAGTGGGATTCCTTTTCCTCTCGACGTGACCATGATACTATTCTTCAGGTATCCATATATATATGGTGAACTTATAATTTCACAAACATCATTTTATTTTATTTTTTTTTGAGTAGGATGGAATCGCTGCCTCAGGGTATCCCAGCACAACGTGCCAGACTAATCCCTTGGTACCTCGCAGGTATCGAGCCCAAGATGTGGTAGAGCTGCGTGCCTTACGCCCTCGTTTGAAACCAGTCGGACCGGACCCTTGCAGGTCATTTTATTTTATTTTTAATGTCCATATGACTGGATCATGTTCGAGCCAAACTCGTACTTGAGACCTTGTGCCCAAGTAGTCAAAGCTACTTCCAAAAAAATCATTTTAACGTGCTCTCTATGTCATACGCATGTAACCTTTTTTTCTTACTGCAGATATTATTTCATAGAAAAGATGCACAGAATGCGAAAGATGTAGAAGGATTTGTTTTGCCAAGTCTAGTGTACTTAGCTCGCGAGAAGAGACCCCAACATCCACATCATTTTAAAGCTGGAGCCATGAATTCTTTGGTACTGCATCAATTATATCATTTCACATCTTTTGTGTGTGTGTGAGTGAGAGAGAGAGAGAGAGAGAGAGAGAGATGAACAACTCATGGAGGTTGTTGCTTTTTCAAAATATGCAGATAAGGGTGTCTTCAAGGATTAGCAACGGCAAGATCATAATGAATGTGGACTGTGACATGTACTCCAACAATTCAGAATCAGTGAGAGATGCATTGTGCTTCTTCATGGATGGAGAGAAAGGCCATGAAATAGCTTATGTGCAGTTCCCACAGTACTTCGTGGGTGTCACCAAGAATGACTTGTACGGAAGTGATCTACGAGTAATTTCTGAGGTTAGTTAACACATTATATATAGAAGCAAATTATGTTCTTACTTTTGAACTATGGAAGTCTTATTGTGCCTAACAAGTCTAAAGTGTTCTCCAACGTTGTACTGATGAATTAATTGTATCTGTCATAACTTGAATATTATTGGTGGGGTCAATTTGTAGTAGGAATTTCATGGTGCCATGCGGATGGTTGTGGGGGCCCATTGTATATTGGACAGGCTGTTTTCACAGGATAGAAGTTCTTTGTGGCAAGAAATTCAGCGATCAACGCAAGGTTATTGACTGGAACAGCGAGGACGATGACCTATTCATGGAAGAAGAAGCAAGCTTGCAGAGACTAGAACAAGAATCAAAGGCTCTTGCTAGCTGCACCTATGAACAAAACACAACCTGGGGAACAGAGGTCTCTCTCTCTATATATATATATGTATATATATATACTAACTCCACTCTCTAACATAGGAGCCAGGAGCTTGTTGAATTTGGTCTTTAAACATAACACCTCAAGTCACTTTGTCTATCAAATTTATACTACCTTCTGATAGTTAATATAAAAGCTGTTTGACTAATTTAAGTAGATTAAGGAAGCTAGTTATGTTAGCTATTTATAACAAATATAGGTTGGTTTTCCTAAAATACCAAATTTCATCATGATTATCCTTAAATAAAACTTCTTAATATGTGCAATTCATAGGGATATTTTAGAAAAAAATTATAAATTTAGGAGACAAAGTGGATTGAGGTATTATATTTAGAAATCAGTTTCCTTGCCTTCTCATTCGGACCGTCCAAATTTAATTTTTTAGCTAGTGGGTTTTAAATGAAAAAATATTTTTTTTTTTGAAAAAATATTAGTTAAGAGATCATCTTTATATTAGATTCTCTAACTATTAAATTTTTTTTTTTTGAAAAAACAAAAAGTCAAAAAAATTAAATCTGGACATTTCAGATGAGCTGAATGCTCCCTGCCTATCCAAATAGATAGGGAAACCGGTTCCATTTAGTACCAAATCTAATCCTCAACTAACTCTTATATTAAAGACTGAAGGTATTAATTTTTTTCTCAAAACATCCCTATTGATTAGACATATGAAGGAGTATTTATCTCATGGTACTCATGATTAAATAAAGATGGGAAAATTAACCCGTATTTGTTATAAATAACTAACGTAACTAATTGCTTTAATATATGCAAATTAGTTATTTATCTGCTATATCAACAAGGACCAGAGGGAATATATATGTCTTCCTATATATGAGTAATTAATATTTCAACCACAATTGATTAACATAAATAATGATGACATTTGAGAGCAGATGGGGCTGGTATATGGGTGTGCAGTGGAGGATGTGATAACAGGATTAAGCATACAGAGCAAAGGATGGAAATCAGTGTATTGCAATCCAATGAGGAAGGCATTCTTAGGGATGGCTCCAAACACATTGGGACAAACACTGGTGCAGCACAAGAGATGGTCAGAAGGTCAACTTCAGATTGCGGTTTCAAAGTACAGTCCTGCTTTGTATGGTTATGGCAAACTTGGTTTGGGCCTTCAAATGGTGTGCACCTCCTATAACTTATGGGCACCAAACTGTTTGGCTACCCTCTGTTTCTCCCTCCTCCCTTCTCTTTGCCTCCTTAAGGGCATTCCCTTGTTTCCAAAGGTATCCTCTCTCTCTCTCTCTCTCTCTATATATATATATATATCCATTAATTAGCCTAGTTATAAGTATCGTATAGTTGCTTTTTCATCTTTGTTTCTACACCCCATTATAAAATAGATAATAGATCCATGTAAAGTTTGGTAGAGTTAACATATAGATGGTCATGGGACCCTCCTCGTTTTATTTAGGCTTGGAGACTTGTCATGAAATATAGGCATCTTAAATTGCATAGTAAATTTTCTCTTTGATTGTTAAATTGCTTATTTCTAATAAAAGTCTATTAGTTTTCCTAAAATACCCCTTTAATCATTTACATTATTGGAAACTATCTAGATTTATGAAAACCTCCTTTGACATATTTAATCAATATGATCGATTGGGAAAAGAATTATAAATTTGTGAGACAAAATTAACTAAGGTCTTATTTTTTAGTATCAAAACAAACTCCTCAACTATTATATTTAGAATAAGAGGGAATATTTTATATATATATATATATATATTAATTTGAGTAAATTAATCAAGTAGTTCTTGTAGTTTTAACTCATTTACAGCTCATTCTGTGAAATTTAAGCCAATGAAACTCAATTCCTCAATTTTAGCCATTAATCTATATATAGGTCCAAACATTGTATGGCTTTGAAACAATTCACCTTTTGATCAACTAGATATTTTCTGTAAGTATAAGGACCAATTTATATTAAATAGTCAAAAGATCAATTATATTAAATAGTCAAAAATTAAGAAATTGAGTTGAATAAATTAAACTTCAAAAATAAAGTCGTGAGCAAGTCAACACTAAACATACATATATGTGTGTGTACACCTTGAAGATTGTTGTGTGTGTGTTTTGAATCAAATTACCAAATAAAATGAGTGCATATGACCAAAATAAATTGTGGTGGTGGATTGTTTCATCAGATGTCAAGTCTATGGCTCATACCCTTTGCATATGTAATAGTTGGGGAAACCGCTTACAGCTTTTTGGAGTTTTCGAGTTGTGGAGGCACACTTAAGGGTTGGTGGAACGAGCAAAGAATGTGGCTCTACAAGAGAACAAGCTCTTACTTCTTTGCTTTCATGGATACCACCTTGAAGCTTCTAGGGTTTCCATCTGATTCAGGCTTCATAATCACATCAAAAGTTGCAGAAGAAGAAGTTTCTCAGCGATACAATGAAGAAATTATGGAGTTTGGAGCCTCTTCTCCAATGTTCACTCTCTTGGCAACACTTGCTATGCTCAATCTCTTTTGCTTTCTTGGCTCATCAGTGGAAGCTCTTGTAAGTGAAGGTGGCTTTATTAGGGTTTTGGAGAAGATGATGTTGCAGATTATATTATGTGGGTCCTCGTTCTCATCAATGTGCCTATATACGAAGGCCTTTTCTCTAGGAAGGACAAGGGAAGATTGCCTACCTCCGTTGCCATTAAATCTACAATATTTGCTTTAAGTGCATGTGTTATCTTCAAGGCCTTGAACTTAACTTAATTACGCTCTTATTATCTTTGCAATGAGTATGATTATTATATGTAATGTTCAATTCTGGAATAAGTGAGATATATATGTTTTGTTATAACCAATTTTACATAATCATGATAATTTAATGCTTAATATACTTGACAGTTACTTAGAACCCATCAAACATAGTACCCTAATATTTGACTGTTAAGAATCATCAAGTCTTTGGTAAGAAAATATTTAATGCGTCCATAATTTGACTTTTCGGAACTGTCAAGTATAAGCAAAAATAGCCGTCAAGTATGGATTTTTCTGTAATATACTATCCGTGCCACTGTTTAGAGAACCGGACCGGACCGGACGGTCGGACCGGTTGGACCGTCGACCGGTCATTGAAGCGGGCCGGATTTATGCATTGAGCCGTTTTTCTAAGGGAGCCGTTTTGGACCGTCGTTTAGCCGGTTTTGAGCCGTTAATCGTTATTGAGCCGGAAACCGGACCGGTTTTTCAAAAACCGTCCGGTCTAATAAAAAAGCTAGAAAATTTTTTTTCTGCAATTTTTTTTTTTATATTTGATGCTGACAAAAAAAATTAAAAAATGACATATAAATTTTAGACATGTTATTTTATTTTATTTATATTATATGTTACTATTTTTTTTGCCAAGTATATTATATGTTACTATTTTTAATAGTTTGGTTTGTTGTAAACTATTTTATAAAAATGCTTTTGAATAAAAAGGCAATGATGTTTATCTTCAAGCTAAGGATGAAATTAGAAGCATTGAAATTGAATTGAAGGTCTTAATTTTAAGTCATTTCCTCAATATATTGATGACATTTACCACTCTAGCCATATTTATAAGTTCATTTTAACTAAATTTCACATACCAAAGAGAGATAGTTAACTCAATGATTATGGGGTAAATTTATGACTATGCCCTCATTTATGAATGGGTACTTTTCAACTTTTTCTTCTCTTTCCATCTTTAAATTATTTCTTCATTTGTACAATAAATAGGGGTAAAATTATCACAATCTCATTTATTACACTGAAACTAGACTGATAAATAGGACCAATTTCTCTTTTTGTAAAAAAAACTTATAAATAGGACCAGAGTGGTATGATCTAATGCCTTTCAAGAAACTCATGTTTTGATCAATTAAGACCCACCAATATTTGACAAGTCATGAAATCATTATTGTTAATACATTTTATTAGGTTGATGATTGATTTAATGGTCTTCCTTAAATGGTATTTTATGACTTTATTAACTTTATATGAAATTGGACTGAAGATTAATTGTAATATATAATATATATCATTTTTAAATTTAATTATTACGTCACCGGTCCGACCGAACGGCTCAACCGTTCCAACCGGTTGAACCATGACCCATTGACCTTTCCGGCTCGACTTCCGGTCCGGCTTTTAAAACATTGATCCGTGCACTTCTTGTAGCCAATAGCATCGTTGTTTTTGCATGCAGGTTGATAATACTTCCTATCCCACCGTCGGCCTTCAAAATCTAAATTATCATTTTATGTCTCATTGCCTTCATTATTAAAATCTTAGGGATATTATTTTTAGTTTGATTTCAACAATGCCTATTTTTGTTTATAAATTAGGTACGTTTCCATTGCACATGAGAAGTTGGAAAAATGAGTTATTTCCTTTACAACTTGTGATAATGTATTTCTTTCTAGATTTTATATTAATACATTCATCTATTAATAATGATATCCTCCCTCGGGTTTTATATATAAAACCCAGTTGACATTTTCTTGGAGAGGTTAAGAAAGATAAATATATTACTTAATCACAATATATGTTATGAATCGATATATTATATATTAGTTTATAAATTAGACTAACTAATTTAAAGAAAAACGAAAGATATAATTGCTTGAAAATAATTTATTTAACTTCCTCAATTTCTTTAAAAAAGTCAACTAGATCTTATATTTAGGACCAGATATAATATAATATTAATAGTTGATGATCATAATCAAAGTGAAAATGATACTGATATTATCAATAAGTAATTCATACCCATCACTCTCAGGCAATGCTTTCATTTTTTTTTTTTTGCCAGTTGAAAGAGATATTTCTTTAATACGAACAGCCATACAACAGTACTATTACAACCACTAACTTATTACACTTCAGCTATAGGCAGAATATATTACAACAAAAGACTGCCTACTAATCTAGGGCTCTTGGTCTAGGACCTGCATCTCTATCCAACAAAATCCTCAGCTACTCTGGTGGTCGTGCAACCCAATCTGATGGGCAAGACCCACCTAGTGAAACTTTAGCCACCCAATCGGCCACAAAGTTCGATTTCTTAGAAATCCAATTACAAGAATGGTTTCTTATTAGATTCTTAAATATTGAATGTTTTTAAAGATATTTATGCATCTCTAGTCATTTGGTGGAGACCCTTTGGTAAGACAACTGATCAAAGTTTGGCAATCAGATTCAAATTGTACATCATTCAATTGATTACAAAGTATAATTCACAGCATCCAGAACTGCTATACCATCAGCCATTAAGACTGATTCAGCCTGGATTAAACGTGCTGCCCCATCTAGAAGCCACCCATTTGAATCCCTTATTACAAATGCTACCGCGGCCTTACAGTCTATGGAGGAAAAGGCTCAATCTGTATTTATTTTAATGCTATTATCTTTGGGTGGTTTCCATTGATTTTGTTCATTGTTGCCATTGCCACACAAGTCAATAGTTTGTTGCTCCATATTGCACCAGCCCCTAGCATCCCAAAATTCTTGTCATAATTTACATGCCTGGAAAACACGAATATGGGATCAAGTATAATGTTTTCATAAATAAAGGCATTTCTTTTGTTCCACACCTACCATAACATCATAGCAATCATTGCTTTTTGCCATTGGGAAAGATTAGAATCTCCAAGTCAACCTGCCACCCACTGACTAGTGTTTAAATTCTCAACATCCTAAGCATGGAAAGAAAAATTACTGCTAAACCACGTTATTTTCGCCCATTCACATAAAAAGAATAAATGTTCCATTGTTTCAGGCCTTTTTTTATAGATAAGACACAAATCTGTGGCACAACATTTTCTTTTCAACAAGTTTTGGAATGTAGGCAAAGTATTTGATAATAACCTCCACATGAAATTCCTAATTTTATGAGGCACTCTTAGGTTCCAAACCTCCTTCCATAGTTGCCTATGCACATTATTGGATGAAGCTGGGATATTCTCAAATCTTTGCGAGACATTTTTCTTTGCAACCTCATATTCCTCTTTGACAGAATATACACTCCTTTTCCCCCCGGTCCATACCCATTTATCTTCCCTATTACCTGAAGCCACAATGATTTTGTGAATAACCTCACTTTCAGCTTCAGTAATCCAACCCTCTATCGCCATAAAGTTCCATCCCCCTATTCTAATTAACTCAGCTACTTTAAGTTCTTTAAATGACTCATGGGGGCACAGTGACAACAACCTTTTCCCTGGTAAATTCCCAACCCACGGATCCTGCCAAACCTTGGCATTCAATCCATTACCAACATTAATCACAACTTGATTTTCTAATACTCTCCTCCCCTGTAGGACACTAGACCATAACCACGAGGCAGTCCTACCTTTTTCACCTCAAGGAAAGAATTTTTTGGGAAGTATCTCGCTTTTAGTAATTTCACCCAGCTTTGATTGGGACACTAATTCGCCAACCTAATTTTGTTATCAAAGCAAGATTAAAAGCCTCAAAATCCTTAAAACCGAACCCCCTATCTAACTTATGCCTTTTCATTCGTTCCATTGACACCCAATGCACTTTATTTTTCCCTTCTTCGCATTTCCACCAGAATTGGGACACAACCCTGTCTAATCTTTTCAAAATATTCTTGGGATATAAGAAACAAGGCATAGAGTACACCGGGATTGAGTTAGCTACTGACCTAATCAAGACCTCTCTACTGGCATTCGACAGAAAGTTCTTCCTCTAGCCTTGAACCCTTTTTTCCATTCTATCCAGCACAAAATTCAGAGCTTGAGACTTAGACCTACCCCAGATTATAGGTAGCCCCAAGTAGTTTCCTGGAATATTTACCGCATGAATCTGAAAAATATGGCATATTTCCTCTTTCATAACATTAGGAGTATTTTTTGAGAAAAACAAACAGGATTTGCCAAAATTAATTGCTTGTCCCGTTGCTTCACAATAATTATTGATAATACTTTTCAGCTTCTTGCAATAAATTCATTTCAGCTTGTAGGAAGAACACATAATCATCAGCACAACAACTATGTGTGATCTCAGGGCAACCCCTAGCCACCGATATACCCCTCAGCAAACCTCTCCTTTTATCTCTCTCAATTAATTTAGATAGAACATTGTTTACCAGTATAAAGAGATATGAAGATAAAGGATCCCCTTGTCTCAATCCCCTTTGGGGCTTTACATTAGCTACCCTTTTCCTTGATAACCTTATAGAAAAATTGACAGAATTCAAGCACCAAAAAATTCTATCTACCCACCCTCTATCAAAACCGATCTTCAACAAAGTAACATATAAGAAATCCCACTCCACCCTATCATAAGCTTTGTTCATATCCAATTTCAGAGCTACCTCACACTTACCCTTTCTTTTCAATTTCATAGGGTGGAATATTTCATGAAAAACCACTATGTTATCTTGGATCAATCTACCCGGCACAAAGGCATGTTGACTCTCATCTATGGTCTTATCCAATAAGGGTTTTTGCCTATTTGCCAATACTTTTGAAAAAATCTTGTATGAAAAATTACATAGGCTAATAAGTCTATAATTATTGACTGACTCAGGGCAACCAATTTTTGGGATTAAAATAAGATCCGAGTCATTAATTTGCTGTAGAGGGAAATTTTTTTGAAAATAGTTCTTAACAAGATCACATACCTGTTTACCGATAATCTCCCAGTATTTTTGATAGAACAATCCTGTGAATCCATCCGGTCCTGGTAAATTTTGCTCTCCTAATTGGAAGACAACTTGCTTCACCTCTTCTTTGCTGATTTCTGTCATTAGCAACCGATTGTCTTCCTCTGTAATTACACTATCCACACATTCCAGCACTTGGGAGAACTCTCTTGCTCCTACCAAAGAGGACAAATTGGTATAATGATGAGCAAAGTGGTTTCCAATATCTTTTTCATCCTCAATCCATTCATCTTCACTTCCCCTCAACCTAGTAATCTTGTTTCTGCATCTTCTACAAATGGTAGACATGTGAACAAATTTGGAATTTCTATCCCCATACTTTAGCCATTCAACTCTTGCTTTCTAGCCCAGTATACCTCTTCCAATTCCACAATTCATCAATTTCCCTTTTTAGCTCAGCCATTGTCTTTTTTGTTGTATCAGTCCACTCTGAATCCAGACACCCCTGTATCTTCTTTACTACTATGCTTATTTTTTTTTTTTGGCTCTTCTTGAATTCCTTTTTTCCCCACTCCTTTAGGACCACTCTCAATCTGTTTAAACCATGCACAAATTCCTTCAAATCCTTCCTTCTACCCTCAATTTTCCAATTTGCTTTTATTAGGTTCAGTAGATTGGGATGACTAACCCACCTAGCATCAAATCGAAACAGAGGGGGGGGGGGTTTTCCTCCACATGTTCATATTCCACTAGAATAGGACAATGATCAGATCCGATCGCTTCCAAGACTTGCCTTTGGCCTTTTGGAAACTGATCTCTCCATCTTGTATTTATCATTGCTCTATCTAGCCTTTCTCTAATGAATTCCTCCCCTTCCCGATTATTTGTCCAAGTGAATTTACACCCTTTGAACTCTAATTCCATTAGGTCACAATTTATCATAAATTTGCGAAATCTATCCTAGTTCCTTTGTGAGCATTCTCTCCCCCCTTCTTTATCAAATGAGTACATGAACTCATTAAAGTCACCCAAAACAATCCATGCTACATCTGATTCGGGGTTTAATTTTTCCAACTCCTCCCACCACTGCAACTTCAAACCAACATCAATCGGCCCATATACTAAGCTCATGTTTCCTAACTCCTTTCCTTCTAACCGAATGTCTTCCAGATGAATAATGCAGTGGCTAATAAATTCAATTTTCAACTGAATCCCTTCCTTCCACCAGATTGCTAGACCATTTGATCTCCCTACCGGGTCAAAATACTCACCAAAATCATATTTAAGCTTTGGCCTGATTTTCTCAACTTTTGCCTTCATTTTTGTTTCCGATAAAAACACAATACTTGACTTTAATTTCTCACATTGGAACCTTAAATTTCGAACTGTCAGGGGTGGTTATAAGACCTTAGCAGTTCCATCCTAGATAACTCATGGCTTCTTGGTGGCTGTTTCAGGCCAGCTACCACACCCCTCATTATCAACGTTATCTTCACTTCTTCCTTCTTCTTCCATTCTTGCCACATCACTGCCACTCTCGTTATTTACTATAATCTGATCAGATGAGCAGTTTCTAAGGAATAATGCCTTCCTTACTCTTTTTTGATCCCTCCACAACTTTCTAGAACTAACACTAGGAGTAAAATTTAGAGTACCATCATACCTAAAAGGAAAATTGACGACCCTTCTACTGTATCAAGCGTTTCTAATTCCACTTCAGCTCTCTCACGTTTACCTGCACTTTTTGGAGAATCCTGGCTATGATCTTTCCTTCGTTTGAACAATGGTGAATCCGATAGCTCTATAGCCTTCTTTTCGGAGAAACCTCTCAAAGTCCTTGACCCAACTCCCTAATTGCATAGTTCTAGACCGAGTCAATAGCCCCTGCTGTCTTCGATTCCTCATCCTCATCATCAACTAGCTCAACCCAATACTTGGCTTGGGTTTTAGCAATTTTTTCTTCCAGACTCTTAAAACACTATTGGAGCCATCCATTTTTCTAACTAGTTCATCCATCTCACTCCCTATTAGCCCACTTTTTGATATTGGGCTTCCCATTCGTTGGCCCATATCAAGACTCTGCCTTCCACTCCAATAAGGAAAGTTGAAAAAGTTACCTTTTGTTTGCATATCCTCACATGAATCACTTCCCTCTAGATGACCAATCTGCTGCTTGATGTCAGAGATTTTTCTGATTTCCACCAATCTGCCTTGAGAACCTTCGCCCCTTTCCCTTGAGACCTGTGCCTGGCCCACATCTCCACTCAAGAATTTAATGCTCATCCCTTCTCCATGCTTCCTTTCCTGTTCCGATGACCTCCCCTGGTTTCGACTCATCGGATTATTCGCCTGAACTCTGAAAGCTTGAGTACATAAGATTGCATCATAACCTTGCGTAACTCCATTCATTGTGAACTCCACATTTTCCTCTTTGCAAGCCTTACTCTCATGACCCAGCCTACCACAATTGAAACAAAACCTTACCAATTTCTCATACTTAACCTGAACCTAAACATCATCTAGCTTTTCATTTGAACGAGGAGCAATAAACCCAGGAATTAGGGCCTTTTCTGCATCCACTTCCACCGTTGCTCTCCCAAAGCCCCTATTTTCAAATCGGCTATCCTCAGGATTTTCAACCTCAATGACCCGACCCACTATGTTAGCCATCCTCCTGATATTCGAGACCATCCTTCCCTCAGGAGGTAAATTATGGAATTGCACCCAGAACGCACAGGAGTTAATAGCCACTTCATTATCACTTAGAAAAGGCTTCCGTTTCTGTAAGCTAAGAATATAGTTTCTAACCACCCAAGGATTCTCTTTCAAGACTTTGTTTGCATCATCCGGATCTTTAAAAGTGAAAGTAAATAAGTTAAAGCCAATCATTTTTACATCAAGATCAGCTACCTTCCACACCGCTGTTACCGTATCTCTTACTGTTGCGAAGCCTACTCTTGTATTTGTGAGTACCTTTCCTATTAACTTGCGCTCTTACTCCTTTGGGTTCGCATTTGTCCTCCGTTGGAGCTGTATATTGAGTTTTCCCCTGTTCATTTTCTTCTTTCTAGTCTCCCATTAAAATCCTAGCTTTACTGTACCCGTTGCTTCTCACAGCACCAAGGCTGATCCCGCCACACAGACGAAAGGGAATGGAACCCTAGCACCCACTCTCACACAGAGAAAAGCTCCTTGACTCATTGAGTCATATGGGAGGAATCTTCAGGCAATGCTTTCATAAGAGCTTCTTCAGCTGACCTGTCTTTGGCCATATCATCATCATTTTGCCAACGTCTTTTGGCCACATTCTTGAATGAAAGGCACAGCTGCCAACGAATAAAGTAGCATTCCTTCTTATAAAATTGATTTTTTTTTGAAAATATTAAGAAAAATAATTAAATTACTTTAAAATATTTAATTTATTATTTTTCCTCTAAACTATTTTGTCTAACATATAAATTGATATATAATCTAATGATACAAAATATATTATATGATTAAGTAACTTATTTAGCTTCCTTACTCTCTCTGAAAAAAGTCAACTCTATCTTATATTTAGATCCGGAAGGAGTATCAACTATATGTGTTGTCATGCACCCACATTTCTCTCAGAATATAAAAATTGTACTTCTCGAATCTTTAATATAAGACATATTAATCTAATTAATTTGATTATGTTAAGGAAGTTAGTTAATATGACATATTTTTTTAAAACACTATAGTCATCTTCCTTAATTACTCAATTCCTTCTTCTCCTTAATTATTATTGAATGAGTATCAATATAGGTAAATTAAAAAAAGATTGACAAATATAAAAAATATGTCTTATATTTAGAATTAGAAAGAGTACTAGTACTTGGTACTCCCTCCTCTTGTCCTTAATACAGAACTTAACTGGGAGTTGACTTGAGTTTTAAATATAAGATATATTTCTTATATTTGTTTATATTTTTCTAATTTACCACTATTAATCACTACAAAAAAAACGTGATTTAGTAGCGGTTAAAAATGGGTATTAGTAGCGGTTCTAACCGCTACAAACTAGGTTAGTAGCGGTTACTCAAACCGCTACTTAATCGTACGTTGCAAGCAGTTTTGTAGCGGTTTTATAAAACCGCTACTCAATCAAAAATAACCGCTACATACTTTGTAGCGGTGCAGCTTAACCGCTACAACACCCAGAGATATTTGTAGCGGTTATATAACCGCTACAAATATAAAAAAATTATATTGAGAGCTAAAAAAAAGAATTTTTTATTTTGTAACGGTTAATAAACCGCTACAAATATAAAAAATTGAAAATTTGTTGGCGAAAAAAAATGACATTTTTTTATTTTGTAGCAGTTAACGAATCGCTACGAATTTTGAATTTCATGAAATTAGTAACGGTTTTTAAAACCGCTACTAATTTCATGAAATTCAAAATTGGTGCTAAAAAATTTAAATTGAGTCGTAAAAAAGCACGTTATTTAGTAGCGGTTTAATAACCGCTACAAATATTTAAAATTTTTTTTAAAAATATACAATGATTTTTTTTTTCTGTTTTTTCAATATTATATTAAATAGTTTATTTTGTTATTATTTTATCTATTTCAATTAGTTTATTATTCAATATTTTAACTTATTAATAAATAAAAAGGAAAAATGTAATTGAATAGGATTAGTATAAAATTTATATTAATAATATTATTAAGGATAGGTAGGTAATAAGGAATTATTATGTTTTCTAATATAATGTAATTGTGTATGAAAAATAGATGAAAATGAGATACAGTTATGATATATCTAGAAAAAAAAATGATTAGAATAAATTTTATAGAAAGGAAAGAAGTATTCTAAAAAAAATTGAAAATCTTGTTATCATATTTGATCGTATTATTCAGCTCCTCTACTCATACGAAAGAAGTTGTAAATGAGAGGAAATGAAAGAAAGGTAAGGTGAAAAGAAATTGGGGAGTGTTTAAAATGAGTTGTGGTAAGGGTATTTATAGGGATCCACGTACTATTTGTAGCGGTTAATGTAGCGGTTATTTATATTTTTGTAGCGGTTCAATAACCGCTACAAATATTTTTTTAATTTTTTTTTACATTTTATTTTAAAATTTTTTTTGCACTTTTTGTAAAGACAAAAGCATAATTTGAATTTGATTACTCATTGTCGCCATCCCTATAGAAATTTTGTAGAAAAATTATTGTTATTGATGTATTATTAAATTTAAAAAATTTAATTCAAATGACGTGGACTTAAAAAAACTCACCGCAGTAGAGGTAAATTGTCATTGCTTCAGGGAAGTAGTTTTCAAAATCAGCTGGCTGAAATGGCTCACTCTCGTAGACGATGTTATCGCCTTCACCCATGTCGTAAAGGTCTCTTGGCTTTAAATGAACGACCATGTGCCAATCCCTATGCCTCTCATCCTCGACATAATAAACCTGATGTACCTCTGAAGCTAGAATATACGGCTCATCATCTTGAGAAATACCAGTATGAATTGGCCGTGAGAAATTGACTGATGTGATCCCTAGGTCGTCAGTTGTCAGTCCCCGAGAAGTAGTGGTATTTGCCCACAAACACTTGAACAGCGTCACGATGAAACGGCCTTGATAATTAAGCTCGACCACATCAAGAAGCTTGTCATAGTAAGGGACGCCTCCGAACTGCATGTTGGCGTCACTGCTACTCGCATAACTCCTTGTCCCAAATGTGCCATAAACACCCGAATTCTGTGTTTGCAATCCTTGATCCCGTGAAACCGTGCAAAACTTAAAACCATTGACATTGTATGTTGTAAACCGTTTTGCATGATCAAGAGGGCCGATTGCGAGAGCTCTGAAATCTGGTGAGTGTGGGTTGTGGTCATTTAGTATTCTGCGCGCAAACCAGCTCGGGAATTCTCTGTGGACCCTCCTATCAACTTCCGAGGATGTCTGTGTACAGATCCTGAGTTGACGCTTCACATGACTTCTGAATTCCCTGCAATTAATAATGGAAAGGCGTTAGTGAAATGAAAGTAAGAAATGTTACGAAAGATATAGATCGAATAACATGTGAGTGTACAATTCTTACCGTATGAAAGGTTCAACTTGAGTGCAATTAATCAAGACATGTCTATGTGCTTGCAACTTCTCAGTTGCCGTTAGTTTGAAGTTCTCAGTTGCTCCAACTGGTTTATCAACACGAGGGATAAATTCTCCTGATGTCGGCGCAGGTTCCGGACAATCGTCAACACGAGGCGGGCGGTTAAAAGCCGTCTCAAGATCATCAAAATACCTTGAGCAAAAATATAGCACCTCATCCCCTATATAGCCTTCAGCTATAGAACCTTCTGGCCACGCCTTATTCCTCACGTAAGATTTTAATTTCCCAAGGAACCTATGAAGTACAGAAGAAAAAATTGATATAAAATGATAAAAAGGACGACTAGCAAACATTAAATACGGACAATAAATTAAAGCACATATTTAAAATGAGTACCTCTCAATCTGATACATCCAACGATATTGTACTGGTCCAGCGAGCTTTGTTTCATGAACGAGATGGACTGTGAGGTGAACCATCACAGTAAAAAAGGACAGAGGAAAAATCATCTCTAAATGACAAAGCATAAGAATGATTTTCAACTGCAGCTGATCGAGCTCCTCAACGATCAAAACCTTAGAACACAACTTCTGAAAGAAAGAACAAAGTTCCACCAAAACGATGGAAACATCGGGAGGAAGTGTATTCTTTATAGCTAGAGGGAGTAACTGCTGCATAAGAACATGTGAGTCGTGACTCTTTAGGCCAGCAACCTTTCGAGCCTGCAAGTCGACACATCGAGAAATGTTGCTTGAATACCCATCAGGAACTTTTAATTTCTTCAACGTCGTGAGGAACACATCCTTATTCGGTTTTGTGAGGGTAAACTTTGTCGGTGTAAATCTGTCACGCTCATCTGGCCAAGTGTGTTCACGAACTCCCATGTCGCGTAAATCTTTCCTCGCTTGAAGGTGATCTTTTGTCTTGCCGAGTTCGTTAAGTAGCGTATACAGTACATTGTCGCAAACATTCTTTTCAATGTGCATTACATCAAGACTGTGGCGAAGTAAATTAGATCTCCAATATGGAAGAGTGAAGAAAATACTTATCTTCTTCCATTGCTGAGGCGTCGAAGTCCTGCGCGTCTTTTGGCGAGTTTGTTCTGAATTGTCGCTTTTTCCAAACTCGAAGTCAATATGCTCAAGCTGCTGTAAGATATCTGTACCGGACAAAGTCTGAGGTGGTCCTCTTTTCTCTGGTTTCCCATTGAAGCGATTCCATTGCAATCTGAACTTATGCGTTCTATCGAGAAACCTCTGATGCCCCATAAAGCACCACTTTCGGCTGTGGGGAAAGCGCAATGCGTCAGAGTCAAAATTGCAAGCTGGACACGCCGACTCAGTATGCACATTCCAACCAGATAATGTGCCAAGGCCAGGAAAGTCACTAATCGTCCACATCAAGGTTGCACGCATGTTGAACAAAGTCTTGCTGTAAGCGTCGTACGTCTCCAAGCCGACATTCTACAGGTCAAGCAATTCCGCAAGAAGCGGTTGGAGATACACATCGATGTCATTGCCCGGTGCCTTTTTGCCTGGAATGATCATAGACATAATGAAAGAGCTTTGTTTCATACATATCCAGGGGGTAAGTTGTAAGGAACTAAGATTACCGACCAAATACTGTAACTTGTGCTAAGATTCCCGAAAGGATTGAAACCGTCGGTCGCCAACGCAAGCCAAACATTTCTGGGGTTAGTTGCAAAATCTGGAAAGTCGTTGTCAAACGTTTTCCAAGCAGCTGCATCCCGCGGATGTCTTAATTTACCGTTTTCGTTTTTATCAATGGCATGCCACCTCATGTGCTCAGCAGTTTTAGATGACATAAATAATATTTGTAGACGAGGTTTTAAAGGGAAGTACCTGAGAATCTTTACAGGTTTCTTCTTTTGCTTTTTTCCCTTCCGAATTGTCTTGTACCTCGATGTGTGACATCTCTTACACGTCTCCCTGCTGGAATCGTCTCCCCAATACAGCATACAATCATTTGGGCACGCATCAATATTTTGATAATTCAACCCCAACCTGTTGATAATCTTCTTGACCTTGTAGAAGGTTGTGGGAATCTCGGCGTCGGGGAATGCATCTTGTAATAAGTCGAGCAACATTGACATTCCCTTATCTGTGATCCCACACAAGCACTTGATATGATACAATTTGATTAAGAAAGATAATTTAGAATATTTGCTACAACCTTGATATAAAGGACGATCTGCCTCATCCATCAAGCTAAAAAAATCCCGAGCTGCTTCATTCCCCATAAAAGCCGGCTCAGAGCCGTGCACTTCTTCGTTGAAGTTGTCGCCTTGAAATCCAAACGTATCACGCACAGTATCATTCACAGGATCATCTTCATCTACTTGAACGCCTACTTGAGAACCTCGAGGAAGAGCATCGTCATATCTAATGCCGGCCTTCTCACCATGAACTGCCCAGAACATATAGTCCTCAGGGAAAGGCTTCACAAGCAAATGTTCCTTCATAACATTTCGTGCATGCCACTTCTTGAACTTGCATTTCCGACACGGACAGACGATCTTACCGTTACAGCTGCGTGAGTGAATGCGAAATCTAAGAAACTGTTTAATCCGTACAAATATTCAGGAGAATTGCGCGGTAACCTTATCCATGATTTATCCATAGCTACAAGTGAGAGAGAAGAAAGTATAGAGAAAAAGATGAGTGAGAAGATAATGACGAATGCCTAGAACCTTATATTCTGAAATTCCAACGTTTATAATTTTGTAGCGGTTCTTAAACCGCTACACTAACTGCTACAGATATCAAATATTAGTAGCGGTTATATATATAAAACCGCTACTAATATTCAAGCCGTTACACATTAGTGGGAAATTCAAAATTTACTTGTTGAGTATTAGTAGCGGTTATATATATAAAACCGCTACTAATATTCAAGGCGTTACACATTGGTGAGAAATTCAAAATTTACTTGTTGCGTATTAGTAGCGGTTATATATATAAAACCGCTACTAATATTAAAGCCGTTGGTCATTAAATTTAAAAATAATTTTTAATTTGTAGCGGTTATACATAACATAACCGCTACAAATGTGCACAAAGGCGGCAAATTTCAAAATTCAAATGATGAGTATTTGTAGCGGTTATTATTTTAACAGCGCTACTAATATATATATAGTTGTAGCGGTTATTAGTGTATAACCGCTACAAACATATATATAGTTGTAGCAGTTTCTCAAGAGAAACCGCTACGAAACCGCTACAATTATATATATACATTTGTAGCGGTTATTAGTGTAGAACCGCTACAAATCTATATATTTGTAGCAGTTGTAAGTTAAAATCGCTACAAATCTATATATTTGTAGCGGTTTTAAGTTAAAACCGCTACAAATATATATATACTTTATTTTTTTTAAATTTAGATATAAATAATTCATAAATTAAACAACGCGATCTAATAATATAAATATAATTATATAAAACTCAATAAAAAAGTTCTGAAATAAAACTCATATATATATTTACAAATGTTTAAACAAAAAAAATGTCCTAAACTAAGGAGCTGGGGGCTGATCCTAAACTAAGGAGCTGGGGGTTGATCCTAAACTAAGGAGTTGGGGGCTGATCCTCTGGTGCTCCCTCAGGTGGGGCTCCCTCAGATGCCGCTGGATCAGGCCGCTGCGCAGAGTGAACCGCACCATCGTCATCAGCAGGAGGAGGAGCAGTAGCAGGAGGAGTAGTACTCGAGACGACGTAGCGAGGGACAGGGGGAACCGCTGGATGCTGCTCGTTTGGTAACAGGCGACTCCATACTCCCTCGAGCATGTTGTTCGCGATCTCATGCCATTGCGTCTGTTGAGCGTACAGCATATCAGCGTGCATCTGCAGGTGCTGCTGCTGCTGCACCTGTATCTGCTACTGCTGCTGCGCCATCTGTTGCTCCAAATCTGACCGCAGCTGGTCAATAGACTCGTCCCTCCGACGTCTGACCCCTCTAGAGCTGCCAGCCTCAGAAGCGGCGCTCCTGCCATAGACCATGCTGGGTCTGGCGCCTATCCCCATCCCCCGCATAAGTCCGGGGTGCTCAGGTTGAGCCAGACTCGCCTTCAAAGGAGCCGTCGGGTCCACTGACCCCTGTGACTCCTCAGGCTGGGTCTGTCGCAGCTCAGCCTGCGACTGCTGCATCCGCTCCTGCCATTTTATGAAACAATTACTAATTAGCATTTTTCATTATTAACTTGGTTTTATAAAAAATATAATAATAAAATTACTTACAATGGCCGCCTCTGCCTGCTGAGAGGTCGCAGTCCCGTCACGGTGTCTATGTGTGATGGCGTACAGCTCTGCATAGTCCGTCTGACGGTTCTCCTGCTGTGCCTTTGTCTCCTGAAACAATTACAAAACAATAATTAGTATTATGAAATCATCAGCTAAAAGTAAGTGATATTTTGAAAAGTTACCAGCTCGCTGTAGGTCATAGCAAAGGTCTTCGATCCTGCTGTGTGGTGGATCGTCTGCTGCGCCCGGATCTCGGTGTTCCTCTGAGAAAGCTCCTGGAAAAAAATAAATAAATGTATTATAATTTAAAATTAAATACAAATTAAATTGAAATTATAATTTAATATTTAACAATTACAAAATTATATATAAAAAATCTAATAAATACATTACCTGCGCCTCAGGGCTCATCCTGAACTGGACGAAACGCTCCCAGTCGTTCGGCGACACGCCGTCCGGGACGCTCTCGATCAACTGCTCCAGAGGCATCGTCCCGTCCTTATCCACCCTGTGGAAGATACGGTTCCTCCTGTTCCTCTAGGCGTCGCCCATCTTCACGAGGGCGTACCTCTTCCGGTCGGCCCGGACGGCAAACCGCAACTGAAAAAAAATTATTTAAATATCAATAATTATAAAAACCATAATTTAAAAAAAATTAATTAAATAGAATTAATTACAAAAAATATTAATTAAATAGTTTTAATTACCTGAACCACCTCCTCCCAAGCCTGGTCCTTCGGCCCCCTCGGAACGTGCCTCCACGTCGGGAAGTGAAGGGGGAACCGCATCCAATTCGCTCCCAGGTCGTTCAGGAAGCGGTTGAGCAGGTGACCCCCATTGTGGATCGGCTGGTCAGAGCCCTCATTCCACGACACTATAACTCGTAGGGTCTGGTCCATGCTGTTCAGACCGGCCACATCCAGCCTCCTCGTCAACACGTTCTTCTGCTCATCTGCACAGTTGACCGCACGTTAGATAAATTTTAATTCAAAGTTAACATTTTTAATTTAAATAAATAATTTACTAAATTAAAAAATTAATTTACCTTCGACCTGCACCTCAAACCCAGTGGACCGCGAAGACAACCCTCGTGGGTTGTTCTGCTCCCGAGCGTCCTCCTCATAGAGGAACTGCTCCATCTCCCTGAACCTAATCGGGATTTCGAACTTCTCCTCATTGAGGAAGTCCTCAACGCTAATATCTGGCCTCTCCACCTCAGGCACCTCTGGTGCGGTCGTCGCCTGTGGGATCGTCTGCGGTGCCTGTGGGGGGATGGGCTGAGATGCCGCGGTAGCCCTGCCTGCGCGCTGCCCCCTCCCTCTGCCCCCTGCCTGGCTGCTGCCACCCCGTAAAATCGGTCTGGGGACCTCAGGGGCCTTCCCCTTATCCTGTCCTGAAGCCATATCAACTGTAAAAATTAAAAAAAAAAATAGTCACATTATTATGCAAAAATATAATAAAAATACAAATATAAATAAAATACGTGTTATATACGTACCTCAAGTGCAAATACTGAGAAATACTGAGCAAAAACTCTTATAGAGATGTCTGAACGCTCAAATCTCAAAGAAATCACTCAAAGAAACCTCAGGAAACAAAATGAGCAAAAGAAAAAATGAAGGACACGGGAGTTTAAATAGGCCAGATATTAGTAGCGGTTATTAAAATAACCGCTACAAATAATTTAATTTGTAGCGGTTCTACAATAACCGCTATAAAAGATAACAACGTTTGAAATTCTGTAGTGGTTATTGCCTAGAACCGCTACAAATGTCGAGACTCTTGAAATTCTGTAGCGGTTATAGGGGCATAACCGCTACAAAATTCTGACCTTTGGTATTTTGTAGCGATTCTATTGTTGTAACCGCTACAAATAACCGCTACACTGTTGGCGCGCCAACTGGCGGGAATATTGTAGTGGTTTCTGTGCATTAACCGCTACAAAATCACCGCTACAAGTTTTGGCGGGAATTTCGCGCCAAATTTGTAGCGGTTTTTTGTGGGAAACCGCTACAAAAAACCTTGCTGCTACAAATTTGTAGCGGTTTAAATAAAAACCGCTACAAATACTATAATTTGTGGCAGTTTAATATAACCGCTACAATTGCACCGCTACAAAATACCTTTTTTTTTTTATTGAATGCTCCTTCAATAATACTCAAGTAAGAGAGAGATAGAGAAAATTAAGGAAGATGACTAGGATGTCTTAAAATAACATGTCATATTGACTAACTCCTTAATTTAATCAAATTAGGTAGATATGCTTTATATTAAACATTGGAGGGAGTATTTTTTAGTTTCAAATATTAGTAAATTTTACTTTCTTAAAATCCTTTATATAATTTCTTCCAACAAAAATACTGTGTTTTCTATACGCTGTGAAATGTGCTCTCTAATTTATTTTCAGCTGCTTTCTCCACAATATAAGACTATATTTAATTTTACTTTTAATAGTTGTTACTTATATATAGAAGATGAATTTTCCTACAAGAAGAAAAACAAATATATATAACGTACCAATTTTAAAAGAAATGCAAATAATTTATTATTTTTTTGTGGGTAAACCCAGAGTATTTCCAAGTCATTTTGAATTTAAGTCTATTCTCTATGAGGACAGGAGCATTAAGGTTATAGCCCCAAACAAATATACTCCCAAAGGGTCAAATTTGAATCTCCTCATATAAGACCCCTTACCATCTTAACCAAATATAAACAATTTACTACTGGCAAGTAATTGCACGTTAAGCAGACGCAAATCCACACAATTCATTGGAACTCTGCTCTATATATATAAAGCACATGGGGAGAACAGTAAAAAAAAACAAGGATATGGCTAATATGGAGGGAGAAATTTCTTATCCATTGTTTGAGACAAGGAGAGCCACAAGTAGGTGGCTCATCATATACAGATTCTTATCTTTCTCATCTTTCCTCGCAATATTCTTAATCTTCCTTTACAGATCCTCACACTTGCTCAATATCGTCGTCATTTATGGTGGTAAAGAAGAAGAAGAAGAAGATAATGAAGATGGAAAATCTTGGGTCATCTTCTCCGTTGGCTTGCGCGGTGCTGAACTATTTTTTGGACTCTACTGGGTTTTCACTTCAGCCCTCAGATGGAACCCTGTGTTCAGACAAACCTTCAAGCAAAGACTCTCTCAAAGGTTACATATAATACACACACACCTATCAATATATATATATATATATATATAAATTAAAGAGGTCGATGAAAACTGAAACGAATACTCAATGAAGTTATAGAGGGGAATTTTTTAAGTTAATAATCTATCTAAATATCTGATTTTTTATAAAGCACAATGGCATCTTGTGATCCATGTAGCCGACCTTATCTAGTGGATAATACTTTGTTGTTATTGTTGTTGTCGTTGTGTATGTAGTTGTTGCTAATTTGTGTGTTTTGAATATGTAGGTATGAGCATAGTTTACCAAGAGTGGACGGGTTTGTGTGCACGGCGGATCCAGAGAAAGAGCCAGCGATGATGGTGATGAACAGTGTTATCAGTAATGGCTTATTATGATTATCCCTCTGAGAAGCTAAGTGTGTATCTCTCAGATGACGCTGCCTCAGATATAACCTTCTACGATTTACTAGAAGCTTCTTCTTTCGCTAAGCATTGGCTTCCCTTCTGTAAGAGATTCAACATTGAACCCAGGTCCCCTTCGGCTTATTTCAATACTTTGTCCTTTCCTACTTCTTCAGAGGACTCTGTTTGGACCAAAGAGTTGGCACATATGAAGGTAATATCCGTAAGTATGATCTACATTTATGTTTGTGTTTTTGAACATTTACACTATTTCTTAAAGTTTCTTTTGACTAACGGTCAAATAATGACACTTTATTTCACAGTTAAAAACCAGTGGAACAAAAAAAAACACCGTTAAGAACAGGTTCACAGTTAAAATGGGGCATGAATACTTAACCTATAATAACCGTAGAAGACAAAAAATAATACTCGCGCTACTTCAAGTTCTTAATATAATATAAGAGCCAATTGATTTTTTTGGGAGAGATTAAGAAAGTTAAATAAGTGATTCTCCCTCCAATCTTAAATATAAGACACAATTGACTTTTTTGGAGAGATTAAGAAAACTAATTAAATTATTTTAAAGTATTTTTATTTTTATTTTTTTCTCCAAACTAATTAGTTTGACTAATAAACTAATATATAATTTATGGATATATAACATATGATATGATTAAGTAACTTATTTAATTTTCCTAATCCTTCCCAAAAATGTCAACCCTGTCTTATATTTATGACCGGAGGGAGTATCAAAAAAATTGATATTTATTGTTTTTTTTAAACTGATTTTTCTGATTTATAAACAGATGATATATATATATATATAATATCTAATGGTACATAACATATGTTATGATTATCTAATTTATTTAATCTCTCTAAAAAAGTTAATTAGCTCTTAATATTAAGGATAGAAAAGAGTAGTTAAGTATGACTTTTTCTTTGTAATGTATGAGAAGCTTCTCTGATTTCTTACTCTGCAACTAGAAACTATACGAAGATATGGAAAGACGAATAGAAGATTCAGCCAAGTCGAGACAAGTACCCAGAGATTTACGTTTAAAGCACAAGGGATTTTCTCAATGGGATTCATTCTCCTATTGACATGACCATGATACAATTCTTCAGGTGTGTGTATTATATTGTCAACTTATAATTTCACAAACATCATTGTAATCTACTCTATATCATACGTATGTAACTTTTATTTTAATGTAGATATTATTAGAATACATAAAAAGAATAGTCCCATATTGATTGCATAAATATTGGAGTGAATGTATATAACCCAATGGTTGATCCTATCAAATTGACTTGAGTCATTTTGATAGAAAGACCAACTTAATATACATATCTCATTAAACTCTAATATGGTATCAGAGTCATCTGATCAATGAGACAAAAAGAAGAAGAAGAAGAAGAAGAAAATGAATATTGAAAAAAAAAATATTGTGGACCTGAGGCATCTAAGACTTAAAAAGAAAAAAGAAAAAAGTACAAGCCTAGGCAAAAAAAACAGATAAAAAAAGAAAGAAAAAAAAGTAGTAGGGAGAATATTAGAATACATAAAAAGAATAATCCCATATTGATTGCATAAATATTGAAGTGAAGATATATAACCCAATAATTGGTCCTATCAAATTGAGTTGAGTCATTTTGATAGAAAGATCAATTTAATATATATATCTCACTAAAGTCTAATAGATATTACTTCATAGAAAAGACGCACAGAATTCGAAAGATGTAGAAGAATCTGTTATGCCAACTCTGGTATACTTAATTAGCTCGCGAGAAGAGACCCCAATATCGTCACCATTTTAAAGTTGGAGCCATGAATTCTTTGGTACTGTATCATTTATATATCATTTCACGTATATAATGTGTGTGTGAGAGAGATATATTTATATATATGAACAACTCATGAAGATTGTTGTTGGTTCAACAAAATGCAGATAAGGGTCACTATAGAAAAAAGGGTTTTAACATCCCTTTTTTTAGCCTTTTATCATCTGAAAACAGAGGGTCGTAGAAAAAAACGTTATTAACGTCCGTAAAACAGGGGACGTAGAAGGCAGACTTTAGACGTCCCTAGTTCACTGGGGACGTCTAAAGTGGGACATTAGACGTCCCCAGTTCTAAGGTGGACCTTAGACGTCCCCTGTTTCAACTGGGGACGTCTAAGGTCCACCTTAGACGTCCCCAGAAGACTTGGGGACGTCTAAGGTCCCGCTTTAGACGTCCCCAGTTCTAACTGGGGACGTCTAAGTTCCAACTGGGGACGTCTAAAGTGTCGCCAGCAGTACTATCCATGTCCCTTTTTTATTAAGGACGTTGAAAGTTTTTTTTCTTTTTAAATGGACTTTTTATACATATTGCACTGTCTGGAAAATATGTAAACTGCAGAAATAGAATTCCAACAACAGAGTAAAACAACAGCAGTTCAGCAGAATGGAAACAACAACAAACACAGTGATCAACCCAAGGCTACTACGTGCCACACAAACTTTCAAACCACACAAACTACACAACAATCTATATCCAAGTCTACTACATGCCACACAAACTTTCAAGCCACACAAACTACACAGCAATCTATATCCAAGTCCCCAGTTTGTACAATAACCAAGACTAAAATCCAATCTATATCCAACAACAATAACGCTAATTATATGTACTACCACAAAAGTATGTCATACACAAACTACTAAAGACTTTACTCTTTTGGTATACGTTGAAGAAGATGTCCAGCCAAAAAGTCTCTGATCATATTTAAGTCTTCATATGAGTAGGCATCTTCATTGTCAAAAATCTGTAAATTAGAAAATAAGCTTAGATGAAATAATGAATGAAGTGAATGAATTGCCATTGAATCATAACACCAAGAATATTATCCTCTGAGAATGAAGAAGCGATTACTTGTTCAAAATCTGTCGTAATGCCACTCTGAATGATGTTAAACATATAAAGCAAGACATAATATCCACATTCCCAGCCGCCAGGTTGTCGAGGACACTATAAATCAAAAGCAAATGGTTAAAATCAATAAAGGCATATCTAAAACGACCGTCAATCAAAAGAACTTGATTTGAAACTACGTACCTTTGGAAACAACCATCTCGGATCTTTGCCACCTCTACGTTCGTGTGGCCCTCCAAGCGCTCGATACGTCGTGCATGCCCTATCATTAAAATGAAAATCAAAATAAATTAGAATAATTCATTAAGTCAAGAATTAAGAAGCAATGAAATACAAGAAAATAACTTACTGGTTGAAGACGCTTTTAGTTTCTTTGTCTGGTCTTCTATTTAAGGAATCAAACCAGTAAACAACGTGCAACCGAGGACAGACAACACACAAACTCCAGTGATAACTATCACAACATATACAGATTAAAAAGAAGTTAGATGGGAAGGCAATTATTTATTAATAATCTCAAATACACAAAATTAAAATACGTACCCTTGAACAATCGGTGCTATATAACAACGATACTCGTCCTCTACCAATGTGAAGCCCACATAGTTCGTCCTTCTTTTCAATGTATTCCTAACCCTTGTCGTATGTGCAGGAGACAAGAATCCATATAAATAAACTTTCTGAGAGTCAACGCATATACGACGGAAGGAGCTATAATGGAATTAAAATGATGAATGTATTAGCTAGTTAAAATCAACTTAACTAAATGAATCAAAAAATGGGAAATAAAAAACTTACAGGATTGTAAATTTGCCCCATCCAATATCTAGCTCCTCGAACTTCATGAACTGTTTAAGATCTTGTTTATCAATTGTGAAGTGATACTCTATTTCCTGGCCCACAATCCCTGTAGGCATATGTAAATCAATCTGGCGAATGCCTTTATAGATATGCTGCAGTCGTACTAAGAAGGGAAATTTCTCTGCTTCCTGCTCGTTCTTTTAGAACATAAAAACACATACTGTTAGTAGGATGTCAACACATCTCAAGTAAAAGTAAGGTAGTTCTATACCATTGGAGGTGTTGGTGGTAACAAGCCAATAAGATGTACAGGCCAAAGGATGAAAGATCCTCTCGCCTGAGCTATCGTGGCAACCTCATCATCAGGAATAGGGATGGCTGTACCTTCTTCCCCCTCTTGAACACACGTCACAGTTACCCTACGCAAATGCTGTGGAATTTGCTGATGATGGTGGGTGGTAGCTTGTGTGTGAACGAGAGCATCTACAACTACACGCAGCACTGGGGCATCCAAAGAGAGGATGGCAGGTTCTCCCTGCGCTGGAGTGGGAGAAGGGTCGCCAAGTGGTTCCTCCTTCGGGTTGTAACTTCCTTTGGTGCTGTGGAAGGCCGGGGATGAATAGGTTCTATGCTCGGTAGTTGCCATCTGCGACTCAAACATCTTCTACATTTCAGCTCGTATCTCAGGTATCATCTCAAGACGTAGCTCTGGCAACAGCTCTTGTCGGAGCTTGTCGCGAAGGTTGGCCTCGAGCTCTTGTGAAACTTCCTGACGACTCTTTGCCACAAGCTCCTTACTGGGTTCAGCTTGTGACGAATAAGGATGTGAGGCTCGGCCAAAATACTTCGTGACACGAACTCCGACTGCCTCCCCTCGAACATGACCAGGGTAATCTGCCTTCCCGATCGCCGTTGACAAGATGTCCATCCGTCCACTTGGAGTGAACGAACCTTGGCTACTATGATCTTCCAGTTCATCCTGCAGCATAAAAGTTATCGTAAGCACTCCTAATATGAACAAATAAGTTTGTACTTATGCTCTAACTACTTACAATTCTTACGGCAACCTCAGCAACAGTTAGATTTACGTACTTCCCACCCTTAAGCCTCCCTGCTTTCCATTTTTTGTGACGTGGTGGAGGTGACGGGGGCTGGACCACAACGGTAGGATCTGATGTGGCTGCTTCCTTCAATTTCTCCAACTCTTCTGCCATCATCTTTCGCTCAAGCTTCCGATAACCACCACGAGACATGCAATGTTGATAGTTATTAGCTGCTTGCCTCTCTGCATTTGCTGCACTTAATGCCTTTGAAAGGAAAACAACAAACACCGAATCAATAATGTCAACTATATGCAAATAAAACGCCATGATGACAGAAATCTTACCAAAAAGTTTGGATCTTCTCGTGATGCCATAAACAATCTCCAGTCCTCTGGAGACAAAAACGGATACTCATGACATGGATCCTGACCCCTCAAGTCCCCTCGAATGTAATCTCGTGTGAGCCTGTTCTTGAAATCTTTCCATCGTAGACGAACCTCCGTCATCCACTCCTTGTACATCTCCGCGGTGTCAGGGACATCATAGGTTTGCTGCAAGATAAAAACATAAGTTAATTATATTTGAAACGATAGGAATAAAGATATAATGCAGATGTATTGAAACTTATTTACCAAAAGTTGTTGCCAAATCAAGTCTTTGGTTTTTGGTGGAACCAACTTCCAATTATTATAGGTAATGCGAATTTTGCTTCGAGCAAAAAAACCTACGTAGCTAATGAAATGGTCTTCCTCCGGACCAATTGGTTTCATATTTTCATCAAAGTCAATATGCAACCTCTCCTGTTGTTGATGGTTATGACGTGCTACCAATGCAGGCATTTTTGTACTACCTCTAACCCTTCTTCTCGCAACCGCTTCATGTCTCGCATCAAGTTCAGGCCTATTCATTTCATTGTCCCTATCACTTTGTGAGTCACCAGAATTATCCATATTCCTGTAAGCACAAAAATTATTGTCAGATAGGTGAATAAATTGTAAGTAAATGAATAAACTGAGACGTAATAAAACAAACAGCACACATTACTATTTTCTGAGTTAAGCTCTTACTCTAGATTGTTTCCTATATTCCTTCACCATGATCATTTCTCACAGCATATTCTTCATCATCTACCAATTCTACTTCACTTGTTGTAGGTAGATTAATTGTGAAAGGTGGTGTGTCGTCAAGGTTGAAGGTCGGATCACCATGCTTCTGTTTTTTACTTTGAAGTACAATGGACATTTTTTTATTTGCGGGATCTGTGACATAAAACACTTGTTTCGCCTAGCTTGCTAGAATGAAGGGCTCATCCCTATAACCTACTCTTTCAAGATAAACTGAGACAAATCCAAATTGTTGATCTATTACCACATCATTATTGCTAACCCACTTACATTTGAATAAAGCAACTTTGAACTTGTTGTAAGTGATTTCCCATATTTCTTCTATCACTCTATAATAGGCCATGGATGCTAATATGGGGTTTTTGTCTTTTGAACTGGAAAAGTGCATGGCTTCAGCTTCTACCATCACCCCACTATTTTACATGGTACTCCTGTCATCTTGGTCTTTTGTGTAGAAAGAATACCTGTTTATATCATAACCGCTCCAAGTAATGATCTGAAACGAAGGCCCCCAGGCTAGCCACTCTATTGTCGCAGACACACCGGTCTCATGCAAAACCTTTTCCTCAAACCACTGAATGAATGTCTTGTTTTGCTCAATAGTAATCTGCATGTCATTCTTCCTCGGATTTATGTTCTTTAATCTCTTTCTGTGTTCGTCTATGTACGGTTGAACTTCTGCCATGTTATTCAGGATATAAAGGTGTGCTTGCAACACCTCTTCACGAGGCATAGTCTTCACTTTCAGTCCTCGTGTTCCCTTGCTCCTCCCCTCTTCATGCTGAGATTGTTCCTTCTTCCCTGATAGATAATCGCTGCAGAAGTCCATAGCCTCTTCAACAACATACCTTTCAACTATTGAGGCTTCTGGACGATAGGGATTTTTAGAGTACCCTTTTAAGATCTTCATGTATCGCTCGAAAGGGTACATCCACCTCAGGTAAACTGGACCGCAGAGCCTTACCTCCCTTACCAAATGAACTATCAAATGGACCATTATATCAAAAAAAGAAGGAGGGAAGTGCATCTCTAATTAGGACAATATGATATAACCCTCAGCTTCCAGTTCATCTAGCTTTTCAGTATCAATGACTTTGTTACAGATAGCATTAAAGAAAACACACAATCTTGTCACAGTGCTGCGAACTTCATCTTTCATAATCCCTCTAATAGCTACTGGTAACAGTTGTTGCATCAACACATGATAATCATGGGACTTCATTCCCACTAACTTCAAATCGTCCATTGACACACCCCTTCTCACATTCGAAGAATATCCTTGTGGTACCTTAATTTCATGCAAACACCCACACAAACTTCTTTTCTCTGCTTTTGATAGTGTATGCGCTGCTGGCTCCATGTATGCCCTCCTACCATCATTTCTTAGCTGTAGATGTAACCGTTCTCTTATTCCCATATCAACAAGGTCTAGTCTCGCATTAATCCCATCCTTGGTCTTCCCTGAAATGTGCAAAAGTGTACTGACAAGGCTATCACAAACGTTTTTCTCCACGTGCATTACATCAATACTGTGTCTCACGTCAAGACTACACCAATATGAAAGATCAAAGAAAATTGATCTCTTCTTCCATATGTTCTTCTCACCCGAAGTCTTATGATTCTTACCGAGTAAGACATTGATACGTTCAACCCGACTGTAAACTTCCTCTTCGGTTAATGCCTTTGGAGCCATTCCATGCTCCGATAAGCCGTTAAAACGCTTTCTTAACCTACGATACGGGTGGAATCTAGGAAGGAACCTCCTGTGACCGAGGTAGACCGTTTTTCTTCCATGTTTAAGTTGGTGGAAGTGAGTGTCTGCTTCACAGATCGGACATGCTTTATGCCCCCTCACACTGTATCCTGAGAGGTTTCCGTACGCAGGAAAGTCATTTATGGTGGTGAACAGCATTGCACGTAGCTTGAAGGACTCATTCTTATACGCATCAAACACATCTACGCCTTCCTCCCACAACTTATTCAAGTCCTCAATCAAAGGCGCCAAGTAGACATCGATATTGTTTCCTGGCTGTTTTGGTCCAGAAATCATCATAGAAAGCATCACATACTTGCGTTTCATATAAAGCCAGGGAGGCAAGTTGTATATTACAAGGAGTACTGGCCACGCACTGTGTGTGCTATTAAGAGTTCCATACGGATTGATGCCATCTGTACACAGCCCAAGCCGAAGGTTTCTCGGCTCCCTGCCAAATTCAGGGAACATTTCATCTATTTTCTTCCACTGTGGAGAGTCAGCTGGGTGCCGAAGATATTTTCCGTCGGATATTCTGTCATCCGAATGCCATCTCAACTTCTTTGCCTTTTTTGCAGTGCCAAACAAATGCTTAAAGCGCGGTATTATTGGAAGATACCACAAAACTTTTACAGATTGCCTTTTAGTCTTCCCATCGCCACAACCACCATCTTTCTTCACTTTGTATCGTGCGGTTTGACACTTAGGGCACTCACTCAGGCCTTCATACTCCTTTCTGTACAGTACACAGTTATTAGGGCAAACGTGTATCTTTTTATACTCCATACCCATTGTAGATAGGATTTTCTTGGCCTCATACATACGATTTGGAAGTACATTATCGTCTGGAAACATATCACACAACAGTTCAAGCAGCAATGTGAAACTACTATCGGTCCACCCACAAGTTGCTTTTAAGTTAACCAAATGTAATGTTCCTGTGAGCCGTGTGTACTTACTCCCAGGGTACAACGGTGTCTCTGCATCACTCCGCAGGCTGTCATATTCATGCGACTGCGCAAAGGATTCTACCTCAACATCGTGAATCATTCTCTCCATTGTATCATCATCTATGACATCCACAGCTTCCTTCTTGTGTGACGGACAATCAGTTACTTCCTCACCATGCCATATCCACCTTGTGTATCGAAGATTTATTCCATCACAAAGTAGGTAATCCCTTATAACTTCAACATCCTGTTTTCTCTCATTTAAACAATTGACACGGGGACAAAAATACATCCCATTTTTTGCTGGAACGTTCCTCCTAGCAAATTCAATAAAGTTTTCAACCCCATTCTCATATTCTTCACTTGTTCTCAGAGCATTCATCCAACTATGATCCATTTTATTACCACCTATGCCATTTCCATTTACACTCAAGTTTAGAATAATTGAAAACACGGGGAATTGCCTTTTACAAGCATGTTTTTCAAAATTTTGGCAGCATTTCCCCTTAAAAGTGAGACATCCCAAAATCAAAATAATAAACCATCTCAGCTTAATTTAAACGAAACTAAACTTTAGCTTCTACCACCAAGTACTAAACGTCTCAAGGGTGCTTGTTTTTTAACTTGAAAAGTGGGTCTTGTGGTCCTGATATAAGAACATGGTTATGTTGGTGTAGGAAGGAGAAGCAGATGAATGTGAAAGTATGATTATTGGGAAAATATGACTTGAAATGGTAACAAAGATAGAAGTCCCACACAGATAGGATGGAAACAGGGGATAGTCACCACGGGTAAGTAAAGGTAGGAATGTTCATCAGTTGGGCATGACACTAGGCCTGGTCTGAAAGATGAATGAAAGGTATTTTGCAGTTCACTGCCCAACCCTTATTAAAGGCCAATAATTTTTGGTTAGGCTCAGCTGGGTGGGCTTTCATGTCCAAGAATCTTTCTACAATTGAAAAAATAATGAAGCATCCAAAAAATACAAAATAAAAAAAATTATAGTTTAATATTTCAAAAACATATTCTATGCAATAATCCTGTTTAGATTTTATTGTTTAGATTCAATTTTTGAGCCAATGAAACAAATTAATTCACTAGAGATTATTTTCTTACTATTTAACAACAACAGCTACAACAACAATAAGAACAATAATTATAATAATAATAATAATTTATTTCTTAAGAACTCAATTTACCAATTTCTTAATTAAATATGTTTTATGAAAAATATGAATATCTACTAAGTAAATAAAAAATATGTTTATTCATTATGTTCTAATTGAATGATAAGTAAATATTCTTGTTCAATTTTGTCAAATAATGAATATATATATATATATATATATATATATTAAATACAATTATATATACACTTCAGCAGCCCCAAATATGCAGGGCAGTATACATTGCCTAGTGTCTCGCCTTGCTTAGTACTTGGCCTAGCTTGAAGATGCCTGAATAATTTATGGGTTGATTTTTTAGTTAATGAGAATTTCATGTTTCTCAAAACAATGGAAAAAAGCAAAAGATTAAAACTTGATGTGGTACGTCTTAAATTCAGCAAAATAACAAAGATAAAGCTCAAGCACAAACCACACTTAAATTCCAGCACAGAACAAAGGCATTTTCCTAATCATTCACAAATTCATTCAAACCACACTTAAATTCCAGCACAGAACAAAGGCATTTTCCTAATCATTCACAAATTCATTCAAACTACACTTAAATTCCAGCACAGAACAAAGGCATTTTCCTAATCATTCACAAGTTTAGTTTTAGCTAAACTGAAGCACAGAACTTTAGAGCAGATGACCCACGGTGGTAAGAGAAGGCCGACTGCGGAGAGAATGAGAGAGAACAGTGCAGACCAGCAGAGCAAAGATGCAACGGTCTAGATGAAATAGAGGCTAAGAAGGAACAAGAAGAAACAGGGGAGAGGAGAAATGGCCTCGCGTATTCAGAAGTGATGAAGGTAGGAGAATAAAGCAACAAGCACGGGAGAGGGGACGGAAATGAAAGAGTAAAGTAAAAAGAACAAGAAGCAGGGGAGAGGGGACGGAAGTGATGAAGGAGAGGGAGACTAAAGCAAGTGATGCACAGAAAAATCTGACACTTCACATGCACTGGTCATGTCGACCAGTGCATTAGCTTGAGCCTAAGACGTCCCCAGCTGGTCTGGGGACGTCTAATGTTAATCTTTAGACGTCCCCAGATGGTCTGGGGACGTCTATTGTTAAGCTTTAGACGTCCCCAAGCCATCTGGGGATGTCTTGAGTGTTTTTTTTTCCTCCCCCCTTCATACACTTTTCTGGAGTCTTTAGACGTCCCCATGTTTGTTGGAGACGTCTAAACAATCTTTAGACATCCCCAATGAACATGGGGACGTCTAAAACACATTCAGGCGCGGGATTCAATTTTTTTTGACGAGCCAACCTTTTCAACTTTGATCTATAATTACACATATACCACCGCCCAATATTTTGGGCGTCCCTTTTTCAAAAAGGGACGTCCTTTAAGGACTTTATAAGTATATTCTGTAGTAGTGGGTGTCTTCAAACATTAGCAACGGAAAGATAATAATGAATGTGGACTGTGATATGTACTCCAACAATTCAAAATCAGTAAGACATGCACTGTGCTTCTTCATGGATGAAGAGAAAGGCCATGAAATAGCTTTTGTGCAGTTCCCTCAAAACTTCGTGGGTGTCACGAAGAATGATTTGTATGGGAGTTATATGCGAGTATTCAGCGAGGTCAGTTAGTTAACAGTAACATTTATGAAACCAAATTACGGTCGCACTCTTTTTTATCCCCTTCATCGTTTCTTGTTGTGAAGCTTGAAACTGCAAAAATTTAGTTCAATTAATTATATGTTGTAACCCATAAGCAGAATTGATGATTGGTTTTAATTTGTGCATGCGAAGTTGGAGGCTCATGGCTCTGATGGTTGTGGAGGCCCATTGTCTATTGGAACAGTCTGCTTTCACAGGAAGCTTGAAACTGTAAAAATTTAGTTCAATTAATTATATGTTGTAACCCATAAGCAGAATTGATGATTGGTTTTAATTTGTGCATGCGAAGTTGGAGGCTCATAGCTCTGATGGTTGTGGAGGCCCATTGTCTATTGGAACAGGCTGCTTTCACAGGAGAGATATTCTTTGTGGAAAGAAGTTCATTGATCAACACAATGCTATCATCAATGACAGCAACAACGATAATGATGACCTACTCACCATGGAACAAAGCTTGCAAAAACAAGAACAAGAATCAAAGCCTCTTGCCAGTTGCAACTATGAAGAACAAATCACAGGTCTCTCTCTCTCTCTCTCTCATCTATCTATCTATCTATCTACTCCCTCTAGTCCTTGTTATAGAGCATCTTGAAGCAATTTTTGTCACTTGATGGAAGCCTTTTGTACCAAGCCCCTCTTTTATCATTTATTTATAGAGGGGGAAGTTGGAAAAAATGTATCAATTTAGGATAAATTTAATAATCTAACTGTCATTTCTTAGACATGAGAATTAGTTAGAAGTGCATTATAATAAGGGCCAGAGGGAGTATCTATCTATCTATGTGTAATTTCTATAACACAGTTTACAAAATCCTGATAAAGAATAAAATTTTTGAATGTAGATGGGGTTACTCTATGGATGTGCGGTGGAGGATGTGATAACAGGATTAAGCATACAGTGCAAAGGGTGGAAATCAGTGTATTACAACCCAGAAAGGAAGGCATTCTTAGGAGCACCGTTAATGACATTGGGACAAGCACTGGTTCAGCAAAAGAGATGGGCTGAGGGTGACTTTCAGATTCTGGTTTCAAAGTACAGTCCTCTATGGCATGCTTATGGCAAACTCAGTGTTGGTCTCCAGTTGGTTTACTGTAACTATTGCTTTTGGGCACCTAAGTCCTTGCCTACTCTCTATTACTTCATTGTCCCTTCGCTTTGTCTGCTTGAGGGAATTCCCTTGTTTCCAAAGGTATATTCATCTCTCTACTTAATTAGCTTCATAATTAAGTTTATCATCTTCCCTTCCCCATGTTTGATAAAACCCTTTCCATGATCTTTTCCCCACATGATCTTTTCCCCACCTTGATCTATCATATATATCTGTCTGTCATATGTACTCCCTTTATGTGGTTTCATTTATAAGGCACTACCTCTGATATTTAATATAAGACTCAGTTGACTTTTTTAAAAAGATTAAGTTAAATAAATTATTTAATCATAACATATATTGTGTGCCATTAGATTATATATCAGTTTATAAGTTAGATAAATTAGTTTGAAGAAAAATGATAAATATAAATAATTTTAAAATAATTTATTTAGCTTCTCTAATCTCTCCAAAAAAAAAAAAATTAACCGAGTCTTATACTAAAAACTAGAGGTAGTATCTTCTAAAATATTTTCTTGGTCCTTATAGTGTCCTCCATTATCCCTAAATATATAGATCCCAATTTTCACCTTCCTTTTGTCTCTAAATATAAGTCTTAAAAGTTACGTATAATTAAGAGAAAATTGCCCATAGATATCTAATTAGAAATTTATTTGCCAAATGGGACCTTTTGCATATAGGGAAGATTGTTTGAATACAAAGGAAGATTGTTTGAACACAGGGAAAATATATTGCACACAAAGGAAGATCTTTTGTACACAAGGAAGATTGTTTGAACGCAAAAGAAGATCTTTTGCACACAAAGAAGATTGTTTGAACACAAGGGAAAATCTTTTGCATATAGGGAAGATTGTTTGAATACAAAGGAATATCACATTAGAGCAATGTGGTCATTTTACTTCCTATTTTATTTCTCTTAAAGGACCTCGGTACTTCAAGTCCCATTTAACAATTAATTGTCTTCAAACAATCTTCCCTATATGTAAAAGATTTTCCTTTGTGTTCAAACAATCTTCCTCATGTGTAAAATATATTTCTTTGTGTTCAAATAATCTTTCATATGTGTAAAAGGTCCCATTTGACAAATAAATTTCCAATTAGATATTTATGGGCAATTTTCCCTATAATTATTGCTTATTTGACAAATATACCAATTTTTATAGTAGATGCGCTCTGGCTCATGGCATTAAACAGAGGGTAAAAATGGAAATAAAAAACCAATTTTTGCAAAATACATAGATTTTGATACCTCCTTAGTTAATTGTGTGCTTTTAATAATACGGCTTATATTAAGGAATAGGAGAAGTATAGGGTACATACTATGTAATATTAATGTAAGAGCAGAATAAATTGTTGGTTTTGGATTGTTTAATCAGATTTCAAGCCCATGGTTCATGCCATTCACATATGTAATAGTTGCTGAAACCACTTACAGCTTGTGGGAGTTTTTGAGGTATGGAGGCACGGTACAGGGATGGTGGAATGAACAAAGAATGTGGCTTTACAAGAGAACAAGCTCTTACTTCTTTGCTTTCATGGAGAGCATCTTGAAACTTCTAGGATTTCCTCTAGCTTCAGGCTTCGCAATCACAGCTAAAGTTTCAGAACAAGACCCTTCCCAACGCTACGAGACGGAGATCATGGAATTTGGAGCCTCTTCTCCTATGTTTACTCACTTAGCAACAATTGCTATGCTCAATCTGTTTTGCTTTCTTGGTGTATCACAATGGAAGCTCTTATAAGTGAAGGTGGTTTTATTAGGGTTTTGGAGAAGATGGTGTTGCAGATTATATTATGTGTGGTTCTTGTTCTCATCAATGTGCCTATATATGAAGGCCTTTTCTTTAGGAAGGACAAGGGAAGATTGCCTACCTCAGTGGCCATTAAATCTTCAGCATTTGCTTTAAGTGCATGTGGTCTCTTCAAAGCCTTGCTCTAAATTAGGCTCTTGTATATTATACCTTTGCCAAAGTTTTTTATTAGTTTATCTTATGTTTTGGACATAACATTTGCCAAGAGAAAGCTTAATGTCTATGATGTAGGCCTAACTTGTATTCTGGTGTAAGATCAATGAACTGAGCCACGTAGGCTTGTTTTTTCTTCCTATGGAAAAAGCAAAGTGACATTGACAATATCTCTGAATCACTACATATAAAACTATTTTGCAGTATCTATACTTTCACGCAATTTTTAATTTGGTACATTTGTGTTTCTTTTTTTAATAAATCATTAATTTTATTTTGTTAACACAGTTAGGTCCTACAACGTTGTTATGTTAACGTTGTTAGCCTCTATATAAAAGTTAACAGTTCTAACACAAAATTAAATTAATGATATTGCTTCAAGTTATAAGAAAAAATATTGCTTCAAGTAAAATGTAATAATTTAATGATATTGGACGATTCAGAATTATTCGAAGAAATATTTATTATAATAAAAAAAATTAGATTATTCACATTAAAGTGTTAAAGTGATCTTGCTTTGTCTACTACTCCCACTGCCTCCTCCTGCAAAAGGTTTGCTTGTGTCCAGGTATTTCCATTTCTTATTTGCGATTTGTTCTCGTTATCATCGCGTAAAAGTTTGTTCTTCACTCTTTGATAAGAGGTCGATCGGTTCTTGATATTGGGTTTGTAAGAATTTTTGCGATTCTTGCTACTCTGAATTTCATTTTTAGATGTGTGGGCCATGTTTGTTTTGGTATTGAGGTTGCTTATAAGCTATTTTTCATATAAATCGACACAAAACTCTCCTTACATACTTATCTCGTATATCGTAAATCATGATTAAAAAGTTGTTTTTAAGTATTTTAATCGCTATTCTAAATAAGCATATATCTCGTCTTCTCCCTCCCTCAGAATGTCGGTGGATCAGATTTATTTTGACCGTACCTTCATATGCAGATATCTTCTTTTAGAAGGGTAAGTGAAGTTGCGAGTGAGAGAAAGAGGGGGTGTGAGAGATCAGAGAAGAGAAGGGGTTTGAGAGAGGGAGAGAGGAGAGAGGAGAGAGGAATGTTAGAGGGAGAGACGAGCTGACTGAAAACGGGAATTTAAATGGCCGACAGGTGGACAATTGTGGGACCCAAGAAAATGTAACGCCATTTATAATAATTAACTGTGATAGTATTTTTGCCCCGTTTTTAAATGCCTGTTTGGTTTACAGAATTGGAGGTAATTAATGTAATGAAATGATGATTGTATAATTTGTTTGGTAAATCATTAGGAAAAGATGATGCATATATATAAAAACATTTGATTGGATTACATTGAACATGAGAATAATATAATAAAAGACAAAATTACTCTTGTCTACACATATAATAATGTATCCGTTGGGTTGATGATAATTTTTTTCATTTTATACAATACACACGTTGGGTTCATAATAATTTTTTAATATTTAATGGTGGAAATATTATGCAATGTACAGATTGGGTTCATGTTAATTTTTTAATATTTAATTATAGAAATATTATTTAATAGGATATTTTAATATTTTTTTATGGTGAAGTATAATTTTTTTTTAATTTTTCAATGGGGGAATATTTCTTAAATTTTTATATCATTAATTAATTTTTTAATATTTAATGGTGCTAATTATAATTATTTAATGTTTAAGAGCATTTATGAGTGTTCACTTTGGTCAATTTGAAAAACTATAATGGCAACAATGTCATTTTCACTTGATTACAGGATATTTGCATCCCCTTTCATTAGTCATAGCAGTAGGGATGAGTAAAAAACCCGATGGTCTAGGTAACCTGATCCAACCCGATCTAACCCTGTTGTAAATATTGTGTGTGAGTGTGTCAAAGGAAGAAGTCTCATATAACTCAAGATTGGAAATACCCTAGTATACAATTAAATATGAGCTTGAGTTATTAAAAAGACTGATAAGAGGAGTCTTTGAACTGACCGTTAGAGGTGACCGTTGGAATTTTAATTGACCGGTTTTAATGACATTTAAAAGGTTTTATTACATTAAATTGTCATTAACACCTATTTTGTAACTGTCATTTTAATTGTCATTAAACCGTTGTTAATTGTCATTATAACTCCTTAACGGTCATATGATTTTTGCCTATAAAAGGCAATATACGGAGTAAGTTCAAGGGTACCGAGGTGAGAGCACCGAGGTCTAGTGACATGGAGGTTCCCGAGCTCCTCTCCTCTCTCCCTTCTTCTGAGTTACACTAATATCTTTCTGCAGTTCTGTCACCCTGCTTTATGCAGGAAGGGTTCGTTTTATCCTGGGGAGTGCCGCTTCCTGATCTACTAGGGGGGTTGCGGAATATCTCCTAAGGACAGCGTCCTTGGACGTGACTCGAACTATCTGTTTTTTGTGTTTCACCAGGTGTTGCGGCTAACAATCTATACGGCGTGAGGTGCTGACGCCAACAATCTTAGGAGATACTACTTGCTTTGTCTTCTCAAAATGGTTGTTAGTTGAGCAAATCATAATTTCGTTCTGATGTTTAGTACCTATGGTAAGAGGAATTTTGTTTCCATTGCATATGACTGAGCTTGAACTAACATTGTTTCATTTGAAGACGTCGGACGGTGTAATAAATTACCATTGACAAAACAGTTATTCATCTTAATGTGCCGACGGTAACTTCCTTTGGGTATTTTTCATTGTTGAAAGTGACTCAATAATGATAATGCATAAGTGTCTACTGGGGTGCTTATTTTCCTGAGGTTCATAAATTAAATATTGAATTTAAGGGCTGTCTTGATTTTATATAGGCAAAGTATTCTAGAACATGAGTTGCTTAAGCTTGACGCACACCTTGATTTTAAAAAAGGTGAATATAGATATTATGATGAGTTGGATCTCACATTTTGTGCCTTCTTTCAGGACATTCTCTGTGATTTCATAATAAAGAAGCTGGTCGAATTGACAATTCCTCTTTTTGTGATCATATTAAGATGATAGTAATTTACTGTTACCGTGCAAAACTAATGTTGGCACAAACCTCTAGTAATTTAATAATTATAGAGGCTAGAGATGATCTGAGAATTGAGTTTCAACTCACATGGATATCCGGGCATGAAAACCTAGAAACATGATGCAAAGTGATGGTAGACATGAACCCGATGAAAGCTTGAGGCCGCGAGTTTGATGATGTTATGAGTAAACCTGGGTTATTCGACATATATTATGTGCTTAGGGCTATGGTATTTTTGAACACCAAAAATGCTAAATTTGCCTCTTTAACCAAACTCGCTTGAGATTTCACAGACATTGTAAAAAGGTTCAAGCATGAACATTGTAATAGTGGTAGAGGTGCTTGGACGAGGACTCTTGACGAATTGACTCGCCATTATGCAAAGATAATGGACAAAAGTGTGTGGGATTCAGATTTCTCTGAGATGAGATAATAAGGTATGTGTCCTAAAATCCATAAACTAATAAGTTATTAGTTATTTTATGGGATTTAACATACAATATTGTGGTTTGTGTTTTATTTTTAAATCAGGGAAATTAATGTTTGTGAATGGTTATATATATTCTATGTGACCATATTTTTTGTTGTATTTTTGTAATCTGATTTGGGAAACAAACTTATAAAAAAAAACTGTATGGAATATATATTATTTCAAATTATGAAGTGGATTATTTTCTAAGTGAATATCCAAGTGTTTGCTATTATTAACTGCATTCAAGTTGATGGTGGTGGCAAAGACACGGTGGTTCCGCGATCATCCACGATCATGAATTTCTCAAGTAATATTCCTATTTGGATTATAATATCTGTGGGTCATATAGAAGAAAATTTAAGAACGTGGTTTTGTTGCTATTATTCACTGCGTATTAAGCCATTCTCATTTATTCTTTATTGTGCACCATAAGAGTCATTTGGTATTAATCAATTGGCTAAGACATCATTTATTTATTTATTGTGCACCATGAGAGTCATTCGGTATTAATCAATTGGCTAAGATATTTGTTGCTAATTGTGAGGTGCATGGTAAGCAAAATATATACATACATACATATATATATATATATGTATATATATATATATATGTATATATATATATATATGTATATATATATATATATGTATATATATATATATGTATATATATACATATATACATGCATGTATATACATGCATGGATATACATACATATACTTATTATATGTATATATATACATATATGTATTTACATATATACATATATGTATATATATATATATATAAACTTATTAGAAGATGCCATTGTTGAACGTTGGTGCAAATAAAATCATAAACTGATTTTATGAGTCAAATTTTAATGCCTTTAATTGCTAGCCTTTATTGGGAAGGCTAGCCTTGTACATTGGTGGTTTAAACTCAAACAGATGAAGCCTTTAAAGTTTAAACGGATTCTTTAATCCATTATAATTGCATTTAATTTCCACCAATATTTTTATATTTTCAATAGAGCAAAGGTTGGCTCTGATAATGGTTAACTCATGAGATCAAAATAAATCAAAATAATTTATTCATTGGACTTAATTACTACTCGTGGTGTTGGTAGTGCTTAAGGAAATTCTAATTTAATTAGAATGGAAGAAGACAATGCTGTGAGATTCTAATTTAATTAGAATATATAAAGTGGAAATATTTTGAGATATTCAAAAGTGTGGGGGTGCTTATATGTGGAGGTGCCTTATAAATTTTTAAAGTTGTAAATTGTTTCTAGCCTCATTTGATAAAACCAAGTTATGGTTTAAAATTAATTATGTGGAGGTTTAGTTATTTGCTGCAGAGCAAATTTATGATTTATTTGTGAATTTTTCGTGTGGTAATTTAATCATTTATCTAGTGTAGAGATAAATGTGTTCAAATTTCATAATTTGTAAGTATATATTTATAGTGGTATAAATATACATGATTACATACTGTGAACATTGAATTTTTTAATGTAAATGGCATATGTGTTATAATATGTCTTTCATATTGCTGCCTCATTTTACAAATGCAAGATGTGTGCTGCAAATAATTAATTGAGTGGAGGCTTTGCTATATTTGCTAATGCGAGCAAATTTTGTGGATCACCAAATATTTTACTTGAAAAAAGCACTATGTGGTATGAAAATTTAAACATTCATCATTAGTAGATGAATGTGGTATTTTCATAATTTTGAGGCTATATAATTATCTTGGTTTTAAGAATGTGTGTGAATTATGATTCTAACATGGTTTGAAGTGGTTTTCTAGTTCAATTTAGATATGCACAAATTTTTGAGAATTTGTTGCATTAATTGATAGACATTAATCCTTGAGATATAGCTTATGCTATATGGAGATTGGGCACATATATAGATATGCGGAAATAAAATATTTGAGGGGTACCATAAATGTTGGTATCAAGTGCAGTGGATTCCTGTTGTATGAGATACACGGATGTTAACTGAAGTTTAGTTTTATCTGAGAAAATCCACTAGTAGCCAAAATAAATTATTATGTGAGTTAGAGTTTGATACTCTGGAATTGGCTAAATTGTTGAAAAACTCTTGACATATATTTTGGTGGAAAACGGACACTTAATGTCGATGATTTGAGATTGCCAAATGGCAATAGCCATTGTGAAAAACAATGATGTAAGTGAAAGTTGTTTGAGATATAATGTGAAATAAGCTAGCTTAAAAATTGTGGAATTATCTCAATCAATTTTGTGAGGTCAAAGAGTTGACCTATGAATTCGTTAACAAACCCCGGGAAGAATTAAATTAGCCGAGGGGAATGGGACTAAAGCCAATACGAAATTAACAGCGATGGCAACCCAACCTCTGTGATTGGTGATCCCATGAAGGAGGTTCAATGGGTAAGAACAAGTCGTTTGTTAGTTCTGTTAGCACTAAACTAAATGACCATTCCCTTCCTATGGCAAGAGAAAGTGCTAGAATGCATTTTGGTGAGGCTGAGTGAAAGCTCTTAATGATTTCATAATCCTACGGGATGATGTGCTCATTGCAGGTACATTTCATGAAATCACCTATACGAATGAGGAGTGGGGCCACTCCTATGAGATCATGACAAAATCTCTAGAGCATTCGTTAAATACCAGGACACGCGCATGGCCGTTTTAATGTGCAAAAACGCGCTAACAGCGGAAAATGTGGGGGTATAATCTGACTCTTAATGCCTCTAGTATACACCAAGAGATGAGCGGTTTTAAGTTCATAAGACCACTGACATCTCTGTGTACTAAGTGTTATCAGTCTAGGTCTGGTTTTAAGTTCAAAGGACCACCATATACAATGGTTATATCCATGTGTGTAACTCAGATAATGGGACTATGAGCTTCCTTAGACACATGTGGGGGATTGTTGTAAATATTGTGTGTGAGTGTGTCAAAGGAAGAAGTCTCATATAACTCAAGATTGGAAATACCCTAGTATACAATTAAATATGAACTTGAGTTATTAAAAAGACTGATAAGAGGAGTCTTTGAACTGACCGTTAGAGGTGACCGTTGGAATTTTAATTGACCGGTTTTAATGACATTTAAAAGGTTTTATTACATTAAATTGTCATTAACACCTATTTTGTAACTGTCATTTTAATTGTCATTAAACCATTGTTAATTGTCATTATAACTCCTTAACGGTCATATGATTTTTGCCTATAAAAGGCAATATACGGAGTAAGTTCAAGGGTACCGAGGTGAGAGCACCGAGGTCTAGTGACATGGAGGTTCCCGAGCTCCTCTCCTCTCTCCCTTCTTCTGAGTTACACTAATATCTTTCTGCAGTTCTGTCACCCTGCTTTATGCAGGAAGGGTTCGTTTTATCCTGGGGAGTGCCGCTTCCTGATCTACTAGGGGGGGTTGCGGAATATCTCCTAAGGACAGCGTCCTTGGACGTGACTCGAACTATCTGTTTTTTGTGTTTCACCAGGTGTTGCGGCTAACAATCTATACGGCGTGAGGTGCTAACGCCAACAGACCCTACTCGATAGAAAAAAATTGACCCAATCATCTTCTGACAGACCAGACCAAACTGATCTTCTCGGACCAAACTGAACTTTAGACCAAGGCCTTAGACCTTAGATCTAATCCAGTCTGGCCCGAGTAGTTTTTTTTATTCCACCACTGTGGCACTGTTTACCTACACTTTACTTTACTCCATCTCTATCAAACACACGGATCAGGGGTTATGGTTTCACCTTCACACTTTCACTTCAAACTCTTTAAACTTCAGTGTTGGCTACTTTTAGAAGCCTAGCCGCCTAGGTCCTATCTCAATCTTTTGATCTCATCTAGCTCTTGGCGCTCTGGTCTTGGCGTCTAGGTGAATCACTCCTTTCGGCTGTGACCAAATCAAAAACAGCTTATTTCTGAATTTCTTAACCCTATAGTTGCCATTGCCATCCAAATCCCCTTCTCTGGTGTGAATTTGGCTTCACTTGGAGAACTTTTTTGGGATTTCTTGCTGTCCCTGACTTCAAAACCACAAGGGTTCTTAGAGCTCCCTATCATTTATAATCTCTTGCTTTGTGGATCTTTGTATTTTCACATCTTTTGTCCTATCGTTGAAGCCTGTAAGTCCTTCTCTAAAAATAATTTGTTTTTCTAGAATCTCGGTCTTCAAATCCCCATTAGATGATTGGGCTGTGCATTTCATGCTTGTATATGTTTGATTCGTGCTTTTGGATCGTCATAAGTTTGAATTTTGATTATTTGGTTTAGTTTACTGATGTTTGAATTGTTTTTCAGTTGATTTCTAGAATTAAGCTGATATGTCTTGTTTAAAGTTTTAGTCTTTGTCTAATTTGGGGTTGTTGAAGAGAATATGAGAGGGATAATAACGGAAATATAAAGTAACAATATGTTTCATTATTTGATTCATTATTATAAAAAAGGGAAATAGTAACGCACATTTTGTAGCACTTCTTTAAAAAAGTGTTACAGCTTCTTTTTATTTGTAAGAAATATAAATATGCTGTGGCACTTATTTAAGTAAGTGCCACAACTTATAGGTGTATCAGCACTTGGTCAACAAAACACCACATAAGATATATTAAAGCTGCTGTGACGCTTCTTCTAATAAGTGCCTCAGCTGTTTATGGAGCTTGTGTGACACTTGTTCAACCAAGCACCACACAAGCTATCATCATTACTTTAGATTTTCTCCATCTTTGTCTCTCTCCTTCTCCTTTTATATTAGTTCACGTGCTCCCATATCAAAAGGAAGATAACATGGGTTTGTTCTCCAACTCTCTCTCTCTCCCCTTCTCCTTCTATATACTCTCTCTCTCCTCCTCCTTTTACATACCCTACCCATGTTAGGTCACACGCTCACACACCAAAAGGAAAATAACATGGGTTTGTTCGTCTCTTTAGCTACCATGGAAGCAAGTCTCTCTCTTTGTCACTCTGGTTTCTTTTTGCATTGTCCCTCTTTTAAAAAGTTTTCATTTTTCTTGTGAATTTGAAGGTTTTTGATTAATGGGTTTGCTTGTTTTTTTTTTTTTGTTAGGAGAATTATTTCTACAAGAGGACTCAAGTTCCTACATTTGGAAGCTGGGATTGGGATGAAAATCTTCAATTCACATAGTACTTTGAATCTGCAAGGCAAGATGGTTTGTTCTTTTCATTCAGATAATCTGTTTACTATTTATAATTTTGGTTCTCTCTGGTTTTGTTTTGTTCAATACTTCAATTGATCTTTCCCCCCCTTCTTTGCTATTTGTTTTTCTTTTCTTACCTCTGTTCATTTTCATGTGCTTGTGTCTGAACCATGAACAAGGGTACTCTGTCATTTTTTTCTGAATTTAACTGAGAAATTATTCAAAAGTGGTTTTGTTTCACTCGTTCAGAACTTGAATATCTTATTTTAAGTGTGTCTAAAGGTTTCAGCTTTAGACAAAACATATTAGAAATTAGTCTATTATATTACCCTCGATAACCTGATTTAGCGTGAAACTCACATTTGCAATTTTTTTCAAAAAAATACCACTTCCTGTGGTACTTCCTCAGGAAGCTACCCCTCCTGTGGCCCTTCCTCCAAAAAGTGCCACAGGAGGAGCCTTTTTCTTAAAAAAAATATTATGCTGTGATGCTTGGAAGCGTCACAGCTTCTTTTAGTGGCGTCTTAATACGTGGCATTTATTAAGCGCCACAGCTACTTCAAATATAAGCGTCATAACTTTGTTTTTTTGTAGTAGTGATTATTTTCATAAATTGAGTGAAATTGATGAGGAAATCAGCTCTCAAGGTTAATATCATTATTTCTAAATTATATAATTACCCCTTCAAGTGTCAACTTTGATCTCTATGTATATGCTTGGACAAGAGACTACCATCTATATAATCCACTGTCTTTGTCGTACTTAAGGTTTAGGTTGTAAAACTCAAATTGTGGATGGTTATTGTGAAAAGGGGGTTTTGGAAACTAGTTGTCATACTAAGGTGATTAATCGAGTAACTTTTTGGAAACTTCTATGTATTAATTAAGTAACTTTCAAGAGACCGATGATAATGTTGTTAATATTTCTGTCAATATTTTCAATTCTATACTCATTATTTAAGTTTACATATTTCATTATTACTAATTTCTTAACACATACAATTTGTTTTTTTAGATGGATCAAATATCATTGAAGGTGGAGGAAACAAATGAATGACAATGGATGCTCAAGAAAAAGAAATTAGATCTCAATCATTTGTTTTTCACTTACGTGTAATGTGATAGACTTGTTATTGTTATTTTGTTATGTTTAATGTGTTTAATTGATTGTTATGGATTGTTATGTTTAATGTGTTTAATTAATTGTTATTTGCCTCTCAAGAAAGGCAAAAACTAGGGGGGAAATACCTAAAAGGTCCTGGATTGCCTAGACCAGTCCACTAGATCAGGTCTGGTCCAGTCCGAGCTTAGGTTGGTGCTGGACCAGACCAGACCTCGGGTTGAGGCCTAACTTGATCTGTTCTAGTATATGATCAATCCTAGCAGTGTAATCATTATTATATCAAATGATGTAATTAGGATTACCAAACGTAATTCTCTTTATATTACACAAGCCCAATTAAACACTGTAATTCTCTCTCATGAAATCAAACCTAATGGGCTATAAAAGTTTACAGTAATTTATGCGCCCAAGTATAGTTTATAGTGATGGGGCACATTTAAGAAGGGTCTGTTTGGTGTGAGGGATTTGGAGGGGAAGGGAGGGGAGGAAAAATTTTTATGAGTTGAATTTTAAAAGATTAAAGAAATGGGGTAATAAAATTTTAATAAAGAGAATATAAAAGATAAAAGAGTAAGAAAAATTAATTAAAAATTTTTAACCCCACTTCTCTAATTTTTTTAAATTCAATTCAAAAAATTTTTCCCTCCACCCACTTTCCCTTCCCTTCTCTCAGACCAAACAAGCCCGAAAAGTTCCCAAAAAGTTCATGGATATTTTTATGTGCATATTCTTTTCTTGACAATGAAAAAGAAAAGGAAAATAATAATTTGAGCCTTCCAATGATGAAAAAACGCGTAAAGGGATTAAAGGCCCGTGCAATATCAGGAAATTGAATTTAGTGCATCTTTGCTCACAAAACGCGAAAAAAACATATTAGTATATCAGTATATGTGATTCATTTATGCAAAAACTCGATAATATTCTAGTGCTTACGGACTATTTTGATTTTTTACACAAATATGAAATTTTTTTTTCATTTTTGCAATAATTTAAAGAAATATTTTTTCCATAAAAATCATATAGTTTAAATTTTATCGCCTAATAGTTTGATGTCGATGTCATCAAAATCAGTTGGGAAATTCTTATCCGATATGCGTAACAAAAATTCTGACAAAAAATCATTATGAAAATTTATTAATTGAAAAATTAATTTTATAAACGTAAAATAATTAAAAAGCTTGATTTGGGCAACTGAATATTGGCCCATTATTAGCTGTATGACGGCTTGAATTATATTGGGCTACGGAGCCGTTATAATTTTAACTTTTAAACCAACGCATAGTTAGCCCAGTTTTAAGTAATTTAAATAAGGTCCCAACTACCACGTCCTGAGAGATTTCATTTCAAGGTCTAATTGCATTATTATGGTCAGACTGGCATTTTTGGTATTGGCAGGGATATTTTTGTCTTTTCTCAGACCAGTTATAAAATGTTGTTTTAGGCTTTTGGAATCATCTATAAGTGTTTTTGTGTTCGCGATTTGGCAAGAGAAATCGGATTGGAATAGTGGTTAATTAGACTTGAACAATATTTTGATCAAAATGAGATGTTTATTTCAGTGATTGGATTTAAAGTGAAAAAAGTCATAAGTTAGAAAAAATCATAAGCCTCAAAATGAAGCTTATTGGAGCTTATGTAACTGTGTGTATATAAAAAAATATTGATAGGAGTATTTTCATATTTTTGGGATCAATAAGATACTCAAAATCACTTCTAATCACAAAACTTCTTTTATAAAGAATGTTCTAAATAATTTTCTCTTTCTTTAGATAGTAATCTTTTGCTAATTAGAGAATATTTTGGTATAAGAGTTTATGCAAGTTTTGAGTTTTGTTAATATATAACTGTAGAAATGTAGAGAATAATTAATAATTAATTTTAATCAGTTTAGATTTATTATTTAATTATTTTATGATTTTATAATCAATTTTTTTTTTATAAACATGTCATAAATTAGTTTCTATATAGTGTTTTTACCCATTAAATTTAGTTTAAATAATTTATTTGGATTATTAGAGGTATTATTAAGATTTTAATCGGTTTATTTTGTTAGATTTTGAGCTATGTGAAAATATGAGTTAGGATTTAATATTTAAATTAGAGTTTGATATAATTTATAAGATTTAAGCTTAAGGTGCACAGTAGAAAAGACTTTTGGAGTGTACCAATTTAAATTAGAGTTTGATATAATTTTATTAAAATTGTACCATTACCAAATTTTCAAAGTTAATTTTTGAGAAAATTGTGAAAAAATCCCTCCGTGTGTAGATATCTTCCCAGGTCCCATTGGCAATTAAATTGCCAATGAGAACTTTTTTCACAATTATCCCTTTATTTTTTCAATTTTCATAATTTTTTCAATTTTTTTCTCTTAATTAATACAAAAGTCACTTATGCAAAAGTCAAACCAAACATCATTCACTTTTACATAAGTTACTTTAAGTTACTTATCCAATCGCTAATCCAAACACTCATCATTTTACCCAATCTAACTTTTTTCCAATCTTAAGATTCCATAAGTTTAAGTAAAAATAAGTTACTTATCCAATCGCCAAAACAAACACACCCTATATCTTTTTGGATGAGAAAAAATTGAGTATGATGATGGGAATTTAAAAATAATATAGAAAGAAAAAATGAATTTTCTATTGCTTAAATAATGAGAAAAAATTAGAAAGAAGAAAAAGGTGAGAAATAAAAATGGGACTCTCATGGTTGCCCCACAATTTCTCTCCTATTCAACTAAATGTTACAAAAAACAAAGCTCCTGGCACACTAATATTATTTCCCAATAAAATCCAGAATTGTAAAATCATTTATAGTGCATCCGGCATTTTACATTATTTTTCTAGTATATCCAGCACTTCTCTAATGTTATTTTTCAATTGCATCCAACACACAAATCTTATTTACGGTTGAAAGCGAATGATATACTATAAATTAGATTAGAGTGCTGTATATAATTGGGAAATAACATTATGGTGCATGTTTCTTTGCAAAAAAAAAAAACAAGAAGAATTTTTCTTAAAAAAATTACAATAGTGAGAGTTGGAAGTTATTACTGAAATGAATAAACTACTCTGCCACAGTCCCACTTTTAGGAGAACAGCAATGTCCTATGAAATAGGGTATTGATGAAATATATATATATATATATATATTCTCACTACCTTTAATTTCTATATATGTTCTCTCATCGAAAGAGTGTAAATTCAAGAATCAAAAGTAAGTGATGCAAAGAAAACAAACAAATTAAATGGAAAGAAGAAAAGGGGAAATGAATCTTCTTGTTGATGAGATACATAGAAACAGCCACACAAAGGAGGAGAAGCCAACTTCCCAAGGTTCTGCTCTAAGCTCCTTGTTCCCTTTTTTATTTATTTTGGTTTAAATGAAAACATACACCACCACCTTGTGGTTGGTTTTTAATCAACATATTTTAAGTGATTTTATGTTGTCCAGGTATAAATATGTGAGAGATAAAGCACTTATTTTGATTGCTCTCAAACAAATATATACTATGTCTTAAGCTAGGTATAAATATGTAAAAAAAAATTATTTAGTAAAGAATTGAAATGTTTTTTTCGATGGCACATAAAGGAAGAAAATGTCTTTTTTTCAATTGGAGACAAAACAAGCTATATTTTAGACCAACTTTCATACTGAAACAACTTTTTTATCCCCTTTGGTCCCATACCACATTAATGGAGCCAGTTTTTTTTTTTTTTTTGATCCTGACAACAATGGAGCCAGTTTGAAACTTTCCTTTCTATAGTTGAGATAAGGAGTGGGGAAGTTAAAAAGTTTCAAAATTCAATGTCTAATAGTAGAGATAGTAAATATGAGATTCCCTTCTTTAATTATATATCGGCGATGATGATGATCTTTTTAAGCCACTTAAGCTGTTTTTTAAATTAAAAAAAAGAAAAGAAAAGGTATAATTATTAATGCATCTTATACCCCCAATTGTAATTGTAAAAATCGAAGCTTCAGAAAGAGGAAGGAAGACGCAACTTTTCCCATTAATGAGACAGAGAAATGAGGCGAAAGGGATAGGTTGAACTCCAACATTGAAGGGATCAAGTGTAGTGTTGAAGTTCTTGGCAAAGGATCGAATTTGCAAGCTCCACCTACTGGTACAGAGGTAAAATAACAAATTGAATTTTTTTTTGTGTGAACGTTGGATGAAGTGAGATTGAGGGTTAGTGAAAGGTTGGTGCTTGGGGTCAATAGTGGACAAAGTGATAAGAGGTAGATGAGTAATGGCATGATTTAGGTAAAGATATGATCTTGAGCATTGTAGTTGGGGTTTCAATGAGATTAGGTAGTGTTCATGTCATAGTGCTCTGCTTTTTGGGAAGGTTACAAAGGAAGTTATACGTTTAAAGTGGGAATGGATGATTGTCATGTTGGTGGGGTACTGTGAAAATGCTGATATGAAAAAAAATTAAATTGTTCTTAATTCGCGTAGTTGTAGTTGTTAATATAATTGTAGTAGTTGTTAATACAGAAAATGAAGTTGGATGTCATAGTGCTCTGTTTTTGGGAAAGGTAATAGAGGAAGTGGTATGTTTGAAGTTGGAATTGTAACATCCTTAAATTTTTAAGGCTTAGAGTTAGTTGTAGCTTAATTTTAGTTAGTCAAAAAATATAGAATATATATATATATATATATATATAAATATATATATAAAGTTCTAAAGGAAAAAAATAATTATTCAAAAGAAAACTAAATATAAATAAAATACCCCATTAAGATAATTATTTTAATATGAATATATGTGTGTAAATTTGTCTTACCATTGGGAAAAAAAATATTATATAAAAAAAAAAGTACTGCTAGTAATTTGAATAATACTATTATTATTTTTATGTTTTTTTTAAATAAAAAAAATATTATTTTAATAAAAGAAGTAAAACCCTAGATCTACTCCTATATAAGATCATTTTCTCCTCACCCACCTATCTCTCTCAGCGCCGCGCTCCCCTACTTTCTTGGGTTAGTATTTTTCTTCTCTTCTGCTTGTTTTCCCTCTTACCAGACGTCCCTCATTTTATTTCTACTGTATATTGTCTTGTCATGATTTTCCCCTTCCTCACCCTTTGCTTTATTCCTGTACTGTTTAGTACTGCATCATGTCTTGTCTTTTCATCTTTCCTCCACCACATGTTCATAGGAGGGTCTTCAACCATTTTTGTGACTTTGTAGATATATTTTCATTTTGTTCATCGATTTCTTTATTTAACCACTGTTCGGAACTTTTCTTTCTCTCATGTACAATAACACACACTCACATATATTAAGATTTATTCCTTGTATCATTTGCCACCTAATATACACTAACCCGATTTCTTAAACGCCCTTTATCCTTTTTGGCCTTTTTGGGTGTTTATGTGTTATATATATATATATATATTTATTTATTGTGAACTCATTTTGTACTTCCCAAATGTGTGTGTGTGTGTGTGTGTGTATATATATAAATTTCTCTCATATTTATTGAACCCATTTCACATTTATTTTATCCCTCTTTCGTCCTTTTCTTGTGGTGTGGATACATTTCCTCTTTTATAATCCATGAGGATCCTTCTGTCTGCATACATTCATTCTTTCACTTTCTTGTTTATAGTAATAAAAAAAAAATTTATATGTTAAATGTCAAAAATGATTTCTGAGGAGTTTGGTGAAAACAACTACATCCAGCACCTTTTCGTCCCTCTTTTTGTGTGTGTAGTTATATTATATAAAATAACATCACCACATTTATTGCTTTGGCCTAGGAGATAATTACCTTGACTTTTTCAACATGCGTGAGTCTGGGTGTGTACATATGTATATCTATCTTTCAAATCTAAATATCTTGATGTTTTAATTCACAGATAAAATTAAATCTCAACATAAGAACAATTCTGAGTTAGATAATGAGAATGGGGGCAATAAATAATATTAATTTTAGAGAGTTGCACAAGATCTTGGAGTAGTTTGGATTATACATTGATAAATATTTATATTTGTGATCTTGTAGACTCTCATTGAGAGCTTTGGAGTAACATTTGTGTAATTACCTGTACGTTAGGGAGTAACAGGTAACTCTGAATATTCTTCCATATACTTCTGAATTGTGTATGATTGTGAATGACTATTTTTCTTTAAAAAAAAATGGACTGAATTATATGTATATGTGTATGTATTGTAAATTCTCAAATAGGTAATGTTACAAGTAGATTTCTCTGTAATTTCATTTTATTCGCATAGTTGATAATTTAATTATAATTAATATATTGTTGGATTATTATTTCCTTTTTAGCATGTTTGAATATGTGATGATATTTGATATGAATAAAACATGATTTATTGTACCTTGTCTTTTAATAATATTATATTTATTGATGATTAACTATAACTGTCATGGTGGTTGCATTTGTGATGGGTTGGAGTAAGGAGGAAATATGTATATTGAGATCTTTTACCACGTGGTATGCCATCACTCGATGCACAGTGGATGGTACTTGTTAGGGCCCCTTCTTCCATGTTTTCCTTTGGCCGGGATTTCATTGGAGCTGTAGGACATGTGACACCTCCTTAGTTGTATTCTTTTAAGGAGGGGAGCCATAGTCCAGACTTAAGCTCTACACCTTTGGCCGGGTGTATCTTAAGAACTGGTGAGCTTGGGACAATCCAGTCAAATGGATGAATTTCTGTTGGACTATGTGTTAGCCTATGGCTCCAGTCAGCGGAATAAGGATGGACGGTGATATAAAGAAGGTTGCATCTTACATATTGCATATTGCATAATTGTATATTACATGTTGCGATGAAAATACAGATTGATATAATGGTGATTAAACTTGTTTTTGTCTCGTATGAGAATTATGGTATATATGAATATATATGTAATCAGTTCCTTTTTATCATATGAGATTTGCTTGTGTACGGTAGAAATTTTCAGTAGTTACTGAGACGTAGAATCTCATCCCTATATATTAACATTTTCAGGTGATTGTTCTAATAGGGAGCAAGGGAATGCACCTATGGAGTGAACCTTAGAGGCTCTTTTGTGCTCCTAGAGCTCATGTTATGTCATTTTTATTGCCATAACACTAAGACTTCCGCACTTTATTTTGTTTTGTTGAAATATTTTGCGGATTTGATTTAACACTGAGACGTGGGCTTTATTTGAACTTATTTGTATTTTGATGGTTTGGATGTTGGACATTCTTGTTGGCGATATTTGAAATACTTTAGTTAAGTATTTGGTATTTTGATTTGAGGCGTTACAGGAATGATTGATTCTCATAGTGGTGGGGTGATGTGAAAAGGTTGATATGGGAAAAAAATAAATTGTTGTTAATTCGTGTAGTAGTAGTTGTTAATACAAAAGTTGTGTTATGTTTTTAGGCAATGTAATAGAGAGAATGCCTTATTGTTTGGAAACGCAATGTAATAAAAAATTAAAATTGGAGTTGTTAATTAAGAATCCGGAGTTGTTAATTAAGAAGCTCTTGTTGTTATCCTAAAAGTGGCGAGAATGAGGGCTGAAGGGCAAAATCGTCTTTTGGCACCCCTTGCACTGTTCTTCCGTATTGACACAGAACTGAATTGGATTTTTGGAATTCGCAGGACTGAAATGGGATTTGTCAATTTTGACGGTATTTTATAGGGATTTTCCCTAAAAAATATTTCATTATGAATAAATAATTTTGAAATTATTAATTGAATATATATGGTGCTGATAATTATTTGAGCCGACAGCAGCTTTTGTTTGTAGTGAGGAGTGGTCCATATGTTGTGTGTCAGGCTAATTAATTACGTCTCTCTCACTTGATAAATATGGTGATGCCCTACTACTATACCCGGAAGTATAGAGAAAAAGTTTATTATACAGAGTCACATTTTAGAAGAAGCAAGAAGTTTATTAAAGCCCTAAAATGTTAGGTTAGTTTTTGTGCAAATGAAGTTTGGTCCAAAAGTCATATTATAGATTGAAACAATTTTTTCAAACATTTAGTTTTTAGCTTTTATTCATATTTGAATCTACTTTTTATAGGATGTACTATTATAATAAAGGTACTGAAAATCGGACCGGACATTGAACCGATCGAGACATTGGGTTAAGGGTCAGTGGTTCAGACCGGGGTTAATTAAAAAATATATATAATTTAAATATTCATATATATCATTTAAAAAATTACATAAGAGTTTTTTTTCCAACCAATAGTCAAATATAACCTCGTGAACATAATACCCACAAAAGTATAATTAAGTATATAAGGATTTTACTCCAACCAATGTAAAATAGCAAAAATATTCCACAATACTTTTAAAACTCTTTGCAAATCAAAAAATTTCAAAGAAATAATTTTAAAAAAAGACAAAATGACATCATTTGGAATATAAAAAATTTTAAAAAATTAAAAAAGGGCCAAACCGGTTCACCTCGGGTCGGACCGGTTCAGACCGGATCAGTTAAACCCCGATTTTTTGACATCAAGCGGACCGGTCCAGTGACCGGTTCACCGGTTTCCAATCTGAACCGGCCGGTCCGGTCTGGCTTTTAATACATTGATTACAATATGCTTATAGATAACAAAACATAACCGCACAGCAAAGATATGGATCAATAACTCCTTTAATTTGACCTTCTTATTGGATGTGTGACTTTAGTGGACCAAGATTGTGCGGGATTTAATTCCCCAGCTAGTTTGATTTATTTTAAATTTTAGGGAATAAAAAAGAATTTCAACCTCTTTAAAATTATTTTTCGATATATTATTGAAACAAGTTCTGGTTGGATTGACATTTTTTTTAATAAAAACATATATAAACATAAATTGCACACCCGTTGACTGACTTTTATCCTAACTTCAATTTGTTGGGTAAAAGACTTTTTTACCGCAATCAGAATCCAAACCTGCCAAATTGGTTCTCACCTAAACTTCCTTAACCAGCCAAATTGGTTCTCACCTAATCTTCCTTTCATGCTGCATATATACCACAAGTACACTCATTGTATCCATCATGTGAACCCGCCACAGAAACGTACTACACACATCAGCCTTCACACACACACACACAGAGTTGGAGGGTTATATTGATTGATACATATATTTATAGAGAAGGGGGGGGGGGGGGAGAGAGAGAGAGGAGAATGGGAAGGGTAGGAGAAAAGAGGGAAGTAGGCGATGAAGAGGAAGCTTGTTTGTTATTTGAGACGAAGCAAGTCAAATGGAGAGGAGCTTATAAAGTATTTTCATGCACAATTTTTGCAGGTACGTCTATATATATATATTCCTTTTCTTTTATGACGAACTTATATATATATATAGTGACCGGGTGTGTGTGTGTGAGTGAAGGGATATGTATGATATGGTGGTACAGGACAAGGAAGATGATATCTGGAGAAGGAGGGAGGAGTTGGGTTGATATTGGGGTGATGTGGTCGGAGATATGCTTTGGAATGTTCTGGATTCTCACCCAATCTCTTCGTTGGACCATTCTCCACCACTTCCCTTTCAAACACATCCTCTCCCACAGGTATCTCTTTATTTCATTCATTCATATTATATGTATATAAGAAAGTCAATAAACTCTTATATTAAAGACAGGAGATAGTATATATATCTTCTCATCATATCATCATATTACAAATCAGCACAAAGGGATAGTTTTTGCGATGAATATATAATATCTGCAATATATTCTCCCCTTTCAAGGAGTGAAAGTCTGGGATGAGAGGAGGAGAGACCAAATGGACGATGATGACGTACGGTGAGGTTGGGATTAACATCATATCTTAAAACTTTTTAGAATCAAGTTTAAGTGCAATTAATTATTCCACAATATTTATAGTTTTATAGATTTTACTCCCTTTGACCCTATATATATATACACACCACATACAAACTTTTGTTTGGGAATGATTTTATGTTTTTTTCACTTTTTTATTTATAAATTTTAATAAATTTAATCATTTTATCTCTTGAATTATGAATTATGTTTTTAAACGTTTAAAAGGAATGATTGATACTAAGAAGGTAAATTTAATGAGTCATATATATATGTTTTGTATTTTTTGCCATCTTTAAAAAATAAGAACTTGCTTCTTCTTCTTTTTTTCAAAGAAAAGTGTGGCCCCAAGGGTTGGCCCGCAACCTGCACATTACGGGTTAGATGCCAACCCACAAAAGCGTGGGTCACACAAGCCCACACAAAGTGGTCTACGGGTTGGTCTGCATTCCCGACTCTAATTAAATCCACCTCAAAATTTAACAACTTTATAACTTTATTCATATTTAATATATACTATACTCCATGGGAATGAAATTTACACAATAATAAATAAAGGGTGAAATTGTATGTTTATATGAAAAAAAATTAATGTTGTAACTTATAAATATGACAAAAAAATTCTGTATACCTTATAAATAGGACATGAGTAGTATCATCAAATATATTGGACTAGAGTGACTACTTATCAAATCTAATTTCTTCCTCCTTCAACACAAATTCACGGGCATCAGTATAATCAAAGAGAAATATTTATATACTCCAAGATCCAAGAGTACCACATCATCTAAATTCTGTCCAATAAAAACATAACAACTCATATCATTTTAATCCTAGTTAGTTGATAATTCATCTAAAAAAATTTAAATTTACTTTTTTTCAAAGAAAAACATCTTAATTTGAAAAAAAAAAAACTAAAACAAATTGATCAACCAATATTTTTCTTTTTAAAAAAAAACAAATTTTGAATTTTTTTCATATGAGTCATCAGCCAACTAGAATTAAAATAATCTGAGTTATTATGTTTTCATTAGACAAAGTTTAGATATATAAGTATTTCTCATAATCAAATATACTAAGTGCTTATTTGAATTGGCTTGCTTCAAGGGTTTTCGCACTATTATTTAGATCCCTCCAATAATTTTCCCCGTAGCGTCTAAATTTCGGACATGGTTTGATTGTTGAGCAAGGAGGGTTATTAGGAGATTCTGGACCGTCAAAACTAAATCGGACAAGCCATATCTGATAGATTTTTTAATAAATCAAATTTATGTATTCTAGATCATATCTGACAGCTGAAAATCTCCTAACTTTCCCTATTTATCAAATCCGCTGAAGAGAGAAACCAATTCCCCAGATTTCTAAACATAGCATAACTGTTATAATATAAAACTTACAGACGAGTACCTTTTAATCAACAATATGATTTATTCTTTATATTTTATATATTCGGTGTTATATAGCTAGCCTGCACAAACCTGCACGGCCCAATTCTTCAGTCATCACTCTAATTATCTTCTGATAACATAGTCCTTCCTTGCGGGGTCAACCTCTGTTATGTTTGTATATATACACATACATAACCCCCATGTGCTCCTCGTTCCGTGCACGGAATTACTCTCTCTACTTCATAGTACAAGAGTTAAATAACTTAGGGAGATTTACACTTAGGCCCCATGTAAGAAATAAAATGAAAAAATGGTCCTTATAGATTGCAAAATAAAAAAATGGTCCCATAGAGTTGTCAATACAGGCTCCTGGAGTTGTTAATGACAACTCCAGGAGCCTGTATTGACAACTCCATGGGACTATTTCTTCATTTTGCAATTTATAGGGACCATTTCTTCATTTCTCCTATTCCTTGAGACTTCACTGTCATTCTCCCAATAACTTATCAAAAAAACCACACCACCTCATAAATATGGATTTGAGTCTTGCTTGCGAAGACTGTACTTCTACAATCCTTTTCTAAACAGAATAATGAAAAATTAAATGCTGACAATCATAATAAAAAAATGATTAAGAAATAAAAATACTCATAAATTATTTTAAAAAATGCACATGATACAATAAATTTTATTTCGGTATAAAAGTGTTCATAAACTTCTTAAAATGGAACACAAAGTGTCCAAATAAAGTTTACGATGCCATATACATTTTTAAAAAAAATTTATGAATAGTTTTATGCCCAAATAAAATTTATAATGCCATGTGCACTTTTAAAAAGAATTTATAAATATTTTTGTCTTTTAACTCATAAACAAAACACTTCTTAATCAAAGTAGTTTACATTAGTACAGATAACAAAAGTGGGATAAGATTTTTTCCAACACACTAGGATGGTGCATCTACGTCCACAAATACCTCCTTGTATATATTTGACATTTGTTATTGTCCTTATGCCCTCATATTCATGCTCTTCCAAAACGATCTTCAAATCTTAAATGCTTCTTATTATAGACAATGCAACATATAATTGGCTATGTGCAAAAATAAATTTTGAAAGATATAATCCAACATGATGCAAATATTGTCCTTAACTTTTGTTTATAGTCATGGCAAATGAAAAGTATAATTGGGAATTATCTCCTCTGCATGTGAAATGACCATCTAGATTAAGAAGGGTTCATTTCCATTCTATGAATGAGCGCACCTTTTCATTTGGTATTGATTCATTTCATGTTATTACCTCAGTGCTTGTTTGGAATGACTTATTTTTAGGTAATAAGTGCTTATAAATCGTGATTCACGGTATACGAGGTAAATATGTGAGAGAGGTTTTATCTCGACTTACGTAATAAGGACTTATTATCCAAAAATAAGTCCAACCAAACACACATTCAATAACTTACTTACATATCACAGATAGTATATACATGCAAACCTAAGCAACTTTTTGTGTTTAGAAATTTAAGAGTCTTAATAATAATATGATAATATATATAAATTTAATCTTAAGCAAATTGATCACAAATAAAGGGTTTAATGGGATACAAATGTCTTTAATTAATATATAACTCATTTATCTTATGCATCATTTCACATGTAACCATTGCAATCCATTTTGTCTTCTAAATTCATTACTATTTCTTAAAATATTGCAAATGATTTATATGAGATATATATGTGTACGTATAGATATGGTGAAGAGAGACTACCCAGCGTTGACATATTTGTGTGCACGGCGGATCCAATGTTGGAGCCACCAAGCATGGTGGTGAACACAGTGTTATCAGCAATGTCATACAATTATCCTTCAAAGAAGCTAAGCGTTTATCTTTCTGATGATGGAGGCTCTGAGCTCACTTTCTATGCAATTCTAAGGGCTTCTCTTTTCTCCAAGCATTGGATTCCTTTCTGCAAGAGATTCAACATTCAAACCAGATCTCCTGAGGCGTACTTTTCCGACCTTTCTGATGAGGCCATGCTTCAGAATGGTCAAGAATGGTCATCTATGAAGGTACTTAATTAATTACTCCTTCTCCCTTCAGTACTATATGTGCTACAATTACTTTCAACATACTCCCTCATTTCTTTTTAATTAATTACTCCTTCTCCTTCCAGTACTACAGTGCTATATATGCTATACAGTCTTATAAGTTACTTTTAATTCCTTTTTATAAGAAATAACCATCACATATACTCCATTTCTATTTATAAAAAAATTCAGAGAATGTCTTAATTTCTATTTGTTACATTATCATTTTACCGCTATTTAATTATCCATATTTCTCACACTCTCTTTCCACCACACAAAGCATTGTTCAGTTGATATTGAACAATGTTTTGATGAATTTTTTTAATATTTTAGAGAATCAAAATAAAATCAGAATTTTGCCTTATATTAATTCATTGATAAACCTTTGCTTTTAGGGTTTAGAGTTTTTTAAGTTGTGAATTCCTTCGCTAAACATGTGAACTCCTTATTTAAATTTGTCAATGGCCTGAGAGAGTAAATAAATTTCTTACTTAAATGAAAGTTGCAAATTCCTTATCTAAACTCATCAATTCCTTATCTAAACTTGTAAATTCTTTATCTGAATTTGTGAATCGCATGAGAGAGAGTGAATTTTTTACTTAAAAAATTAAAGTTGTGAATTCCTTATCTAAACTTGCTAATTCCTTATCTGAACTTATTAATAGCTTGGATTAAAGATTAAATGTTAATATATATATATATATTATATATATATTGCATTCTTTATATTGAATGATATTGGTGGCCTAATGGCTAACAACATTTTGTGCAAACAAGTGGTGGGGGTTCGAACCCCACCCCCACCACTTTGAGAAAATTTATTCGCAAATATTCCCATCGGAGGGAGCTTCGTTCGTCAGCAACCCCGGCTGGCAGCCAGAGCTCCTACGGCCGGGGTAATTTTTTTCTTAAATAAAAAACATATGTAAGGCCAAAGTGGTCTTTTTCTTTTAATTTCGAAAGAGACAAATTGAGTCTAGCATCTTTCCAAGATTATGAATATTTGAAATACCTTTTTGTGTTTTAGCACTTTTAAAGTTATTTATTAGGGATTTTCCCTATTTTCTATCTCCTCATAAATAAGGGTATTTTTATCAAAATAATTACAATTTTTACATATTTAGTGTTTTTAACTCCTGATTAGGACTTTTTTCTATACATTAGCCTTGAAGTCTACAATAAAAAATTAATCAAGTATTGTGTATAGGCAAACCTATGATCGTTTTCTCTTCTCGAGGAACCTTTTATTGAATCCTAAGTAATTTAAATGCCATGTAAATGTAATAAAAAACAAGGGGAAATTTTGTTTGGGTTTTTAAAATTAATAGCTAAAATAAAAATGCAATTTAATTAAATGCTAAGTTATTGTTTTTGGTATTTTTATAAAAATGGGATGTATAAGAGTTAATGTAATGGTATGGAATAGGAAATATGAATGATGAATGCTCTTAGTAATGAAGAAGTGACAATCATTGCTCAAAAAGATTATGGGAGTTAAAATTCATTAAGTCTTAAGAAAAACCTCAAAATAACACTTGTATTTAATATTCCCAATTAATAATAACTCCTACAAATGTAACTAATTACTACTTCTTGAAATTTTGTTTAAAACCACTTAATGTGTAATTGCAATTGGAATAATGCAACATGAGTTTTCTTGAAATTGAGTGCTAAACAGCCCCTCAAGTGTACAAATTAACCACATTAACTAGACAATAACACGCTAATTAACATAATATTATTGCAACCACAAAGAAATTCAGACATGTATAATTTTCGCATTACAAAATCCAATTTCAACTACAACTATCAAACTAACAAAGATAATTAATATTAATCTCAGTTCCAGAATCATATATATAATAATTCATAAAACTAGACAATCCAAATATATAATTTTAGACTAATAGGATGATAGAAAAATTCCCTTTATAGTCAATTAAGCTCAAGTACAACTCATCGTCACCAAGAAGCAAAGAGAATTAGCTACACATAGAACTTAGAACTTGGTACTGTCACTACCAAACTTGAATTCGCAGCAGCCATGGTCAAGGTGAAACAAGTATGGTGATGATGATGGTGCGGTTCTAAGCTCAATGGAGGTGGTGGTGTGTTGAAGAGCAAAGAATAGAAGAGGCAGTATGTGGAGATAGTGGAGATCGGTACAAGCTCTAAAATGAGAAGTTTGGGCTGTGAAGTAGAGAGAAAGAACAAATCCGCCGGAAACTGGAATTTGGTCGCCGGAGACTGAAGAACTCGCCGGAATCTGGGTAACTCAGCCGGAGAACTCAAAGAATGGAGAACACCTGGTAGTAGAAGCTCGACTTGCAACTCTCTTCTCTACTCTGAAGTTCATGATGTCGTTGAGCTTCTACACCGAAACAGGAAAGCAGAGGAACGACAGTGGTGCTGGCGGTGATTGACGGTGGTATGTGTACGATATCTTTCCCTCAAGCTCCAAGAAAACCCAGACCTTCGTTCCTCCAAAATCTCGGCCACACTCTCTTTCCCAGCCGGAAGTGGTAGACTGAGGAAGAGACGGCGGTGATGGTGGTTATCCTAAGCTCTCGACTCCGACGGTGGAAGAAAGCCCGGTGGTGGTGATGGTTGAGGGAGGGCCGACGAGGAAGAGAAGACGTTTGTGAAGGTAGTGGCCCTCCCTCTCTGCGTCTCTGGCTCCCTCTCGGTCTATGGCGCACACGCCCCCTGCTCTCAGCTCGCGTCTCTGTTATTTCATCTCTCGGGTCGGGTCCAGTTGTTTTGTCTGATGAAGAAACGGGAATAGTGACCTGGTCAAAACGCAAGTTTCGACCAGGGACCTATTTGAAAAATTTAAAAGTTCTATAGAGGAACTGAACTGAAGCTTTTTAAAAATATTTATTGCTTAAACCAAAATTTCTAAATATTTTGGGTACTTTCTTGTCATTCTGTTGGTCCCTTTTCTTCATGGTTCTGGAAACCGAACCGGACCGGCCGGTCCGGCCCGGTAACCGGTGAACCGGCCGGTTGGCCGGTCCGGTTTCCATTTTAAAAAAAAAAATTTTTTTTTTTTACTATTTTCTTTAGAAATTTATACCAATAAGCCTAAAATTTCCAATTTCTCACCGGTTTGGTCCCGGTTTAGCTCCGGTTTGGCCCCGATCTGACCCACTAACCCTTAATCCAGTACCCCGACCGGTTCAATACCCGGTCCGGGTTTTAGTACCTTGCTTTTCTTCATTACTTTATAACTTGCACAAAATCTGGGGCCTTTTCTGCAGTTTTTCCTAATCTTAAAATATTAATTTTGACCCTCCTGAATTTCCAATTTTCTTCTGAGTACCTACAATGCAATGCAAGATTAAGCAAAATGTAGCATCAAAAGTCCAAAAAACAATTGTATGAATAATTAACAAATTTATGACTATTTTGCCCCTAATTACAATTAATGCAATACAGTTGTCCCTAATTAAAATTAGTGTTTAATCATATAATATTATCCTAGAAATTGTATTAAAAATCCCAATTTAATTATGAAAAATTATATAAAAATATGATTCAATCAACTACCGCTTTTGATCTTTATTCAATTAAGTGTTCTTTATAAAAAGAAACATATTAGAGGGAGTGTTTTCCAGAAACTAAGAACAACTTTATACCTTATTAACTTTATCTTAAAATTTAATAACTTTTCAACTTTAACCCCTGTTTATATATACATTTTTCAAGAAAACAATAGTCTAGCTTTCCTCTCCAAGTGTTTTAAGAGTCTCATTATTCTAGATTCACAAGTCTAGCATGATAGCAACAAATGCAAAGCCGCCTCTCACAATCTACTGTGTCAAGAAGTACTTCATTCGTATGCCTGCTCAATCTTCTTACTCGTTGACTATCACTTGACCAGAGATATCGCCATTGCTTCATGATTTTACTTTTGTTGATGTCAAGATCATCACCTTACGTTATTCAGTTGTTTAGTTTCCATAGTGGTGTTCTAACTATAGGTACGTACTTTGTAAAACTTGTTTTTATTTAATACCATTTTGTCTTGAATAAAAAAAAAATCTACACAATAATAAGTGAAGAAAAAAATTGTACTTTCATGATTAATTCATAAAATTTGATTATGTGATTTATAAATAGGATGAAGGATAAACCCTTCTCTCTCCGAGTTACAAATAGGATCAGAGGAATAAGTTACTATTTTTAGGATAAGAATAGGTTTTTTATAAGTTATATTTTGTACTTATTTAAAAATTTAATTCACTTCTTACATATATAACCCCAATTGACTACACATGCCTTTGTATTAATTATCACATTCACACCTGGACCAAGAATTAACCATTTATTCTCCCTCTTCGGGTGAAATATCTGTTATATCTTATTCTCAGTCATTTTCTCACCTAAGTTAATTATTTATTCGTAGCTTATAATATAACACTGAAAATAGTAGTAGAAATGGGGAAGTAGGACCCTAACAAATAGGTGGATAAAACCCACTTATATATATGATTTTCAGAAATTATACGAAGATATGAAAAGAGAGATAGAAGCAGTAGTAGAAAAGGGGAAGGTTCCAGATTCAGTGAGGAACCAACACACAGGATTTTCAGAATGGAATGACAAAACAACAAAACAGAACCATCAGCCTATTGTGCAGGTAAACAAAGTGTTGAAACATGCGTACACAACACAACAACACAGTCTCTTGCATAGCTTATAAAGTTCTTCAACATTTTACTTTTTTTTGTTTTGGGGGGCAGATTATAATTGATGGAAGGGACACCAATGATAAAGATGATGATGGATTTCAATTACCAACCCTTGTTTACATGGCACGAGAGAAGCGTCCCAGCTTCCCTCACCACTTCAAAGCAGGAGCCATGAATGCACTTGTAAGTAATGCTACCTACTACCACCGGTCCTTAATATATAAGAGCTAGTTGAATTTTTTAAAGAGATTAAGAAAGCTAAATAAATTAGTTTAAAGTTTCTATATATATTTATTATTGTTTTTCTCAAAACTGATTTATCTGACATATAAACGATATATAAACTAATGATATACTTAAATTTTCGGAGAGATCACATCTAATATATTATAATTAAATAATTTATTTAGCTTCTTTAAATCTTTCCAAATTAATCAAATAAGTCTTATATTATTAAAGAACAGAGGGAGTAATTTTTATGTCTAGCAGTGAACTTTTTAAATAGGATTGATTGTATTTTCTAACCGTGTATATATATACATATATATAACAGACAGAAACTTGTGCATGTGTACATGCAGATAAGAGTGTCATCAGAGATAAGCAATGGACCTATAATTCTCAACTTGGACTGTGACATGTACCCAAATCGTGCAGATACAATACAGGAAGCGCTTTGCTTCTTCATGGACGAGACAAGAGGCCACCAGATAGCTTATGTGCAGTTTTCTCAAAGCTTCAAAAATATCACCAAGAATGACCTCTTTTCAAGTTCTTTTCCTGTGATCATGGAGGTGAACTTAATTAAACACTTAGTCGATCTCTCTTTTTAAATTGATTAAACTCGATCCTCCTTTATTTTCAGACCATGAAAGACTAATTAATTAAAACCTTCTGTTCTATATATATATATATATATATTAATATTTCTGAAGATTGAGCTTGCCGGCTTATGTGGAAATGGAGGAACCTTGTACTGTGGAACTGGGTGTTTCCACAGAAGAGAGAGTCTCTCAGGAATGTACTTCAAAGATTATCACAGAGCCAAATGGAACAACACCAAACCTAAGACACAAGACAAAAGAACGTTTGCTGAATTAATTGAGGCATCAAAACCTCTTGCTAGTTGCACCTACGAGAAGGGCACTCAGTGGGGCAAAGAGGTGTGTTTGAATATATACTCCCTCTAGTCTATTATACAAGTCATTTATAGAAGAATCGTTTGGTTCATAATATAAGTCATTTGGAAAGCAATTAATGCTTATTTATCAATTTTGCCCATGTAATTAATGTTTAAATATGGCTCATTATATTTTTCTCTCTCCTTCAAAACCACTTTTAATATAGGTAAAGTTGGAATTTTTTTTCCAATTTAAGCAAAATTTAATGAGTTAACTACTATTTCTTAGTTTCAGTAAATTAGTTGAAGTGACTTATATTATTGACTAAAGTGACTATATATGCTTCCTCTGGTCCTAAATATAAGATAGAGCTCACTTTTTTGGCGAAATTAAGGAAGCTAAATAAATTACTTAATTATATCATATGTTGAGTATCTTTAGATTATATATTAGTTTATTAGTCAAACTAATTAGTTTTGTGAAAAAAATGAAAATAAATATTCTGAAGTAATTTAATTAGTTCCTTAGTCTTTCCAAAAAAATCAACTTTGTCTTATATTTAGGACTGGAGGGAGTACTTCCTCTAGTCCTTAATCTAAGGTTTAGTTAACTTTTTTTTGGAAAGATTAAGGAAGCTAAACAAATTACTTTAAAGTATTTATATTTATCTTTTTTCTTCAAACTAGTAATTTGCCCGACTTATAAAATGATATATAATCAAATGATACACAACATATGTTATAATTAAGTACTTTATTTAGCTTCCTTAGTATCTCCAAAAAGGTCAATTAAGTCTTGTATCAAGGATAAGAGACATTATATATAAAACATATATATATGCTTGTATGTGTGCGTGATATAAGCTAAGAGTACCAAATAATGATTGTGCAGATGGGATTGGTGTATGGCATGCCAGCAGAAGACGCAGCCACAGGGCATGTGATTTCATGCAGAGGGTGGAAATCTATTTACTACAACCCAGAAAGAAAGGCATTCGTGGGGTTAGCTCCGACAACCTTGGACGCGCTTCTTGTTCAGCACAAGAGGTGGGGACATGGGTTGTCTCAGATCTTCTTCTCCAAGTATTGTCCTTTCATTTATGGCTACAACAAGTTAAGCTTAGGTTTACAAATGGGATGCTCTGTCTACTTTCTATGGGCTTTTATGTCTCTTCCAACTCTTTATTATCTTGGCGTCCTTCCCATTTCCACACTTCGTGGCATTCCACTGTTCCCGCAGGTACGTAATCTCCTATTAATCCCTCTTGCCTTATCGTTTCCAATCCTTTTAAATAGTACGTACTATCCAGACTCAATGAACAATAATAATGTGGTTTCTAGCTAGTAGATAGCTTATTGATGATTATAAAATATTCCACTCTCTTATAAAAAAAAAGCATGAAGTATATATCAACACACGGATATGCATGTAAACATGGTTAAAAGTACATAGTTGGTGTCTGAAACCATTTTTTTTTTCCTATTTTGTCTATCGTTGAAGGAGTTGAGTTAATCTATCATTACCGTTATTTACATGATAAAATGAAATATACACTAGTGATATTTTTGAAAAAATTTTATTAAATATTAGTGCCATGAAAGCTTTTTCATAAGTGAGAGTCAAGGCTAATTCCATACAGTTTGTAATATCAGACTGTTAGTACCTACCTCTTTCATTTAAAAATTTAGAATCAAACCACCCGACACCTGGTGTCGACTCTAATTAATACATGTCGAGCCGAATGTACTAAAAGGACATTAAAACTCTCCCAACAAGTATTTAATGCAATTGCATGCCATTAGGATCAATATATCACTAATTATTATAATTATAAAATTCTTGAAATCATTATTCCCTGTCGTTTGCCTGCAGCTTACAAGTCCTTGGATCGTTCCATTCTTATATGCATTTCTGGCAAATAACGCCTACAGCTTCTTGGAGTATGTGAGCTGCGGTGGCAAATGCAAAGCATGGTGGAACCATCAACGAATGACGCTGTTCCGAAGGACCACCTCGTATTTCTTTGGCTTCATCGACACCATCTCCATGAACCTCAATCTCTCCCAAACAAAATTCGATGTCACAGACAAGGCTGTGTCCCAGGAAACCCTCGACTACTACGAGAGAGAGGTCTTTTATTTTGGAAGCTCGGTGTTCTTGTTCACCATCATAGCCACACTCGCATTGCTCAATCTCTTTGGAGCAGTTTGGGGCATGAAGAGACTCATTCTTGAGGGATCATCATCATCATCATCATGGTGGAGCCATCATTTAGGGTTACAGATTGTGCTGTGCGTTTTGATTGTGCTTCTGAATAAACCTGTTTATGAGGCTCTCTTTATTCGCACTGATAAAGGAAGCTTACCATTGCAGGTTTTGTTCAAGTCTGTTGCTTTGGCTTCCTTGGCTTGCTTCCTAGCTCCTTTTATCTGTTGAGAATATTATGTATGCGAAGTGTTAGATTATAACTGTGTTGACATGTTTCAGTTAATTTATGTTTGATGAATAATGGGCCATGATTGTTTAATAATTAGCTATATTTAGATTAGACTGTTTTTGCTGCGCCCCTGAAGTAGTTCTTAGCGAGTTAATTCCATAATTAAATCTCTATTTGGATTATAGCATTACTACTAGGTCAAATTTCAGTATTATTGGTACAATTGAGAATATTTTTTTGACGATATATTTTGATATGGTTATTTGACTAGGTTAGATTCAAACATTGTCTTGTTCAAGGAGCTTTTTTCTACACATAAGTTTTGGATTATTGACCTTGTGTAATTGAGTTCTCAACTCAACCATAATTGATTTTGCGTTTGGAGACAATATAATGGATCTGTGACTGCTTGGGAACATGCATGAGTAATTGAGTGTGTGTGTATATATATATAGCTATAACAACCGGATACGATTATATAAAAATTGGCCAGTTGCATTTTTATTGGCCCAATACTATGGGCTTGCTTTGCCTATTAACTTGGGCTACAATGCCCACTTGTTACAAAGAAAGGTAATGTGTTATATGCAAGCAAAAAAGTTTTTCTTAAAAACCTAACTGGGTTGGGTCTAATAGAAGAGTAAATTTCCCACAACATAGTTTAATACTTGTTGGGAGATGTATTCACATTTAGTACTAGCGACAACCTCGATCTAGTCTCCAAATATATGAAGCCCGTCTGATCGAATTTATAACAAAACATATGTATTGTTTTAAGAAAATGTCTCAATTAATAATTAATATTTCGTCTTATGATCCCAATTTCCAAAAGCAAAAAAAAAAAAAAAGCTAAAAAAATATCGCATGTTTTAAAGTTTAAACCACCAAAACATTACTGATCCTCTAATCATATTTATAAGTTAAATTATTAAATTTATTATATGAATGGACTATTTTATCATTAACTTATTGTCTTAAACTTCTCGATTCTCACCCATTACTTCATATTAAATAGTGGTGAAGTTGATAGAGTAAATGAGATTTAAAATTTTGTAATTTTTTTAAATAAGTTAAGAGTGCCTTATAAATAATTAATCGGATATGATCAACTTACCATTTTGAGTGGGGAACTCATTATTATATAAAACTACCTTTAGTTCTTAATGTAAGATCCAATTTACTAATTTTGAGAGATTAAAGAAACTAAATAAAATGCTTTAAAATATTTATTTTTATCATTTGTCTCCAAACTAACTTGTTTGATTTACAAACTAACTTATGATTTAATGATATACATAATATTTCATGAAAATCATATAACACATGTTATATATAATTAAGTAATTTATTTTATTTTATTAACCTTGCCAAACTTAGTCAACTCAGGAGAAGTAGAGTATTATAAAATGAAGAGGGTAATTGGATAAAGGGGTACATTAGCAGACTTGTTCAGGTGCCCCTGTGGTAGCTGAGATCATTGCAATTATTCAGGACCTCCATATATGCTGGAACATGAACCTAAAGAATATTATTATTTCCACTGACTGTCTGGAAGCCATTAGTTTAATCATGAGGGGTTCTGATAGAGATTATCCTTTCAGGAATGTAATAAAACACGCACGCTTTTGGATGGCAAAGGAATGGTGGGTTCTCCTTACGTTTGTTCCTAGGGAGGAGAATATTTTGGCTGATTACTTAACCAGATCAGCTCATACTATGACTGGAAGTTTTGTTATTCTTGATCAACAGCCACCAGGCCACGGTTAATCAAGATTGATCATTGATCTTTGGTTTTGTATTCCCCTGGGAAGTGTTGCTTTGTAGCCTTTTCATTAGGCATTGAATTCCAGGTTGCTTTTTTTGAAAAAAAAGAGTATTATAAAATGTCAAGTTGATCATAAGCCAACTACCAAGCAGCCTTATAAGACCTGCAAGGTCATATGGATTGGATTTTTTTTTTTTATATATCAGATTGGATATATTATATTGACGCAATCTAACCGAACGGAACCATTGGTGAATTATTAAAATAAACAAATTGACAGTACCATCAATATTGTTGTCGGCCAAACCCCACTGGTGGTGGTGGTGGTTGCTTCGTTTATCTATCATATTAAATCTGCTTGTTAATGAGCAGGGGAAAAAAACACAAGGGAACCATAATTAACGATGGATAGGGATGGTGAGAGTTATGTGGCATTGTTTGAGACGGAGAGACGCAGAGGAAAGGCCATAGTCTACAGGATCTTCTCCGTCACATTATTCGCCGGAATATTCTCCATCTGGGCTTACAGATTCTCTAATTTGTTCATCGTCCATGGAGGTGATGCTGGTCAGCAACAAGAAGATGATGGTGGCGGTGCCAACAAGTCTTATTGGTTCGCTTGGCTTGCTTTGTTTGGTGCTGAGCTATGGTTTGGCTTCTACTGGATCCTCACTCAAGCTCTCCGATGGAACCCTGTCTTCAGACATCCCTTCAACAACCGTCTCTCCCAAAGGTTTCTCATCTCTCTCTCTCTCTCTCCCCCCTCCTCTCTAAACATTGTTCCCTTAACTTAGAGGAACCCGTTTCGATGAGCAGGGAGAGTTTCTCAATAGGGCTGTCTAGATTCGATCTAGATGATGTAGATAATTAATTTATTTAATAGGTGATTTTGTATTTATTAAAATAATTTTTTTTTTAAAAAAGTAAAAGACTATTTAAATCCTCTCTAGACGCCCAGATAAAAGAAGCTCTCCCTGCTCGGCAGCTTGTTCCTAACTTAGACGCCCTTTTTGTGTGGGAGCAGAGGGTTAGGCAATAAGCACTTGCAGCTTGAGATTACAAACGAAATCAAATTACATGTGTGTTTGAATTAATTTTTAGAAAATAGTTTTTATAATTTATGAAATAAATATGTAAGAGAAGTTTTATCTTAACTTGTAAAAAATAACTCCTAAAATCATGATAATTTTCTGTGATTTCTCAAACATCCAGTAACAATCTCCCACAAACATAGAGAAGCTTTGGAATACAAGGCCATTCACCTTTTTTTTAACCCCACGTGAAGGCCATTCACCATTTTTTAACTTTATGAACTTGAAAGAGAATATAATCCATACTCCATCCTCTTATATTAGGAACATGAGGCAGTATAATGTTTTCTTATTTTTGCCTGTCTTAGGTAGATGTTTAATATTTCTTTTTATTGATAAGGGTATGATTGAATTTTTAAGATTTTTTGAAAAATTAATAATACAAATTTTTTTAAAAAAGTACATGAAAATATTAAAAACATCGTGGTAGTATTATTATAAGACACGGACGAGAGTATATAAATCGAAAGGTGTTTAGAAAATATCAAGTAGTACTATTATGTATTTCCTCTCTTTATCCTGTACTTCAGTACTTCATCCTTATCTTTTAGCTGTTTGACTGGTTCAAACCAAAACAAAAAAAGGTTTTTTCCCATAGATGTCCAATTGGAACATATTTGGGAATCATAGGGTCCAAGAGTAGCTCTGGTTTCTGCATTTTTTTTTTTTTTTGGCCAAGCTCTGGTTTCTGCATTTAGACCCTCGATCCTGGGACCTTAATATGTCATAACTTCTTCCCCTATTGGAAAGAAAGTTAGCACTTAGCCGTATTGAATTTTACAATAATTTAAGTTTAAGATATATGATTTTTTAAATAAAAATAGTATCCCCCAATTCTGCAATACCATCACGAGTTTTGACTTTTTTCCCATTACATTTTCTCTCTTCCATGAAAAAACAAAACTATTCTGTTGAATATTTTAGGCTTAGCAGCCTTCAACTCTAGGTTTCTCGGTGAATTTTAAATGTTTACGATAAACATATTTAATCTTTTATATTTAGGTAAACAATAAATTCTCGTACAATTAATATGTTCATTATATTGCTCTAAAAATATATATTGAAATAGAGGTTTTATTAGCATATGATTTGAAGCTTATAATGGTTATTTGCACTGAGTTATCTAAAAAAAGGTTTTAAGTTCCATTAATGAAAATAGTAATAGACTAATTGATGGCAGGGGAAAAAAAGAGTAATAATAGACTAATTGATGGTATGGGGATTATTGGATAAATTTGAAAGCTTAGACTTTAATTTAGAGAGCTGTGGCGGCTTGGCGGCCCTAACAACAAATTCATACCACTCCACCTAATTCATACCACTCCTTCTCCTCTCATACATATATAAATCATTTTTAATTAATTTACGCACACTAATAAAATCATATAAAAATTATATTGGACCTCATTAAGAATTTTATGGGTGATAATGACCTAAATTAGAATATTAATATCCTGTATGTACAAAATTTATAAAGTAATGACGCTACTTTATATGTGTATAAAAATTCATTAATCCTCAACAATAAAACTTTCAATGGGAGACTTTCCTGTCCCCAATTTTTCTAGAAACAGTTAAAAATATTATTAAATTTGTCATAAAACTTAAGTAATTTTTAAGTTTACTTTTATTAAATACATTATACTCTAACATCATATTATTTTCTATTCACTCTCATTAGCCTTATTAAATATGGGCATATATATATATGAAAGAAAAATATTTAGTACTTCTTAAAACTATGGTATACCTTGTAAAAAGACCTAAAACACCCTCTAGAATCTATATGTCCTATATATAGAACCTAAGAAAGCATGATGGAATCGGTTTTCTACTAAGCACTTTGCTTAGCAGGGAGAGACAAGCATATCTGGGTTGTCCAGATCTTATCTAAATGGTCCACATTTGATTTTTTTTAAATAGTGATTTTTTAAAAAATAAAACTTGTTTTAATGAGTATAAAATCTAAAATAAAGATAATTTCTTAATTATTATTTTTTTTAAAAATGATTTTTTTAAAAAAATCACTATTTTAAAAAAATCAAATCCGGATCATCCTGATCAGATTTGGATAGTCCCTATATGCTTAGCTCTCTCGGCTAAGCACTTAGTAGGGAACCGGTTCCGTGATTACGTGTGTATATGTATAAGTATATATACCTCTATATGAACACACATACGTACTCTTAACATGTGGTGTTTTGATGAAATAGATACGAACACAGCTTGCCAAGAGTGGACGTGTTTGTGTGCACGGCAGATCCTGAGATAGAGCCACCAATGATGGTGATGAACACCGTGTTATCAGTAATGGCTTATGATTATCCCTCTGAGAAGCTAAGTGTGTATCTCTCAGACGACGCTGCCTCAGAGATAACCTTCTACGCTTTACTAGAAGCTTCTTCTTTCGCTAAGCATTGGCTTCCCTTCTGTAAGAGATTCAACGTTGAACCCAGGACCCCTTCTGCTTATTTTAACTCTTTGTCGTCCTTCTCTACTTCTTCAAATGACTCTGTTTGGACCAAAGAGTTGGCACGTATTAAGGTAGTGTACATAATTCAGACCTACCATATAACGTGTTGAAGCTTTATCTAATTCCTTAGTCTGCAACTAGAAACTGTACCAAGATATGGATAGACGAATAGAAGATGCGACCAAGTCTGGAAAAGTATCCAGAGATGTGCGTTCAAAGCACAAGGGATTTTCTCAGTGGGATTCCTTTTCGTCTCGACGTGACCATGATACTATTCTTCAGGTATCTATATCTATATATATTATATGGTTAACTTATAATTTCACACACATCATTTTATTTTATTTTTAATGTCTATCTGACAGCACTGATTGGACTCAATTGAGAGTAGTTATACCAAAGGTGTTTTTTTGTGTTCACACAAACTCGTTCTTGAGACCTTGTGCACAAAGTAGTCAAAGCTACTTCCACAAAAAAATCATTTTAACCTGCTCTCTATGTCACACGCATGTAACTTTTTTTTCTTACTGCAGATATTACTTCATAGAAAAGATGCACAGAATTCGAAAGATGTAGAAGGATCTGTTTTGCCAACTCTAGTGTACTTAGCTCGCGAGAAGAGACCCCAACATCCTCATCATTTTAAAGCTGGAGCCATGAATTCTTTGGTACTCTATCAATTATATCATTTCACATCTTTTGTGTGTGTGATGAGTGTGTGTGTGTCCGAGAGAGAAAGAGAGATGAACAACTCATGGAGGTTGTTGCTTTTTCAAAATCTGCAGATAAGGGTGTCTTCAAGGATTAGCAACGGCAAGATCATAATGAATGTGGACTGTGACATGTACTCCAACAATTCAGAATCAGTGAGAGATGCACTGTGCTTCTTCATGGATGAAGAGAAAGGCCATGAAATAGCTTATGTGCAGTTCCCACAGTACTTCGTGGGTGTCACCAAGAATGACTTGTACGGAAGTGACCTACGAGTAATTTCTGTGGTCAGTTAACACATTATATATAGAAGCAAATTATGTTCTTACTTTTGAACTATGGAAGCCTTATCGTGCTTAAGTGCTCGTTTGGAATAGCTTATTTTTGGGCAATAAATGCTTATAAATCGTGATTCACGGTATACGAGATAAGTATGTGAAAGAAGTTTTATCCCGGCTTGCGTAATAAGGACTTATTTGCCCCCAAAACGTGTTTCCAAACACGGCCTAACAAGTCGAAAGTTGTCTCCAACTTTGTACTGATGAATTAATCGTATGTGTCATAACTTGAATATTATTGGTGGGGTCAATTTATTGTAGTTGGAATTTCATGGTGCGGATGGTTGTGGGGGCCCATTGTATATTGGATCAGGCTGTTTTCACAGGAGAGAAGTTCTTTGTGGGAAAAAATTCAGCGATCAACGCAAGGTTATTGACTGGAACAGCGAGGACGTTGACCTATTCATGGAAGAAGAAGCAAGCTTGCAGAAACTAGAACAAGAATCAAAGCCTCTTGCTAGCTGCACCTATGAACATAACACAACCTGGGGAACAGAGGTCTCTCTCTCTCTCTATATATATATATATGTATGTATGTATACTACCTCCATTCTCTAACATAGGAGCTAGGAGCTAGGAGCTAGTTGAAGAGTTGAATTTGGTCTTAAATATAATATCTCAATCCATTTTGTTTATCAAATTGATACTGTTTTCTCCTTAATATAAGAGCTAATTGACTAATTTAGGTAGATTAAAGAAGTTAGTTATTTGTAACAAATATAGATTGGTTTTTCTAAAAGACCAAATTTCATCCTGACTATCCTTAGGTAAAAACTCTTTAATGTATGGAATATCCATAGTGATACTTTAGGGAAAAATTATAAATTTGGAAGAAAAAGTGAATTGGGATCTTATATTTAGAACAAAATCTAATCTCCAACTAATTATTATATTAAGAACATTAGGTAGTAAATTTTTTCCTCAAAACATTCATATTGATTAGATATATTCAGGAGTTTTTATCCCATGGTACTCATGATTAAAGATGAGAAAATTAACCCATATTTATTATAAATAACTAACTTAATTAATTTCTTTAATATCTGTAAATTAGTTATATAACTCCTATATCAAGTACAGGAGAAGAATATATATATGTATGTTCCTATATATATATATATAAGTAATTAATATTTCTAGCACACACAATTAACAAAATATTGATAAAAATTGAGAGCAGATGGGGCTGTTATATGGGTGTGCAGTGGAGGATGTGATAACAGGACTAAGCATACAAAGCAAAGGATGGAAATCAGTGTATTGCAATCCAAAGAGGAAGGCATTCTTAGGGATGGCTCCAAACACATTGGGACAAACACTGGTGCAGCACAAGAGATGGTCAGAGGGTCAACTTCAGATTGCGGTTTCAAAGTACAGTCCTGCTTTGTATGGTTATGGCAAACTTAGTTTGGGCCTTCAAATGGTGTGTACCTGCTATAACTTATGGGCATCAAACTGTTTGGCCACCCTCTGTTTCTCCCTCCTCCCTTCTCTTTGCCTCCTTAAGGGCATTCCCTTATTTCCAAAGGTATCATCTCTCCCTCCTTCCCTCCCTCCCTCTCTCTATATATATATATCCATTAATTAGCCTGTTATAAGCATCGTAGTTGCTTTATCATCTTTGTTTCTACACTCCATTTATATGAGAAGTTTGCTCGAGTTTTATATTGATGGTCATGGGACCCTCCTCCTTTTATTTAGGCTTGGGGACTTGTCATGAAATATAGGCATCTTAAATTGTATGATAATTTTTTTCTTTGATTAGTGCTAAATGTAAGATAGAAGTTAAGAAGATTAGTTAAATTGGTTATTTCTAATAAAAGTGTTTTAGTTTTCCTAAAATACCCCTTTAATCATTTACATTATTGGAAACTATCTAGATTTATGAAAACCTCCTTCGGCAAGTTCAATGAATATGATTGGTTGGCAAAACAATTATTAATTTGTGAGATAAAATTAACTAAGGTCCTATTTTTAGTACCAAAACAAACTCCTCAACTATTATATTTGGAACAAGAGGGAATATTATATATATATATATATATATTAATCTGAGTAAATTAATCGAATAGTTCTTGTAGTTTTGACTCATAATTTACAACTCATTTTGTGAAATTTAAGCCAATGCAACTCAATTCCTTAATTTTAGCCATTAATCGATATATTAGTCCAAACATTGTATGGCTCTGATACAATTCAGCTTCTGATCAACTAGATATTTTCTACAAGTGTAAGAACCAATTTATATTAAATAGTTGAAATTTAAGAAATTGAGTTGAACAAATTAAACTTCAAAAATAAAGTCGTGAGCAAGTCAACACTAAACATATATATGTGTGTGTGTGTTTTGAATCAAATTACCAAATAAAATGAGTGCATATGACCAAAATAAATTGTGGTGTTGGATTGTTCAATCAGATGTCAAGCCCATGGTTCATACCCTTCACATATGTAATAGTTGGGGAAACCGCTTACAGCTTTTTGGAGTTTTTGAGTTGTGGAGGCACACTTAAGGGTTGGTGGAACGAGCAAAGAATGTGGCTTTACAAGAGAACAAGCTCTTACTTGTTTGCTTTCATGGATACCACCTTGAAGCTTCTAGGGTTTCCATCTGATTCAGGCTTCATAATCACATCAAAAGTTGCAGAAGAAGAAGTTTCTCGGCGCTACAAGGAAGAAGTTATGGAGTTTGGAGCCTCTTCTCCAATGTTCACTCTCTTGGCAACACTTGCTATGCTCAATCTGTTTTGCTTTCTTGGCTCATCAATGGAAGCTCTTATAAGTCAAGGTGGCTTTATTATGGTTTTGGAGAAGATGATGTTGCAGATTATATTATGTGGGGTCCTTGTTCTCATCAATGTGCCTATATACGAAGGCCTTTTCTTTAGGAAGGACAAGGGAAGATTGCCTACCTCCGTTGCCATTAAATCTACAATATTTGCTTTAAGTGCATGTGTTATCTTCAAGGCCTTGCACTTAACTTAATTACGCTCTTATTATCTTTGCAATGAATATGATTATTATATGTAATGTTCAATTCTGGAATAAGTGAGATATATATGTTTTGTTATAACCAATTTTACATAATCATGATAATTTAATGCTTAATATACTTGACTGTTACTTAGAACCATCAAACATAGTACCCTAATATTTGACTGTTAGGAATCATCAAGTCTTTGGTAAGAAAATATTTAATGCGTCCATAATTTGACTTTTCGGAACTGTCAAGTATAAGCAAAAATAGCCGTCAAGTATGGATTTTTCTGTAATAGTGGATGATTGATTACTACTTTACTATCCGTGCACTTGTTGGAGCCAATAGCATCCTTGTTTTTGCGTGCAGGTTAAGAACACTTCCTATCCCACCGTCGGCCTTCAAAATTTCTCATTTTATTTCTTATTGCCTTCATTACTAAAATCATAGGGATATTATTTTTAGTTTCACTTCAACAATGCCTATTTTTGTTTATAAATTAGGTACGTTTCCATTGCACATGAGAAGTTGGAAAAATGAGTTATTTCCTTTACAACTTGTGAAAATGTATTTCTTTCTAGATTTTATATTAATATATTCATCTATTATAATAATGATATCCTCCCTCGGGTTTTATATATAAACCCAGTTGACATTTTGTTGGAGAGGTTAAGGAAGATAAATATATTACTTGATCACAATATATGTTATGAATCGATATATTATATATTAGTTTATAAGTTAGACTAACTAATTTAAAGAAAAACAAAAGATATAATTGCTTGAAAATAATTTATTTAGCTTCATCAATTTCTTTAAAAAAGTTAGGGTTAAGGTGCAAAAATATCCATGAACTTTTTTCAATAGTGCATCCAACACCATAAACTTTTTTTAGGTGCAAAAATACCCATGAACTTCTCAAAATTGGGCAAAAATGTCAAACCGTTAATTGGTACAAACGTCCGTTTTGTGGGACCCACAATTTTATTTTTTGAGGTGCAAAAATACCTATGAATTTTTCTAAAAAGTGCACGCAACACCATAAAATTTTTTCTGGGTGCAAAAATGCCCATGAACTTTTCAAAAGTTTATGGTGTTGGGTGCACTTTTTAAAAAAATTCATGGGTATTTTTGCACCTCAAAAAATAAAATTGTGGGTCCCACAAAACGGACGTTTATACCAATTAACAGTTTGACATTTTTGCCCCATTTTGAGAAGTTCATGGATATTTTTGCACCTAAAAAAAGTTTATGGTGTTGGATGCACTTTTAAGAAAAGTTCTGGGTATTTTTGCACTTTGACCCAAAAAGTTAACTAGATCTTATATCTAGAACCAGATATAGTATAATATTAGTAGTTGATGATCATAATTAAAGCGAAAATGATATTGATATTATCAGTAAGTAATTCATACCCATCACTCTCAGGCAATGCTTTCATTTTTTTGCCAGTTGAAAGAGATATTTCTTTAATACGAATAGCCATACAACAGTACTATTACTGTAATATCCCAAATTTAATGAAGGTTAAAATTTTCTAAAAATAAATTTTAAATGGGGATTTGATAATAAGTCAAATTATGGAACCTACAAAATTTAAGGAATCTTAAATTAGACAAAGAGAAAAATTAGAGCCTAATGTGTGTAATTAATAGGATAAAAATATACCTATATATATATATATATATATATTAAGAGCTGCCGACACTTTGTCTAAAAAAAAAAAAAAACTGCCGACACAAACACATTAACATTAATCACTCTATTTTCTTTTGTTTGCACACCCTTTTGACCGACACACATTCACGGACAAGCACTCTCAACACCTCACCACACTTTTATCCGGAAATATGATTCACACTTGCACCCACTCAGCCATTTAATTAAATATTCCCTCAGCTCTTCATTCGACCAAGTAGCTGGTCAAAGAGAGAGTGAAAGAAAGAGAGAAAACAGAGTTGAGAAAGGGAGAGAGAGAGACGTGAGTGGAAGAGGAAAACGATCGGAGAAGAGGAAGAAGGAAGTGTTAAACCTTTCATACATCACCATAAACGTTTTTAGGTGAGTCTTATCTATCTCTTTCAAATGTTATTTCGTTGGTTTGGGGAATTCATGAGGATTTATAGCTACTAGAAGTTTTGTGATTCTGAAAATGAGTTGCTGTCATGGGTGGACGTAAAACAGAGCATGTATATTGATTTTGGGGTGAATTTTGGTGTTCTTTGATTCTGAAATTCAATCATTAACCTCAGGAAATATGTGTAGGAGAGTATAGAGTTAAAATTCGTGAGGTTTAGAGTACAAATTCATGTATACATGCTAGTTTTCTCAATTCTGTTTTGCTGTCCGAAAAACAGAGTACATACCTGAAATTTGTAAAATCTTAAACAGAGGTTATAGATGAAATTTTCGAATGGGTCTTTTTATATAGATAGTTTAGGATGTGTAGTTGATGATAGAATCAAGAAAAGTACAATTTGGAATGAAAATGGATGAGTTCTTGATTTTTGAAGTTAGACTGTCAAAACTGACGTTTTTGGGAGTCAGTCAGATTTATGTTGCGTTTTGACTAGGAAAACCTTAGTGAATAATTATGAAATTTTACAGTAATATATTAGACATACATAGCTTTCCAATGACTCCAAGAAATAATTATTTTGATATCTTTAGCGAGAGTTATGATTTTTGAAAGTTAAGTCAGTAACAGAGATCATTCTGGACGTTCAAGCCTGACAGTTATGGTTTTCGAAAATTCTGGGAACGATTAGATAACATCTAGTAGTTTTTGATATTTTTTTATGAAACTACACTTAAATAGCTTTCCATAGAATTTTAGAACACTCCATTTCGATTTTTGTAGAGTTAGTTATGAATTTTTGAAGTTTAGTTGCTGACAGATTATATTTCTGAAAGTTAGATTGGTTGTGGCGAAATTTTGGAAAACTAAACTTTAACAAAAAATTATGAAACTTTCCTGATTTAAGGAAGACATTTAGACCTTTAAATTGATGGGTAGAACATAATTTTTGGATTAGTAGATTAAAAGATATGGATTTTTGAAGTTGAGCTTTGTTTCTGAATTTCCATCTGGAACAGTAATAGTTGGCCGAATTTCTGAGTAATATATGTAGTCAGTAATCATATTTGGATATTTTTCCATGAAAGTACATTTAAAGACCTTCATTTAGGCTTTGGAATCAGTCAATTTGGAATTTTCTACAATTAGTTATGAATTTTCAAAGTTGACTGAAAATATGTCAATTTCTGGAAAATTGTGAAACTGTTGTTTGGCAGTGATTTTGTAAAAACTGAGGTTAAAAATGGATTCCTTGGATGAAAATATGTTAGAAGAGCCTGGGTCAAAATTTCTGAAAAAGTATAGTCGGACCGGGTACAGTGAAGCCGGGACCGGGTCCCAGGGGCATTTTGGTAAATTTTCAGTATAGACTAATATAACCACCAAAAATATTATGGGAATCTCTGAAGGGGTACATGAATAGGTTTTAACCTAATTCTTGTACATTTGGAATTTTAGGACCGAATTAATCGCCTGAGCCGTTGGCACATAGTTCGAGGAACTATTCGTGTGTAGCAAAAAGGGACAGAAGGTAGTAACTCTATCTCTCATACACTATGTGAATGTTGATATGCTATATGTTGCTATATTCTGTGATATGAACACGTGCCTGGGGCACATTACCTAGCTGTGGTATGGGACTCAGCTGAGGTACACGGACATGTAGGGGATCCAAACAGTCATTTGGCCCTGAGTATTGTGTACACACATGTTATAGTATGAATTTTTCATTTACATTATATGGTGCATTACATATTTAATTTTCGCATTTTATATGATGGATTATGTGTTACTACTGAGATTCCTTGGAATCTCACCCTTTTTCATAAATAATAAATGTTCCAGCGGGAACCAGTGGCTCCAAAGGCAAAGTGGAAGACATGGGCAATTAAGATGTGCAGGTCCTAAGATCAGAGTTATTTGGTTATATTAGTTTAATTTTAATATGTTGGATATTTTGGACAAAATTTGTAAAATTATCAAACCCTGCGGGGAAGACTCCTGTATGTAAGTTTGCACTTAATATCAGTATATTTGTGCTATTTTTGTATGCCTGTGGAACTATGCCATTATTACTCTACGAATATCGAAATGTAAACGGGTGTTGACAATTACAACCACTAACTTATTACACTTCAGCTATAGGCAGAATATATTACAACAAAAGACTGCCTACTAATCTAGGCTCTTGGCCTAGGACCTGCATCTCTATCCAACAAAATCCTCAGCTACTCCGGTGGTTGCGCATCCCAATCTAATGGGCAAGACCCACCTAGTGAAACTTTAGTCACCCAATCGGCCATAAAGTTCGATTTCTTAAAAATCTAATTACAGGAATGGTTTCCTATTAGATTCTTAAATATTGAATGTTTTCAAGGATATTTATGCATCTTCAATAATTTGGTGGAGACCCTTTGGTAAGACAATTGATCAAAGTTTGGCAATCAGATTCAAATTGTACATCATTCAATTGATTATAGAGTATAATTCACAGCATCCGGAACTGCTATACCATCAGCCATTAAAACTGATTCAGCCTGGATTAAACGTGCTGCCCCATCTAGAAGCCACCCATTTGAATCCCTTATCACAAATGCTACCGCGGCCTTACAGTCTACAGAGGAAAAGGCTCAATCTGTATTTATTTTAATGCTATTGCCTTCGGGTGGTTTCCATTGATTTTGCTCATTGTTGGTTGTTGCCATTGCCACAAAATTCAATGGTTTGTTGCTCCATATTGCACCAGCCCCTAGCATCCCAAAATTCTTGTCATAATTTAAATGCCTGGGAAAACACGAATATGGGATCAGGCATAATGTTTTCATAAATAAAGGCATTTCTTGTGTTCCACGCCTACCATAATATCATACTCCCATCGATCCTAATTATAGGACATATTTACCTAACTTTGAAAAAATTAAGAATAGTAGTTAAATTAGCTAATCTTATTTATTTTCTAAAAATGCCCTAACTTTGGAGTATTAATTGGATCACTTCTTGTATCTGAGGAAATTGTAGTTAAGGACCTCAGAACTCATTATTTGATTAACAAAGTCAGATTTGATCTATTCATTACAAAGATTGAGAATTAATTTCTCTAGCTAGTGCGCCTGAGAGCCAAGAAAAAACCACAAACAACGTGTTACTTTCTATTTTAATTCAAAGCCTCCAAGCATAATACACTATGTATAAATTAAAAGATTATCAAAAGGCGTTAACTTAAAATTTCTCAGGGTTTCAAAATTATGAAATTATGAAATCAAACCTAATGGGTTATAAAAGTTTATAGTAATTTATGCACCCAAGTAAAGTTTACAGTGATGGGGCACATTTAAGAAGGGTCTGTTTGGTGTGAGGGATTTGGAGGGGAAGGGGGAGGAAAAAAATTTTATGAGTTGAATTTTAAAAGATTGAAGAAATGGGGTAATAAAATTTTAATAAAGAGAATATAAAAGATAAAAGAGTAAGAAAAATTAATTAAAAATTTTTAACCCCACTTCTCTAATTTTTTTAAATTCAACTCAAAAACATTTTCCCTCCGCCCACTTTCCCTCCACTCCCCTCAGACCAAACAAGCCCGAAAAGTTCATGGATATTTTTATGTGCATATTCTTTTCTTGACAATGAAAAAGAAAAGGGAAATAATAATTTGAGCCTTCCAATGATGAAAAAACGCGTAAAGGGATTACAGGCCCGTCCAATCTCAGGAAATTGAATTTAGTGCATCTTTGCTCACAAAACCCGATAAAAACATATTAGTATATCAGTATATGTGATTCATATATGCAAAAACTTGATAATATTCTAGTGCTTACGGACTATTTTGATTTTTTACACAAATATGAATTTTTTTCATTTTTGCAATAATTTAAAGAAATATTTTTTCCAAAAAAAATTATATAGTTTAAATTTTATCGCCTAATAGTTGATGTCGATGTCATCCAAATCAGTTGGGAAATTCTTATCCGACATGCGTAACAAAAATTCTTTGACAAAAAATCATTATGAAAATTTATTAATTGAAAAACTAATTTTATAAACGTAAAATAATTAAAAAGCTTGATTTGGGCAACTGAATATTGGCCCATTAATAGCTGTAGTTTTTTTGGACCTTGGCCATTATTAGCTGTATGACGGCTTGAATTATATTGGGCTACGGAGCCGTTATAATTTTAAGGGGCAATTATAATGAAGTCCCACACAAGAGAAAAAATGAAGAAATAATTCCTGAAGTTGTCAGTGTAAGCTCCTTGACTTGTTAATGGACGCTCCACGACTTGTCATTAACAGCTTCAGGGACTATTTTTTCATTTTTTCTCTTGTGTGGGTCTTCATTGTAATTCTCCCTAATTTTAACTTTTGAACCAACGCATAATTAGCCCAATTTTAAGAAATTTAAATAAGGTCCCAACTACCACGTCCTCAGAGATTTCATTTCAAGGTCTAATTGCATTATTATGGTCAAGCTGGCATTTTTGGGATTGGCAGGGATATTTTTATCTTTTCTCACACCAGTTCTAAAATGTTGTTTTAGGCTTTTGGAATCATCTATAAGTGTTTTTGTGTTCGCGATTTGGCAAGAAAATCGGATTTGAATAGTGGTTAATTAGACTTGAACAGTATTTTGATCAAAATGAGATGTTTGTTTCAGTGATTGGATTTAAGGTGAAAAAAGTCATAAGTTGGAAAAAATCATAAGCCTCAAAATGAAGCTTATTGGAGCTTATGTAACTGTGTGTGTATAAAAAAATATTGATAGGAGTATTTTCATATTTTTGGGGATCAATAAGGTACTCAAAATCACTTCTAATCACAAAACTTCTTATATAAAGAATGTTCTAAATAATTTTCTCTTTCTTTAGATAGTAATCTTTTGCTAATTAGAGAATATTTTGGTATAAGAGTTTATGCAAGTTTTGAGTTTTGTTAATATATAACTGTAGAAATGTAGAGAATAATTAATAATTAATTTTAATCAGTTTAGATTTATTATTTAATTATTTTATGATTTTATAATCAATTTTTTTTATAAACATGTCATAAATTAGTTTCTATATAATGTTTTTACCCATTAAATTTAGTTTAAATAATTTATTTGGATTATTGGAGGTATTATTAAGATTTTAATCGGTTTATTTTGTTAGATTTTGAGCTATGTGAAAATATGAGTTAGGATTTAATATTTAAATTAGAGTTTGATATAATTTATAAGATTTAAGCTTGAGGTGCACAGTAGAAAAGACTTTTGGAGTGTACCAATTTAAATTAAAGTTCAATATAATTTTATTAAAATTGTACCATTACCAAATTTTCAAAGTTAATTTTTGAGAAAATTGTGAAAAAATCCCTCCGTGTGTAGATATCTTCCCAGGTTCCATTGGCAATTAAATTGCCAATGAGAACTTTTTTCACAATTATCCCTTTATTTTTTCATTTTTCATAATTTTTTCAATTTTTTTTTCTTAATTAATACAAAAGTCACTTATGCAAAAGTCAAACCAAACATCATTCACTTTTACATAAGTTACTTTAAGTTACTTATCCAATCGCTAATCCAAACACTCATCATTTTACCCAATCTAACTTTTTTCCAATCTTAAGATTCCATAAGTTTAAGTAAAAATAAGTTACTTATCCAATCGCCAAAACAAACACACCCTATATCTTTTTGGATGAGAAAAAATTGAGTATGATGATGGGAATTTAAAAATAATATAGAAAGAAAAAATGAATTTTCTATTGCTTAAATAATGAGAAAAAATTAGAAAGAAGAAAAAGGCGAGAAATAAAAATGGGACTCTCATGGTTGCCCCACAATTTCTCTCCTATTCAACTAAATGTTACAAAAAACAAAGCTCCTGGCACACTAATATTATTTCCCAATAAAATCCAGAATTGTAAAATCATTTATAGTGCATCCGGCATTTTACATTATTTTTCTAGTATATCCAGCACTTCTCTAATGTTATTTTTCAATTGCATCCAACACACAAATCTTATTTACGGTTGAAAGCGAATGATATACTATAAATTAGATTAGAGTGCTGTATATAATTGGGAAATAACATTATGGTGCATGTTTCTTTGCAGAAAAAAAGAATTTTTCTTAAAAAAAAATTACAATAGTGAGAGTTGGAAGTTATTACCGAAATGAATAAACTACTCTGCCACAGTCCCATTTTTAGGAGAACAGCAATGTCCTATGAAATAGGGTATTGATGAAATATATATATATATATATATATATATATATATTCTCACTACCTTTAATTTCTATATATGTTCTCTCATCGAAAGAGTGTAAATTCAAGAATCAAAAGTAAGTGATGCAAAGAAAACAAACAAAATGGAAAGAAGAAAAGGGGAAATGAATCTTCTCTTGTTGATGAGAAACATAGAAACAGCCACACAAAGGAGGAGAAGCCAACTTCCCAAGGTTCTGCTCTAAGCTCCTTGTTCCCTTATTTATTTATTTATTTATTTATTTTGGTTTAAATGAAAACACCACCACCTTGTGGTTGGTTTTTAATCAACATATTTTAAGTGATTTTATGTTGTACAGGTATAAATATGTGAGAGATAAAGCACTTATTTTAAGTGCTCTCAAACAAATATATACTATGTCTTAAGCTAGGTATAAATATGTAAAAAAAAATTATCTAGTAAAGAATTGAAATGTTTTTTTCGATGGCACATAAAGGAAGAAAATGTCTTTTTTTCAATTGGAGACAAAACAAGCTATATTTTAGACCAACTTTCATACTGAAACAACTTTTTTATCCCCTTTGGTCCCATAGTTTTTTTTTTTTTTTTTGACCCTGACAACAATGGAGCCAGTTTGAAACTTTCCTTTCTATAGTTGAGATAAGGAGTGGGGAAGTTAAAAAGTTTCAAAATTCAATGTCTAATAGTAGAGATAGTAAATATGAGATTCTCTTCTTTAATTATATATCGGCGATGATGATGATCTTTTTAAGCCACTTAAGCTGTTTTTTAAATTAAAAAAAAGAAAAGAAAAGGTATAATCATTAATGCATACTCGGTATATGAATAAGTCAAATTATATTGGGAAAATCACTCTCAGGTCCCAAGCAACAGACATATTCACAGAAAAGTCTCAGAAAAAACCCAAATATCAGGGACTTTTCTGATGTTATTTCTCAAAGTAAAATGACACATATGCCCCCAATTGTAATTATAAAAATTGAAGCTTCAGAAAGAGGAGGGAAGACGCAACTTTTCCCATTAATGAGACAGAGAAATGAGGCGAAAGGGACAGGTTGAACTCCAACATTGAAGGGATCAAGTGTAGTGTTGAAGTTCTTGGCAAAGGATCGAATTTGCAAGCTCCACCTACTGGTACAGAGGTAAAACAACAAATTGAATTTTTTTTTGTGTGAACGTTGGATGAAGTGAGATTGAGGGTTAGTGAAAGGTTGGTGCTTGGGGTCAATAGTGGACAAAGTGGTAGGAGGTAGATGAGTAATGGCATGATTTAGGTAAAGATATGATCTTGAGCATTGTAGTTGGGGTTTCAATGAGGTTAGGTAGTGTTAATGTCATAGTGCTCTGCTTTTTAGGAAGGTTACAGAGGAAGTTATACGTTTAAAGTGGGAATGGATGATTGTCATGTTGGTGGGGTACTGTGAAAATGCTGATATAGAAAAAAAATTAAATTGTTCTGAATTCGCGTAGTTGTAGTTGTTAATATAATTGTAGTAGTTGTTAATACAGAAAATGAAGTTGGATGTCATAGTGCTCTGTTTTTGGGAAAGGTAATAGAGGAAGTGGTATGTTTGAAGTGGGAATTGTAACATCCTTAAATTTTTAAGGCTTAGAGTTAGTTGTAGCTTAATTTTAGTTAGTCAAAGAATATAGAATATATATATATATATATAATATATAAATATATATATATAAAAAGTTCTAAAGGAAAAAAATAATTATTCAAAAGAAAACTAAATATAAATAAAATACCCCATTAAGATAATTATTTTAATATGAATATATGTGTGTAAATTTGTCTTACCATTGGGGAAAAAAATGAAAAAAAAAATATTATATAAAAAAAAAGTACTGCTAGTAATTTGAATAATACTATTATTATTTTTATGTTTTTTTAAAGAGAAAAATATTATTTTAATAAAAGGAGTCAAACCCTAGATCTACTCCTATATAAGATCATTTTCTTCTCACCCACCTATCTCCCTCAGCGCCGCGCTACCCTACTACTTTCTTGGTTTAGTATTTTTCTTCTCTTCTGCGTGTTTTCCCTCTTACCAGACGTCCCTCATTTTATTTCTACTGTACATTGTCTTGTCATGATTTTCCCCTTCCTCACCCTTTTCTTTATTCCTGTACTGTTTAGTACTGTATCATGTCTTGTCTTTTCATCTTTCCTCCACCACATGTTCATAGGAGGGTCTTCAACCATTTTTGTGACTTTGTAGATATATTTTCATTTTGTTCATTGATTTCTTTATTTACCCACTGTTCGGAACTTTTCTTTCTCTCATGTACAATAACACACACTCACATATATTAAGATTTATTCCTTGCATCATTTGCCACCTAATATACACTAACCCGATTTCTTAAACGCCCTTTACCCTTTTTGTCCTTTTGGGTGTTTATGTGTCATATATATGTATATATATATATATATATTTATTGTGAACTCATTTTGTACTTCCCAAATGTGTGTGTGTATATAAATTTCTCTCATATTTATTAAACCCATTTCACATTTATTTTATCCCTCTTTCGTCCTTTTCTTGTGGTGTGGATACATTTCCTCTTTTATAATCCATCAGGATCCTTCTGTCTACGTACATTCATTCTTTCACTTTCTTGTTTATAGTAATAAAAAAAAAATTTATATGTCAAATGTCAAAAATGATTTCTGAGGAGTTTGGTGAAAACAATTACATCCAGCACCTTTTCGTCCGTCTTTGTGTGTGTGTGTGTAGTTATATTATATAAAATAACATCACCACATTTATTGCTTTGGCCTAGGAGATAATTACCTTGACTTTTTCAACATGCATGAGTCTGGGTGTGTACATATGTATATCTATCTTTCAAATCTAAATATCTTGATGTTTTAATTCACAGATAAAATTAAATCTCAACATAAGAACAATTCTGAGTTAGATAATGAGAATGGGGGCAATAAATAATATTAATTTTAGAGAGTTGCACAAGATCTTGGAGTAGTTTGGATTATACATTGATAAATATTTATATTTGTGATCTTGTAGACTCTCATTGAGAGCTTTGGAGTAACATTTGTGTAATTACCTGTACGCTAGGAAGTAACAGGTAACTCTGAATATTCTTCTATATACTTGTGAATTGTGTATGATTGTGAATGACTATTTTTCTTTAAAAAAAAATGGACTAAATTATATGTATATGTGTATGTATTGTAAATTCTCAAATAGGTAATGTTACAAGTAAATTTCTCTGTAATTTCATTTTATTCGCATAGTTGATAATTTAATTATAATTAATGTATTGTTGGATTATTATTTCCTTTTTAGCATGTTTGAATATGTGATGATATTTGATATGAATAAAACATGATTTATTGTACCTTGTCTTTTAATAATATTATATTTATTGATGATTAACTATAACTGTCATGGTGGTTGCATTTGTGATGGGTTGGAGTAAGGAGGAAATCTGTATGTTAAGATCTTTTACCACGTGGTATGCCATCACTCGGTGCACAGTGGATGGTACTTGTCAGGGCCCCTTCTTCCATGTTTTCCTTTGGCCGGGATTTCATTGGAGCTGTGGGACATGTGACACCTCCTTAGTTGTATTCTTTTAAGGAGGGGAGCCATAGTCCAGACTTAAGCTCTACACCTTTGGCCGGGTGTATCTTAAGAACTGGTGAGCTTGGGACAATCCAGTCAAATGGATGGGTTTCTGTTGGACTATATGTTAGCCTATGGCTCCAGTCAGCGGAATAAGGATGGACGGTGATATAAAGAAGGTTGCATCTTACATATTGCATATTGCATAATTGTATATTACATATTGCGATGAAAATATAGATTGATATAATGGTGATTAAACTGGTTTTTGTCTGGTATGAGAATTATGGTATATATGAATATATATGTAATCAGTTCCTTTTTATCATATGAGATTTGCTTGTGTACGGTAGAAATTTTCAGTAGTTACTGATACGTAGAATCTCATCCCTATATATTAACATTTTCAGGTGATTGTTCTAGTAGGAAGCAAGGGAAGGCACCTATGGAGTAAGCCTTAGAGGCTCTTTTGTGCTCCTAGAGCTCATGTTATGTCATTTTTATTGCCATGACACTAAGACTCCCGCACTTTATTTTGTTTTGTTGAAATATTTTGCGAATTTGATTTAACACTGAGACGTGGGCTTTATTTGAACTTATTTGTATTTTGATGGTTTGGATGTTGGACATCCTTGTTGGCGATATTTGAAATACTTTAGTTAAGTATTTGGTATTTTGATTTGAGGCGTTACAAGAATGATTGATTCTCATAGTGGTGGGGTGATGTGAAAAGGCTTATATGGAAAAAAAATAAATTGTTGTTAATTCGTGTAGTAGTTGTTGTTAATATAACAGTTGTAGTTGTTAATACAAAAGTTGTGTTATGTTTTTAGGCAATGTAATAGAGAGAATGCCTTATTGTTTGAAAACGGAATGTAATAAAAAAAATAAAATTGGAGTTGTTAATTAAGAAGCTCGTGTTGTTATCCTAAAAGTGGCGAGAATGAGGGCTGAAGGGTAAAATCGTCTTTTGGCACCCCCTGCACTGTTCATCCGTATTGACACAGAACTGAATTGAATTTTTGGAATTCGCAGCAGTGAAACGGGATTTGTCAATTTTGGCGGTATTTTATAGGGATTTTCCCTAAAAAATATTTCAATATGATTAAATAATTTTGAAATTGTTAATTGAATATATATGGTGCTGATAATTATTTGAGCCGACAGCAGCTTTTGTTTGTAGTGAGGAGTGGTCCATATGTTGTGTGTCAGGCTAATTAATTACGTCTCTCTGACTTGATAAATATGGTGATGCCCTACTACTATACCCGGAAGTATAGAGAAAAAGTATATTATACAAAGTCACATTTTAGAAGAAGCAAGAAGTTTATTAAATCCCTAAAATGTTAGGTTAGTTTTTGTACAAATGAAGTTTGGTCCAAAAGTCATATTATAGATTGAAACAATTTTTTCAAACATTTAGTTTTTAGCTTTTATTCATATTTGAATCTCCTTTTTATAGGATGTACTATTACAACAAAGGTACTGAAAATCGGACCAGACATTGAACCGGTGAGACATTCGGTTAAGGGTCAGTGGTTCAGACCGGGGTTAACCCAGGTCAGACCAGGGTTAATTAAAATATATATATAATTTAAATGTTCATATATATCATTTAAAAAATTACATAAGAGTTTTTTTCCAACCAATAGTCAAATATAACCTCGTGAATATAATACCCACAAAAGTATAATTAAGTATATAAGGATTTTATTCCAACCAATGCAAAATAGCAAAAATATTCCAAAATAATTTTAAAACTCTTTGCAAATCAAAAAAATTCAAAGAAATAATTTTAAAAAAAGACAAAATGACATCATTTGGAATATAAAAAATTTTAAAAAAAAATAAAAAAATAAAAAAGGGGCAAACCGGTTCACCCCGGGTCGGACCGGTTCAGACCGGATTAGTTAGACCCCGATTTTTTGACATCAAGCGGACCAGTTCGGTGACCGGTTCATCGGTTTCCGGTCTGAACTGGCTGGTCTATTCTAATTTTTAATACATTGATTACAATATGCTTATAGATAGCAAAACATAACCGCACAGCAAAGATATGGATCAATAACTCCTTTAATTTGACCTTCTTATTGGATGTGTGACTTTAGTGGACCAAGATTGTGCGGGATTTAATTCCCCAGCTAGTTTGATTTATTTTAAATTTTAGGGAATAAAAAAGAATTTCAACCTCTTTAAAATTATTTTTCAATATATTATTGAAACAAGTTCTGGTTGGATTGACATTTTTTTTAATAAAAACATATATAAACATAAATTGCACACCCGTTGACTGACTTTTATCCTAACTTCAATTTGTTGGATAAAAGACTTTTTTACCGCAATCAGAATCCAAACCTGCCAAATTGGTTCTCACCTAAACTTCCTTAACCAGCCAAATTGGTTCTCACCTAATCTTCCTTTCATGCTGCATATATACCACAAGTACACTCATTATATCCATCATGTGAACCCGCCACAGAAACGTACTACACACATCAGCCTTCACACACACACACACACAGAGTTGGAGGGTTATATTGATTGATACATATATTTATAGAGAGAGGGGGGGGGGGAGAGAGGAGAATGGGAAAGGTAGGAGAAAAGCGGGAAGTAGGCGATGAAGAGGAAGCTTGTTTGTTATTTGAGACGAAGCAAGTCAAATGGAGAGGAGCTTATAAAGTATTTTCATGCACAATTCACTAGTACAAAAAAGGTGTTTTAGACCGGCCCATTTAGACCGGTTGTAATGGATGCAGGTCTAAAAGAAATGCGCGGTAGCATTTTCGTTATTATAAACAAGTTGGGAGACCGGTTATTTTAATAACCGGTCTAAAAAAGATTAGAGATTTTATTTTTTAGACCGGTTACTAAGAGAACCGGTCTAAAATATATTTTTTTAGGACGGTTAAGAGGATAAATGGTAAAAAAAAAATGTTTTTAAGACCGGTTGCCTAACAACCGGTCTTAAAAGTGGACTTTTAAGACCGGTTTCCTGGCAACCGGTCTTAAAAGTGTTCCCAATTTAATTTCTTTCCAGCGCCGTGCCTCAGCTCACTCCCGCCTTTGCCAATCTCATTTCGGTCCCTTCCATTCTGAATCACCCAAGCAAGTTTGTTCCCAATCTTTTCTCTCCTCAGCGCGAGTCCCCATCCCTTACCTTATCCCATTCTGAATCGAGTCCGTCGTCGCTCTTCGGCCGCTGTACTGTCGTGGGTGCTCGTGGGTGCTGTCGACAAACATACCTCATACATTGCTTCAGCTGCTCGTGGGTGCTGTCGTCACTGGATTTCTGGGAAATCTTCGTCTTCAATCTCTATTTTGAGGTATGTTCCTCATCTGTTCTGAGAAAACACCATTATATATGTTCCTCCTCTGTTCTATTGTTGAATGTGAATGCACATTAGATGTTTGATAAATTGTTTGAAAGGAGAAATTGAAGACATTAGGTCAGTTGTTGGGAACTGTTGTCATGGATTTAGCAAAACGAAAGAAGTTTGCATAATTTCAAATCCTCTATATATCATTTATCCTAACCTCCTAGCAAAATGCTCCACCAAAAAACAAAACCTGAGCACTCATGACTGACAGCCTTGAATGCTAGTAATATGTTTTATGGTAGGTAATTGGGAAGAAATGGTGGTTTCTTTGCAAAATTTGGTTACTCGTGGTTAAATGGAGATAATTAGAGGGTGCTATAAGAAATGTGTTAGTGATTGACAAAAAAAAATGCAAGTTGCGTATGGGAAGATACAAAGGGAAGGAAGGTAGGAAAGAAAGGGGTAAATGAAATGAAAGGGGAAAATATTAAAAGCAGGTAGCAACTAGCAACTATAAAAAAGCAAAATGGATAGTGAATGGATCCTACCAACCGTCCAGATTTTTATCTGCCACCATTAATTCAGGGTCATGTCATGTCCTCCTTACTCATACTCACTACCACTATTCCTTCCTTAGATTATTAATTTGTGGATGTTACCTCAACCTAATACCATTATATATTTATGTTTGTATTAATCACATCAACATATACACAATAATCCTTCCTAGTAATATTTTTTTGGGGGGCAATTTCCATGACTGACAGCCTTGAATGCTACCCTTTGTCCACTTGGTAAGGCAAGTTGTGACTCGGGACTTCTGGAGCACTCATGTTGAGGCCTTCTCTTCAATTTTGATTGAGAGGAAGCTTCTTCTGGGATCTCATTGTCACATTTTTCAATTCAGTAACATTCGTTTTACATAATTAGATTGAAGATAGTATATTATCACTAAATCAAACACCTTACACATTCTTAACATATATTGTTAAATGGGGATGACTCTGCGTGTATCTATTGCTTCCATACATCGATCTCCCAAAGACATTACAACAACTCGAAATAAACACCACCTTAAAATCACAGCAAGCCTCACGATACATAAATATATTACTCTATTGTTTATACCTTTTTATTTTGTTTATACCTTTCCAAACATGACGGGGTAATTAGGATATATATGCGTTTAGTGAATTTTTCTTTATAAGGTTGGAATTGTAGGAAGCCATGCAAATGGTCCCCCATTAACTTAGTGACATGCACTTCTTTTCAAATAAGCAAAAAAGTCAACACTCTTGTTTATGCTTGAAGAAAAAAGATGACCCATTCTCATCATACTCCTACCTTTTCCAGGGGAAAAAGTAGAAAACAAAAAAAAAGGTGTTGGAATATATGGATCGTAGTTGGATACAAGCTAAACGGACGAGTGTTGAATATGATATTGGGGTGAGGGGTTTTTTAGACTTTGCAAAAAGAAATGCCGATGATGATAGTGGGATGTTTTATTGCCCTTGTGTAAAATGTTTGAATGAGAAGCGATTAAGTGCTGCAGATATATATACACATTTAATTTGTGAAGGGTTTTGTAAGACGTATGTAGTATGGGTATGGCATGGTGAACAATTAGAAATGCCAAGTGCATCTCAACAGGGGGAAGTGACTTGTGATGATAATGACACGGATATGGATGATCGGATAAAGGACATTATTCGTGATGTAGGAGAAGAGGCTTTTGAACAATCACATGCATATGGTAATATGTGCAGTGATGCTGAGAAGCCGTTGTACCCGGGGTGTAAAAAATACCAATTGCTGAATGCTGTATTGAAATTGGTAAGCTTGAAAGCACGACATGGATGGAGCGACAAGAGTTTTTCAGAAACGCTTGAGGCCTTTAAAGATATGCTTCCTGATGATAATGTGTTGCCTTGTCGATACTATGATGCTAAGAAAATACTGTGTCCACTAGGGATGCAGTATAAAAAGATCCATGCTTGCCCTAATGATTGCATATTGTATAGAAAAGATCATGAAGAGAAGGAGCAATGTCTGATATGTGAAACTCTGAGGTATAAATCAAATAAGGGCCCTGCAAAAGTGTTGTGGTATCTTCCAATCATTCCAAGGTTCAAGCGCCTGTTTGCTAATGAAATTGATGCCAAAAATTTGAGATGGCACGCAGATGAGCGGATTTCTGATGGAAAGCTTCGGCATCCAGCTGATTCTTCTCAATGGCAGAAAATCGATCAATTATTTCCTAGCTTCGGTGAAGAACCTAGGAATCTCAGGCTTGGGCTTAGCACAGATGGTATGAATCCTTATGGTAGCCTAAGCAGTATACATAGTTCATGGCCTGTTCTGTTGGTAATTTACAACTTATCTCCTTTGTTATGTATGAAACGAAAGTACATAATATTGTCTATGTTGATTTCGGGACCAAAGCAACCCGGAAATGACATAGATGTTTACCTACAACCCTTGATCGAAGACTTGAAAGAGTTGTGGGATAAAGGTGTCGATGTTTTTTATGCGAACAAGAAGGAAACTTTTAATATGCGAGCAATGATCTTTTGTACTATAAATGACTTCCCTGCATATGGGAACTTGTCAGGATATAGCGTTAAAGGCCACAAAGCTTGTCTGATATGTGAAGAAGGCACATGCTACCATCAACTTCAACATGGAAGAAAGACGGTTTACCTTGGCCATAGGCGATTTCTAAGACGAAACCACCCTTATCGTAGATTAAAAAAAGCTTTTTTCGGTGGCTAAGAGTTTGAAGATGCTCCAGAGGCATTGACTGGGGAGAAAATTTATGAAAAGGTGAAAAATATCAATACTATGTTTGGTAAGTCATCAAAGAGTAGAAATGAGAAAAATATATGGAAAAAAAGGTCCGTCTTCTTCGATCTTCCATATTGGCGCAATCTTGACGTCAGACACTGTATTGATTTCATGCATGTGGAGAAGAACGTATGTGATAGTATTGTTGGGACACTGCTCAACATACAGGGAAGTTCTAAGGATGGCGTGAATGCAAGATTAGACTTGCAAGAAATGGGAATACGAAAAGATTTACATCCAAGGCCATACGGTAATAGAACTTTTTGTCCTCCAGCTGCTCATACTTTGTCTAAGGTTGAGAAAAGAAGCTTTTGTGAGTGTTTACATGGCGCTAAAGTTCCCTCAGGGTATTGTTCAAATTTTAAAAAGCTTGTATCGATAAAAGACTTGAAGTTAATAGGGCTAAAGTCTCATGATTGTCATGTCTTAATGCAACAACTACTCCCAGTAGCTATTCGAGGCATTGCCGAATATGATCTTCAACACATATTGACTAGACTTTGTTTCTTCTTCAATGCCATTTGTTGTAAAGTCATTGACACAGAAAGATTGGAGGAATTGGAAAATGAAGGATACATTATCTTATGCCAGCTTGAGAAGCTTTTTCTTCCGTCCTTTTTTGATATCATGGTACACTTGGTTGTTCATCTAGTGAGGGAGATAAAGTTGTGTGGCCCTATCTATTTCCGGTGGATGTACCCGATCGAAAGAACTATGAAAATACTAAAAGGGTATGTGAAGAACCCCAATCGGCCTGAAGCATCTATTGTTCAAAAATATGTTTCTGAAGAAGCTATGGAATTTTGTTAACAGTATTTATCAAATGTACGACATATTGGCTTTCCTAAGCGTCATGATCAAGAAAGGGGTAGACGCGGGGCAACAGTAAAGAGCATAGATGCTGATGAATTGCAACAAGTCCACCTGTACATCTTGAACAATGTTGATGAAGTTCAATATTACATGAATGCCCATAAAGAAATTGTACGGAAACAAAATAGTCGAATGAGCGAACAAAGGTTAATCAGGGAGCATAACAGAACTTTCGCACATTGGTTCAAACAAAAGGTTGACGGAGAAGAATGTGTTTCTGATACAATAAATTGGTTAGCACGTGGTCCTGAAGTTGATGTCATAAGTTGGACTTCATTTGTGATCAATGGTTATACCTTTTACACGAAGTCCCTAGATGATAAGAGCATCGTCTAGAACAGTGGTGTTGTATTAGTGGCTGAATCTATGCACTTCTCTAGTTCGAAAGATAAGAACCCTACGTTGGCTACCATACCTTATTATGGGGTGATTGAAGAGATTTGGGTGGTTGACTATGTTAAAATTAGATTTCCCATTTTCAAATGCAAGTGGGTTGATGTCAATAATGGTGTGAAGATCGATAGGTTAGGATTGACATTAGTAGATCTGAATAGTAGAAGTTTTGGAGATGAACCTTTCATTATGGCAGATCAGGCGCAACAAGTGTTCTATATCACTGATCAGGCAAATAAAATGTGGTCTGTAGCTCTCCAAGGAAAAAGGGTCGTTGATATTGACGAGAAAAGTCACTCAAATTATGATCTTCTTGAGACTCCTTCTTTTTCCAGGGGTCTACCAGAACTGAACGAAGAAGATGAAGCAGATAATGCGCACGGCACAAGAAATGATCATCACGAGGGAATATGGGAGGATATCTCTTTATGATACTACTTTGACCTTAACTAACTAAAGTAATTATGATTATGATTATTATCTGAAGAATATGTTTAGTTATTTTATCGATATAGTCTTCACATGTCATAACTTAGGATATCTTTCTTTGTTGTCGTTATAGGAAAATGACGGATCCCCAGCGTCCTAGTGCAGAGGAACAACCACCTCCTCTACCTCTGGGTCAGTCACTTAGTGCTCAGCAGAGTCAGCCAGATAGTGTTAACCAGGGCGAGCCTAGCAATGCTCCGAGCCAGGGTCGTAGTGAGCGCAGTAGCCAGTCTGTACGGAGGGGTAGACGTGCCACACGGTTGACAGATGTTTCCCTCAGTCGGAGTGCAGGCCAAAAGATATCGATTGAGTTTGATAGACATTGGAAACCAATCGGGCCTAATGCACAACGATATAGGAGTTTCGTCGGCCTCCTTGCACGTAACAAGCCGAGCATCTTGATAGAGGAGTGGAGAAATGTCGATCCAAAGGTGAAGCAGCATATTTGAGACACTATTCAGGTATACAATTATCTTTTGTATGTAATTAATTATTATCAAATGTCACTTCATTTGTCACTTACTCCTTCAATGCATGCATTTCAGCTCACCTACGACGTTCCTCAGAGTGAGATCTTGTACAACAAGACGATGACGTATTGTTATGAGTGCTGGAGCAAGTTTAAGACAAGTCTGACCAACAATTACATTCATATTGAGGTGCAAGATGGTCAGCCTCGTCCTAATCCGTGCAGCACGTATACATTTCTTGATCAAGCGACTTGGGAAGAATTTGTTAGGCTTCGGACTACTCCTGAATCTTTGGTTAGTTGACTTATTTTTTATTTTATTTACTTAGCAATTATCTTAATTGATTATAACACTTTCCTTTTGTATCATTTCTTATTCGCAGGCAAAAAGGCAAAAAGCACAAGAGAGTGGTAGAAAGAATGATCGCCCTCATACAATGTCTCGTGGGGGTTATGCAAAGGCTGAAAGAGACTTGTTGGCGGCCAAACGGAAGAGATTGGAAGAAGCATATCAATCCGATCCTTCTGTTCTTCTTTCTCCGCCATCTCCGATTCGTCGAGAAGAAAAATGGCAATTTGCCCACCAAAAGAGGAGTGGGACTTATACGAGTGAACAATCTCGTATAGTTGGTGAAAGAATTGTAAGTATATAACGTTATTGTAATTAATTACATAAGAAACGTACATTATTACTTACGTTTGTTATTTTGTATTATGTTACAGGATGAACTTAGAAAACAACAAGCTGAGGGATCTTTTAAGTCGGAGGGCAGGAATGACATCCTCACAGTTGCTACTGGCAAACACGAGCATCCAGGCCGTGTCAGGGGAGTTGGAGGAGGGGTAGGGATACGGGATTACTTTGGAGCCCCCGTACACTATTCCTCAAACATCGTGACTAGGGAGGAATTGGAGAATATGTTGGCCATTGCAAGAGCAGAAGCAAAGGCCGAGGCTGAAGCATCTTTTGATGCACTTTTAGAGACCCAGTTGAGCAAGATGAAAGAGGAAATGATAGTGTTTATGAGCTCAAGACAAGATACCAGTGCTCCCCAGCTACAATCGATTGATCCTAATAAGCAGAGCACTAAAGGTAGTTGTTGCAACATTGGGCAGTCATCAGAGGGTCCTAACCCGCAAATTACTGGGCTTTGTGATCTTTTTGTCGAGGATCCTCTAAGACGGTTAGTTGCACGGGGTAGTGTGCATAACCTGGGATCAACTGTCCACCACCGACAAATGGAAGGTGATCAAGTCCGGGTGTCAGTTGACGAGGTGATTATTGCGGATGCACCTGTCCCTATCCCTTCTGATGAATTCAAGGTCGTTAGCGATGTCTTGGGCACATTCATCTTGTTGCCAACGAACCTTGTTTCTGGTCGAGCCGAGGATAGTCCGATCAAAGGCCCACCACCAAGTCCGATCAAAGCCCCACCAAGTCCAGCTCCCTTCACTCAGCAAGAAGTTTCACAGCCTCCATTGAATATCATGCAGCAAGTGATTCTGATGGCATATGATACATCCTTCAAAACAAGAGAGTGGCCTACGGATTCAGTTGTTGGACAGTCAGGAGTGACATGCTATCTTGAGAGGGATGATTTGATGTCCCTGGTAGCTCCTGGACAAAATCTTACGATTGGGATTGTCCAACTGTTCTTAATGTAAGTAGCTTCTGCAATTCAAAGTTAATATTTTAAAAGTTTCACCGTTTACCTTTTATTTATGTGCTTGCGTTATTGTAGGTACATGCATCGTAGGTTGGTCTCCTCTGGCAAAAGCGAAAAATTTGGATTCTTATGCCCCCATCACATCCAAGAGAAAGGGACCACTGCTGCTACTAGACATACATACTTGTCACAGAGGCTTAGTGAAACTGGAACCGAGTGTTTCTTGGCTCCATATGTGCATAGGTAAGAAACAAATTGATAGTTTATAATTTATATAATGTTTTATGTTTGCTTATTAATATTCTTCTGTTTTTTTCAGTGATCATTGGCAGTTGCTTCTTCTATGCAAGAGTAGTTACACTGTCATCCTCTTATGTTCCCTCCACTTCAAACCAGGGAATGATTTGAAAAAGACCATTAATTCGTTAGTTTTCTTGCATTCTTACCTTTTGTATGCAAAGTTTATGGAATTTGTGTAAAACCAATAACCTTTGTCATTGTGATGATCTTAGGGCTATGCGGACATTCCTACACAGTGTTTGTGGTAAGCATGTTCGTGACTTAAAGGACCCTACATGGATCATGCCAAAGGTTAGTACATATGGATTTGTTTAAAGAATGTAATAAGACATGCCTTTATATTTGTTTTAATGATATCATGTTTTTTCTCAGAGCCGTCGGCAACCAAAGGGGTCCAACTTATGTGGTTTTTATGTTTTGAGACACATTTACAATATTATCACTCTAGGCACGACTGATTTTACTCAAGAGGTAAATTTATATTTCTGAACTTTTGTTTTAATTACTTTATTGTTTTTAAGTTACTAAGTCAATGTTTCGTCTGGTTTTGGTGTTACAGATGTTTAATCTTGCTGATCCCTTTCCTGAAGAAGATATTGATTTCATTCGCACATGTTGTGCTGAATTCATCCATGAGCTATTACAAAATTAGTGAGTTTTTGAATCCAAAGTTCATTGTACATTATTGTAATTTATTATGATGACGCTGGTCTGATGTTGTTCTAGTTATGGTATGAATGAATCAGGTTTTGTTTTACTGTTGTCATTTGGTGATTGTTAATTGCATATACCTAGCTTATATATAGGGATGTGATTGGAGATTATGGAGAATGTTGAGGTGTTGTATATGTATGAGTGATTGAGTTCAGAGAAATTTCTGTCCATCAAATTGCTTACAAGTATATGATTCTTGCAGGTGGATTTTGTGGGAGGACGAGAAACGCTGGACTGCCTCATGTTATTAAGGTGTTTAGTAATAAGCCTTTAGTTGACTAGAATTTGCAGTTTTGTATGCAAACTTGTTGATTACTATACTTTGCGCTTAGTTGTTCTTCTGCTTCAATGGCTTTGCCTGCACTTCTGCAAAATCACAAAATAGTTTGAACTTTCTGAGATGAGATTTGGAAATGCTGAAAATTTTAGTGACTTACCATAACACACACACACGTGATGTGTGTTTTATGACATTTCTTAATCTTAGTTTGGTATTTTTCCACCCATAACTAGGCGAGTTCAATGAATGCATGGGAAAGATGGGATGGTGATTGTTATGTATTGCTGTTTAAAATTGGAGCATTCTGTGCGTGTACATATAATAAAAGGGACGTTTTTATAAAAAAAATGAAGCTTTAAAACCGGTTGTAGTCACAACCGGTCTTAAAAAGTACTTTAAGACCGGTTGTGGGAACAACCGGTCTTAAATATGAGACATTTAAGACCGGTTGCTCCCACAACCGGTCTTAAATGTCTCATCTTTAAGAACGGTTGTGGTACAACCGGTCTTAAATGTCTCATATTTAAGACCTGTTGCTCCCACAACCGGTCTTAAATGTGGAGTTTTAGACCGGTTGTGGGTACAACAGGTCTTAAAAGTTTGACTTTTAAGACCGGTTCTAACAACCGGTCTAAAAAATAACAGACTTTTTAGACCGGCTGTATCAAGACCTAATACAGAACCGGTCTAAAAAGTCATTTTTAACCGGTCTTAAAAGTCATTTTTCTACTGGTGATTTTTGCAGGTACGTCTATATATATATTCTTTTTCTTTTATGACGAACTTATATATATATATATATACAGTGACCGGGTGTGTGTGCGTGAGTGAAGGGATATGTATGATATGGTGGTACAGGACAAGGAAGATGATATCTGGAGAAGGAGGGAGGAGTTGGGTTGATATAGGGGTGATGTGGTCGGAGATATGCTTTGGAATGTTCTGGATTCTCACCCAATCTCTTCGTTGGACCATTCTCCACCACTTCCCTTTCAAACACATCCTCTCCCACAGGTATCTCTTTATTTCATTCATTCATATTATATGTATATAAGAAAGTCAATAAACTCTTATATTAAAGACAGGAGATAGTATGTATATCTTCTCATCATATCATCATATTACAAATCAGCACAAAGGGATAGTTTTTGCGATGAATATATAATATCCGCAATATATTCTCCCCTTTCAAGGAGTGAAAGTCTGGGATGAGAGGAGGAGAGAGAGACCAAATGGACGATGATGACGTACGGTGAGGTTGAGATTAACATCATATCTTAAAACTTTTTAGAATCAAGTTTACGTGCAATTAATTATTCCACAATATTTATAGTTTTATAGATTTTACTCCCTTTGATCCTATATATATATATACCACATACAAAATTTTGTTTGGGGATGATTTTATGTTTTTTGTTTATAAATTTTAACAAATTTATAAACTTTATTTTTTGAATTGTGAATTATGTTTTTAAACGTTTATAAGAGGAATGATTGATACTAAGAAGGTAAATTTAATGAGTCATATATATATGTTTCGTATTTTTTGCCATCTTTAAAAAATAAGAACTTGCTTTTTTTTTTTCAAAGAAAAGTGTGGCCTCGAGGGTTGGCCCACAACCTGCACACTACGGGTTAAGGTTGGCATTTTGCCAGCTCACAAAAGTGTGGGTCACACAAGCCCACACAGAGTGGCCCACGGGTTGGTCCGCATTCCCGACTCTAATTAAATCCACCTCAAAATTTAACAACTTTATAACTTTATTCATATTTAATATACACTATACTCCATGGGAATGAAATTTACACAATACTCCTTCCGGTCCTAAATATAGGACATAATTTATAGTGTAAATTGCACTACAAACTATCTCCTATATTTAGGACCAGAGGTAGTAATAAATAAAGGGTGAAATTGTACATCTATATGAAAAAAAAAGTAATGTTGTGACTTATAAATATGACAAAAAAAATTCTCTATACCTTATAAATAGAACATGAGTAGTATCATCAAATATATTGGACTAGAGTGACTACTTATCAAATCTAATTTCTTCCTCCTTCAACACAAATTCACCGGCATCAGTATAATCAAAGAAAAATATTTACATACTCCAAGATCCAAGAGTACCACATCATCTAAATTCTGTCCAATAAAAACATAACAACTCATATCATTTTAATCCTAGTTAGTTGACAATTCATCTAAAAAAATTCAAATTTACCTTTTTTTTTTAAAGAAAAACATCTTAATTTGAAAAAAAACTAAAACAAACTGATCAACTAATATTTTTCTTTTAAAAAAATAAATTTTGAATTTTTTTCATATGAGTCATCAACCAACTAGAATTAAAATAATCTGAGTTATTATGTTTTCATTAGACAGAATTTAGATATGTAAGTATTTCTCATAATCAAATATACTAAGTGCTTATTTGAATTGGCTTGCTTCAAGGGTTTTCACACTATTATTTAGATCCCTCCAATAATTTTCCCCGTAGCGTCTAAATTTCGGACATGGTTTGATTGTTGAGCAAGGAGGGTTATTAGGAGATTTTGGACCGTCAAAACTAAATCAGACAAGCCATATCTGATAGATTTTTTAATAAATCAAATTTAGGTATTCTAGATCATATCTGACAACTCAAAATCTCCTAACTTTCCCTATTTATCAAATCTGCTGAGGAGAGAAACCAATTCCCCAGATTTCTAAACATAGCATAACTGTTATAATATAAAACTTACAGACGAGCACCTTTTAATCAACAATATGATTTAGGGAAAATGACCCAAAAAGAACTTTGAATATAGTAAAAGACTAAAAGGTTTTAAAAGATTTGAAAATCCCTCAGAGGTGCTAGCACTTATCAGGGATTTACAATTTTAGGGAAAAATTACCATTTTACCCTTACTTACTATATTTTTATTAAAATAATAAAAAAACCTCCGTAGGTGGGTGCAGGTTATCCGCGGGTTTTTTTTATTATTTTAATAAAAATATAGTAGGTAAGGGTAAAATGGTAATTTTTCCCTGAAATTGTTAATCCCTGATAAGTGCTAGCACCTCTGAGGGATTTCTAAATCTTCTAATACCTTTTAGTCTTTTACTATATTCAAAGTTCTTTTTGAGTCATTTTTCCTATAATTTATTCTTTATATTTTATATATTCGGTGTCATATAGCTAGCCTGCACAAACCTGACACGGCCCAATTCTTCAGTCATCACTCTTATCTTCTGATAACATAGTCCTTCCTTGCGGGGTCAACCTCTGTTATGTTTGTATATATACACATACAAAACCACCATGTGCTCCTCGTTCCGTGCACGGAATTACTCTCTCAACTTCATAGTACAATAGTCAAATAACTTGTCAAAAAAACCACACCACCTCATAAATATGGATTTGAGTCTTGCTTGCGAAGACTGTACTTCTACAGTCCTTTTCTAAACAGAACAAAGAAAAATTAAATGCTGACAATCATAATAAAAAAATGATTAAAAGATAAAAATACTCATAAATTCTTTTAAAAAATGCACATGATACAATAAATTTTATTTCGGTATAAAATTGTTCATAAATTTCTTAAAATGGAATAAAAAGTGTCCAAATAAAGTTTACGATGCCATATACATTTTTAAAAAAAACATTTATGAATTGTTTTACACCCAAATAAAGTTTATAATGCCATGTGCATTTTTAAAAAAAATTTATAAATATTTTTGTCTTTTAACTCATAAACAAAACACTTCTTAGTCAAACTAGTTTACATTAGTACAGATAACAAAAGTGGGATAAGATTTTTTCCAACACGCTAGGATGGTACATCTACGTCCACAAATACCTCCTTGTATATATTTGACATTTGTTATTGTCCTTATGCCCTCATATTCATGCTCTTCCAAAACGATCTTCAAATCTTAAATGCTTCTTATTATAGATAATGCAACATATAATTGGCCATGTGTAAAAATAAATTTTGAAAGATATAATCCAACATGATGCAAATATTGTCCTTAACTTTTGTTTATAGTCATGACAAATGAAAAGTATAATTGGGAATTATCTCCTCTGCATGTGAAATGACCATCTAGATTAAGAAGGGTTCATTTCCATTCTATGAATGAGCGCACCTTTTCATTTGGTATTGATTCATTTCATGTTATTACTAGGGGTAGAAACAGGCCAGGCCAGGCCTGTTAAGGCACAAATTGGCCTGAGCCTGGCCTGTGACCTGTTAAAGGCCAATTTTTAGGCCTGGGCATAGCCTGTTCACAGGCCTGGCTTGGCCTGAAGCCTGTTAAGGAGGCCTGAATTTTTAAAATTTTTTAAGCAAACTGATAGGCTTACAGGCCACACTGCAAAACAGGCTAACAGGCCACAGGCTGAAAACATGCCTCCTTAAACAGGCTAAAACTTACAGGCTCAGGCGAAATTATCCTTTAACCCTTATCTGATTTTTTTTTAAAAATATTTTTACAGGCTCAGGCCGGCCTGACAGGCCTAACATGCCTGTCAATATGCCTTGGCCTGGCCTCTTAAGCAAAACAGGCTTTTGTTTTGGCCTTGGCCTGGCCTTTTAGCCTGATAGGCCAATCACAGGCTAGGCTACAGGCCCTTGACAGGCCGCCTGGCCTATTTCCACCCCTAGTTATTACCTCAGTGCTTGTTTGGAATGGCTTATTTTTAGGTAATAAGTGCTTATAAATTGTGATTTACAGTATACGAGGTAAGTATGTAAGAGAGGTTTTATCTCGGCTTACGTAATAAGGACTTATTGTCTAAAAATAAGTCCAACCAAACACACATTCAATAACTTTCTTACCTATCACAGATAATACATGCAAACCTAAGCAACTTTTTGTGTTTAGAAATTTAAGAGTCTTAATAATAATATGATAATATATATAAATTTAATTTTAAGCAAATTGATCAAAAAATAAAGGATTTAGTGGGATACAAATGTCTTTAATTAATATATAACTCATTTATCTTATACATCATTTCACTTAAAAACACATTATGTATCGTCGCTTATTTTTCTCTTAATTATTTTATGTTTCTCAAAAGAAATTTAACGATGAAATCAGATTCTGTCTATCATGGTTGGTGCAGTTTTAATTCTCCAGATCAAGAAAACTTGGTCAGGCTATAAAATCAAACAGCTCACTTTTATTTCTATGTTCATTTAATACGACTGAAATAATGCGTGTGGTTTAATTAAGGTGGAGGAATGGACACTAAATTAAGAAGGTTATAGTCCCATTTCAATTTTTTTTGTCGTATTATAAGTGTATGAGGTAATTTTTGTGGTTCTATACAAGTTAGTTACAATCCATTTTGTTTTCTAAATTCATTACTATTTCTTAAAATATTCCTAATGATTTATATGAGATATACATGTGTATAGATATGGTGAAGAGAGACTACCCGGCGTTGACATATTTGTGTGCACGGCGGATCCAATGTTGGAGCCACCAAGCATGGTGGTGAACACAGTGTTATCAGCAATGTCATACAATTATCCTTCAAAGAAGCTAAGCGTTTATCTTTCTGATGATGGAGGCTCTGAGCTCACTTTCTATGCAATTCTAAGGGCTTCTCTTTTCTCCAAGCATTGGATTCCTTTCTGCAAGAGATTCAACATTCAAACCAGATCTCCTGAGGCGTACTTTTCCGACCTTTCTGATGAGGCCATGCTTCAGAATGGTCAAGAATGGTCATCTATGAAGGTACTTAATTAATTACTCCTTCTCCCTTCAGTACTATATGTGCTACAATTACTTTCAACATACTCCCTCATTTCTTTTTAATTAATTACTCCTTCTCCTTCCAGTACTACAGTGCTTTATATGCTATACAGTCTGATAAGTTACTTTTAATCCCTTTTTATAAGAAATAACCGTCATATATACTCCATTTCTATTTATAAAAAAATTCAGAGAATGTCTTAATTTCTATTTGTTACATTATCATTTTACCGCTATTTAATTATCCATATTTCTCACACTCTCTTTCCACCACACAAAGCATTGTTCAGGTGATATTGAACAATGTTTTGATGAATTTTTTTAATATTTTAGAGAATCAAAATAAAATCAGAATTTTGCCTTATATTAATTCATTGATAAACCTTTGCTTTTAGGGTTTAGAGTTTTTTAAGTTGTGAATTCCTTAGCTAAACATGTGAATTCCTTATTTAAATTTGTCAATGGCCTGAGAGAGTAAATAAATTTCTTACTTAAATGAAAGTTGCAAATTACTTATCTAAACTCGTCAATTCCTTATCTAAACTTGTGAATTCTTTATCTGAATTTGTGAATGGCATGAGAGAGAGTGAATTTTTTACTTAAAAAATTAAAGTTGTGAATTCCTTATCTAAACTTGCTAATTCCTTATCTGAACTTATTAATGGCTTGGATTAAAGATTAAATGTTAATATATGTGTATATATATATATTTTGCATTCTTTATATTGAATGATATTGGTGGCCCAATGGCTAACAACATTTTGTGCAAACAAGTGGTGGGGGTTCGAACCCCACCCCCACCACTTTGAGAAAATTTATTTGCAAATATTCCCATTGGAGGGAGCTTCGTCCGTCGGCAACCCCGGCCGGCAACCACAGCTCCTACAGCCGGGGTAATTTTTTTCTTAAATAAAAAACACATGTCAGCCCAAAGTGGTCTTTTTCTTTTAATTTCAAAAGAGACAAATTGAGTCTAGCATCTTTCCGAGATTATGAATATTTGAAATACCTTTTTGTGTTTTAGCACTTTTTAAGTTATTTATTAGGGATTTTCCCTATTCTCTATCTCCTCATAAATAAGGGTATTTTTATCAAAATAATTACAATTTTTACATATTTATTGTTTTTAATTCCTGATTAGGACTTTTTTCTATACGTTAGCCTTGGAGTCTACAATAAAAAATTAATCAAGTATTGTGTGTAAGCAAACCTATGATCATTTTCTCTTCTCAAGGAACCTTTTATTGAATCCTAAGTAATTTAAATGCCATGTAAATGTAATAAAAAACAAGCGGAAATTTTGTTTGGGTTTTTAAAATTAATAGCTAAAAGAAAAATGAAATTTAATTAAATGCTAAGCTATTGTTTTTGGTATTTTTATAAAAATGGGATGTATAAGAGTTAATGTAATGGTATGGAGTAGGAAATATAAATGATGAATGCTCTTAGTAATGAAGAAGTGACAATCTTTGCTCAAAAAGATTATAGGAGTTAAAACTCATTAAGTCTTAAAAAAAACCTTAAAATAACACTTGAGTTCAATATTCCCAATTAATAATAGCTCCTACAAATATAGCTAATTACTGCTTCTTAAAATATTGTTTAAAACCACTTAATGTGGAATTGCAATTGGAATAATACAACATGAGTTTTCTTGAAATTGAGTGCTAAACAGCCCCTTAAGTGTACAAATTAACCACATTAACTAGACAATAACACGCTGATTAACATAATATTATTGTAACCACAAAGAAATTCAGACATGTATAATTTTCATATTATAAAATCCAATCTCAACTACAAATATAAAACTAATAAAGACAATTAATATTAATCTCAGTTCCAGAATCATATATATAATAATTCATAAAATTAGACAATCCAAATATATAATTTTAGACTAATAGAATGATAGAAAAATTCCCTTTATAGTCAATTAAGCTCAAGTACAACTCATCGTCACCAAGAAGCTAGAAGCAAAGAGAATTAGCTACACATAGAACTTAGAACTTGGTACTGTCACTACCAAACTTGAATTCGCAGCAGCCATGGTCAAGTTGAAACAAGTATGGTGATGATGATGGTGCGGTTCTAAGCTCAATGGAGGTGGTGGTGTGTTGAAGAGCAAAGAATAGAAGAGGCAGTATGTGGAGATAGTGGAGATCGGTAAAAGCTCTAAAATGAGAAGTTTGGGCTGTGAAGTAGAGAGAAAGAACAAATCCGCCGGAAACTGGAATTTGGACGCCGGAGACTGAAGAACTAGCCGGAATCTGGGTAACTCAGCCGGAGAACTCAAAGAATGGAGAACACCTGGTAGTAGAAGCTCGACTTGCAACTCTCTTCTCTACTCTGAAGTTCATGATGTCGTTGAGCTTCTACACCGAAACAGGAAAGCAGAGGAACGACAGTGGTGCTGGCGGTGAGTGACGGTGGTATGTGTACGATATCTTTCCCTCAAGCTCCAAGAAAAACCAGACCTTCGTTCCTCCAAAATCGCGGCCACACTCTCTTTCCCAGCCGGAAGTGGTAGACTGAGGAAGAGACGGTGGTGATGGTGGTTATCCTAAGCTCTCGACTCCAACGGTGGAAGAAAGCCCGGTGGTGGTGATGGTTGAGGGAGGGCCGACGAGGAAGAGAAGACGACGGTGAAGGTAGTGGCCCTCCCTCTCTGCGTCTCTGGCTCCCTCTCGGTCTACGGCGCACACGCCCCCTGCTCTCAGCTCGCGTCTCTGTTATTTCATCTCTCGGGTCGGGTCCAGTTGTTTGGTCTGATGAAGAAAGGGGAATAGTGACCTGGTCAAAACGCAAGTTTCGACCAGGGACCTATTTAAAAAATTTAAAAATTCTATAGAGGAACTGAACTGAAACTTTTTAAAAATATTTATTGCTTAAACCAAAATTTCTAAATATTTTGGGTACTTTCTTGTCATTCTGTTGGTCCCTTTTCTTCATTACTTTATAATTTGTACAAAATTTGAGGCGTTTTCTGCAGTTTTTCCCAATTCTTAAAATATTAATTTTGACCCTCCTGAATTTTCAATTTTCTTCTAAGTACCTACAATACAAGATTAAGCAAAATGTAGCATCAAAAGTCCAAGAAACAATTGTATGAATAATTAACAAATTTATGACTATTTTGTTCCTAATTACAATTAATTTAATACAGTTGTCCCTAATTAAAATTAGTGTTTAATCATACAATATTGTCCTAGAAATTATATTAAAAATCTCAATTTAATTATGAAAAATCATATAAAAATATGATTCAATTAACTACCGCTTTTGATCTTTATTTAGTTAAGTGTTCTTTATAAAAAGAAACATATCAGAGGGAGTATTTTACAGAAACTAAGAACAACTTTATACCCTATTAACTTTATATTAAAATTTAATAACTTTTCAACTTTAACCCCTGTTTATATATACATTTTTCAAGAAAACAATAGTCTAGCTTTCCTCTCCAAGTGTTTTAAGAGTCTCATTATTCTAGATTCATAAGTCTAGCATGATAGCAACAAATGCAAAGCCGCCTCTCACAATCTACTGTGTCAAGAAGTACTTCATTCGTATTCCTGCTCAATCTTCTTACTCGTTGACTATAACTTGACCGGAGATATCGCCATTGCTTCATGATTTTACTTTTGTTGATGTCAAGATCATCACCTTACGTTATTCGGTTGTTTAGTTTCCATAGTGGTGTTCTAACTATAGGTACGTACTTTGTAAAACTTGTTTTTAGTTAATATCATTTTATCTTGAATAAAAAAATAGTCTACACAATAATAAGTGAATGAAAAAATTGTACTTTCATGATTCATTCATAAAATTTGATTATGTGATTTATAAATAGGACCAAGGAAACCTTCTCTCTCAAGTTATAAATAGAATCATAGGAATAAGTTATCATTTTTGGGATAAGAATAGGTTTTTTATAAGTTATATTTTGTACTTATTTAAAAATTTAATTCACTTCTTACATATATAACCCCAATTGACTACACATGCATTTGTATTAATTGTCACATTCACACCTGGACCAAGAATTAACCATTTATTCTCCCTCTTCGGGTGAAATATCCCTTATCCCTTATCTCAGTTATTTTCTCACCTAAGTTAATTAGTTATTCGTAGCTTATAATATAACACTGAAAATAGTAGTAGAAATGGGGAAGTAGGACCCTAACAAATAGGTGGATAAAACCCACTTATATATATGATTTTCAGAAATTATACGAAGATATGAAAAGAGAGATAGAAGCAGTAGTAGAAAAGGGGAAGGTTCCAGATTCAGTGAGGAACCAACACACAGGATTTTCAGAATGGAATGACAAAACAACAAAGCAGAACCATCAGCCTTTTGTGCAGGTAAACAAAGTGTTGAAACATGCATACACAACACACCAACACAGTCTCTTGCATAGCTTATAAAGTTCTTCAACATTTTACTTTTTTTTTTGGGGGGGCAGATTATAATTGATGGAAGGGACACCAATGATATAGATGATGTTGGATTTCAATAACCAACCCTTGTTTACATGGCACGAGAGAAGCGTCCCAGCTTCCCTCACCACTTCAAAGCAGGAGCCATGAATGCACTTGTAAGTAATGCTACCTACTATCACCGGTCCTTAATATATAAGAGCTAGTTGAATTTTTTAAAGAGATTAAGAAAGTTAAATAAATTAGCTTGAAGTATCTATATATATTTATTATTGTTTTTCTCAAAACTAATTTATCTGACTTATAAACGATATATAACCTAATGATATACTTAAATTTTCAGAGAGATCACATCTAATATATTATAATTAAATAATTTATTTAGCTTCTTTAAATCTTTCCAAATTAATCAAATAAGTCTTATATTATTAAAGAACAGAGGTAGTAATTTTTATGTCTAGCAGTGAACTTTTTAAATAGGATTGATTTTATTTTCTAACCGTGTATATATATACATATATATAACAGACAGAAACTTGTGCATGTGTACATGCAGATAAGAGTGTCATCAGAGATAAGCAATGGACCTATAATTCTCAACTTGGACTGTGACATGTACCCAAATGGTGCAGATACAATACAGGAAGCGCTTTGCTTCTTCATGGACGAGACAAGAGGCCACCAGATAGCTTATGTGCAGTTTCCTCAAAGCTTCAAAAATATCACCAAGAATGACCTCTTTTCAAATTCTTTTACTGTGCTCATGGAGGTGAACTTAATTAAACACTTAGTCGATCTCTCTTTTTAAATTGGTTAAACTCGATCCTCCTTTATTTTCAGACCATGAAAGACTAATTAATTAAAACCTTCTGTTCTATATATATATATATATATATTAATATTTCTGAAGATTGAGCTTGCCGGCTTATGTGGAAATGGAGGAACCTTGTACTGTGGAACTGGGTGTTTCCACAGAAGAGAGAGTCTCTCAGGAATGTACTTCAAAGATTATCACAGAGCCAAATGGAACAACACCAAACCTAAGACACAAGACAAAAGAACGTTTGCTGAATTAATTGAGGCATCAAAACCTCTTGCTAGTTGCACCTACGAGAAGGGCACTCAGTGGGGCAAAGAGGTGTGTTTGAATATATACTCCCTCTAGTTTATAACATAAGTCATTTATAAAAGAATCGTTTGGTCCATAATATAAGTCATTTGGAAAGTAATTAATGCTTATTTATCAATTTTGCCCATGTAATTAATATTTAAATATGGCTCATTGTATTTTTCTCTCTCCTTCAAAATCTCTTTTAATATAGGTAAAGTTGGAATTTTTTTTCCAATTTAAGGAAAATTTTAATGAGTTAACTACTATTTCTTAGTTTCAGTAAATTAGTTGAAGTGACTTATATTGTGGACTAAAGTGACTATATATACTTCCTCTGGTTCTAAATATAAGATAGAGTTGACTTTTTTGGCGAAATTAAGGAAGTTAAACAAGTTACTTAATTATATCGTATGTTGAGTATATTTAGATTATATATTAGTTTATTAATCAAATTAATTAGTTTTGAGAAAAAAATAAAAATAAATATTCTGAAGTAATTTAATTAGCTTCCTTAATCTTTCCAAAAAAGTTAACTTTGTCTTATATTTAGGACTGGAGGGAGTACTTCCTCTAGTCCTTAATCTAAGGTTTAGTTAACTTTTTTTTCTGGAAAGATTAAGCAAGCTAAACAAATTACTTTAAAGTATTTATATTTATCTTTTTTCTTCAAACTAGTAATTTGCCCGACTTATAAAAAGATATATAATTAAATGATACACAACATATGTTATAATTAAGTACTTTATTTAGCTTCCCTTGTATCTCCAAAAAAGTCAATTAAGTCTTATATTAAGGATAAGAGACATTCTATATAAAACATACATATATGCTTGTATGTGTGCGTGATATAAGCTAAGAGTACCAAATAATGATTGTGCAGATGGGATTGGTGTATGGCATGCCAGCAGAAGACGCAGCCACAGGGCATGTGATTTCATGCAGAGGGTGGAAATCTATTTACTACAACCCAGAAAGAAAGGCATTCGTGGGGTTAGCTCCGACAACCTTGGACGCGCTTCTTGTTCAGCACAAGAGGTGGGGACAGGGGTTGTCTCAGAACTTCTTCTCCAAGTATTGTCCTTTCATTTATGGCTACAACAAGTTAAGCTTAGGTTTACAAATGGGATGCTCTGTCTACTTTCTATGGGCTTTTTTGTCTCTTCCAACTCTTTATTATCTTGTCGTCCTTCCCATTTCCACACTTCGTGGCATTCCACTGTTCCCGCAGGTACGTAATCTCCTATTAATCCCTCTTGCCTTATCGTTTCCAATCCTTTTATATAGTACGTACTATCCAGACTCAATGAACAATAATAATGTGGTTTCTAGCTAGTAGATAGCTTATTGATGATTATCAAATATTCCACTGTCTTATAAAATAAAAGCATGAAGTATATATCAACACACGGATATGCATGTAAACATGGTTAAAAGTACATAGTTGGTGTCTGAAACCATTTTTTCCCCCTATTTTGTCTATCGTTGAAGGAGTTGAGTTAATCTATCATTACCGTTATTTACATGATAAAATGAAATATACACTAGTGATATTTTTGAAAAAATTTTATTAAATATTAGTGCCATGAAAGCTTTTTCATAAGTGAGAGTCAAGGCTAATTCCATACAGTATGTAATATCAGACTGTTAGTGCCTACTTCTTTAATTTAAAAATTTAGAATCAAACCACCCGACACCTGGTGTCGACCCTAATTAATACATGTCGAGCCGAATGTACTAAAAGGACATTAAAACTCTCCCAACAAGTATTTAATGCAATTGCATGCCATTAGGATCAATAGTCAATATCACTAATTATTATAATTTTAAAATTCTTGAAATCATTATTCCCTGTCGTTTGCCTGCAGCTTACAAGTCCTTGGATCGTTCCATTCTTATATGCATTTCTGGCAAATAACGCCTACAGCTTCTTGGAGTATGTGAGCTGCGGTGGCAAATGCAAAGCATGGTGGAACCATCAACGAATGACGTTGTTCCGAAGGTCCACCTCGTATTTCTTCGGCTTCATCGACACCATCTCCATGAACCTCAATCTCTCCCAAACAAAGTTCGATGTCACAGACAAGGCTGTGTCCCAAGAAACCCTCGACTACTACGAGAGAGAGGTCTTTTATTTTGGAAGTTCGGCGTTCTTGTTCACCATCATAGCCACACTCGCATTGCTCAATCTCTTTGGAGCAGTTTGGGGCATGAAGAGACTCATTCTTGAGGGATCATCATCATCATCATGGTGGAGCCATCATTTAGGGTTACAGATTGTGCTGTGCGTTTTGATTGTGCTTCTGAATAAACCTGTTTATGAGGCTCTCTTTATTCGCACTGATAAAGGAAGCTTACCATTGCAGGTTTTGTTCAAGTCTGTTGCTTTGGCTTCCTTGGCTTGCTTCCTAGCTCCTTTTATCTGTTGAGAATATTATGTATGCGAAGTGTTAGATTATAACTGTGTTGACATGTTTCAGTTAATTTATGGTTGATGAATAATGGGCCATGAATGTTTAATAATTAGCTATATTTAGATTAGACTGTTTTTGCTGCGCCACTGAAGTAATTGCTAGCGAGTTAATTCCATAATTAAATCTCTATTTGGATTATAGCATTAATACTAGGTCAAATTTCAGTATTATTGGTACAATTGAGAATATTTTTTTTGATGAAATATTTTGATATGGTTATTTGACTAGGTTAGATTCAAACATTGTCTTGTTCAAGGAGCTTTTTTCTACACATAAGTTTTGGATTATTGACCTTGTTTAATTGAGTTCTCAACTCAACCATAATTGATTTTGCGTTTGGAGACAATATAATGGATCTGTGACTGCTTGGGAACATGCATGAGTAATTGAGTGTGTATATATATATATAGCTATAACAACCGGATACAATTATATAAAAATTGGCCAGTTGCATTTTTATTGGCCCAATACTATGGGCTTGCTTTGCCTATTAACTTGGGCTACAATGCCCACTTGTTACAAAGAAAGGCAATGTGTTATATGCAATCAAAACATATTTTTTTAAAAAAACCTAACTGGGTTGGGTCTAATGGAAGAATTAATTTCTCACAACATGGTTCAATACTTGTTGAGAGGTGCATTCACATTTAGTACTCGAAAGTATTTTGAACATGATTGCTTTAAATAAGAGAATATCTGTATCTAGCAAAAAGAAATTAAAAAACAAAAAGTATTGCAGTTGCTTTGCCTGCATCTTCATCCTGGACTCGATCTCATGCTGAACAAATATTTTGATGGAAATCAATTCCATTTTCATTTCTATATCACCGATGGATTCCGTCATATCAAAGGGGGCAAAGTGTTTTTTTCAGAGTAAGATTGTGCTTCTATGTATATGTGCGTGAGTTTCTTTGGCTTGGTAAATAGGTAAAAGATGACAAAAAAAGAAAGAAAGAAAAAAGATGTTATAATGACTCGTTTAAATATATAAATAAAAATAAACAAAAGTCGTGTGTTGACTTGTTTAATCCATGCGGATAGCTAACGGAGTTTGAAAAACACTAGCACGTCACCTATAAAGAAATTTTTGCTGTCAAGAAAAGGATTGAGAAATGAAAAGTTTAGTAAGGGACAAAAGCAAAAGAAAGGAATTGGGTGAAAAAGACTAAAAGAAAGGAAAAAAATTAAAGTATATATCGTGGAAAAATCAACGTAAGGTTGATCCGACCGTCTATGTTGACCAATTTTGGTGAAAATTTTAAAATACACCTTCCCATTAAAGCTATAGATACATATTCAGGTAAAAAGAAAAAAGAAAGAAATCTATATACATAGATGGCCGCAAAAATTGCTAAACTATACTGTTTTATTTTCCATGCATCCTATTCCTAGCGACAATCTCGATCTAGTCTCCAAATATATGACGCCCGTCTGATCGAATTTATAACAAAACATATGTATTGTTTTAAGAAAATGTCTCAATTAATAATTAATATTTCGTCTTATGATCCCAATTTCCAAAAGCAAAAAAAAAAAAAAAAGCTAAAAAAATATCGCATGTTTTAAAGTTTAAACCACCAAAACATTACTGATCCTCTAATCATATTTATAAGTTAAATTATTAAATTTATTATATGAATGGACTATTTTATCATTAACTTATTGTCTTAAACTTCTCGATTCTCACCCATTACTTCATATTAAATAGTGGTGAAGTTGATAGAGTAAATGAGATTTAAAATTTTGTAATTTTTTTAAATAAGTTAAGAGTGCCTTATAAATAATTAATCGGATATGATCAACTTACCATTTTGAGTGGGGAACTCATTATTATATAAAACTACCTTTAGTTCTTAATGTAAGATCCAATTTACTAATTTTGAGAGATTAAAGAAACTAAATAAAATGCTTTAAAATATTTATTTTTATCATTTGTCTCCAAACTAACTTGTTTGATTTACAAACTAACTTATGATTTAATGATATACATAATATTTCATGAAAATCATATAACACATGTTATATATAATTAAGTAATTTATTTTATTTTATTAACCTTGCCAAACTTAGTCAACTCAGGAGAAGTAGAGTATTATAAAATGAAGAGGGTAATTGGATAAAGGGGTACATTAGCATACTTGTTCAGGTGTCCCTGTGATAGCTGAGATCATTGCAATTATTCAGGACCTCCATATATGCTGGAACATGAACCTAAAGAATATTATTATTTCCACTGACTGTTTGGAAGCCATTAGTTTAATCATGAGGGATTCTGATAGAGATCATCATTTTAAGAATGTAATAGAAGACGCGCGCTTTTGGATGGCAAAGGAATGGCGGGTTCTCCTTACGTTTGTTCCTAGGGAGGAGAATATTTTGACTGATTACTTAATCAGATCAGCTCATACTATGTTTGGAAGTTTTGTTATTCTTAATCAACAGCCACCTTCTTTCACAGAGGCCGTAGTTGATCAAGATTGATCATTGATCTTTGGTTTTGTATTCCCCTGGGAAGTGTTGCTTTGTAGCCTTTTCATTAGGCATTGAATTCCAGGTTGCTTTTTTTGAAAAAAAAGAGTATTATAAAATGTCAAGTTGATCATAAGCCAACTACCAAGCAGCCTTATAAGACCTGCAAGGTCATATCGATTGGATTTTTTTTTTTTTTTTATATCAGATTGGATATATTATATTGACGAATCTAACCGAACGGAACCATTGGTGAATTATTAAAATAAACAAATTGACAGTACCATCAATATTGTTGTCGGCCAAACCCCACTGGTGGTGATGGTGGTTGCTTCGTTTATCTATCATATTAAAGCTGCTTGTTAATGAGCAGGGGAAAAAAACACAAGGGAACCATAATTAATGATGGATAGGGATGGTGAGAGTTATGTGGCATTGTTTGAGACGGAGAGACGCAGAGGAAAGGTCATAGTCTACAGGATCTTCTCCGTCACATTATTCGCCGGAATATTCTCCATCTGGGCTTACAGATTCTCTAATTTGTTCATCGTCCATGGAGGTGATGCTGGTCAGCAACAAGAAGATGATGGTGGCGGTGCCAACAAGTCTTATTGGTTCGCTTGGCTTGCTTTGTTTGGTGCTGAGCTATGGTTTGGCTTCTACTGGATCCTCACTCAAGCTCTCCGATGGAACCCTGTCTTCAGACATCCCTTCAACAACCGTCTCTCCCAAAGGTTTCTCATCTCTCTCTCTCTCTCTCTCTCTCCCCCCTCCTCTCTAAACATTGTTCCCTTAACTTAGAGGAACCCGTTTCGATGAGTAGGGAGAGTTTCTCAATAAGGCTGTCTAGATTCGATCTAGATAATTAATTTATTTAATAGGTGATTTTGTATTCATTAAAATAATTTTTTTTTTAAAAAAGTAAAAGACTATTCAAATCCTCTCTAGACGCCCAGATAAAAGAAGCTCTCCCTGCTCGGCAGCTTGTTCCTAACTTAGATGCCCTTTTTGTGTGGGAGCAGAGGGTTAGGCAATAAGCACTTACAGCTTGAGATTACAAACGAAATCAAATTACATATGTGTTTGAATTAATTTTTAGAAAATAATTTTTATGATTTATGAAGTAAATATGTAAGAGAAATTTTATTTAACTTATAAAAAATAACTCCTAAAGTCATGATAATTTTCTGTGATTTCTCAAACACCCAGTAACAATCTCCCACAAACATAGAGAAGCTTTGGAATACAGGGCCATTCACCTTTTTTTTAACCCCACGTGAAGGCCATTCACCATTTTTTAACTTTATGAACTTGAAAGAGAATATAATCCATACTCCATCCTCTTATATTAGGAACATGAGGCAGTATAATGTTTTCTTATTTTTGCCTGTCTTAGGTAGATGTTTAATATTTCTTTTTATTGATAAGGGTATGATTGAATTTTTAAGATTTTTTGAAATATTAATACTACAAAATTTTTTTAAAAAGTACATGAAAATATTAAAAACATCGTGGTAGTATTATTATAAGACACGGACGAGAGTATTTAAATCGAAAGGTGTTTAGAAAATATCAAGTAGTACTATTATGTATCACCTCTCTTTATCCTGTACTTCAGTACTTCATCCTTATCTTTTAGCTGTTTGACTGGTTCAAACCAAAACAAAAAAAAAACAAAAAAAGGTTTTTTCCCATAGATGTCCAATTGGAACATATTTGGGAATCATGGGGTCCAAGAGTAGCTCTGGTTTCTGCATTTAGACCCTCGATCCTGGGACCTTAATATGTCATAGCCTCTTCCCCTATTGGAAAGAAAGTTAGCCCTTAGCCGTATTGAATTTTACAATAATTTAAGTTTAAGATATATGATTTTTTAAATAAAAATAGTATCCCCCAATTCTGCAATACCATCACGAGTTTTGACTTTTTTCCCATTACATTTTCTCTCTTCCATGAAAAAACAAAACTACTCTGTTGAATATTTTAGGCTTAGCAGCCTTTTTTTGAATACAAATCTGGAATACATTAATCTAACAGAGATTAGTACAAGCCTCCCACGGAAGTTCAAGGATTTTTCATCAACCACCGCCTACCAACAGCGGAGGTGGTGGATGATAAAAATGACAAAATTGTCACTACTTGAATGGCTTAACAGCCTTCAACTCTAGGTTTCTCGGTGAATTTTAAATGTTTACGATAAACATATTTAATCTTTTATATTTAGGTAAACAATAAATTCTCTTACAATTAATATGTTCATTATATTGCTCTAAAAATATATGTTGAAATAGAGGTTTTATTAGCATATGATTTGAAGCTTATAATGGTTATTTGCAATGAGTTATCTAAAAAAAGGTTTTAAGTTCCATTAATGAAAATAGTAATAGACTAATTGATGGCAGGGAAAAAAAAAGTAATAATAGACTAATTGATGGTATGGGGGTTATTGGATAAATTTGAAAGCTTAGACTTTAATTTAGAGAGCTGTGGCGGCTTGGCGGCCCTAACAACACCCTCTCCACTCCACCTAATTCATACCACTCCTTCTCCTCTCATACATATATAAATCATTTTTAATTAATTTACGCAAACTAATAAAATCATATAACAATTGGACCTCATTAAGAATTTTATGGGTGGTAATGACCTAAATTAGAATATTAATATCGTGTGTGTACAAAATTTATAAAGTAATGACACTACTTTATATGTGTATAAAAATTCATTAATCCTCAACAATAAAACTTTCAATGGGAGACTTTTCTGTCCCCAATTTTTCTAGAAGCAGTTAAAAATATTATTAAATTTGTTATAAAACTTAAGTAATTTTCAAGTTTACTTTTATTAAATACATTATACTCTAACATCATATTATTTTCTATTCACTCTCATTAGCCTTATTAAATATGGGCATATATATATATGAAAGAAAAATATTTAATACTTCTTAAAACTATGGTATGCCTTGTAAAAAGACCCTCTAGAATCTATATGTCCTATATATGGAACCTAAGGAAGCATGATGGAATTGGTTTTCTGTTAAGCACTTTGCTTAGCAGGGAGAGCCAAACATATCTGGGTTGTCCAGATCTTATTTAAATTGTCCACATTTGATTTTTTTTTAAATAGTGATTTTTTAAAAAATAAAAATTGTTTTAATAAGTATAAAATCTAAAATAAAGATAATTTCTTAATAATTATTTTTTTTAAAAAAATGATTATTTATTTAAAAATCACTATTTTAAAAACATCAAATCCGGATCCTCCTAATCAGATTTGGACAGTCCCTATATACTTAGCTCTCTCGGCTAAGCGCTTAGTAGGGAACCGGTTCCGTGATTACGTGTGTATATGTATAAGTATATAATACCTCTATATGAACACACATATGTACTCTTAACATGTGGTGTTTTGATGAAATAGATACGAACACAGCTTGCCAAGAGTGGACGTGTTTGTGTGCACGGCAGATCCAGAGATAGAGCCACCGATGATGGTGATGAACACTGTGTTATCAGTAATGGCTTATGATTATCCCTCTGAGAAGTTAAGTGTGTATCTCTCAGACGACGCTGCCTCAGAGATAACCTTCTACGCTTTACTAGAAGCTTCTTCTTTCGCTAAGCATTGGCTTCCCTTCTGTAAGAGATTCAACGTTGAACCCAGGACCCCTTCTGCTTATTTTAACTCTTTGTCGTCCTTCTCTACTTCTTCAAATGACTCTGTTTGGACCAAAGAGTTGGCACGTATTAAGGTAGTGTACATAATTCAGACCTACCATATAACGTGTTGAAGCTTTATCTAATTCCTTAGTCTGCAACTAGAAACTGTACCAAGATATGGAAAGACGAATAGAAGATGCGACCAAGTCTGGAAAAGTACCCAGAGATGTGCGTTCAAAGCACAAGGGATTTTCTCAGTGGGATTCCTTTTCGTCTCGACGTGACCATGATACTATTCTTCAGGTATCTATATCTATATCTATATATATTATATGGTTAACTTATAATTTCACAAACATCATTTTATTTTATTTTTAATGTCTATCTGACAGCACTGATTGGACTCAATTGAGAGTAGTTCTACCAAAGGTGTTTTTTTGTGTTCACACAAACTCGTTCTTGAGACCTTGTGCACAAAGTAGTCAAAGCTACTTCCACAAAAAAATCATTTTAACCTGCTCTCTATGTCACACGCATGTAACTTTTTTTTCTTACTGCAGATATTACTTCATAGAAAAGATGCACAGAATTCGAAAGATGTAGAAGGATCTGTTTTGCCAACTCTAGTGTACTTAGCTCGCGAGAAGCGACCCCAACATCCTCATCATTTTAAAGCTGGAGCCATGAATTCTTTGGTACTCTATCAATTATATCATTTCACATCTTTTGTGTGTGTGATGAGTGTGTGTGTCCGAGAGCGAGAGAGAGATGAACAACTCATGGAGGTTGTTGCTTTTTCAAAATCTGCAGATAAGGGTGTCTTCAAGGATTAGCAACGGCAAGATCATAATGAATGTGGACTGTGACATGTACTCCAACAATTCAGAATCAGTGAGAGATGCACTGTGCTTCTTCATGGATGAAGAGAAAGGCCATGAAATATCTTATGTGCAGTTCCCACAGTACTTCGTGGGTGTCACCAAGAATGACTTGTACGGAAGTGACCTACGAGTAATTTCTGTGGTCAGTTAACACATTACATATAGAAGCAAATTATGTTCTTACTTTTGAACTATGGAAGCCTTATCGTGCCTAACAAGTCGAAAGTTGTTTCAAACTTTGTACTGATGAATTAATCTTATGTGTCATAACTTGAATATTATTGGTGGGGTCAATTTATTGTAGTTGGAATTTCATGGCGCGGATGGTTGTGGGGGCCCATTGTATATTGGATCAGGCTGTTTTCAAAGGAGAGAAGTTCTTTGTGGGAAAAAATTCAGCGATCAACGCAAGGTTATTGACTGGAACAGCGAGGACGATGACCTATTCATGGAAGAAGAAGCAAGCTTGCAGAAACTAGAACAAGAATCAAAGCCTCTTGCTAGCTGCACCTATGAACATAACACAACCTGGGGAACAGAGGTCTCTCTCTCTCTATGTATGTATGTATGTATGTATGCATGCATGCATGCATGCTAACTCCATTCTTTAACATAGGAGTTAGGAGCTAGTTGAAGAGTTGAATTTGGTCTTAAATATAATATCTCAATCCACTTTGTTTATCAAATTGATACTGTCTTCTCTTTAATATAAGAGCTAATTGACTAATTTAGGTAGATTAAAGAAATTAATTATTTGTAACAAATATAGGTTGGTTTTTCTACAAGACCAAACTTCATCTTGACTATCTTTGGGTAAAAACTCTTTAATGTATGGAATATCCATAGTGATACTTTAGGGCAAAATTATAAATTTGGAAGAAAAAGTGAATTGGGGTCTTATATTTAGAACAAAATCTAATCTCCAACTAACTCTTATATTAAGAACATTAGGTAGTAAATTTTTTCCTCAAAACATTCCTATTGATTAGATATATTAAGGAGTTTTTATCTCATGATACTCATGATTAAAGATGGGAAAATTAACCCATATTTATTATAAATAACTAACTTAATTAATTTCTTTAATATCTGCAAATTAGTTATGTAACTCCTATAACAAGTACAGGAGAAGAATATATATATATGTATGTATGTTCCTATATATATATATAAGTAATTAATATTTCTAGCACACACAACTAACAAAATATTGATAAAAATTGAGAGCAGATGGGGCTGTTATATGGGTGTGCAGTGGAGGATGTGATAACAGGACTAAGCATACAAAGCAAAGGATGGAAATCAGTGTATTGCAATCCAAAGAGGAAGGCATTCTTAGGGATGGCTCCAAACACATTAGGACAAACACTGGTGCAGCACAAGAGATGGTCAGAGGGTCAACTTCAGATTGCGGTTTCAAAGTACAGTCCTGCTTTGTATGGTTATGGCAAACTTAGTTTGGGCCTTCAAATGGTGTGTACCTGCTATAACTTATGGGCAGCAAACTGTTTGGCCACCCTCTGTTTCTCCCTCCTCCCTTCTCTTTGCCTCCTTAAGGGCATTCCCTTATTTCCAAAGGTATCATCTCTCTCTCCCCCCCCCTCCCTCCCTCTCTATATATATATCCATTAATTAGCCTGTTATAAGCATCGTAGTTGCTTTATCATCTTTGTTTCTACACTCCATTTATATGAGAAGTTTGGTCGAGTTTTTTATTGATGGTCATGGGACCCTCCTCCTTTTATTTAGGCTTGGGGACTTGTCATGAAATATAGGCATCTTAAATTGTATGATAATTTTTCTCTTTGATTAGTGCTTGTAAGATAGAAGTTAAGAAGATTAGTTAAATTGGTTATTTCTAATAAAAGTGTTTTAGTTTTCCTAAAATACCCCTTTAATCATTTACATTATTGTAAACTATCTAGATTTATGAAAACCTCCTTCAGCAAGTTCAATGAATATGATTGGTTGGCAAAAGAATTATTAATCTGTGAGATAAAATTAACTAAGGTCTTATTTTTAGTACCAAAACAAACTCCTCAACTATTATATTTGGAACAAGAGGGAATATTATATGTATATATATATATTAATTTGAGTAAATTAATCGAGTAGTTCTTGTAGTTTTGACTCATAATTTATAACTCATTCTGTGAAATTTAAGCTAATGCAACTCAATTCCTTAATTTTAGCCATTAATCTATATATTAGTCCAAACATTGTATGGCTCTGATACAATTCACCTTTTGATCAACTAGATATTTTCTATAAGTGTAAGGACCAATTTATATTAAATAGTTGAAATTTAAGAAATTGAGTTAAACAAATTAAACTTCAAAAATAAAGTCGTGAGCAAGTTAACACTAAACATGCATGTGTGTGTGTGTGTATTTTGAATCAAATTACCAAATAAAATGAGTTCATATGACCAAAATAAATTGTGGTGGTGGATTGTTCAATCAGATGTCAAGCCCATGGTTCATACCCTTCACATATGTAATAGTTGGGGAAACCGCTTACAGCTTTTTGGAGTTTTTGAGTTGTGGAGGCACACTTAAGGGTTGGTGGAACGAGCAAAGAATGTGGCTTTACAAGAGAACAAGCTCTTACTTGTTTGCTTTCATGGATACCACCTTGAAGCTTCTAGGGTTTCCATCTGATTCAGGCTTCATAATCACATCAAAAGTTGCAGAAGAAGAAGTTTCTCAGCGCTACAAGGAAGAAGTTATGGAGTTTGGAGCCTCTTCTCCAATGTTCACTCTCTTGGCAACACTTGCTATGCTCAATCTGTTTTGCTTTCTTGGCTCATCAATGGAAGCTCTTATAAGTCAAGGTGGCTTTATTATGGTTTTGGAGAAGATGATGTTGCAGATTATATTATGTGGGGTCCTTGTTCTCATCAATGTGCCTATATACGAAGGCCTTTTCTTTAGGAAGGACAAGGGAAGATTGCCTACCTCCGTTGCCATTAAATCTACAATATTTGCTTTAAGTGCATGTGTTATCTTCAAGGCCTTGCACTTAACTTAATTACGCTCTTATTATCTTTGCAATGAATATGATTATTATATGTAATGTTCAATTCTGGAATAAGTGAGATATATATGTTTTGTTATAACCAATTTTACATAATCATGATAATTTAATGCTTAATATACTTGACTGTTACTTAGAACCATCAAACATAGTACCCTAATATTTGACTGTTAGGAATCATCAAGTCTTTGGTAAGAAAATATTTAATGCGTCCATAATTTGACTTTTCGGAACTGTCAAGTATAAGCAAAAATAGCCGTCAAGTATGGATTTTTCTGTAATAGTGGATGATTGATTACTACTTTACTATCCGTGCACTTGTTGGAGCCAATAGCATCCTTGTTTTTGCGTGCAGGTTAAGAACACTTCCTATCCCACCGTCGGCCTTCAAAATTTCTCATTTTATTCTCCGCCCTCTTTTCCAGCTTGCGTCGCATCCTTTCCAGGTGAAGACGACGACAAAGAATAATACCGACCTCTCTGAAACCATTTGATCAAGATGATGAATTTTTCACTCCAACCCCACACGTATCCCTCTCCCCATGTTGCACGTAGCTTTGCTTTGGCTCTATCCTAGATAGAGATAAGAACATGGAATAAATGAAAGAAAATAAATTAAATGAAATTAACCACCATTAGAAATTTCCCCAATTTTCCTGAAAGTAAACATTTTTATAATTTTAATATTTCTCTTAAAATAAACAGATTATGTGCATAAAACATAAATGTATATCATTTAATAAAACTTATGTCCTTTTCTGTTCTTTTATATTTAAACATGTTTTTTCATTAATCACTTAAACAAGTTTGTCTATCGAACTGATTTTTTTATAAAAATCAATTTAAACATAAATTATATTATCCAATCTGATTTATACTTAATTTTATGTTTATAAAAACTAGATTGAAAAAAAAGTTATTTTTACAATTGTTAGTCCAAACACACATGATGAGTATGTTTGGGATAGCAGTGGGAAAAGTAACTTATTTACAATATAACTTATAGAAATTTGAGATTAGATAAAAATAAGATTGTGTAATATGATTTATGTTTGAATTAACACTAAGATAAGTTCTTTTTTTAAAAAGAAATTTGTTTGGATAGGTGGTAAAATAAGTTGTTTCTGTAACAATAATAAAAGAAAAATAAAAATAAAAATTATTAAAAAATTTAAAAAAGTGAAATTGAAAATAGTGCCATGCCTCACTTTCACAACCTGTCAAAATCAGTGTTCTGGAAACCGGACCGGACCGGCCCGATAACCTGCGAACCGGCCGGTTGGCCGGTCCGGTTTCCATTTTTAAAAATTTTTTTTTTTTTTTTTTTTTACTTTTTCCTTTAGAATTTCATACTATAAGTCTAAAATTTTCAATTTCTCACCGATTTAGTCCCAGTTTAGCTTCGGTTTGGTCCCGGTCTGACCCACTGACCCTTAACCCAGTACCCCGACCGGTTCACTACCCGGTCCGGGTTTTAATACCTTGGTCAAAATACATGCTTTGGGTGGCAGTGTGATGTGACTTAGTGTGTGTTTGGTTGGGCTTATATTTGGATAATAAGTTCTTATTACATAAATCGAGATAAAACTTCTCTCACATACTTATCTCGTACACCGTGAATCACGATTTATAAGCACTTATTACCTAAAAATAAGCTATTCCAAACGAGCACTTATTTATTAAAAGTTAAGTGTATGTTTGGAATATTTAAAAATAATTTTTTAATTGTGATTCACGGTATACAAGATAAGTATGTGAGAGAAATTTTATATCGATTTATGTAAAAAATAACTTATAAACAATTCAAATATCATACCAAACATGCCCAAATTAAAATTGACGCTCAACCAAACATCTCTTTAATCGCTCGCTGAGTCACTACCAAAAGTACGCATCAGACCTGTCTTTGGGCCCATACTTGAATGAAAGGCCCAGCCGCCCACGAATAAAGTAGTATCAATTATTTGTGCTGTCATGCATCCCATTTTCACGTCGGATAAAAAATTTATATCAAATTTAATTTTTAATATAAGATATATTTATCTAATTTAATTAGATTAAAAAAATTAATTAATATAATATATTTTTTTAGAACATCCTTATCATATTCTTTAATTCTCTCATTTCCTTTTCTCTTTAATTATTATTGAAGGAATATCAATAAAGGTAAATAAAAAATATGAAAAATATGAAAAAAAATTTCTTATATTTAGAACCAAAATCAACTCTTCAAATATATCTTATATTAAGGATCAGATGGAGTACTAGTAATTGGTATTCCCCCCTCCTGTGCTTAATATAGAACTTAACTGGGAGTTGGCTTTGGTCTTAAATACAAAATATATTTTTCATATTTATTAATATTTTTCTAATTTACCTCTATTAATGCTCCTTCAACAATAATCAAGTAAGAGATATATAGAGGAAATTAAGGAAAATGACTAAGGTATTTTTAAAAAAATATCATATCGATTAACTTCCTTAATTTAATTAAATTAGGGAGATATGTCTTATATTATGCATTTGAGGGAGTATTTTTTAGTTTCAAATATTGGTAAATCTTACTTTCTTAATATTTCTATATATAATTCTTCCAAAAAAAATACTGTGTTTTCTATACGTTGTGAAATGTTGTCTCTAATTTATTTTCCGCTACTTTCTCCACAATATAATACTATATTTAATTTTACTTTTAATAGTTGTTGCTTATATATAGAAGATAAATTTTTCTACAAAAAGAAAAACAAGTATATATAACGTAACTACTTTTAAAAGAAATGCAAATTATTTACTTTTGTTTTTTTTGTGTAAAACCACAGTATTTCTAAGTCACTTTATATTTGAGCCTAATCTATGTGGGATCAGGAGCATTAAGGTTATATTAAAGCCCTCCCAAGTGCGCTTTAGGAAGTTCAAATTTTTATCTCCCCTTAGATATTTAAGAATGCTTATCATTTCAACTAAATGTGAACAATTCATTGGAGCTCTGCTCTCCCTCTCCCTCTCTATATATAAAGCAGATGGGGAGAAGAGTAAAGAAAAAAACAAGGACATGGCTAATAAGGAGGGAGAGAATTCTTATCCATTGTTTGAGACAAGGAGAGCCACAAGTGGGTGGCTCATCATGTACAGATTCTTTTCTATCTCATTATTTCTCGGAATATTCTCAATCTTCCTTTATAGATCCTCACACTTGCTCAATATCGTCGTCATCCATGGTGGTAAAGAAGAAGAAGATAATGAAGATGGCAAATCTTGGGTCATCTTCTCCGTTGGCTTGCTCGGTGCTGAACTATTTTTCGGACTCTACTGGGTTTTCACTCAAGCCCTCAGATGGAACCCTGTGTTCAGACAAACCTTCAAGCACAGACTCTCTCAAAGGTATGTACACACACATACACACACCAATCAATATATGTATAGATATAAATTAAAGACGTTGAAGAAGACTTGAACGAATACTCAATGGGGCAGAATCTTTAGATTAATAACCTATCTAAAAATCTGATTTTTGATAGAGTATAATGGGGTCGTATGATCCATATAGCTGACCCTACCTAATGAATAATACTCTATTGTTGTTGTTGTTGTTGTTGTTTATGTAGTTGTTGCTAATTTGTGTGTTTTGAATATGTAGGTATGAGCATAGTTTACCAAGAGTAGATGTGTTTGTGTGCACGGCGGATCCAGAGATAGAGCCACCGATGATGGTGATGAACACTGTGTTATCAGTAATGGCTTATGATTATCCCTCTGAGAAGCTAAGTGTGTATCTCTCAGACGACGCTGCCTCAGAGATAACCTTCTACGCTTTACTAGAAGCTTCTTCTTTTGCTAAGCATTGGCTTCCCTTCTGTAAGAGATTCAACGTTGAACCCAGGTCCCCTTCGGCTTATTTCAACACTTGGTCCTTTCCTACTTCTTCAGAGGACTCTGTTTGGACCAAAGAGTTGGCACATATTAAGGTAATATACGTAACTATGATCTATATTTATGTTTGTATTTTTGAACATTTACGCTATTTCTTAAAGTTTCTTTTGACTGACGGTCAAATAATGACACTCTATTTCAGAGTTAAAGCGGTGCATGAATACTTAACATATAATAACCGTAGAAGACAAAAAATAATACTCATACTACTTTAAGTTCTTAATATAACATAACAACTAATTGATTTTTTTGGGAGAGATTAAGAAAATTAAATAAGTAATATTAAAATATTTATATTTATTATTCTTTCTAATATAATTTATATGACTTAAAAACAATAATAGATATATATAATCTAATGATACATAATATATCTTATGATTAGTCAACTTATTTAGTTTCTTTAATCTTTTTAAAAAATCAATTAGCTCTTATATTAAGTATCGGAAAGAATAGTTAAGTATGGCCTTTTCTAAGTAATGTATAACAGGCTTCTTTGATTTCTTACTCTGCAACTAGAAACTGTACCAAGATATGAAAAGACGAATCGAAGATGCAGCCAAGTCGGGACAAGTACCCAAAGATGTACGTTTAAAGCACAAGGGATTTTCTCAATGGGATTCATTTTCCTCGCGACGTGACCATGATACAATTCTTCAGGTAAGTGTGTGTGTATTATATTGTCAACTTATAATTTCACAAACATCATTTTAATCTACTGTATATCATAAGCATGTAACTTTTATTTTAATGTAGATATTACTTCATAGAAAAGATGCACAGAATTCGAAAGATGTAGAAGAATCTGTTATGCCAACTCTAGTGTACTTAGCTCGCGAGAAGAGACCCCAATATCCTCACCATTTTAAAGCTGGAGCCATGAATTCTTTGGTACTGTATCAATCACATCATTTCACGTAATGTGTGTGTGAGAGATAGAGAGAGATGAACAACTCATGAAGATTGTTATTGGTTCAAAATGCAGATAAGGGTGTCTTCAAAGATTAGCAACGGAAAGATAATAATGAACGTGGACTGTGACATGTACTCCAACAATTCAAAATCAGTGAGAGATGCAATGTGCTTCTTCATGGATGAAGAGAAAGGCTATGAAATAGCTTTTGTGCAGTTCCCTCAAAACTTCGTGGGTGTCACCAAGAATGATTTGTATGGGAGTTATATGCGAGTATTCAGCGAGGTCAGTTAGTTAACAGTAACATTTATGAAACCAAATTACGGTCACAGCCTTTTTTATCCCCTTCATCGTTTCTTGTTGTAAAGCTTGAAACTGCAAAAGATTTAGTTCAATTAATTATATATATGTTGTAACCCATAAGCAGAATTGATGATTGGTTTCAATTTGTGCATGCGAAGTTGGAGCATCATGGCTCTGATGGTTGTGGAGGCCCATTGTATATTGGAACAGGCTGCTTTCACAGGAGAGATATTCTTTGTGGGAAGAAATTCAGTGATCAACACAATGCTATCATCAATGAGTGCAACAACGATAATGATGACCTTCTCACCACGGAACAAAGCTTGCAAAAACGAGAACAAGAATCAAAGACTCTTGCCAGTTGCACCTATGAAGAACAAAACACGGAGTGGGGATTACAGGTCTCTCTCTCTCTCTCTCTCTCTCTCTCTCTCTCTCTCTCTCTCTCTCTCTCTCTCTATCTATCTATCTATCTATCTACTCTAGTTCTTGTTATAGAGCATCTTTTAGAAGCAATTTTTGGTCCCAAACATAAGTCACCGGCCGACTCTTTAATTACTTTTTTCTCATTTTACTATTGTCATTAACTGAGGTTCAAAATCAGAAAAATTAAATCACCAGGGGCACAGAGGGTGAGCCTTGAAGCAATCGTAAAAATTGCTATCTTGTGATGTAGAGGTCACAAGTTTAAATCCTAAAAATAGCTTCTCCACTTATAGGGTAAGGTTGTGTACACCTGACCCTTCCCAAACACCATATGATAGGAGTCTTATACATCAGGCCCCTCTTTTAACATTTAAAGAGGGGGAAGGTTGGAAAAGTGTATTAATTTAGAGAAAAATTTAATGACCTAACTGTCATTCTTTAGTATATGAGAATTAGTTAGAAGTGCATTAGAATAAGGACAAGAGGGAGTATCTATCTATCTATGTCTATATGGTGGGTAATTCTTTAACCCACAGTTTACAAAATACTGATAAAGAATAAAATTTTTGAATGTAGATGGGGTTACTGTATGGATGTGCGGTGGAGGATGTGATAACAGGATTAAACATACAGTGCAAAGGGTGGAAATCAGCGTATTACAACCCAGAAAGGAAGGCATTCTTAGGAGCACCATTAATGACATTGGAACAAGCACTGGTTCAGCAAAAGAGATGGGCTGAGGGTGAGTTTCAGCTTCTGGTTTCAAAACACAGTCCTCTATGGCATGCTTATGGCAAACTCAGTGTTAGCCTCCAGTTGGTTTACTGTAACTATTGCTTTTGGGCACCTAAGTCCTTGCCTACTCTCTGTTACTGCATTGTCCCTTCGCTTTGTCTGCTTAAGGGCATTCCCTTGTTTCCAAAGGTATTTTCATATCTCTACTTGATTAGCTTCGTAATTAAGTTTATCATCTTCCCTTCCCCAAGTTAGATAAAACCCTTTCAATGATCTTTTCCCCACCTTGATCTATCATATATATCTGTCTGTCATATGTACTAGCTCCCTTTATGTTGGTTCTAAATATAAGGTACTATCTCTGATCTTTAATTTAATATAAGATTCAGTTGACTTTTTTAGAAATATTAAGTTAAATGAATTACTTAATCATAATATATATTGTGTGCCATTAGATTATATATAAGTTTATAAATCAGACAAATTAGTTTAGAGAAAAATTATGAATATAAATAATTTTAAAATAATTTATTTAACTTCTCTAATCTCTAAAAAAAAAAATCAATCTAGTCTTATACTAAAAATTGGGGGTAGTATCTTCTAAAATATTTTCTTGGTCCTTATAGTGTCCCTCCATCCCTAAATATAGATCCCAATTTTCACCTTCCTTTTGTCTCTAAATATAAGTCATAAACGTTAGGTATAATTAAGAGAAAATTGCCCATAAATACCTAATTAAAAATTTATTTGCTAAATGGGACCTTTTGCATATAGGGAAGATTGTTTGAACATAAAGGAAGATTGTTTGAACACAAGGAAGATATATTGCACACAAAAGAAAATCTTTTGTGTGCGAAGAAGATTGTTTGAACACAAGAGAAGATCTTTTGCATACGGGGAAGATTTTTTGAACATAAGGGAAGATCTTTTGCATATAGGAAAGATTGTTTAAACACAAAGGAATATCACATTAGAGCAATGTGGTCATTTTACTTTCTATTTTATTTCTCTTAAAGGACCTCGGTACTTCAAGTCCCATTTAACAATTAATTGTGTTCAAACAATCTTCCTTATATGTAAAAAATCTTTCTTTTTGTTCAAGCAATCTTTCCCGTTTGTAAAATATCTTCCTTTGTATTCAAACAATCTTCCTTATGTGCAAAAGGTCCCATTTGGCAAAGAAATTTCCAATTAGATATTTATGTGCAACTTTCCCTATAATTATTGCTTATTAGACAAATATACCAATTTTTATAGTGGATGCGCTCTGGCTAATGGCATTAAAAAGAGGGTAAAATTGGAAATAAAAAACCAATTTTTGCCAAATGCATAGATTTTGATACCTCCTTAGTTAATTGTGTGCTTTTAATAATACGGCTTATATTAAGGAATAGGAGAAGTATAGGGTACATACTATGTAATATTAATGTAAGAGCAGAATAAATTGTTGGTTTTGGATTGTTTAATCAGATATCAAGCCCATGGTTCATGCCATTCGCATATGTAATAGTTGCTGAAACCACTTACAGCTTGTTGGAGTTTTTGAGGTATGGCGGCAGAGTACAGGGATGGTGGAATGAACAAAGAATGTGGCTTTACAAGAGAACAAGCTCTTACTTCTTTGCTTTCATGGAGAGCATCTTGAAACTTCTAGGGTTTCCTCTAGCTTCAGGCTTCGCAATCACAGCTAAAGTTTCAGAACAAGACGCTTCCCAACGCTACGAGAAGGAGATCATGGAGTTTGGAGCCTCTTCTCCTATGTTTACTCACTTAGCAACAATTGCTATGCTCAATCTGTTTTGCTTTCTTGGTGTATCAATGGAAGCTCTTAGAAGTGAAGGTGGCTTTATTAGGTTTTTGAAGAAGATGGTGTTGCAGATTATATTATGTGTGATTCTTGTTCTCATCAATGTGCCTATATATGAAGGCCTTTTCTTTAGGAAGGACAAGGGAAGATTGCCTACCTCAGTGGCCATTAAATCTACAATGTTTGCTTTAAGTGCATGTGGTCTCTTCAAAGCCTTGCTTTAAATATATGATACCTTTGCCAAGGCGTCTTTGGTAGAGGCCTAACTTGTATTCTGGTGTAAGATCAATGAACTGAGCCACGTAGGCTTGTTTTTTCTTCCTATAGAAAAAACAAAGTGACATTGAAGATGTCTGAATGACTGCATATAAAACTATTTTGCAGGTATCTATACTTTCACGTAATTTTTAATTTGATACATGTGTGTTTCTTTTTTTAATAAATCATTAATTTTGCTCTGTTAATACAGTTAGCTCCTACAACGTTGCTCTATATAAAAGTTAACAGTACTAACACAATTAAATTAATGCATTTGGAGAGAAAAATTACGCGTATACCAAATTAAAAATTGGAAAAAAAAAGTATAGGTGCCAGCAAATGAGTTTTCCCAATCACTAAATAAGTGTATTACATTGATTTTCTTATAATGGGTGGTGACAAATTAAGGATATGATCACATGATAAAGTGTGTGGATTTCTTCAAGTTATGAGAAAAAATATTGCTTCAAGTAAAATTTAATGATTTAATCATATTGGACGATTCGGAATTATTCGAATTAATATTTATTATAATAAAAAAAATAGATTATTCACATTAGTTCACGGCACATACAAGAATCAGAATGAGAGAATCCAAAACCATATAACCACTAGGAAAAGCATTATTGGGATTAGCTCCAATTAGCATATTCCAAGTTAAAAAGCAGAGATAGTTTTAGAGTGGCTTCCAAACTTTCCATTTTTTTAAGCCAGAAGTGACTTTCTGTAAAAGGAAAGGCTTACATGGTGGCATATATGCCATCAAAAATATCAGTTTTAGGGCTCCAGAGCTCTAAGATTGCTTAGTTGCTTTGGGTAGTATCTCTTCAAAGTGACAATGGAGAGAGAAGTATATTATTGTGAGATACCCTGAGGATACCCTGAGGTTTCTCATCTCCCCCCCCCCCCCCAAACATTGTTCCCTTAACTTAGAGGAACCCGTTTGATGAGCCGGGAGAGCTTCATCTATTTGGGCCGTTTAGATTGGATCTAGATAATGTAGATAATTTAATTTTCTCCCAAAGGTTTCTCATCTCCGCCCCCCCCCCCCCCAACATTGTTCCCTTAACTTAGAGGAACCCGTTTGATGAGCAGGGAGAGCTTCTCCTATTTGGACTATATAGATTGGATCTAGATAATGTAGATAATTTAATTTATGCACACTAATAAAATCATATAAAAATTGGACCTCATTAAGAATTTATGGGTGGTAATGACCTAAATTAGAATATTAATATCCCGTGTGTACAAAATTTATAAAGTAATGACACTACTTTATATATGTATAAAAATTCATTAATCCTCAACAATAAAACTTTCAATGGGAGACTTTTCTGTCCCTAATTTTTCTAGACGCAGTTAAAAATATTATTAAATTTGTCATAAAACTTAAGTAATTTTTAAGTTTACTTTTATTAAATACATTATACTCTAACATTATATTATTTTCTATTTACTCTCATTAACCTTATTAAATATAGGCATATATATATATATATATATATGAAAGAAAAATATTTAATACTTCTTAAAACTACGGTATACCTTGTAAAAAGACCTAAAACACCCTCTAGAATCTATATGTCCTATATATGGAACCTAAGGAAGCATGATGGAATCAGTTTTCTACTAAGCACTTTGCTTAGCAGGGAGAGCCAAATATATCTGGGTTGTTCAGATCTTATCTAAATGGTCCACATTTGATTTTTTTTAAATAGTGATTTTTTAAAAAATAAAACTTGTTTTAATGAGTGTAAAATCTAAAATAAAGATAGTTTCTTAATTATTATTTTTTTCAAAAAAATGATTTTTTATTTACAAATCACTATTTTAAAAAAATCAAATCCGGATCATCTTGATCATGATCAAATTTGGACAGTCCCTATATGTTTAGATCTCTCGGCTAAGCGCTTAGTAGGGAACCGGTTCCGTGATTACGTGTGTATATGTATAAGTATATATACCTCTATATGAACACACATACGTACTCTTAACATGTGGTGTTTTGATGAAATAGATACGAACACAGCTTGCCAAGAGTGGTCGTGTTTGTGTGCACGGCGGATCCAGAGATAGAGCCACCAATGATGGTGATGAACACTGTGTTATCAGTAATGGCTTATGATTATCCCTCTGAGAAGCTAAGTGCGTATCTCTCAGACGACGCTGCCTCAGAGATAACCTTCTACGCTTTACTAGAAGCTTCTTCTTTCGCTAAGCATTGGCTTCCCTTCTGTAAGAGATTCAACGTTGAACCCAAGACCCCTTCTGCTTATTTTTAACTCTTTGTCGTCCTTCTCTACTTCTTCAAATGACTCTGTTTGGACCAAAGAGTTGGCACGTATTAAGGTAATGTACATAATTCAGACCTACCATATAACGTGTTGAAGCTTTATCTAATTCCTTAGTCTGCAACTAGAAACTGTATCAAGATATGGAAAGACGAATAGAAGATATATGCGACCAAGTCTGGAAAAGTACCCAGAGATGTGCGTTCAAAGCACAAGGGATTTTCTCAGTGGGATTCCTTTTCGTCTCGACGTGACCATGATACTATTCTTCAGGTATCTATATCTATATCTATATCTATATATATTATATGGTTAACTTATAATTTCACAAACATCATTTTATTTTATTTTTAATGTCTATCTGACAGCACTGATTGGACTCAATTGAGAGTAGTTCTACCAAAGGTGTTTTTTTGTGTTCACACAAACTCGTTCTTGAGACCTTGTGCACAAAGTAGTCAAAGCTACTTCCACAAAAAAATCATTTTAACCTGCTCTCTATGTCACACGCATGTAACTTTTTTTTCTTACTGCAGATATTACTTCATAGAAAAGATGCACAGAATTCGAAAGATGTAGAAGGATCTGTTTTGCCAACTCTAGTGTACTTAGCTCGCGAGAAGAGACCCCAACATCCTCATCATTTTAAAGCTGGAGCCATGAATTCTTTGGTACTCTATCAATTATATCATTTCACATCTTTTGTGTGTGTGATGAGTGTGTGTGTCCGAGAGCGAGAGAGAGATGAACAACTCATGGAGGTTGTTGCTTTTTCAAAATCTGCAGATAAGGGTGTCTTCAAGGATTAGCAACGGCAAGATCATAATGAATGTGGACTGTGACATGTACTCCAACAATTCAGAATCAGTGAGAGATGCACTGTGCTTCTTCATGGATGAAGAGAAAGGCCATGAAATCGCTTATGTGCAGTTCCCACAGTACTTCGTGGGTGTCACCAAGAATGACTTGTACGGAAGTGACCTACGAGTAATTTCTGTGGTCAGTTAACACATTACATATAGAAGCAAATTATGTTCTTACTTTTGAACTATGGAAGCCTTATCGTGCCTAACAAGTCGAAAGTTGTCTCCAATTTTGTACTGGTGAATTAATCGTATGTGTCATAACTTGAATATTATTGGTGGGGTCAATTTATTGTAGTTGGAATTTCATGGTGCGGATGGTTGTGGGGGCCCATTGTATATTGGATCAGGCTGTTTTCACAGGAGAGAAGTTCTTTGTGGGAAAAAATTCAGCGATCAACGCAAGTTTATTGACTGGAACAGCGAGGACGATGACCTATTCATGGAAGAAGAAGCAAGCTTGCAGAAACTAGAACAAGAATCAAAGACTCTTGCTAGCTGCACCTATGAACATAACACAACCTGGGGAACAGAGGTCTCTCTCTCTCTCTATATATATATATGTATGTATGTATGTATGTATGTATGTATGTATACTACCTCCATTCTCTAACATACGAGCTAGGAGCTAGGAGCTAGTTTAAGAGTTGAATTTGGTCTTAAATATAATATCTCAATCCATTTTGTTTATCAAATTGATACTGTCTTTCCCTTAATATAAGAGCTAATTGACTAATTTAGGTAGATTAAAGAAGTTAGTTATTTGTAACAAATATAGGTTGTTTTTTCTAAAAGACCAAATTTCATCCTAACTATCCTTAGGTAAAAACTCCTTAATGTATGGAATATCCATAGTGATACTTTAGGGCAAAATTATAAATTTGAAAGAAAAAATGAATTGAGGTCTTATATTTAGAACAAAATCTAATCTCCAACTAACTCTTATATTAAGAGCATTAGGTAGTAAATTTTTTCCTCAAAACATTCCTATTGATTAGATATATTAAGGAGTTTTTATCCCATGGTACTCATGATTAAAGATGGGAAAATTAACCCATACTTATTATAAATAACTAACTTAATTAATTTCTTTAATATCTGCAAATTAGTTATATAACTCCTATATCAAGTACAGAAGAAGAATATATATATATATATGTATGTTCCTATATATATATAAGTAATTAATATTTCTAGCACACACAATTAACAAAATATTGATAAAAATTGAGAGCAGATGGGGCTGTTATATGGGTGTGCAGTGGAGGATGTGATAACAGGACTAAGCATACAAAGCAAAGGATGGAAATCAGTGTATTGCAATCCAAAGAGGAAGGCATTCTTAGGGATGGCTCCAAACACATTGGGACAAACACTGGTGCAGCACAAGAGATGGTCAGAGGGTCAACTTCAGATTGCGGTTTCAAAGTACAGTCCTGCTTTGTATGGTTATGGCAAACTTAGTTTGGGCCTTCAAATGGTGTGTACCTGCTATAACTTATGGGCATCAAACTGTTTGGCCACCCTCTGTTTCTCCCTCCTCCCTTCTCTTTGCCTCCTTAAGGGCATTCCCTTATTTCCAAAGGTATCATCTCTCCCTCCTTCCCTCCCTCCCTCTCTCTATATATATATATCCATTAATTAGCCTGTTATAAGCATCGTAGTTGCTTTATCATCTTTGTTTCTACACTCCATTTATATGAGAAGTTTGGTCGAGTTTTATATTGATGGTCATGGGACCCTCCTCCTTTTATTTAGGCTTGGGGACTTGTCATGAAATATAGGCATCTTAAATTGTACGATAATTTTTCTCTTTGATTAGTGCTAAATGTAAGATAGAAGTTAAGAAGATTAGTTAAATTGGTTATTTCTAATAAAAGTGTTTTAGTTTTCCTAAAATACCCCTTTAATCTTTTACATTATTGGAAACTATCTAGATTTATGAAAACCTCCTTCGGCAAGTTCAATGAATATGATTGGTTGGCAAAAGAATTATTAATTTGTGAGATAAAATTAACTAAGGTCTTGTTTTTAGTACCAAAACAAACTCCTCAACTATTATATTTGGAACAAGAGGGAATATTATATATATATATATATATATATATATATTAATTTGAGTAAATTAATCGAGTAGTTCTTGTAGTTTTGACTCATAATTTACAACTCATTCTGTGAACTTTAAGCCAATGCAACTCAATTCCTTAATTTTAGCCATTAATCTATATATTAGTCCAAATATTGTATGGCTCTGATACAATTCACCTTCTGATAAACTAGATATTTTCTATAAGTGTAAGGACCAATTTATATTAAATAGTTGAAATTTAAGAAATTGAGTTGAACAAATTAAACTTCAAAAATAAAGTCGTGAGCAAGTCAGCACTAAACATACACATGTGTGTGTGTGTGTGTGTTTTGAATCAAATTACCAAATAAAATGAGTGCATATGACCAAAATAAATTGTGGTGGTGGATTGTTCAATCAGATGTCAAGCCCATGGTTCATACCCTTCACATATGTAATAGTTGGGGAAACCGCTTACAGCTTTTTGGAGTTTTTGAGTTGTGGAGGCACACTTAAGGGTTGGTGGAACGAACAAAGAATGTGGCTTTACAAGAGAACAAGCTCTTACTTGTTTGCTTTCATGGATACCACCTTGAAGCTTCTAGGGTTTCCATCTGATTCAGGCTTCATAATCACATCAAAAGTTGCAGCAGAAGAAGTTTCTCAGCGCTACAAGGAAGAAGTTATGGAGTTTGGAGCCTCTTATCTAATGTTCACTCTCTTGGCAACACTTGCTATGCTCAATCTGTTTTGCTTTCTAGGCTCATCAATGGAAGCTCTTATAAGTGAAGGTGGCTTTATTATGGTTTTGGAGAAGATGATGTTGCAGATTATATTATGTGGGGTCCTTGTTCTCATCAATGTGCCCTATATACGAAGGCCTTTTCTTTAGGAAGGACAAGGGAAGATTGCCTACCTCCGTTGCCATTAAATCTACAATATTTGCTTTAAGTGCATGTGTTATCTTCAAGGCCTTGCACTTAACTTAATTACGCTCTTAGTATCTTTGCCATGAGTATGATTATTATATGTAATGTTCAATTCTGGAATGAGTGAGATATATATGTTTTGTTATAACCAATTTTACATAATCCTGATTATTTAATGCTTAATATACTTGAGAGTTACTTAATTAGAACCATCAAACATAGTACCCTAATATTTGATAGTCAAGAATCATCAGGTATTAATTAGCCAGAAAATATTTAATACGTGCATATTTGACGGTTCGAAAGTGTCAAGTGTAAGCAAAAATAACCGTTAAGTATGGACTTTTCTATAATAGTGGATGTTTAATTACTACTTTACAACCCGTGCCCTTGTTGTAGCCAATAACATCATTGTTTTTGCGTGCAGGTTAAGAACACTTCCCATCCCACTGTCGGCCTTCAAAATTTCTCATTTTATTTCTTATTGCCTTCATTACTAAAATCATAGGGATATTATTTTTAGTTTCATTTCAACAATGCCTATTTTTGTTTATAAATTAGGTAGGTTTCCATTGCACATGAGAAGTTGGAAAAATGTGTTATTTCCTTTACAACTTGTGATAATGTATTTCTTTCTAGATTTTATATTAGTATATTCATCTATTAATAATGATACTTCCTCGGTTCTAACTATAAGACCGAACTAATCTTTTATAAATTTTGAAGAGGTTAAGGAAGCTAAATATATTATTTAATTTTAATATATGCTATGTATCAATAGATTATATATCAGTTTATAAGTCAAACTAACTAATTTGAAGAGAAACGAAATATATAATTCCTTTAAAATAATTTATTTAGCTTTTTTAATTTTTCTAAAAAAATTAATTAGATTCTATATCTAGGACCGGATACAGTATAATATTAGCCGTTGATGATCTCGAAGTGAAAATGACATTGATATTATCAGTAAGTAAATCATACCCATCACTGGGTGTGGTTGGGGTGGCTTTTAGAGGGATGAATCGCGCGATTGAGGGTGCCAAACGTCCGATTGCTTCTTTTCAACTTATTGGCTGTGTTTGGATTAGTTTTTGCCCAATATAGCTTTTGTGTTAAAAGCAGCTTAAATGCGTAAGTCAATTTTTTGTGCTTTTGGCCACGATTGGGTTGCTGCAAAAGCTCACCTTCTGGAGGAGAATATCAAAAGCTCTCGCTCTCTCCACCCTCTTTTCCAGCTTGCGTCGCATCCTTTCCAGGTGAAGACGACGACAAAGAATAATACCGACCTCTCTGAAACCATTTGATCAAGATGATGAATTTTTCACTCCTGCCCCACACGTATCCCTCTCCCCATGTTGCACGTAGCTTTGCTTTGGCTCTATCCTAGATAGAGATAAGAACATGGAATAAATGAAAGAAAATAAATTAAATGAAATTAACCACCATTAGAAATTTCCCCAATTTTCCTGAAAGTAAACATTTTAATAATTTTAATATTTCTCTTAAAATAAACAGATTATGTGCATAAAACATAAATGTATATCATTTAATAAAACTTATGTCCTTTTCTGTTCTTTTATATTTAAACCTGTTTTTTCATTAATCACTTAAATAAGTGTGTCTATCGAATAGATTATTTTATAAAAATTAATTTAAACATAAATTATATTACCCAATCTGATTTATACTCAATTTTATGTTTATAAAAATTAGATTGAAAAAAAATTACTTTTACAACTGTTAGTCCAAACACACATGATGAATATGTTTGGGATAACAGTGGGAAAAGTAACTTATTTACAATCTAACTTATAGAAACTTGAGATTGAATAAAAATAAGATTGTGTAATATGATTTATGTTTGAATTGACAGTAAGATAAGTTCTTTTCTAAAATAGAAATTTGTTTGGATACGTGATAAAGTAAGTGGTCTTTGTAATAATAATAAAAGAAAAATAAAAATAAAAATTATTAAAAAATTTAAAAAAGTGAAGTTGGGAATAGTGCCATGCTTCACTTTCACAACTTGTGAAAATACATGCTTTGGGTGGCACTGTGATGTGTGGTATGACACTGACAAATGACGACTGCTTTCACGTACTCTGATCCCATTCCCACAAGCCACAAGGTAAAAGTAGGACCTCGTGGCTTTTTCAAAAAGTAACTTCTCATGTCTTTTTCAAAAAGTAACTTATTTATCAAAAGTTAAGTGTTTATTTGGAATAGCGGTTGGAATGCTTAAAAATAATTTTTTAATTGTGATTCACGGTATATGAGGTAAATATGTAAGGAAAATTTTATCTCAATTTATGTGAAAAACAACTTATAAACAATTTAAATATCATATCAAACATGCCCAAATTAAAATTGACGCTCAACCAAACATCTTTTTAATCGCTCGCTGAGTCACCGCCAAAAGCACTCATCAGACCTGTCTTTGGGCCCATACTTGAATGAAAGGCCTAGCCGCCCACGAATAAAGTAGTATCAATTATTTGTGCGGTCATGCATCCCATTCATTTCTACGTGGGATAAAAAATTTATATCAAATTTAATTTTTAATATAAGATATATTTATCTAATTTAATTAAATTAAAAAAATTAATTAATATAACCTATTTTTTTAGAACACCTTTATCAACTTCTTTAATTCTCTCATTTCCTTTTCTCTTTAATTATTGTTGAAGGAGTATCAATAAAGGTAAATAAAAAAATGACAAATATGAAAAAAATTTCTTATATTTGGAACCAAAATCAACTCTCCAAATATATCTTATATTAAGGATAAGATGGAGTACTAGTAATTGGTATTCCCTCCTCCTGTGCTTAATATAGAACTTAACTTGGATTTGGCTTTGGTCTTAAATACAAGATATATTTCTCATATTTATTAATATTTTCCTAATTTACCTCTATTAATGCTCCTTCAAAAATAATCAAGTAAGAGAGATATAGAGAAAATTAAGGAAAATGACTAGGGTATTTTTAAAAAAAATATCATATCGACTAACTTCCTTAATTTAATTAAATTAGGTAGATATGTCTTATATTATGCATTTGATGGAGTATTTTTTAGTTTCAAATATTGGTAAATCTTACTTTCTTAATATTTCTATATATAATTCTTCCAACAAAAATACTGTGTTTTCTATACGTTGTGAAATGTTGTCTCTAATTTATTTTCCGCTACTTTCTCCACAATATAATACTATATTTAATTTTACTTTTAATAGTTGTTGCTTATAGAAGATAAATTTTTCTACAAAAAGAAAAACAAGTATATATAACGTAACTATTTTTAAAAGAAATGCAAATGATTTACTTTTGTTTTTTTGTGTAAAACCACAGTATTTCTAAGTCACTTTATATTTGAGAATGCTTATCATTTCAACTAAATGTGAACAATTCACACAATTCATTGGAGCTCTGCTCTCTCTCCCTCTCTATATATAAAGCAGATGGGGAGAAGAGTAAAGAAAAAAAACAAGGACATGGCGAATAAGGAGGGAGAGAATTCTTATCCATTGTTTGAGACAAGGAGAGCCACAAGTGGGTGGCTCATCATGTACAGATTCTTTTCTATCTCATTTTTTCTCGGAATATTCTCAATCTTCCTTTATAGATCCTTACACTTGCTCAATATCCTCGTCATCCATGGTGGTAAAGAAGAAGAAGATAATGAAGATGGCAAATCTTGGGTCATCTTCTCCATTGGCTTGCTCGGTGCTGAACTATTTTTCGGACTCTACTGGGTTTTCACTCAAGCCCTCAGATGGAACCCTGTGTTCAGACAAACCTTCAAGCACAGACTCTCTCAAAGGTATGTACACACACATACACACACCAATCAATATATGTATAGATATAAATTAAAGACGTTGAAGAAGACTTGAACGAATACTCAATGGGGCGGAATCTTTAGATTAATAACCTATCTAAAAATCTGATTTTTGATAGAGCACAATGGGGTCGTATGATCCATATAGCTGACCCTACCTAATGAATAATATTTTATTGTTATTGTTGTTGTCGTTGTATATGTAGTTGTTGCTAATTTGTGTGTTTTGAATATGTAGGTATGAGCATAGTTTACCAAGAGTGGACGTGTTTGTGTGCACGGCGGATCCAGAGATAGAGCCAGCGATGATGGTGATGAACACTGTGTTATCAGTAATGGCTTATGATTATCCCTCTGAGAAGCTAAGTGTGTATCTCTCAGACGACGCTGCTTCAGAGATAACCTTCTACGCTTTACTAGAAGCTTCTTCTTTTGCTAAGCATTGGCTTCCCTTCTGTAAGAGATTCAACGTTGAACCCAGGTCCCCTTTGGCTTATTTCAACACTTTGTCCTTTCCTACTTCTTCAGAGGACTCTGTTTGGACCAAAGAGTTGGCACATATTAAGGTAATATACGTAACTATGATCTATATTTATGTTTGTATTTTTGAACATTTACGCTATTTCTTAAAGTTTCTTTTGACTGACGGTCAAATAATGACACTTTATTTCAGAGCTAAAATGGTGCATGAATACTTAACATATAATAACCGTAGAAGACAAAAAATAACACTCGTACTACTTCAAGATCTTAATATAATATAACAACCAATTAATTTTTTTGGGAGAGATTAAAAAATTAAATAAGTGATATTAAAATATTTATATTTATTGTTCTTTCTAATATAATTTATATGACTTAAAAACGATAATAGATATATATATAATATAATGATACATAACATATCTTATAATTAGCCAACTTATTTAATTTCTTTAATCTTTTTAAAAAATCAATTAGCTCTTATATTCATCACCGGAAAGAATAGTTAAGTATGGCCTTTTCTAAGTAATGTATGACACGCTTCTCTGATTTCTTACTCTGCAACTAGAATCTGTACCAAGATATGGAAAGACGAATCGAAGATGCAGCCAAGTCGGGACAAGTACCCAGAGATGTACGTTTAAAGCACAAGGGATTTTCTCAATGGGATTCATTTTCCTCTCGACGTGACCATGATACAATTCTTCAGGTAAGTGTGTGTGTACTATATTGTCAACTTATAATTTCACAAACATCATTTTAATCTACTCTATATCATACGCATGTAACTTTTATTTTAATGTAGATATTACTTCATAGAAAAGATGCACAGAATTCGAAAGATGTAGAAGAATCTGTTATGCCAACTCTAGTGTACTTAGCTCGCGAGAAGAGACCCCAATATCCTCACCATTTTAAAGCTGGAGCCATGAATTCTTTGGTACTGTATCAATCACATCATTTCACGTAATGTGTGTGTGAGAGAGAGAGCGATGAACAACTCATGAAGATTGTTATTGGTTCAAAATGCAGATAAGGGTGTCTTCAAAGATTAGCAACGGAAAGATAATAATGAACGTGGACTGTGACATGTACTCCAACAATTCAAAATCAGTGAGAGATGCACTGTGCTTCTTCATGGATGAAGAGAAAGGCTATGAAATAGCTTTTGTGCAGTTCCCTCAAAACTTCGTGGGTGTCACCAAGAATGATTTGTATGGGAGTTATATGCGAGTATTCAGCGAGGTCAGTTAGTTAACAGTAACATTTATGAAACCAAATTACGGTCGCTGTCTTTTTTATCCCCTTCATCGTTTCTTGTTGTGAAGCTTGAAACTGCAAAAGATGTAGTTCAATTAATTATATGTTGAAACCCATAAGCAGAATTGATTATTGGTTTTAATTTGTGCATGCGAAGTTGGAGCATCATGGCTCTGATGGTTGTGGAGGCCCATTGTATATTGGAACAGGCTGCTTTCACAGGAGAGATATTCTTTGTGGGAAGAAATTCAGTGATCAACACAATGCTATCATCAATGACTGCAACAACGATAATGATGACCTTCTCACCATGGAACAAAGCTTGCAAAAACGAGAACAAGAATCAAAGCCTCTTGCCAGTTGCACCTATGAAGAACAAAACACGGAGTGGGGATCACAGGTCTCTCTCTCTCTCTCTCTCTATCTATCTATCTATCTATCTATCTATCTACTCTAGTTCTTGTTATAGAGCATCTTTTAGAAGCGATTTTTGGTCCCAAACATAAGTCTCCGGCCGACTCTTTAATTACTTTTTTCTCATTTTACTATTGTCATTAACTGAGGTTCAAAATCAGAAAAATTAAATCCCTAGGGGCACAGAGGGTGAGCCTTGGAGCAATCGTAAAAATTGCTGCCTTGTGATGTAAAGGTCATGAGTTCAAATCCTAAAAATAGCTTCTCCACTTATGAGGTAAGGCTGTGTACACCTCGCCCTTCCCAAACTCCACATTTCTCAAACTCCACATGATAGAAGTTTTATGCACCAGGCCCCTCTTTTAACATTTAAAGAGGGAAAAAGTTGGAAAAGTGTATCAAAGGACAAATTTAATGACCTAACTGTCATTCTTTAGTATATGAGAATTAGTTAGAAGTGTATTAGAATACGGACAAAAGGGAGTATCTATCTATGTATATATGGTGAGTAATTTCTTTAACACAGTTTACAAAATACTGATAAAGAATAAAATTTTTGAATGTAGATGGGGTTACTGTATGGATGTGCGGTGGAGGATGTGATAACAGGATTAAACATACAGTGCAAAGGGTGGAAATCAGCGTATTACAACCCAGAAAGGAAGGCATTCTTAGGAGCACCATTAAGGACATTGGAACAAGCACTGGTTCAGCAAAATAGATGGGCTGAGGGTGATTTTCAGCTTCTGGTTTCAAAGTACAGTCCTCTATGGCATGCTTATGGCAAACTCAGTGTTAGCCTCCAGTTGGTTTACTGTAACTATTGCTTTTGGGCACCTAAGTCCTTGCCTACCCTCTATTACTGCATTGTCCCTTCGCTTTGTCTGCTTAAGGGCATTCCCTTGTTTCCAAAGGTATTTCATATCTCTACTTGATTAGCTTCGTAATTAAGTTTATCATCTTCCCTTCCCCATGTGAGACAAAACCCTTTCAATGATCTTTTCCCCACCTTGATCTATCATATATATCTGTCTGTCACATGTACTCCCTTTATGTAGTTCTAAATATAAGGTACTACCTTATTTTTTTTTATCTTTAATATAAGATTCAGTTGATTTTTTTAGAAATATTAAGTTAAATGAATTACTTAATCATAACTTACATTGTGTGCCATTAGATTATATATAAGTTTATAAGTCAAACAAATTAGTTTAGAGAAAATCAATGAATATAAATAATTTTAAAATAATTTATTTAGCTTCTCTAATCTCTCCAAAAAAAGTCAACATAGTCTTATACTAAGAATGGGAGGTAGTATCTTCTAAAATATTTTCTTGGTCCTTATAGTGTCCTCCATCCCTAAATATAGATCCCAATTTTCACTTTCCTTTTGTCTCTAAATATAAGTCCTAAACGTTAGGTATAATTAAGAGAAAATTGCCCATAAATACTTAATTAGAAATTTATTTGCGAAATGGGACCTTTTGCACATAGGAAAGATTATTTAAACATAAAGGAAAATTGTTTGAATACAAGGAAGATATATTGCACACAAAAGAAAATCTTTTGTATACGGAGAAAATTGTTTGAACACAAGAGATGATATTTTGCACACTAGGAAAATTTTTTGAATACAAGGGAAAATCTTTTGCATATAGGAAAGATTGTTTGAACATAAAGGAATATCACATAAGAGCAATGTGGTCATTTTACTTTCTATTTTATTTCTCTTAAAGGACCTCGGTACTTCAAGTTCCATTTAACAATTAATTGTCTTCAAACAATCTTCCCTATATGTAAAAAATCTTTCTTTGTGTTTAAACAATCTTCCCCTTGTGTAAAATATCTTCCTTTGTGTTCAAACAATCTTCCCTATATGCAAAAGGTCCTATTTGACAAATAAATTTCCAATTAGATATTTATGAGCAACTTTCCTTATAATTATTGCTTATTTGACAAATATACCAATTTTTATAGTAGATGCGCTCTGGCTCATGGCATTAAACAGAGGGTAAAAATGGAAATAAAAAACCCATTTTTGCGAAATGCATAGATTTTGATACCTCCTTAGTTAATTGTGTGCTTTTAATAATACGGCTTATATTAAGGAATAGGAGAAGTATAGGGTACATACTATGTAATATTAATGTAAGAGCAGAATAAATTGTTGGTTTTGGATTGTTTAATCAGATATCAAGCCCATGGTTCATGCCATTCGCATATGTAATAGTTGCTGAAACAACTTACAGCTTGTTGGAGTTTTTGAGGTATGGCGGCACAGTACAGGGATGGTGGAATGAACAAAGAATGTGGCTTTACAAGAGAACAAGCTCTTACTTCTTTGCTTTCATGGAGAGCATCTTGAAACTTCTAGGGTTTCCTCTAGCTTCAGGCTTCGCAATCACAGCTAAAGTTTCAGAACAAGACGCTTCCCAACGCTACGAGAAGGAGATCATGGAGTTTGGAGCCTCTTCTCCTATGTTTACTCACTTAGCAACAATTGCTATGCTCAATCTGTTTTGCTTTCTTGGTGTATCAATGGAAGCTCTTAGAAGTGAAGGTGGCTTTATTAGGTTTTTGGAGAAGATGGTGTTGCAGATTATATTATGTGTGATTCTTGTTCTCATCAATGTGCCTATATATGAAGGCCTTTTCTTTAGGAAGGACAAGGGAAGATTGCCTACCTCAGTGGCCATTAAATCTACAATGTTTGCTTTAAGTGCATGTGGTCTCTTCAAAGCCTTGCTTTAAATATATTATACCTTTGCCAAGGCGTCTTTGGTAGAGGCCTAACTTGTATTCTGGTGTAAGATCAATGAACTGAGCCACGTAGGCTTGTTTTTTCTTCCTATAGAAAAAGCAAAGTGACATTGAAGATGTCTGAATGACTGCATATAAAACTATTTTGCAGGTATCTATACTTTCACGTAATTTTTAATTTGATACATGTGTGTTTCTTTTTTCAATAAATCATTAATTTTGCTCTGTTAATACAGTTAGCTCCTACAACGTTGCTCTATATAAAAGTTAACAGTACTAACACAATTAGATTAATGCATTTAATTTGGAGAGAAAAATTACGCGTATACCAAATCAAAAATTGGAAAAAAAAGTATAGGTGCCAGCAAATGAGTTTTCCCAATCACTAAATAAATGTATTACATTGATTTTCTTATAATGGGTGGTGACAAATTAAGGATATGATCACATGATAAAGTGTGTGGATTTCTTCAAGTTATGAGAAAAAATATTGCTTCAAGTAAAATTTAATGATTTGATCATATAGGACGATTCGGAATTATTCGAATTAATATTTATTATAATAAAAAAATAGATTATTCACATTAGTTCACGGCACATACAAGAATCAGAATGAGAGAATCCAAAACCATATAACCCACTAGGAAAAGCATTAATGGGATTAGCTCCAATTAGCATATTCCAAGTTAAAAAGCAGAGATAGTGTTAAAGTGGCTTCCAAACTTTCCATTTTTTTAAGCCAGAAGTGGCTTTCTGTAAAAGGAAAGGCTTACATGGTGGCATATATGCCATCAAAAATATCAGTTTTAGGGATCCAGAGCTCTAAGATTGCTTAGTTGCTTTGGGTAGTATCTCTTCAAAGTGACAATGGAGAGAGAAGTATATTATTGTGAGATACCCTGAGGAATACTATGCCTCTTGACTCTGGAGACATATAGCAATTTCTTTATATTCTTCTTTAATGTTTATGCATGGTTCTTGGCTCTTGACTTTTGGCTGAGTGGTCTAGTGGTTGGGAAGCACAATGCACGCTGTATCAAGAGGACAAAGGCCAGGGGAGGTCAGGGTCCGTGGTGCACGCGTTCTCTTCACTGCTGTGCCTTAATAGGCAGTCTCTAAATATTATACTCATTCCTCTCAAATATAGAAGTTAAATAACTAATTGCTGGGCATTAAGAAAATTAATTTAGTTATTTGTAAAAGATGTGAGTTGATTCACTAACATACTCCCTCCGGTCCTTATAGTCAAGTGACTTTTTTAGGAGAGATTAAGAAAATCAATTAAACTACATTAAGATATCTATATTTCTCTAAACTAATTTATCTGACTTATAAATTAATATATAATCTAATTATACACAACCTATGATATGATTAGATGATTTATTTAGATTTATTAATCTCTTAAAAAAAACCAACTTGACTTTATATTAAGTAGTAGAGATAACATCTTTTTTAATATCTACCATGAAAACAACCCTTATATGAAAATCTTCCTTTAGCATATTATATATATAGTTAATAGGGATAGTTTAGAGAAAACAGAATAAATTTATTACTTGATCCAATAATTCTGCTCTAATTTGAAACATCTCCCAATTTGCTAACCAACCAAAAGTAATCATTCTATTAGCAGAATGAAACATCTCGAGTTTTTTTACTTCTAACAAGGCCCAGAAGATTCCAAGTGTAACTCAATAATTCCTGTTAGCAGAATGAAAAAAAGGCACATCACAGGCAGTTTGCTTGGCCCCAAACCAATTATCTCTAACCACTTGATTCAATCATTTCGTTCTAATTTGAAACATCTCCAATTAATTTGGTAACCAACCAAAAATAATCTATCTCCCCAGTCTGAAATCAAAGTATGAGCTGGGAAAAGACAGCCAGCTAATGACAACCAACCAATAATGATAGAAACCGGGTAAGAGAGGTATAAAATTCTAAGCTTTATCCAGGCAGCAAAACCAAGAAAAAAAAAATCAGTTCATAAAATAAAACAAGACCTCGGTCGATGGTCCAACAAGACAAGGCGCCACCTAGAGTCCTCTACAGTTCATAACAAAAGACGAGGCAAAACAGTAAGCAATCTGGGATTCTAACAATAAACCACAACATTAATACACATAGATACAAATAATAATAGTCTGTCTTCTTTGCACACCCCAAACTGCAACTCAGTACTATGGCAAATAATCTCAAACCCCAGCAGAATTCATCTAAAGCTCCTATATCTTCGAGATAATTTAGGGGTGGAGCTAGTTACACAAATATTTTCTTCTGTTCAAAGCTTTTACACCGGGGCAACCATTACTATGACTCTGCAGGAGGTTGCATGCAGCAGAACCATTTTTTCTGAAAATAAAAAGAACCATTCAAGAAGGGGTATAAGTGAGTACGTGTAGCCTGATTGATAATTATTTCTTTCCATTTCAACATCTAAACTCTCATAAAACCAACTGCAGTAAGGAAAACGATAAACCCACCCCTCCCCCAAGGAAAGGAAGAACAAAAGAAGAAACGCGACAAGTAAAACAGATGGAAGCATGCACAACTATATCAATAATAATAGTATTCTGATCAACTATACAAAGACTAAAATAGTAGTTTCATCAGGCAAAACCTGCTTTTTTTTTCCCTTCTGGATTTTGACACTCACCATCTCACCTCCATCCTAAGCACAGTTTATTATAAGGGACTAAAATTATATCTCAAATTCATATGCAACAGTATCGTTGATGTGACCCTCAAAAAAGTTGGAAGGCATAGAGATCTACTGTAGTTATAACTGTACCAATAAAGAAAACAGTAGAGGTTGTAACCTATATGGATAACTGTTTCAACAACAGGTCTTGGATCCAGTTGGCCAAGGCTTGGGTCCTGACTATCTTCTCTGTCAAAATATACAATATATCACTTTGACCACTATCTTGTTTTTCAAATGCATGCATGCATGCGAACATATAAATTAATAGTAGAATCAGCATACATGTAAGCTTAAACAGTTTCATCTAATCAAACCAGCATCTTCAAGAAGACAAAATACATATCATTCAATAACTTGAATGAGCTCAGAAACAAACAATTCAGAGAAAAAATAAGACTTAATCAATAATATCTTACACTCTGAGGTTTGGCAGGTTCTACCGCAGGCCTGCTTTGAGGATCAGCCTTTTCAGGTGACTCAGTTTTGCCACCTGTCTTTTTCTCATCCCTGGCTTTGTTAAAGATCACGGTGAATCCTTCAGCTGAGGCAGGATCGTTGACATCCCATTCACCAAATTTTGGCAGTGGCCGACCCTTTTCCTGAGGGATGATCAGACAAGTAAGCATTAAATAAAAAACTCCAAAAGCAGAACAGATATCCTTGTTACTCTTAGGCATTTGAAAATTTAGAAAATTTTCAAAAGATAGCCTTTATTGGCAAGGAAGTCAGCCATCAGATTAGGCTCTAGAGAGTACAAAAATAACTAAATATGAGCCAAACAGTAAAGAAATAGTCATTTAAAATGCTCCAAACCAAACAAAAAGTTCTAAACAATTCATTAAAAGAGAATTTTACATAAAACCAAAGTTTCTACCATGAAACTCATTACAATTGTAATCAACTATGGAACAGAAGATTCATTCATGGAACACAGAACCTTTTTCCATTCTACTAAGGATAAGGAATCTACAATCATTTAATTCCCAACCATAACCTGAGTGATGATTCTGCCATCTAAACTCTGAGCCAAGTTTTTCACATTACAACCAATTCCAATTAATTTTATTCATAAAAAGACAACAACTGCATGTGAATCCAGCAGATTGTTTGTAAATGGTGAACTAAGCTAAGGGCCATTCAATGTTCAGTCCAGAACTAAAAACATCTCACAAACTTTATTTGACAGCATAGACACAAATATACAAGGTAGTATCCCACCGATTAATTTTATTCATAAAAAGACAACAACTGCATGTGAATCCAGCAGATTGTTTGTAAATGGTGAACTAAGCTAAGGGCCATTAAATGTTCGGTCCAGAACTAAAAACATCTCACAAACTTTATCTAACAGCATAGCCACAAATATACAAGGCAGTATCCTACTAAGTTCCAGTCCCAATAATGAAGAGTTGAAGACCACTGACACAGAAAAATAAAGCTAATCAATGAAATTGGATTACTCAATGATTTCTGAATTAAAGAAACTATCCTCGCCAGTTTAAACCAAATCATAAAAATCAGGTCTCTAACTTGGTACAGAGGATTCTACAATTTTAGTGAAGAGACAAACAAACAATCAAGAGAAGTGCTTGATATAACTCGGATTTTAGTTTTAAGCAAACGAAATTGGTACATCAGAACCACAATTTTTGCCCCTTCAAAGACAAAAAAACTGTATAGGAAAAATAGTATGTTGAACCCAAATCAAACATATAATAACCTTAAAGTTCACCCGAAAATAAGGAAGAAGAAACAATCATCACGAATAACATCTTAAAACATATGGTTATACTACCTAAAAAATCTTAAAAATTAGATTGAATTTTTTCATTTACTTCCGTAAACCTCAAACCCCAAGAATAATTTGTTCTGTCACTACACAGTTTCAATTCAGGTACATAAACTCAAAACGAGGCAGCCTTGCTAATTAGTAGAAGCCATAATCTTCCGTATTCTTATCATGGAGTATCAGATCAAAACTCGTCAAAATTCAGTGCTTTGGAAAAAATGATACAACTTCTCAAGAGTCTCATAACCAATAAACAAAATGTTGAAAAATCGTAGGGGAATTCGATGGTATGAACTTGCTTCATTAATCACACGATGACAATTTAGCTCAAAAACAAGAACAGCTTCGACAATCCGAGAAATTACATATACAGCCCCACCAAGTGAAAAACAAATGAATGAAATTTAGAGTTAACCATAGACGTCTTCAAACTACAATTCAAATACTGAAAAGAGGATCATATTACGAAAATCCAGAAATTAATATATATATATATATATATCGAACCCGTAAATAAATCGAAATATCATTTAAACAAAAAAGGCTATAAAAACGGAACATCTAAGCAAACTGGAAAATAAACGAACATGAATCTTCGATCAGAAATCGTACGGAACGGAGCAAAAAAAATGGCAACAATCAGATAGGAAATCATACCAATACATCAATACATAGTCAAAAGAAGAGCAAAAGCAAATAGAAATGATTAAAAAGATTCCACATACCGACATCAATCCTGAAGAGACAAAACTATTCCGGTGAAGGTAAAAAAGAGAGTTCGAAATGGCAATATATAAAAGGAATAAGGAAGAAAATTCAGAGAGAGAGATGAAGCACTATGACATGTAACAAAATGATTTATGGAAGTTTGGGCCAAAAATGGGCCTGACCCGACGGAGTGTTGTGGGGTTGCTCGGTTTTTATGAAACGGCGTTAAGTTGTCTTCAAATTCGGCGTGGCACGAACGTCGTTATGTGTGAAACGGGAACGGAATATGGAAATCTGCCGTCAAAACCAGAGTCAGTCAGTCCGATACCGAGAAAGGTTAAGAAATAACGGAATTGATGAGCTGGCAAACGGTAATCATCGACGACGCTTTACTTTTCTTTTCTTGGAAGGCGAGGCGTCTTGGAGCTCACCTCTGTGTGCAGCCTGTCCATATCGATTCATTTAAAATTATAAAATTTAGAATCAGAATTAGAATTTAGAAGTTAGACCTTATTATTTATCTATATCTATGATAAATTTAGAGAAAATTAATTGTTTCCTATATTACTAGTTACAGTAATTTTAACTTGCTACAACTCATTTCTATAATTTTTACTCTCTATAATCTTTAACTCATTGTAATACAGTTTTTATAATATTAATCATTTAAAATTTCAGTCTTTAAATTTTATGAAAAATATAATTTTATTTTTTAAAATATAAGGATTAATAGTTTAAATGGTTAAATTATAGGGATATAATTACATCGAGTGAAAATTCAAGGATTAAATTATAGTTGTGTCATAACCATAACTATATCAAGTAAAAGTTTAGGGAGTAATCTATAATGCAGAAAACACAAAAAAAAAAAAAAAAAAAAAATTTGAAATTGTAAAATCCTAAATTAAGTTTATTATTAAGAGCTGATAAGGGAATGATGAAATTTGATAAGCAATTCACAACTCATATTTTAAAAAATACTTGAATTAAAAATTTACAAATTCAAGATTCTTTTTCTGTCTTTTTCCTATAGATAATCAAGTTAAAATTATAATAACAAAAACATTAATTTTTAATAAATTTATGTAAACTCTTGTCCTCCATAAACCTCAACACTTTATGTCAAAAAAATAAACCTCAACCCTTACAAGTAGAATTTATGTAACAGTCATAATTTTTTATTGTAATTATTGTTTTATGATTTCCCCATGAAAAAATTACTATTCTGAAAATGAGGCCATATTGGGATTTTTAGGTTAAAAATATTGTCTTTTTACGGAATTATTTTTCTAAGAAATGGGTACTGGCTCCCACGTCCTCCTAGGCATTTCGTGGATTGCAATGCAATACTGGTATTTGTATCGATTAAGATGTTTTATATTAATTAAACAAAATGGATTCCAAATTTTCTTCAAAGACAGCCTGTGATGGAAATTGGGATTTGCATTCGAATAATGGAAATTGATTCTTCCACACCAAAATTTCACAAAATAATTTCTATAGACAGATCTGAAATAGTTGGTTCTATTAATGACTGAGATGCAATTAAAATAGGGAGAATGACAGAAAAATACCATTTGAACTTTAAAATCCCGTTAATAAGAATGGTAATGGGATTGACAACACAAATCTTTATCAACGGATTAATTGAGTTTTTTGAAGTTCAAATGATATTTTTTTGTCATTCTCCCATTAAAATATTTACAAATTTACTTGTTTGATTTAGTTTCCTCAACTTCTATATTCTTTTAAAAATTATTACATGTTAATCATTCTTTTTTTTCTTTGGGACCTGATCCAAATCGGTCATTCTTTATATATATATATATATAATCATGTTCAAGGCACTGTTAAAAAATGTGGGCACCACTTTTAACATAGATTTAAATATTAATTCATCATATTATGATATATTATCCCATTCCGTCAGATTCAGCCATCATTAGTCCAAATTAGTCATCAATAAAACTAAAGATGAAGATTTAGATGTGGAATTTTTTTTTTGGCCAAACCAATCCTGGGTCTTATAATCATTCTTAATGGACAAAATCATAAATCAGTTATGACTATTTTTTGTGAAACATTATATTGAAAATGTGAGTACATTGTTTTTGAATAAATTATACCAAATTTTTCAAAAAGTTTGATTTGATTATATATTTGGGAAGTGGCTCAACAAAAATTAGGTAAAATAAATTAAACAAATAGATTGAATCACTTAGGTTCAGAACAGACCTATCCTAACTCAATTGCTGTTCAATTTTGTCCAGAGATGAAATGAGATTAAATAAATAAGTTGCTTTGAAATTTATTAACTTCACTTGCATTAATATTACTCTTTTTATTTCAAAATATAGATTTTCTTAAGATATTTATACGCAGCTTAATATATGCATAAAAATATTGATTAGATTAGGGGTGAGCAAAACCGAACCGAAACCAAAGACCGAATCGAATCGAATCAATTTCGATCTTTTTGGTGTTCGGGACATGTTCGGTTATTTTGTTTGGTTTTTTTTGTTTTTCGGTTCGGTTTGATTTTTTTAAAAAAAATTGGTTTAAACCGAAAATATTAAAAGAGTATATCACCACCGGAAAACCGGATGTAAGACAAAGAATGATATATAATTGAATATTCATCTTTTTGAACTTTTATTATGTTTTCTTTATATTAAGTAATGTTGAATATAATTATTCTGCATCTCTAAAAAACTTTCCTATTTTTTGTTCCATTATTGGAATATTGGTTACTCCAAACTACATTGATTATATATGTAATATGTTGTTTATAGTTTGTTTTATATCATATTTCTTTGCATCTTGATGAGGTTATTCAATTTTATAATTTGTATTAATTTTTGCTGGTTGAAAATTCAGATATTTGAAGTAAAAAATGAAGGCTTAAAAAGATTTCGGTTTTTTCTTACAAAACCGAACCAAATAATTTCAGTTCGGTTATTTCGATTGTTCGGTTTCAATTTGGTTTTAGAATTTCCTTTATATTCGATAGTTTGGTTTTTTCGATTTTTACCGAAAAACTGATGCTCACCCCAGATTAGATCATCAAATTTGCTCCTAAAACTTAAATAAGTGGGCCTTTAAAGTTGTTAAATTTTTTTTATAGGAACAAATGAAACACACAAATAAGAGTGGAAAAACGGGTTGGCCCGCGGGTTGCGGGCTACATCGGGGCGGGCTGCACCAGCCCGAGCCCGTTTAGGCGGGATGGCGGGATGGCCCGCCAGCCCGGCCCGAATTACCGGTACTACACACAAACACACTCACACACACAACCCAGGCTTGATCGTGTGACCTCTCCCACCGGGTGCCATGTGAGAATATCTATGTATAACATTATATGATATAATTGGAAAGTTTATTTAGTCTTATGTGTAAGACTTATTTTACATATTTTTCATTTTTTTTTTCAAATTTGCCTTATTGACATTTCCTCAACAAATAGTCAAGTATGAGAGAGGAAGGGAATTAAAAAAAATGATTAAGGTATTTTAAAAAAAATGTCATATGAACCAATTTAATTAATCTCCTTAATCTAATCAAATTAGTTACTTAGGTTTTTATATTAAAGATCAAAGGAGTATTATATATCAGTTTTTAAGTTAAGTTGAAAAACGATAAACATAAGAGAAAAAATGAATTGAGATTTTATGCTTTCCTAGCTCGTATATTTATAACAGATGTTGTAATAAATACTACTTTGAACTTATTTTTTTAATTTGATAACTCTTTGAGCCACACTCAATATTCAATGTCCTAGATCTTATTATTAGATATCTAAGCAGCCAACTAATCTAAATTGAGACTTTATGAGTTAGGTGCCTCTTCCCAATTAATTTTTTTGATTAACAATGTGAGATTTGAACTCAATCCATCCATCTTGTGATCTAGTTAGCCTATTCGTATTAAACACCTTTTGTTTAATTTAAATTCTAAATAGCCGTGTAGATACAATGAAACAAAATCTTTCTTTTCATAAAGACTTTTATTTTGAAATGAATGAAGTATGAAAGATTGGATAATTAATAGGGAGATTTACACTTAGGTCCCATGCAAGGAAAAAAATGAAAAAATGGAGCGGTGGTTGATGAGGGATTATTCGTCTCCTCCCTATTTAGGGAGCGGTGTTGTATTATTGTTTTGAGCTATGAATTCCAGTTTTAATTCAAAAAAAAAATAGTGCTTATAAATCCATCTACATATTGCTTACTAATAAGGTCTTCACATTATCAGCATGATTTGAACTCACAACATTATGTGTTAATATAATTAAGTAGAAGCGGTCAAAAATTCGATGGTCTGGTCCAAATAAACATCATAGTGAAATCGGACCAGACTGACTGATCAGGTTGGATCAGGTTTCAGACTAGGTCACTTGGGCTAGTCAGGTCTGATATAGGTCAATTTTTTAAAAATATTTTTTTAATTTAGATGTTACTTTTTATTTTTTATTTAATGTTCTTGGAGTTTTTTTTAATGATTTATAATTAAGTTTTACTTTTTATGATGTTTTTTTATATGATTATAGGTATTCTTATTATATTAATTGTAGTTATCATGTTTAAATCTTTTTTTCAATATATATTTTTGTTGTAGTTGTTGGATATTTTTATAGATTTATGATGTTTTAATTTAATGCTAAGCGTTTTACATTATTATAGGTATTTTTATTATTCTAATTATATTTAATAGGTTCAAATTTTATCTCAAAAAAAATAAATATATAAAAAAAAATTAAATTCTAAATTACTTAGAATAATCTAAGTAATTCACTAAATCCAGTCTAGTCTAACCCAACTTCAAGTTGGTGCTAGACCATAGACTGTCTTATGAAACCCGATGTCCTCTTCAGAATAGACGTCAGGTTGATATTAAATTCGATTCGATTCAATTCAGTCTGTCCTCATCCAAATTATAAGTCAAGTAATCAACCCGCCTCAAGCGGGCCTTTTCAGCTAGTCTTGTCAGGCCCACAGCACGTGGCTGGACTGCAATACCATGGCTATTTTATTGGATAAGAATAATTAAATCTCAAAGCTTCAAGTTAATAATAGTTATATTTTCTTAAAACATAAATTTGAGAATACTGATTTAGATAATTACAAATATGAGAGTTTGAGATAAAAAATAGGGGAAATCCCGCAATTTTTTTAAAATTATACCATGGATTACAATATCACATATCCCAAGGCAAACCTATGAGAAGAATATGAGATTAATAAATGTGTCCGGAGGATTGTTCTACCTCTGAATTATGTGGCAAATAAAGAATAAAAAAAGAAGGCGTATGAATACTAAAATTGTCAATTACTATTCTTAAGTAATACTCCCTATACATGAGTCTTTAATGATGCATTATAGTGGTGGCTTTAAAAGTTGCTACAAGGTTTTTAATATTTGAGACATCAAAATAGTTAATATCGATACTTAAGTTGTTAGTTGTGATTCTTAAACAGTCATTCCCTACATGTAAGTTGTCAATGGTGTGTTACACTGGTGGCTTCAAAAATTTCTATAGGATTGTTGACATTTAAGACATCCAAATAATTAATATGAATACTTAAATTATCAATTGTGAATCTTAAATAGTCATACCTTATACAAAAATTGTCAATAGTGTGTAAGTGATTGGTAAAAACTCAAGGACAATGACGTCTTTTGGCAAGATTCCTCTATAATTCTGATTTGGGATTTGTGATATTATAATTCCTAATTTGTCCTTTCCATGGTTTAAAAGATTTTTTTCAGGATTTTCCCAAAAAATTATGAATTGGCAACCGTTAACAGTTAAGTATCATAATTTGCAACTAAAATATTTTTATATTCAATTTTTTGACTGTCTTTAACGAGTTTTTTTTTAAAAGATTTTTGGAAATTATAAGAACTAACTATTATTCTCCTTAATATTTTAATCCTCTCTATATCTCCAAAATTCAAATAAGCACGAATTATACCATACATTCATCTAGTTTTATTATCAAACAATTGTTTTGCATAAAATGGCACTCATTGGTTCAAAAGTTCGTAAATCAATTTAAATATCGTCCTAAAGTGACATGCTATCGACACTGGAGACGAGCAGATAGAAGCTATGGCGCAATTGCTGTACCTCGGCCTCTCGTTCGCCGCGCAACCCCACAAAATTTCAGCTTCTTCTTCCAAGACCCTGAAGCTTGTTGAGTCAACCCACGGGTCAAAGACATCCATTTCCACGACTAGAAAAGGTAGCTCAAGTTCCATAGAAAAAGAGAGTCATTTTTCGGATTCTGGCTTCCATTTAATGAAAGAGAATGAGAATCATATTTTAACTGAATTGTTCAGCTTCACGGGCTTCTCTGGCTTATTTCTACTGAAATTGACTGACCTCCAGGTTCTGCCAATCGCTTGCCCAAAATTCAGAAGCTGAATTTAGAGGTTTCTCCTCACAGAGCAGGTATACTTGTCTTTCGCTCTTTTGATAGAGTCTGGCTTGCTTAGGGAGATTGTCATTTGTTAGTTGGATTCATCCATTTTCAATTTTATTTTCCACTTGCAGTATCAGCGGTTAGGTTGATGAGGATAGAGTTTGGAGGTGCTTTTGCTGACCTTCTCAATGAGAAAGGGAAAGGCTCAGGTGAGAATGAAATGTCATATGTTGAAAGGACGCTTGGTTTCCGCACCCGGGAGCTAAATGATCAAGATCTCAGGCTGGTTATTACTTCCACTTCATTCTCTGGTTTTCGTTTTGTACATTGATTACTATTTAGTAGTTAGACAGAAACTAGTTAAACTATTTTTAAACCTGGCCAAAACAGTCATATTATGGTGGATCCATTAAGTTCTTATCTGTCCTGTAGCACTTATGATTCACTGTTTTGATTTTTTTTTTTTAATTCTTGTTTTCCACTAAGGTTACAGACATTGTAGGGGGAACAATTCGTTGGAAAAGATATCTTGATCATTTGATTAGCTCAATAAGTCACGACAAAGATATATCTAGCATGGAACCCCTACTGCTGCAGGTGATTTAAGGCTCTGTACTTCTTATGAGCATGTCTATGTAAGTCATCTAATCATATGAAAAAATATAATATACAAGTGCATGGGATAGACAAGAATATTTTTAATCGTGGCTCTCACATGGTTCACCGTAATTGAATAAAGATTTTGTGCGTGAAATTTGTCAAGTACTTCTTGAGCACCTAATTACTAATCTTAGTGCTTTTTTATTCTCAGATTCTACGGGTTGGCTTCTTTGAGATTGTCAAGTTAGATATGCCACATTATGCTGTTGTAGATGAGGTAGTTTACTTGCTCATTTGTGTACTGTTTCCTTGGAGAATAAGTTAGGTTGTTATTTGAGCAGGTATAAGAAAATAAATAGAATTTCGGTTTTAAAGGATTCTTATTTGTTGGATTTTCAAGGTTTGCTGATGTAATCTACTGCAGTAAGATATATTTTGATAATTACATATTCATTGTTGGTTTAAAGGTGAGTTTGTATTTGATTTTAATAAATAATCAATTCCCAGTTGTAAGATCATATAGCATTTTAAGGTTAACTCAAGTTTTATTGGCTAATTAAATGACTGACTCAAAAACAAAAAAAAAAATTTGCAGGGCATTAGTTATTAGCACTTTTTATTGCCACAAATTGGTGATGAACGAAGCTGGTTATAAATTTTAATTATTAATTAGTATGACTTAAGAAGTCTTTTATATCTTGAAATCTACGCTATATAGCCCTCTTGATATGCTCTTGTATAGTCCCTTTTGCTTTCTGTATCCCCACTTTTCTTCTTTCTTTACCTGAATTGTTTTGTTGCACCTGCTAACGTGGAATGCAGAATGTTAGGCTTGCCAAAGTTGCTCTCAGACCTGGTGCTGGCAACATGGTCAATGGAATTCTTCGAAAGCTGGCGGTGCTTAAGGTCTTCTTTCTGCCAAGTTATAAACTGTGGTGAAATAAGTTGAAAACTATAAATAATTTATTAACTTCACTAATATTTGGCTTACAGGAAAATGAAAGCCTTCCTTTGCCCAAAGTGGAGGGTGATGATCGTGCTCAAGCACGTGCTCTTGCTACTTTGTATTCTCATCCAGTTGTGAGTTTGTGATTCTCCCATTTTTTTCATCACTCATGGTTCTGTTTTGGATAAGTCTAGAATTGGAAAGATGTAGCTTATAAGGAATAGATTGATATTTTCTCTGGCCAGCATTACTATTAGCCCTCAGTATCACTGGGCTGATTGAGTATTTTTTTTTATGGAACTTTACGTACTCACTTAAAGCTAATCATCACATTTTTATTGAACTTCCTCTGCTTCTTACTATTTATAATCTGGAAGAGGTATTTTAGCATAAAATATGCAAAATGTCCCTGCAGTTCAACAAAGAAATTTCAATATTGTATGCTTAGTACTCCCTCCGGTCCTCAATATAAGGTGTATTTATCTAATTTGATTAGATTAGTTAGTTAATGTAATATGTATTTTTTAAAACACCCTAGTCATCTTTCTTAATTCTCTCATTCACTCTCGTCTTTGATTATTATCGAGGGAGCATCAATAGAGGTAAATTAGAAAAAGATTTACAAATATGAAAATTATGTCTTATATTTACGATCAAGATCAACTCATTAAATATGTCTTGTATTAAGGACTAGAGGGAGTACATCATTTGCCAAAGTTCATGCCTGTAGTGCTTTCTAAATGGACCCATATAACTATCCTAATGTTTAGTGTTATCAAAATTGTGCATGAAGTTTTGAAAAACTAAACAGTTTGAGTGCTGCTTCTACTCTTATATAACGCGTCAAAGTTAACTGTCAGGGTATTTTTGTCTGATAATGAAGACTTTAATACCCATCCATAGACATATCGTAATATAAAGAGGCTGAGAAATTGTTTCTGGAATTTTTTATTATAAACATCTCATGAAAAGGGTGGCCTAATTTACTTCTTATTATTTCTTTCTTAGTGGATGGTAAGAAGATGGACGAGGTATCTTGGGCAGGAAGAAGCTACCAAATTGATGATCTGGAACAACAGTGAACCCAGTTTCAGCTTAAGGTTAGTGACTGCTTCTTCCTGTATTCTCTGATACAAGGCCTATGACAGAGCAAATGAAGTATTCAAGCTCTATGTTTATACAAATTTTAGGGCAAACCATGCAAGAGGTTTTTCAAGAGCTGACCTTGTGACACAGCTTAATGCATTGAAGGTACGACCATTGTTCCTGTGGTGTTACCTTCAGCTTAAAATTATAATCCACACAATCTTTCTGTACTTTTAGAGTTGTTATCAAAATTTTACATTTCTTCTCCCTTGAATTTCTTTGGACCTTTCTCTCTATGGGGTGTGACTAATGTTATCTGCCAGACCTGGATATCACAATTGTAATTTACCTACTGTCCTTTTGTAATCTGTTTCACTTCCAAGTTTAAGTCTGTTTTATTGAACTACAGGTCCCACACAAACCTTCACCACATTTGGATGAATTTGTTCGTGTAAAAACTGGGTTACAGGTATGAAAATGAGACAATGGGTTGATTATAAGGTTGTTTTAATCTTTGACTTTCCTAACTGGGCTAATCACTTTTTAAGGAGCCATAAACTTACAAATGGAGAAAATCTTGAGAAATGAGAGGTAGAATAAGTGAAGCAGGTGGGGAATAGATACAACAACAACAACAACAAAGTCTTAATCCCACTAGGTGGGGTTGGCTACATGGATCGCACTACACCATTGTGCTCTATCGAAAACCAGATCTTTAGATATATTATTAATCAAAAGGTCTCTCTCAATTACCTCATTAAGCGTTCGCTTCGGCCTTCCTCGACCTCGTTTTACAGGACTCCATACGGTTTGATCAACCCTCCTCACCGGTGCATTCAACGGCCTTCGTTGAACATGTCCAAACCACCTCAAACGACTTTCGACCATTTTTCCTTCAATAGAGGCCACTCCAACTCGTTCACGAATATGATTATTATGAATCTTATCTTTTCTTGTATGACCACACATCCATCTCAACATCCTCATCTCGGCCACCTCCATTTTATGCTCATGTAATCCCTTTAAAGCCCAACACTCACTACCATATAGCATTGCTGGTCTTATAGCAGTGCGGTAGAACTTCCCTTTTACTTTATTAGGTACTTTCCGATCACAAATATCACCAGTAGCTTTTCTCCATTTATACCAATTAGCTTGAATTCTGTGATTGACATCTCTATCAATTTCACCATCTTGTTGTATAATTGATCCCAAATACCGAAATTTTGTCACTTGCGGAATGACTTGTCCCCCCAATTTAACTTCCACATCATTTTGACCTTGTCTCTTATCATACTTACAATGCATATATTTAGTTTTGCTCCTACTCAGATGAAAACCCTTCACTTCCAAAGTACGTCTCCATAACTCGAGTTTAGAATTAATTTCCTCCCTGGATTCAGCTAACAGAACTATATCATCCGCAAAGAGCATGCATTTAGGGACCTCCTCTTTTATAGGCTCAGTTATAACATCTACCACTAGGTTAAACAAAAAAGGGCTCAAAGCTGATCCCTGATGTAGGCCAATTTCTATAGGAAAGTTCTTTGTTACACCTCCAGGCGTTTCAACATTGGTTGTAACTCCCTCATACATGTCCTGAATGACTTTGATATATGCAAACCGCATCCCCTTCTTTTCCAAGGCTTTCCAGAGTATATCTCTTGGCACCCGGTCATATGCTTTTTCCAAATCAATGAAAACCATATGCAAATCTCTTCCTTTGCTCCTATACTTTTCCATAAACCCCCTTAGTAAATAAATCGCTTCTGTTGCAGACCTTCCTGGCATGAATTCAAATTGGTTTTCAGCAATTTCATTTTCCAACCTCAACCTGCGCTCAATCACCTTTTCCCATAATTTCATTGTATGACTCATAAGCTTAATTCCTCTATAGTTTGCACAATTTTGAATATCCCCTTTATTTTTATAAATAGGAATTAAAGTACTTTTCCTCCACTCATCCGGCATTTTCTTGAATCGTAAAATCTCATTAAATAATTTTGTGAGCCACAAAACACCCTCTTCACCCAAACATTTCCAAACTTCAATAGGAATCCCATCAGGCCCAACAGCTTTACTATTTTCCATTTTCTTAAGAGCTTCTCTAACTTCGCCAACTCGAATCCTGCAGTAAAATGACAAATTGAGATCACCTTCTCGAGTTGTCAAGTCTTCGCAATCACAAGGCCCTCCCCCTCCATCATTGAACAACTTATAAAAATAGGCTTCCCACCTATTCTTAATATCTCCATCAGTAACCAAAACTTTTCCTTCTTCATCCTTTATACACCTCACTTGGTCCAAGTCTCTCGATTTTCTCTCCTTATTATTTGCAATCTTGTAAATCTTACGCTCTCCCGCCTTTGTTCCCAACTCCTTATAAAACTCCTCATATGCTTTATTACGAGCTTCACTTACTGCCTTCTTAGTCTCCTTTTTAACCAAACGATACCTTTTCCAATTGTCAACATTATTACACAAGTGAATTGCTCTAAAACAATCTTTCTTATGCTTGACTTTCTCTTGAATAGTCTCATCCCACCACCAAGTCTCCTTATCTTGCCGGCCAAAACCTTTTGATTCTTCCAAAATTACTTTAGCAACCTTTTGGACCTTTTTTGACATATTCTCCCACATGATATTAGCACTTCCTTGTACCTCCCACTTCCCCTCCTCCAAAAGAGTTCTCTTAAAAATCTCCCGCTTCTCCCCCTTTAACTGCTACCACCTGACCCTTGGATTTAAATCTTGCCGGTGCTTTTGTTTTACACACTTAATATTCACATCAAGGACCAAAACCCTATGTTGTGTTGTCACGCCATCCCCAGGGATCACTTTGCAGTTAGTGCAAAGTCTTCTATCAGAGTTCCTCACCAAAAAGAAGTCAATCTGTGTCTTGGCAGCTCCACTCTTATATGTTATTAAATGCTCCTCTCTCTTCTTAAAGCAAGTGTTGACAATCTTGAGGTTATATGCGAGGGAGAAATCAATAATAGATTGACCTTCACTATTGAGCACCCCAAATCCAAAACCTCCATGAGCCCTTGCATGAGGTCCTGCCTCCTTACCGACATGTCCATTAAGATCTCCTCCAATAAAAATCTTTTCGGTTAGTGGGATACTCTGAATTAACCCCTCTAAATCTTCCCAGAACTTTTCCTTAAGATGTGCTTCTGCCCCTACTTGAGGTGCATATGCACTGATAATGTTTATAATATCCTTCCCAACAATCATTTTTAAGGAAATAATTCTGTCTTCAACCCTTATAACTTCCACCACGTTCTTTCTCCATTCATTATCAGTGATGATACCAACACCATTCCTTCCATTGACCTTTCCTGTATACCAAAGCTTAAAACCATTAATTTCTTGAGACCTTTCTCCTGCCCATTTAGTTTCTTGAAGGCACAAGATATTAATCTTTCGATCATTCATTACGCCCACCACCTCCAGAGATTTGGCATTCAAAGTCCCAACGTTCCAAGTGCCAAATCTGATCTTGCTCTCATGAACTAGCTTCTTTAGCCGCCTCCGTTCAGAAGAAAATTTCTTGCTTCTAGTAGACACTTGATGGGGCAGGACTTTATATATTGCATGCTTTCTACCTTACGCAATAGCCTAAAAGGGTTATTAGATGGTGTCGTTTGGTACTAAACACCCCCCCCCCCCAAAAAACACACACACTCAAAAAAAAAAACAAAGAAAGAAAGAAGGTTTCATGTTGGAGACATTGGAAACATGTTGCTCTTCAGGTTGTTGACTATTTATTCTTTTTTCTTCCTTATAGATTGTCATTCATGCTGGTCTGCTCAGGAAGGGTTTATGTTCAGTTCAGGATGAGAGTGCAGGTCAACTTTTCATCTTATCTGATAGAAAAATTACTATAATGTTGAAGCTTCTTTTCTCTCCAAAAATTGGCCTTTGCCGTAGTTTGATAATCTATTGAAAATAACCTTGGAAATAGCCTCTCCGTTGCATATATCTCTCCCTCCCCAGATGGCCAAACCCCACCTAGTCACTGGACCGCCTTTTTTATTGGAAATAATTAGCTGTAAATGTTTATGGTTACTTAGTAGTAGGTTTATTGGTTTTGCAAAGGATTTCCTCATACAATGCACTTCACATTCTCCATTGCAGGTCTGGTAGTTTCTGTTGTGAATCCTCAGCCTGGTGATGTCATCGTTGATTGTTGTGCTGCTCCTGGTGGAAAGACTCTGTACATGGCCTCTCACTTACGCGGTCAAGGTATCATTAGCTCTAATGAAAGATAGATGTAACATCTGAATAGCATGTGGATTTCTTTTGGTTTAGAGACTATGATAAACTTTGTAGTAGTCTTTTGTTCGCCATAAAAGAGATCTATCCTGAGGAACATTAATAAATTTTCCCCAAGTCAGCTTTTTGTCCTTGGCAACCTGAATTATTTGCATAATCTCTTTATATCAGAGCAGTTTAAATTTTTGCCCATTTATAAGAAGAGATTATTTGTTTCCAGGTATGGTGTTTGCAGTTGATGTAAATCGTGGTAGATTGAGAATTCTTAAAGAGACAGCAAAAACGCACCAAGTTGATGGTGTCATTACCACCGTCCATGCTGACCTTCGTGAGTTACCTGTAAGTTATTAACCTACACTTCAAATCTCAGAATTTGTTTATTTATAATAAGTTGGCTTTGTATGAATTCTAGGATAGCAAACCACTTAAGTGCAATAAAGTTTTGCTGGATGCTCCTTGCTCTGGACTTGGTGTTCTTTCCAAGGTATTATATTAAAAATCTTGAAATTACCCATTATGCTTCCTGTTTCTTTTCTTGCTGATATATATATATGTATATTTTAATCATTGGCTTTTCAAGAGAGCGGACTTACGCTGGAACCGGAAGCTAGAGGACATGGTAGAATTAAAGAAATTACAGGACGAGCTGCTAGATGCAGCATCCAAGTAAGGCCAAAAGTTTTCTTTAATGTCCTCTATTCATGTATTAATTCACGAGAGGTACACGGATTTGTAAAAATATGATTTCTCTGTCTTGATAGCTACTATATTGAACTTCTTATAAGGTTTTTAGAATTTTTTTCTGATGCAATGGCAAAGAATCTCGATTTTTGAGTTGCGACTACAGATTAGGTTTAGGAAATCAGTTTCAGTTGTTATTTGCGGATCATGAGAGTCAGTTTTGGTTTTGAAAATTTCCTTCTATGAATCTTTGAATGAAGAACACTATATAATGGTGACTAGAAATAAATTTGAGTAAGGGGGTCCAATTCATTATGTTCTTTCATGTAATAATATCTTTTTGCTTTGTGTAGATTGGTAAACCCAGGTGGTGTGTTAATCTACAGTACCTGCTCCATAGATCCTGAAGAGAATGATAACAGGGTGGATGCTTTTCTTGCAAGACATCCAGTAAGTTGTCATTGCAGTCTAGAAATCTTAAAATACTTCATTTCCTGTTTCTGAATCCACTTGCCCTTTGTACTGCTATGAATTTATCCCTTCTGTGTCTCTTGCATTCATGATTATGTTCCATGACTTCTATGCTAGCTGATTAAATGCCGAGTCGTCTTGAGCTTTTTATGAGATATATAGGGAAATTGAATACGAATGCATGATGATACAGGAAAGCTGTTGAATAAAAATAATGGACCATCAAAATGCTTTGGCTAGTCATGCTTGGGTTTCTATTACGAGGTTATAACATAAAATGCTAATTTACTGTTCTCCATGGGATCCAGGATTTCCATATCGATGCCGTAGATAGGTTTGTTCCACCTGATTTTGTGACAGACCGCGGCTTCTATTTCTCCAACCCGGTAAAACACTCATTGGATGGCTCCTTCGCTGCTCGATTGGTTCGAGCTTCGTAAAATGAATCCTGGGTAACAAATCCTCAGTATCTCCTTTGACTTTTGAGGGAAAATTCAGTTGAAAACTGAATGCTAGTACTGCCGCTTGCGTTGGTGCCGGTCTTCTCTCGAATTCTTTCAAGAACTGAAATCAGGCATTCTCCTTCTGTGCGATGTATTTTACATTCAGAACAGGAAATCTGCAAATTTCTCCCAAATATTGTTAGGAAATATATGAATGGTCTACCGGCCCAAAAGCATCAATACAGGCACTTCCATTGTTGAAGGATAATGATCTAAAAGCAAGTATGGAAATCAGAGGTTATACAAAATTAACAAGGTGCAAGTTTCCTCCAGATTCATGTCCTAATTTCAGGTAAAAAGCCTCTAACTTCCACTGGCAAATTTTGTAGGTGATGGTCATGTTATGTATACTTTGGCTACAGTTGCTTCATAAAGTTTTTATTTTTTGTCCTGGATCTGGTACATTGTTGGACTCCAATTTTTTTAGAGGATCTTGTGAAGTAAAATGGTTAATGGATGTAACTAAAAAAAATCTACTATTGTTCTTGTAAGAACTGGATTCTAGGTTAAGACTGGTGCAACTTTTGCCATATGAAATTCAGAAATTGCTACTGAACCTAGGAGCACAAAGTTGAGAATGAATGTTTGATTTTTAAGTTTCAAGCTAAGCTTGAGATTCTTGTGAATGCATGGCAATGTAGATCATAATGAGTGGCAGAGGTTTCATTTGTGAATTGTGTATATCATAATTTGATTATCCATTCTAAATGGTTAAAATTCCTTTCTTATAAAAAAGGGAAAATCCTTCTAAAATATATTGGAAATAGGGAAATCCCTATTCAGTATATTGAAATTGAAAAATCCAGATCAGTCTAGTGTCAGTACGGATGAACAGTGCGGGCGGCGCCAAAAGACGATTTTGCCCTTCAGCCCTCATTCTCGCTACTTCAGAAATAACAACACGCAGTTCTTGATTAACAACCCCAGTTTCATCTTTTTTTTCCACAATAACAACACCGGTCTTGTTATTAATAACTCCGCTTTATTCTTTCACATATTCGCATTTAAAAAATATAGTGTTGTTAATGTAAAATACAGTGTTGTTAATAAAGAAAGAGGTGTTGTTATTGGCTCTGAAACTTAAATTATGAAATTGTGAAACAAGAAATGAGAGTTGTTAATGTAGAATATGGTGTTAATAATAAAACCGGTGTTGTTATCGTGAAAGTAAAAAGATGAAAATGGAGTTATTAATTAAGAATTCGGAGTTGTTAATTAAGAGCACATGTTGTTAATAAAAAGAGGTGTTGTTATTAGTCTTGAAACTTAAATTAGGAAGTTCTGAAATAAGAAAGGGGAGTTGTTAATCAAGAATCTGGAGTTGTTAATTAAGAACCACGTGTTGTTATTTCTGAAGTGGCGAGAATGAGGGTTGAAGGGCAAAATCATTTTTTGGTGTCACCCGCACTGTTCATCTGTACTGATATTGGACTGATCTGGATTTTTCAATTTCAATGCACTGAATAGGGATTTCCCTATTTCCAATATATTTTAGAGGGGTTTTCCCTATAAAAAAAACCATTATTCTATTTGATTGAGTTAATTATTCATAGATTCTTGCCTACATGCATAGATAATTATTTAACCAGCATGAAAACAGCAGCAAGATAAATTTGAGCTCTTGTTAAATAATTTGAACAGTTAAATCATGCCTGACTCGTATGTTCAACAAGTAACTAGTTTATGAAGTTATATCAGAGAGAAATTTCATCTTTTTTTGTTGTTGTGTATTTAAGTTTTAATCATTTCTAATATATCTCTAAATACTTTTGTTAACTTGTATCCAAAAAACAAAATACTTTTATTGACGACTCTTAAAGCTTCAAAAAATAATAAAACCAATTTTAAGAGAAAAAAGAGAGGTGGACCAAATTATGAACTACTACTAAAACTGTATCAGTTTTAATCATTTGTAATATATCTTTAAATACTTTTATTAACTTGCATCCAAAAAACAAAATACTTTTATTGACGACTCTTAAAATTTCAAAAAATAATAAAACCAATTTTAAGAGAAAATAAAGTCTAAAAAGAGGTGGACCAAATTATGAACTACTACTAAAAAGTGTAGCAAGTATACTTCATCCCACAAAATTAATTAGACCCAAATAAAAGTATCAACCAATCTGTGCATGACAACCAATATCTTCCTCTTAGCTTGTATCCCCAAAGCATGCACGCTCTACAAAGTGAAAACTGAAAAGTGGAAAAGCAAGGGCATATATCAAATTGAAGTTTCAAAATTTAATTAATTAATTATGAATTATCAAATTGAATTTACCAAAACGAACTCTTCCTTCCGAGTTGGCTTTTCTCTCGTACACTTCTCTTTTACCCTCCCTTTCCTTTATCACTGTCGGATAAATATTTTAATGGTTTAGATTTAATATCTTATAAAAATAATATTATAATTTTTGCTTTAAAAAATACAGATAAGAGAATAGACAAAAGCATGTGAACCAGATGAATAGTTACGGAGTCATTAGGAGCGGCATCGAACCTCCTTTATTTGTCTCTCTAAAACCATAAAAATTTATTAATGTTATAGTTAGCCCTTTTACGCATAATTAATGCATGGGATCCGCACGAGTTAATTATTTATTAATGTTTTTTAAAAAAATAGTCAAAATATTCACAATTTTATTATTACTGGCAGATAGATAGCCCACAAAAATTCAAAATTGGTTTTGGTACCTATCACCTTCTAGACATATATATATATATATATATATTCACTTATGCCTTTATGGATTAAGTGAGATCTATGACATCATTGACCTCATAGGACAAAATTTGTTGTTGTTATACACGTCATCATAAATGACATCAGACACACCTCCTTAGCCCGGTCATAAGGAAATGTTCCAGTGAGGCTCCATGTTGTGTAGTGTGTGTGTGTGTGTGTTAGGAATCAAAAAACGAGAAAGAAAAATTAGCTGTGTACTACAAAAAAACAGAAAGTGACAGATTTGTGACCACAAAATTCGTGATAGATTCATCCATACTAAGGACATGTTTGGTATGATGGAATTAGGGGTGATGGAAATAGAATTGAGGATTAATTCCATCATGATGCTTGTTTGGTATGATGGAATTGGAAAATTTTCCAATTCCATGTGGAAGCCAAATAAGCTCAATTTCACCCAATCAATTCCATCAAAATAACTAAGATTTACAATTCCATGTGATCATTTTCATCTATTACCCTCCACTGCCTTTAAAAAAAATAAAAAATAAAAAATTGAAGGACATTTTGGTATTTTTATACAAAAATTAGATTTTATTTCCATGACATACCAAACATACTTTTTGTCCCCATTTTCATATCCATATCCATCAAAATCAATTCCAGCATATCAAACGGGCTCTTAGTCTGTTGATGTAAAGGTTTAAATCCATTGCAAATCCGTCCCACTTTTTTTAAAAATAGTGATGGACCCATTTCATTAATTTACACACAACCCAAATCATAGCTGTGCATTTTGGAATAATTGGGGGAGAGGTGAGGTGAGGCAGTAATAAATGGCAATAGCACTGAAGAAGAAGGGAACAGTTGTTGAAGCATTGTGCATGTCCTCCACGTGTCATCATGCTTTTCTCTTTCATTTTTTATTTCACAGAGAGAGAGAGAGAGACACACACACACAGCGCAATTGGTGGGTTTAAATTAAAGCTTTGTGATGATAATATCATCTACGTGGACCAATCATATATATGATGTAATACAAATATTTCTCTTTCGCAACCTATTAGCTTCGAGTCTATCTACAACAACAATGGCGATTTATATTGGGTCAACTGCATGAATTACATACAGTGTCACTAAATTCTGTTAACAATCAAATCAAACTTAACTTTGAGTCTATCTACAACAACAACGGCGCTTTAATGTGGGGTCAACTACATGAATCACATACAATGTTACTAAATTCTGTTAATAATCAAATCAAAATATTTAATTTGGATAAATTGTTAATCAAAAGATCCTGATGTGTAGGATATTCGATCTTTCTCTACTTATTTTTAAAGGACTTCATCATAGTGTTTGATCAACTCTTCTTATCGACGTCATCAATAAAATTCTTTGAGCATTCATGAATGAATCATCTCAAGCGATTTTTTACAAATTAAATTCCTCTTGAATAGTGGCCACTTGATCAACTCTTTCTCATATGCGTGTTTATATATTCTTTATGAATCTTATCTTTATCTAATGACGCAACACATCCCAATTTCAACATTTGCATCTTAGCTACCTCTTTTTACGTTCTTATCCATTTATAGCCCAACATTATTACTATTATCCCGAATATTATATATAGACCGGGAAATAACTATTATAAGGTCAAAATCAAGCGTATAAAATATTTCTAGCTATAAGCTGATAAATCATTCAAATTTAATATATAGAAGATCTAGCTAGATGCTTAAGTCTAATCAGAAAAAAAAAACATTGATTTGGGCAGACAGATACTAAGAAGAATATATATAAAAGCCACAAAAAAAGTATTGAAGGACAAGTTGGTGAGTATATTGCAATAAACAAAAGGTTGCAATATACAATGTATCAGTTTCTATTTATGTTGAAATATTAGCAATTGTGAGTAACAGATAAGTTGCTGCCGAAATTAGGAAAACTATATTATATGAGAAACTGCCAAAATATTTAACCCATTTGTTACAACCACCACTGATTCTGTTTCTACTTTATCTCCTCCTACACTCCTGTTCATATGAATGGTTCCCATTTTAATTAATATACAAATATAAAATTCATAAACAAATTCCACATACTTATCCTACCTTTACAACTCAATTCGCATAAAATTTTATACAAAAATCAGATTTGAAGAGGATTTTTTTTTTTTTTACAAAAAAGGTGGAAATGAGAGGAAACTGGCTGCCTGATATATGTGGTTTTTTTAATTATTTTTGGCCATGAAAGCGGCGCTTATAAATAAATTAATGTATTAGCGGGCTAAACCGGTGAACCGGTCAAATATCAGGTACGTCTCGGGAAGCAACTTGACGGGTGTATAATTATAAATTTATAATGGAGGGCCTAGCTCGTCGTTTATTTTGTGCTCTTCATCAGTTCTTCGTTTCTGATAAAATTCTCTGGTTTATACGTTTCTTCTGATCCTCTAGTCTTTGCCTTCCTCTCCTTCTTCTCTCTCATCTGAAACTCATCTTATGGCCTCAAATCTTTACAACATCTCTCATTTTTTCCAGATCATTTCACCGCAATTTTGCATCACTGCGAACGGATCGGAGATTAGCACATCGCGATCGATAGATATGAAGGTGAGTCTCGATCCGCTATGAATTAGTTGGAGTTGCTTTTCAGCGTTTTGAAATTCTGTGGTGATCAAGATTATAATATGTGCATTAATTCAGAGCTCGATGAGAGAGAGAGAGAGAGAGAGTGTGTGTGTTTTAAGGTGCATGCATTTAGATGACGTGATTCTGACAAATAAACTTGGTGGTTTGTGATGAAGAAGACGACGACGACGAAGACGATGCGTGGAAATTTGAACAGATAAGTATGTATGTGTTGACAGAAGAGAGAGAGCACAGTCCGCGAATGACTAAAAGATGTGTTTAGTGTTGCTGGGAGTGTGCCCTGTCTTCTTCTGTCAACAACAATCCCTCTTCTTCTTTTTTTACCACACAGTATCCAGGTAACTCAATCACTTAACCTAATTTATAATTCGTTTTCGTCAATATATATATATATAGATTCTATATATGTTTCTGTCTCCCTTCAAGGCGTGTTTTGGGGTTTGATTTGCGATTCAGAAACCCTAAATTGAATTTGGGTGATTAACATGACATATCCTTACGATTCGTTACTTTTAACGTGAAGAAATAAGCTGTTCGGAATGCTTCTAATTAGTATTGTACACTTTTTAAAATTTATATGAAAACAAATACTTTTAATTTCATGCAACATTTTGAGTATATTTTATCCAGTGGATGTCAATAATATTATTTATTTCTTTATTTGTAAAGTTATTTTTTCACTTGACCTTGATCTTATTAATTAGTCATTTAATTTTGTGTATATGGACCCCAAGGGGATGGCTTTATTCATTTCTAATGTGTATAGGAAAATTTAATTTTCTAAATGAATTAGTGTTACTTTTGTTTTTCTTTTTAGTTTGTAAGAAAAAATCACTTTAAAAGACAGCTAAATTATCAAAATTTTAAATTTGGTCATTAAATTTAACAAATTATAAATTAGGTTAGATGTTCTAAAGTAGGATTTCAGAATTAGAAAATTTTATCTTATTTATCCCTTATGTGGTTCTCTTTTTTGATTTCTTCCTCCCTCTCCCATGATAATGCGGTAAATAGCTACAGTATCAACATTACATCTCAATATTACCAAATTAAAAATTCAGTTAAGCGAGACAAACCCTCACAAATTAAAGCACTCCTCATTAACTAAGGGTACGTACACCCCTATCTATCCGCAAAAGAGAAAGAAGCTCCGACGTCGGTGTCAAGATTTTTGGTTAGCGAATCTGTAGCAGAGTTCGCATTTTTAAGAGTTTGAAGCAAATCAACGCACCAATATCAATTCCTAAGAGTTTTAGCGTATGTTTGGTATCACTTATTTTTGGACAATAAATCCTTATTACACAAGCCGAGGTGGAACTCCTCTCACATATTTATTGTGAATCACAATTTATAAATATTTATTATCTAAAAATAAGCTATTCCAAACAATCATTTAATCTCATTAATAAGGCTCTCATCCATATGTCCACTAACATCATCCAAATTCAGCATTTGTAAGACATTTGCAACATCAGTTTCCACGATTAGGCGTTTCTTGTCAATGTGCTCGTTTGGAATAGTTTATTTTTGGGCAATAAGTGCTTATAAATCGTGATTCACAGTATACGAGGTAAGTATGTGAGAGGAGTTTTATCTCGACTTGCATAATAAGGATTTATTTTTTAAGAAATCGTGATCCCAAACATGCCTAATGTCCTTTAATTTATGCTTCACCTGAGGCTTATTCATTAGTCTTGAGAGAATTAATTCTAAATCAAATTTGATTGCAAATAGTGGAGGACAAAAAATGGTGGATGAGGGGGAGAGGGCTAGTGATCAAAAGAGAATCAAATTATGGATAGTAAAGTAAAATTATCAAATTTTGAAATACTAGTTTAGGACATCAGGCCTGATTTAGAATTAGTTAAATTTGATGACCCAATTTAAAATTTAGATAATTCAGCAGTTTTTAAAAAGATTTTCCCTAATAATTATGTAATTATGTTATCAATATAATATGATGACAAAATATGTAAATTGATTATTTTCTTGAATGTAAAACTATAACTTAATTTTTCACAAAAAAAATACATATTCTATAAAAAAATTAATTTTATTGAAACAGTGAACTAAAGCTTAGTCCATGACAAAAAAAACTAAAGCATAGTCAAATTTAATTTTCCACAAAAACTTGTTTTTGACAAACTTTAAAGTGAATAGTATAGCTTTAGTCTTTAACAGTTTACACTTTCCATGAAGAAAAAAATTGCCACTTCGAGGAAGGGCATTACCTAATATCCTTCTAAATTTAAATTGACCTTATTGTCGAATTTTGTTATTAAATATATATTCTGGGAAGCCTTATTTTTAATATATATATAAAATAATTTTTTTTAATAAAAACTAATATCAATTTCAACAAGGCGGTCGTTTTATTATCTATATGGCAACAAAATAATTAAATTTGTATCAATCTTTCTTGTTAAATTATAATAGTATTTTTTAAGTAATATCATACGGTATTAAATATCATTAGATAAATTTATTTTTTGTATAACAATAAATTATTTTGAAAAAAATTTAATCTGTTTGATTAAATAAAACATAAGAGAAACCTAGTGTAATCTATAAATAAAAAAAATCAAACATAATTAATTAATCTTCAAGAGATCAATATGGTTTTTCCTTTAAAACATGGGCCACACTAGAACAGGGCATTCGGGCCAACCCGAGCCCAACGGGCTGGCCCGTCACGGGTTATATATAATTGGGTTGGGTTGAAGTCAGCCCGTTTACAACAATGGCAGCCCGAGCCCGATCGCCAGCCCACCATTTATGTGGACTAAGCCGTTTTGCATCTGGGCCTTTCCCCCTCCCCCCAATTTTGGGCTATATGATACATTGCCCATTGTTTTTTTTCTTTTGCCAATAGATGCATTGTCTATTGTTTTAATTCAAAGCTTGCTTCCCCAATAGTTTGGACGAACTGGACCAACCAATGGACCTTTCATTTGTTCAATATAATTTCATCTTGTACAAACAACCTTACTAATTACAACCAATCTACCATAGTTTACTAATTAATTTTGTCCTTCACACATAAATAAACTTCACAATGTTTGAGAGTTTGAGGCTATCTATTCATGCAAATAAATAATCATGCATCACTCATCAAACAAGACATGGCATAATTATATTTAAAGGGAATGAGGGATTAGGGATACAAGTCATATAATATAATAACAATTAGCAAGAAAGTTGTAATCTTCTTGGATCTAATTCTTCAAAACAACAAAAAAAAACTTATAATTTTGCTTCTTCATTCTTCAATCGCCAATAATTATATTTGAAGCATTGTCTGAAGCTGCAAAAATAGGGACGGGAGTAGTTTCCCTTTTCGCTATCTCAGAATCCTCTGCCACACGTAATGACATAAACATAAAAGATTTATTAAATAGAAATATAAAAAAAGATAAATGAACAAATATAATTATGAATATTACCATCCCATGGAAAACCAAGAAGCCAATTTCGAGTGCAAATGAGAGCTTCAACATTATCTGGAAGAAGAGAAGATTGATACTTTGTGAGAACCCGAGATCCTATGCTAAAAGCTAATTCACTAGCAACAGTAGTAATTGGAATGTTAAGAATATCACATGCCATCCTTGAATGACAAGGAAATCGAGCTGAGTTGGCTTTCCAATAATCCAAGACATTAAATCTTGTAGCCAATCTATTATCAAGTGTCGCTTCTTCCAAATAATAGTCCAATTCAGACTTTTCAATTGTTGACTTATTTTGACACCTGAATGAAAAAAAATCCTGCACCATTGAAAAATTAATAAAAGGGTCATTGAAAATTTAAATAAAATCTAAACATTAACTATTTGCAGCATTTCAAACTTACATAAAAAACATCATAGTCATCCACTTCTTCAAAAAGCTTACGGCCAAGAATCGGTTCTGTGATTACCCCCGTGTTGGCATTCGAGCTTGAAGCAGCTCCACCAATTGGAGTGGAGGATGAAGATGATCCCACATTTTTATACTCATTGAAAACATAATACAACTTGCTCCTTACATTTTCAATCCTCTCTTGAGAGTTTAGGGGATCTATTTTCATAAAAGTAAACTTTATGATACCAAGCTTCATCCGAGGATCAAGGATAATGGCTAATGCAAGAATAACACTATACTCAATCCAGTATTTGTCAAACTTGTCAAGCATACTCTGAGCCATATCCCGAATCACAGAATCCTCATTCTTCAAATGACCTTTCAGTAACAACTCAATCTTTGATATTTGTGTGAAATACATGTTAGCGGTGGGATATGATGATCCAGACATCAAGTTTGTTATCACTGCAAAAGGCTTCAAGAATGCACACATAGCCTATGCTCTTGACCACTCTTCATTTTTTGGATAATGAGTGTAGTTTGTGTCATTCAAAGCTAAGCTCACAAAGGCACGACGATATTTAATTGCACTTTCAAGCATTGCATGTGTCGAATTCCATCTAGTCGGAACATCATACCTTAAACCCACAGAAGTGTCTATACCGCCAACTTGTTCAACTCTTTTCTTGAATTCTATCATCCTGGCCTCTGATTTTCGTACATACATAATGCTACTCCTAATCTTATTCAAAGCTCCTTCCGCTACTCGCAAGCCATCTTGAACTAAGAGATTCAAGATATGGGCAGAACATCTCACATGGAAGAACTCCCCATTGTATATCAAGATACCACTCAAATTCATATTCTCTTTCAATATTCTTTGCATATAAAAATTTGCTGAAGCATTGTCCAGCGTGATAGAGAAAACCTTCTTGTCAATCCCCGAGTCTATCAATATCTCATACGCCTTTTTTGCCAATTCAGATCCCGTATGAGGAGGCTCCATCTTGGAAAAGGAAAGTATTTTGCTATGAAAATTCCATTTCTTATCAACAAAGTGAGCTGTCAAGCAAAGATAACCTTCTACAGTTATTGATGTCCAATAATAAGAAGTCAAACATATTCTACTTGGACTCATTGCTAGTTTGGCCTTTAGGTTGTCCTTTTGATGAAGATAAAAATTTCATACATCCACCACAACAATTTTTCTTGTAATACTCCTATAATTAGGATTTAAATATGTGAGCAACTCCCTAATGCCATTATGCTCAACAAAAGCATATGGAAGATTATGTTTAATGATGGCATAGGCAATGAGTTCTCGCACTTTGTTGTGGTCAATCTTTCTAGCTCTAACAATCCCTGCTTGGTCTATCATCATGGCACCAACATCTTTGTATTTTGGGAGTGCTTTACAACTTTCAATATGACATCGAAGATGTGAAGTCCCACAATCCTTGCTGCCTACAGCATATGGCTTCCCACACCTATTACATTTGACTTTTTCCTTGCCATCAACTATGCCAATTTTGGTAAAGTATTTCCAAACATAAGATGTCGTGCATCTCGCCCTTTTATTTGTAGCAGGAGCATCTTTATGTTGTGTTTGTACAGAAGCAGCTTCAGGTTTAGTAGGTTGTTTGGATTGTGTTGTCACAGTATCAACATCCATGGTAGCCATCTTTTTTTAACGACAAAAGCATTATCATCTTTTTTTAATGACAAAAGAATTATTGAAAGCAAAATCCACCAACAAGCACAATCCCACAATCACAGATTCACAGTACAATACAAAATAGAATGGGAAAAACAAATCTAGCAAAGGCTGAACTACAGAGTTCAAATTTGAGCTTAACCAGCAATCACAGTACAAAAATCAATTGGCATAGTTGATGGCAAGGAGCATTTGAGCTTAACTAACAATTGGAAAAATTTGAGCAAATGCACAAAAAATCAATTGGAAAAACAAATCCAGCAACACACAAAACTAATCATAGCCAGCAAATGCACAAAAAATCAATTGATTGAGTTTTATATCATTTTAATTTAATGCAGGATAGAAGTTTGATATATAAACCTGACCATATATCATTTAACCAGCAAATACAAATCCACTATCTATATCCAGCAAATGCACAATCAAACCAAAGACAGAAATATAGAGTTTGAATTTCATGATGCCAGGACTCAGGAACTCAGAATTTAATGATTTGCTTCAGTTTTTAGTTTACTTCAATTCAAACAAGAACAGAAAAAATTACATCTTACACTGTCTATTGTCTAAAACCGGAGGGAATTCAAGGGCGACGAGTCTCAACTGTATTGAGAGTTGAGAGTAGAGTTGACGAGCATCGAGAGGAAGAGAATGAGATTGAGGAGGGTTTGGTTTCACCGTTTCAGATCAGCCATCACCGTCCACCGCACCACGGCACCACCACTCGCGACTGAAGCTTCGACCTCCGAGCAAAGGAGATGATGAGACACGAGGGGAAGAGGGAGATAGGGAGAGCAACTGAGCGGCGGAGGCGCGAAGCCAAAGAGGAAGAGGGAGTCTGGGATAGCACAGAGCGGCGGAGGATCAGAGGAAGAGGTAGACTTAGAGAGCACCGAGCGGCGAAGGCGCGGAAGAAGAGGGAAACTTGGAGAGCCCGGACCAGATTTGCCAGAGAGGAAGAGAGATGTTGTGATAGAGCCACCGAGCCGGAGAGGAAGAGGGGGAGGGTTAGGCGGCCGTTGCCGTTCCTAGGTGTTAGGGCTCAGAGCGCTTGAAGAAGAGGGAAGAGACAAACTGATTGAAGAAGAGGGAAGAGATAGCATGAGTGGGAGACCAAGTGCAATGCAAGAATGAGTATGAGGGGTTTTTTTTATCGGGCTAACCCGTTTAGCCCGCTGGTTAACCCGTTTAACCCGCGGGCTAAATGGGTTCAGCCCGATTACAAACGGGCTGCTATTTTGGCAGCTTGAGCCCGATTTTTTAAACGGGCTGGCGAGCTGGGCCTGAATTACTGCTTCTAGGCCATACAATGAGACATGACGAAGAAACTAACAAAAAGAAGCAATGAGCAGGAAATGTAATCGTCAATCACAAAGCAAAGCCAACATAACTCAAATTCTGAGCTAAGGAGACCAATATAGACATCTAAAAGCTAAATAAATTCTTATTAGTAGATCAGTCTTAAGTCTTAACCTCAGACATAGATAAGCATATGAAACAATCTCATCAATGGTCAGAGGCAATCCAAAGGATAAGGTAGGCCATGGCTTCATCTTTGCCATAACAGTGAGTTTTGCTTCATTGTTCAGAATCTGATACACTCTTCTCATGGAAGGTCTCTCTGCACTATCTGGTTTTGCATAGCTAGCAGCTTCCTTATTCCTTCTTCCTCAAATTCTCGATCCCTTGAACCTTCTATCTGCTGCTTCTATTATCTTCTCTCTTGAGTAATGTTCCCAGACCCAATTAATCAACCAAATTCACCATTCTCTGACCTTTCTCAATTGGCCTCCTTCCACATGCATGCCACTTCAAGCACTACAACTCCATAGTTGAATACATCAGTTTTCTCAGTTGCTTTCCCATACTAAAGGTACTCTGGTGTGAGGTAAGTTAACAGATTAAGGAATCATGATAAATTGATCAGAACATTAACAGATGTTCGTTATGTATCGGATTTGAAGAAAAATCTCATTTCTATAACAACTCTAGATTCAAAGGGTTCAAAATCACTGCAGAAAATGGAGTAATGAAAATATTTTCTGGTGCACTAATGGTAATGGAGGGTATTCGAAAAAACAATAACACGTATTATTATCAAGGTAAATCGATTATTGGGATAGCAGTAGTGACATCCATTGTTCCAGCTGTTAATATTGAAACTGAGCTCTTATCATGATCCAAAACCACCCAGCCTAGGATTGAAGTTTCCATCTAGCAGTATATTTCTAGTCTTGATGTCTCTGTATATGAATCACTCTCTGCTCACACTCTTGGTGAAGGTAAGTGAGAACAGAAGCCAACCACAATAGCAATGTTGATCTTTAGTCTCTGAGACTTAAACCAGCTAAGCTATAATTGACACAGTTGGGCTTGGATTTTGTGTTGACCTTTTCACAGCAAACAATAGTTCCTGAAGATATGAAGAAAGCTTTATAAACAGTGCCAAACAATTCACTCCCAATGATTTCAACTCTCCGTTACTAAATTCCTTTGGACAAGCTACTAAATTTGTTTCGCAATATGCCATCGTTTCCTCAGAGAAATATACCCAGGGCTGAAAGTACTGCACATATATAAAAGGGAAAATGACTCAAAAAGAACTTTAAATATATTAAAAGATAAAAATAAAGGTGTTAGAAGATTTGGAAATACCACAGAGGAGGTTATAACACTTGTTAGGGATTTATAATTTCAAGGTAAAATTATCATTTTACCCTTACTTATATTTTTATTAAAATAATAAAAATTCCTCCGCCGGCCAGGGAATATTCCGTCCCCGTCAGAATATTCCCTAAGCTTTGGGAAAAAAATCCCAAAGCTTTGGAGGGTGGGGGTTCGAACCCTCCACCTATTGGTGCATGACAACTCGGCTAAGGAAGTCTATCAGTAATTATAGTGCAAAATAAAAATATATAGTAAACTTTGATTTTTAATTAAACCAACCAACAAATTCAGATAAGGAATTGGCAGATTGATAAAAGAAATTAACAACTTTATATAAGAATTTCACAACTTTCGTTTTTTAAGCAAAAAATCTACCTACTCTATCAGACCATTCACTAGTTTACATAAGGAATTCTCAAGTTCATATGACGAATTAACAAATTGAAATAAGGATTTCGCAACTTTTATTTTCCGAGTTCTAAAATAAATTAAAAAGTTCAATAAAATTTTAATATAATATAATTTAATCTAAAAGTAAACCAAAAAATTTAAAATAAAAATATAGTATAATATAGTTAGACGCAATTAAAATTTTTTTTTGCCCACGAAAGTTTAGGTAAGTTGGGTGTGGAGGGATATGCTTACAGACTCGATTAAAATGAATATTGGGTTCACCGCAATATCATCACTTACCCATTACCGTGTAGAATCTGCTCTAAATGTCTGGGATTCAAGATTTTGACTCAGTAATTCGTCCATATTGGGGCGTGAAATCGACGTTGCTAGGCCCTGCTACAAAAGGAGGGGTTTCGACGTCGAAGAAGCTGTCTCTGCATTTGTTCTGGCTTTCTCTCCTATAATTCCCTCTTTCCCCTGGTTTGTGCTCTTTCAAATTTCCCAATGTGTATTTTCTTCAGCTTTTGGTTTATATCTTCGTTGTTATTGTTGAGATTCCTGATAATTAGGAAAGCTAAACTGGTTCTCCTTGATATTAGTTAGAATTAGTAACTTTTATTCAATTTCCGCCCCAAGTCTTAGTTGTCAAAGGATTGTCTGATGCAGAAAGGGAAACACTTTGGTATTGCTAGGTGTAATTTGAGCTTGAAATTCCACGTGTAATTCATGAAAACATGTTTTGGTTTGCTCACTTGTTATGATGTAGCTTCTGTCGTTATCAACCTGAATTTTATTCCTCTGAGCAGCACTGTAGGAGTAAAATCGTGTGCAAATATGGGGGAGTACACCTAGGGAAGGAATTTGGCTCAGAAAAAAAGTCCAAGGATACCACTAACCGTACTAATAAGAAAAAGGATGTTTGACTAATTAGGAAACTAAACTGTTTGGCAATGGCATTGATAATTGTAATTTGAGTCGGCACTCCAAGATTAATCACAAAATTGATCTTATTTCATCTTCAAATATATTAACATTGCTGGTTTCTTATGTCTCCAGGGAGTCATGGATGTCCCTTTGCCTTTTGATAAACTGGCTTTAGAACTAGTTAATGAAAAGTCCTCGCATGGAACCACAAACAAGTAAAGTTTCCTTGTCCCTCTTCCATGTGTGTGTTTGTGTGTGTTGGCTTTTCTTTTTCTTATCCTTCTCTGAAACTTTTGCATCATATCTTTATCCACATTTGGGCGAGTCAGTGGCAAGACATATATTGTTCTGGTAGCAACTGGAAGTTTCAATCCTCCAACTTTCATGCATTTACGCATGTTTGGTGAGTTACTTGAAGAGCTCTAGTAGTTTTGTTTATTTCCATTTGTTGGAGTTCAGAGCTGTGTCTTTCCTTGGTGTCCTTAAAATCCCAGTATAAATTTTAAGAATAAAAAAGACCCAACATAAATACTATCCGATTCCCCATACAATGTTAGTCCTGCCAAAAGCTTCCCTTTCATGCCTCTTTCTTTCTGTTTTGAAGTTTCAGATCATGAATGATGAGCTAAGATACAATTTTATCAATATAGAAACATATGCATAAACATAAAAGTTCAAACATCACAATTTCAAGTGATTGATTGTAAGTATAGTGGCAAGAGTGGTTCAGACTGTGGAAATGGATCCCCCTGCAAGGAGAATGGAGCATATCATCTGAAAATACAAAAGTACAGCAATTCCTTTGGCATTTACTGTTAAAGCATTCATTAAGCAGTAACTGAATACAAGTTTCATTCACAGCTGTGGTATGCTGTATGCATATATTTTATAGCAGACCCAAGCTCCTGACCCTGTTTTGTGTTCTGTCGGCTGTTTGTGTAATTTTCAAGCTTAGTGCTGGCCTTTGCAATCCCCCAGAAAAATTGATGTCCTATCAATCATATAAATGAAATAATTGCTACTGAAATTCTAATGTTTCAAACGAGTTGGGTTTGCACAAGAACCAAATTTAAAAGCATGGCGTATTCCTGCATTCTTACTTTCTCAAATTATTATTTTCAGATAAAATTTGCTCCCCTAAATTATAATATCATAGTTTCTTCTCTTTGAAAACAAGAAGGTAGAGAGGGATTCTCCATTTCTAATTTTTCTTGCAAACAGATGTGTCATGTTAATTTTTCTTCGCTTCCCTGAACAGATTTATTATAATGTCAAGACAATTCATTTACTGTTCTAGAGATACAAAAACTCGGCAAAGTAAAATATTCACCATGTCTTTAAGTTATTGGCTTTGGCTCATTGACATAATTCCTTTACTTAGCATGTCTTGATTGTTAAATTTCATTTGTTTTCTGCTTTCTTTTTTAAAAAATATTTTCTCAGAGCTTGCAAGAGACGCATTGAATTCAGAAGGCTACTGTGTTATTGGAGGTTATATGTCACCTGTTAATGATGCATACAAGAAAAGGGTAATGTTAGTAGACGTTTTTGGGCTTCCAGCAAAACTATAATGGAATAATTCATTAGGGACCTCCATTAGCTTCAATTACTATTTCAAGGCTTTATTCCCATTCTCTGTTACAGTCTGCGGGATAGATCTGCTTTAACTTTTAACATTGAGATGCTCAAGTATATTCATATGTACATCTTTGCAAATTTAAATTGGCAAACTATAGAATTGTTGAAGGAAAATAAAGTATAAACAATTTGCATGTAATTGTAAAGTTACTATGTAAATCAAAGAGAGATCTTTTATAGCTTTAAGACTGACCTAAGTGCAGTTATAGTACGAGCGGCATCCTAAGAACTTCTATCTTAAAAATCTTTTACCTACTTTTATACATTCTGTTTCATGGCTGTAAATTGGTCTCATTGCTTATCACTTGAAATTTTGATGAAGGGCCTTGTTTCTGCTGAACATCGCATACACTTGTGTCATTTAGCCTGCAGAAGTTCAGAATTTATAATGGTTGATCCATGGGAAGTAAGTTAGTTTCTCCCTCCTACTCTAGATGTGTCTGTCCATGCAATTGATTTTCATCTTGCAAAAATTTGAAGTTAAGAGATAATGATATGGATTGTTTTGTTTAAATAGACCATGAACAAATGTGAAAAAAAGAAAGAAAGTTCTTCTTGATCTTGTTTGGTCAAGTTTTGCATTTTATATGGTTAAGACTTGTAGACTTTTTTTGCAGGCAACTCAAGGTTCATATCAGCGCACTTTAACTGTTCTATCTAGAGTCCAGAATTGTATTTGTGAGGCAGGGCTGGTACCCAGAGGTGAGTAACTGAGTTCTACAAACAATTCTTAAGCAAAAGCAAAATAATCTTGAAACTTCAGTCGAGTGTGTTAATGCTCACTGGCGCTGGCCATTGATAGTATACAGTTCATTGCACTAGGTGTTTCTCTGATTTAAGGGGCCCATTGACTCAAGTATTTTCAAATTCCATTTGCTGCGTGGCTATTTAGTAGGTTGCTTTCTATGTGTGTTTCTGTTGATGATGACGTAGAAGAAAATACTAAAATTTGCTTTTGAACTAACTGGTTGGTGTAGAATCCCTCAAGGTCATGCTCGTCTGTGGGTCTGATCTCCTTCACTCCTTTGGCATTCCTGGAGTATGGATTTCTGAGCAGGTATTTTTAACTATAATAGAAATAATGTTATTGGTAAGCCATCGGAATCAGATTGATTCTGTGATGTTGCTAAAACTGATAAGCTTATTAATTTAACAAGTTTTACTTGCTACATATATGAAGTGATATTGGGCTATACATTAGTGATTTTAACCTTTCTGATTATTGTTTAGGTTAAGGCCATATGCAAAGATTATGGAATAGTTTGCATCCGCAGAGAAGGACAAGATGTTGGGAAGACTGTCTCTGATAATGACGTTCTGAATGAAAATCGGGTAATCATGCATCCTGATCTTCCTCCTGTTTATTTTCTGGTGTATAAGAAATGAACTGCAATGAGTAGGAAATAATAAAAAGAACGATGGCCATTAAATAAAAAACTTGATTTCCCGTGTGTGTGTTACGTTTTTTTTTTTTTTTGCCATCGTGTATATATATGTTAACTAGTAACTACTATAATTTTAGCAGGCTAACATCAAAGTTGTGGATGAAGTTGTACCAAATCAAATCAGCTCAACCAGACTAAGGTAAAGATGTGATTGGGTCTCTTGAGTTGTGCAAAATGATTTAACCATTGGGATGTTTTTTTCTTTATTCCTTGTGAAACTCGAAATTAATTTCTTGTTGAAAAATTTTCAGGGAATGCATTGCAAGAAGATTGTCCATAAAATATCTGACTATGGATGAAGTGATCGATTATATCAGAGAGCATCAACTATATTTAAACTAAGACGGAAATTAATATTTGTAATGCATCGTGTAGTGCATACTATTTATATCATTTATTTTTTTTAAAAAAAATCATATAGGAGTTTCTACGATTAGAAGTTCTGGGGTGGAAAAAAAGAAGGCCAAAAATTTTGTGAACAATCGAGTATTGTTTGTTGATTCTCTCTGAGAGATAGAATAAGATGATAATATCTAAACTTAGGTCGTTTTTCTCTGCAATTTAAGTTCAAAGAAGGGGTCACTTGAACTACACAAACAAGCCATTGTACTTTCTAAGTTTGTAGGACGATACTTTCTGTTCTTGAAGTCTTCTTCTAGTGTTGATTTTTTTTTTTCTTTAGTTGAAAAAAAAATCAAGTGGTAATATATATATATATATTGATAAGGAATCAAGTGTTAATTTTGCTCCTGAACTTTTGGGTTGATAATTTTCACCATATTTAATGTTAAAAAAAGGGAAAATCCCTTATGAAAAGACCATTAAAAATAATAAAGGGCGGAGATGTGAGTTTAATATTTATAATACGAGAGAGGTGTGAGAGTTTCATCTGTCTTTTTTAAAATTAAAAAAAAAATGATGAAAATGACCCTATAAAAATTAAAAGAAAAGACTGAATTAGAGAGAGAAAATAGCGCGAAGTGGGGAGAATCAGATATGGAGGCATAGAAAGGAAGTGAGGTAAGTAATTTTTGACAGCTCAATTGTTTTCTCATCATCACACAATCCTAACCATGGTGTTGTTGGTCTTCATTTTGATGGATGTCTTTGGTGGGGTAGCTGGGTTTTTAGCTTGGAGGAAGGTGAATGTTGATAGGTGAAGGTGGTGGGATATTGAAGTTGAATGCTGACTATGAAGCTGAACGTTGTAATCGAAGTTGATGAATGACCGATTGGTGCAGAGAAAATCGAAGAAGGCGTTCGGTGGTGACGTGAGTGTTAATAGGTATGTTTGGGATCACGATTTCTTAAAAAATAAATCCTTATTACGCAAGTCGAGATAAAACTCCTCTCACATACTTACCTCGTATACTGTGAATCACGATTTATAAATACTTATTACCTAAAAATAAGCTATTCCAAACAAGCACAATGTCTACTTATCACTGAATATAAGAATACCACTGTAGTGTCATGGCCTTGCTGGTGTTTGGGTAGTGCCAAAAGTGAAGTTGTTTTCTTATGAACTTAATCCATGCCTGCCTTCTCCTTTTTACAAATGGTTATTTTAAAATAAACTAGCATTCACTCCACCTTTGGGCTTCGCACGGTGCATCCCCTACCCCCTATCGCGGCCCTTACACTAACATTACTTCGTAACAAAACTCTTTCTCATAGATCAACCGTTGATATCCTACTCATATTCACATAACCACATCGGATGGCCCTATATCAATATATTTCTTTTCCCTGTACACAAAAAAACCAACTATCATCATAATACCATAGTCCACTACATCAATGCTGCAATGTTTTCCCGCATACATTAAATATGGCCATCACTTTAAGTCAATTTTGTACATAAGTCTGGATGCAAAAAAAATATGAGGAGATTAGAGAGCCATCTGGAATCAAATCAACACAACGCACGAGCTTTAATATCTTCATTCCCTGCGAACAAACTAATTCGTTGAGCTGTAAAACTGAGTACCCATACTGTTGACCAGCATCCCCAAACCATGGTGCACTATCACAATATGACCAATTTTGACTTCCATGAACTCTATTTTAGTCAATGTTTGTCCGCCACACTCATCCAAAAATGCAACCCAAACCTTATGGTGTGAATTGCAACAAAAGTTAACATCTACATCACCAAGCAATAGATAATGTCATGTGCTCTACTATTCTTTCTAGTTATTTTGCATCCTTACATTCCATCTTTTATCCACGAGCGTGATAGGACAATAGTTATCTCCTTTATAAATGCTCCTATAACAAAAAAAGTATTCACCAGTGTCCCTTATCCATGACTTCATAAAATCACAAATATCTACAATATGACATCAATTCAATTAAAAACACCCATATAAACTATGCCATGTAGTACCAGATTCATAGTAACTACTCATAGTGCCATCAAACTACTGGATGAAGGACTAACCATAAAATCAAAATAGTTTATATAGGTTATTCCCAATGTTTGAAGGCCACTCCTTGTCCATGACTTCATCAAATCACAAATATCTACAACATGACATTAATTCAATTAAAAACACCCACAATATATAAACTATGTCATGCAGTAACAGATTCATAGTAACTACTCATGATGCCATCAAACTACTGGATGAAGGATTGACCATAAAATCAAAATAGTTTATATAGGTCATTCCTGGAAGGCCACTTCATGTGAAAGAGAAATAACGGAAGGGAGATATCATAAACAACCTTAACTACTTCCGTCTTTGACCCAAAGACAATATGATACTTTTTATACAGCCTGTACCTATTCTCATTTACACAAATCCTAAATACATGATATACACTACCTTCAACAAACCTGAATGCAAAGGCGCGACTGTAGTTTTCCTTCTTGAGCTACAACAATATCATATTGTTCTAAAACAAAAACAAATTTGGTAAACTTATATGGCGTCTAGGAATTAATACATGACTACCTTTTTATTTTCACAAGTGATCATTCTAAAATGGACAATTGTCATTTCTATATCAAAAGTTGAAGTTGTTATTTCCAAATCAAAACTTAGTAAACTCATATCATATTTGGGAATTGATCCTTGTCAGTCTTATCTCTCATTGTGTATATTTCTAGTTTATTGCCCAACGTCTCTTTTTTTCGTTCTGTTTTGATTATGAACAGTGAATGTACTGTTATTGTACGTGAGTATCAGTTGGAGGCTTGGAGCAAACGATTTTTTTTTTTTTTTGAGTGGCGGAGCAAACGTTTTCTAGTGTAATAAATTTAGACCATGTAAATGGATTTCCGCCCGAGTGTATTTATACTAGTAGATTTGTTTTTGGTCAACCAAGTGTATTTATAGATTACAGGGGTTAAACGCGGACATTTGCGTTTCAAATTAGTTACTTAATGCAAAATGTAAATATATTTTTTGTTTCTCAGTCAATTTAAAGTTTTAAACACTTACCGTTGACATATAAATATGTATTAATTAGTTATGAGTAATGATGGTTAAATATCTTGAATAATTTATATTGAATACTCCTTCAAGTCTTTTTTATACGAGTCCAAAATTTGAGCTGATTTTTTTTATGAGAGTCCAATAAGAGTTGTCTGAATATTTAATAAGTTTTTTCATTTGTACTTCTCATTAATTATATATATTGTATTAATTAAAATGTTGGTGATACTTTTATTTACTATATTCCTCTCTTTTACTAGTCCCTCTTAAATAAAGTCATACTTAAAAAAAAAGTTTATTTCAAACATGTTTATTTTTTTTAATCTTAACCATTTTCACAAACCATATATAATTCAGTTATCAGGTTTTTATAAATAGGATCGGAAAGAATAACAAGTAGTATGATTTTTGAGAGAAGTGAATGGATATGAAATGACAAGGATATAAATGAATTGAAAAGAAAGGGGTATAGTATAGCTAGGAAAGGAAAAGGGAAAGATAAAGGAGAATGATGGGATGAGAGAGTATAAGGAAAATCCCGTCAATTGGTGAATTGGTGGGTGAGAGATGGTCAAAATATATGGAAAGAGTGACATGGCATGTCTCTATGATGTCACCACTATAAAATTAAGTTTTAATGGTTAAAATTTAATACTATATAAAAATATTCTTATAACATTAAATATGACACTAAAAAGTATTAAATTTCAATCATTAAAATTTTATCTAGTGTAGGAGACATTCAATAGAAAGAAAAAGAAGAGAAAGATCAATGGAGACATTCCTTTCGCATGCTATGCTACCCCTTCCGGCTTATCCCCTTGCCTCGTCAGGCCCTACCGATGCCAAATGCCACTCCATTACGATTTATTCCATTTCCCGCCCAAACTATATGTCACATCCAAGGGTTTGAGAATCAGACAGGACCGGACAGTCCGACAAGTCAGACCTTGGCCAGTCAATAAGGCGGGCTGAATTGGTACATTAGACTGCTTTTATAGGGAGGCGGTTTTAGGCCTTTTTTTATCCGTTTTTGGGTTGTCAACTATTGTTAGGCCAAAACCCGAAACGAGTTTGTAATAACCGTCCGGCCTAATAAACTTGAGAACAAAAAAAAAGTGTTGAATGTTTTTTTTAATTTGATGCCGGAAAAAATTGAAAAAAAAACATGGCATACAAAGTAAAAAAACACCTGACCAGTGAATAATATCCAGATTCCAGTGTGCGCCTCGATCCATGACTGTGTGCCCTAGGTCCGAAATCCGAAAGCACTCGTCGTCTATTGGGAACGGAGGATCTGGCCATCGTCGTCCGCTATGCGTGGTTGTCAGCCTTCGCCGTCTCTGTGGTTGTTCTCTGTCGTCAGTGACATCTTGTTGTTGCTGTTGTTCGTGCTTCTCCCTGAAGCTTTGTGTGCTGTGGCATTGTCATTTGTAGGCTTTGTGCACAGTCGTGATCCACCATTTACGCTGTCGTCCTCCGCCGTGCGTGGCTGATGTGTGTGGTGCTATGATTCTTCTCTCTGTCACATCCAAACCCCCAAATCTCCTTCCTCACAACGTCACAATGAAGCTTCTGTATGCTCTATTCTTTTTTATAATCTTGTGCTTTTCTCAATTAGCTCATTGTGTCAATTGTTTAAATTGAAATATAAAAGGCTTTTCCTCTTCTTAGCTTAATGTGGGTTTCAACTAGAGGTTTCTTGTTTGAATCTGATGAAGTTATACTTGTGGCTGACTCATATATATTGTACATCTTGTCAATGCTCTGTTTTTGTTTTACCTAAAACAAAGTATAATGAAACTGATGAAGTTATACTTGTGGGTTGTGGCTGAAAGTAAATATTGTATTCAATTATGTCTTGCACCTGTTATCATTATGAAAACTATATTTAGACTTAGATTATCCTACCTTGAACAACATTCACTTTGTATGTGATAGGAAATATTTTGCATGGTCAACATATAAGAATCTTACAATATAATGATGCCATAAAGGAAAAGACATTAGTTGTTACTTTATGTAATACCCTAAATTTTGGGGTTGGAGGCTTAGAAATATGCCTAAATTTTACAGACTGCTAAGCCCCAGTTTATCAGGTATCCCAAATCTATTCCTAATATTTCTTATATCTTTGAGGTATTAAAGGGAATAAAATAGTGAATTAAAGAGTATGGGAATTTTGTATACAAAAATAGAATTTGTTGGAGTTGCAAGTGCATTCCGTTTCATTGCTTCCAGTGAGGCAGTGTTGTTGTGCAATGCATTTCATTGATCAAATGATATTCAAAAATTATGAAATTTTACAAAGTGAAAGTAGACACATCCCAAGCTTTAATTTGATAGGACATATGACTCAATTAGAGCTATATACAAAAAGTGATGAATTTTTGACATTAGCCTAGAAAAACTGAAAAGTTTCTGGAGCAGCATCCAAAGATGGAATTTTTGGGAATTTTGTGCATCCAAATGGCTAAAGTCTATATTTTCCCATGAAACTAGGCTCAATAAGGGTTCTATAGCCTTTGGAATCACTTCATTTCGATTTTTCTAGAATTAGTTATGATTTTTCAAAGTTTGGGCAGAAAATTTGTCAGAATTTACATAAATCCAAACAAAATGGGAAAATTGGCTAATTATGACATCAGCATATCATAAAGCCATCATCCTCATTTTCCATCTGCCATACCTGACGCCTTTACTCAAAAAATAGAGAGAGGAGGAGAAGAAAACTCACGAGGTATGTCGATTTCTTCGGTGAATTCGTTCCTAACATGTATAACTCTTCTCCTAAGCTCCTTTTTTATGTGATTTAAGGTGTTGGAAGCTAGAATTTTGATGTTACAAAGGCTAGGGTTCAGCCATAAGAAGGGAAGAGCTAAAGGGAGCTTGAGGTAACTTCCAAACTCTTGTATATTGACTATTCTGGCTGTTGTGGACAATTTAATAGGTGAAATTTCGCCGGATTGTCTTTGTTTGTAATTTTTGGAAATGGGTTTCCTTAGGGGGTATGCTGCCCAAATTGGTACTAAAAGGTATTTGTAACCTAATGGAATAGTCAATAAAGTGGTTAGGAGTAGAAAAGAACATGTCTGCGGAGTCGGATTTCAAAAACCCCAATTTTCTCGGAGTTCCTATAAGTTTTAGTCAGCTCTAGAAATGGGCCTTAGAGGTGGGTTTTCAATGATTTGATGGTTTCATTGAGTTCAGGAGGGAAAATTAGGTGGGGTTACAGTTGGGAACTATTTCGGAAAAGGTCGAAAAAGCATAATTACGAAAACGCCCCTGAAACCTTTAAAGTGGGGCTGTCAAGGGTAATTTTGTAATTTAACATTGAATTTGATAATTCTGAGTCCGAAAATGGATTTCTTGGGGTAAAATATGTCAGAATAGCCCATGTCAAAATTTTAAAAAAAGTACAGTCGGACTGGGTACGGCGGGGCCGGGCCGGTCCCCGAGGGCATTTTAGTAAATTTTCATAATAGGCTCATATAACCCCCAGAAACACTATGGAAGTATCTAAATTATATATTTGGAATTATAGGACCAAGTTGTGAGCCCAGTCGTTGACACGCTTTACGAGGCACACGTTTCAAGGCGTAAAAGGGTTAAGGTAGGGAACTTACCTCTCCTGCATGTATTTGATGTTTGTGTTGGTGTATTGATGCATGTTATTGCTTTGCTTGATTATGTGAAACATATATAAATGATTGAAGCTCTGTTTCTATTTATGCTATGGCCATAAGTATGTTGTTTGAAACATTGAGCTTGCAGATATGTCATTGAGTGAGCATGAGTTATGTAATGCAAGCATGTCATACATTAAACACTTATCTTGCATGCATATTGGTATTATTTTCCTACCAAGATTCTCTCAAATCTCACCCTCCCCTACCAACAATTTAGGCAAGGCAAGAGGCTCGAGGAGGGGACAAGCAACCAGGGGTGGCGAAGACCACCTATGGATATTTGGTTTGGTAGTTGGTTATCAGAGTTGGTTGGGGCAACTGTATATGCTTCGGATATGTATTTGGGATGTATATTTGGATGTGTATTTGAAAGGATATTGTGTAATCCCCTTAATGGGCATTTATAAATCCTTAGTAAAGGTATAAACCCGGGGTTGGCCGGGAATTATATTGTGTGCTCTGATATATAAATGTGATTAGCTGCGTTGTGTGTAATTATATTATGTGCTCTGATATATAAATGTGATTAGCTACATTGTGTGTAATTATATTCGAAATGTGAATATGAGACCAGGTTGTTTGGATTTCGAAAAGTATTTGTGAAAACTCTGTCGTGTAGATGGGTTTGAAAATGAGTTTTGCTAATCGTTGGTCTCTAATTCATTTTAATCGTGTATTTCGGATATAATTACGGAGGGGGTTAAACTTTAGTTTTTTCATTTATGTAACTTTGGAAGTAAAGGAAATTACACCAGTTATTATGAAATGTAGATTAAAAAAGATGACTCGGAATGTACTATCCCCATCTTTCAAGAATTCTGCATTCATTCTGCATTCTGTTTTGCTTTGATCTATCAAGTAAAAGGATGACCACCATTCAAGTTTCTGAGCAAGTCACTCTGTTAATGTTATTAGAAACTTTAGCTAGTATCCCAAGCCTCTTCAAATGGTATCAAGTCACAGAAGCTCTAATAGGTTTTCCATCAACCACTATGGCTTTCAGTCCTCTAAGAAGGTAGATCTTCCACATTATGTTTCTTCATGTCACTGGTTGAATTTTTCTTATAAGTACCAAAAACTGCAGTGAAGGAAAATGCACTCCCAACCTGGGGTCGGCTTATAAGGTTTATTTGACCACCCATTAACTCAACCAAATACTTACGATGCTTAATCTAGTACCAGTCCCATTATAGTTTTGAGAGGTTGAGCTGTCTGCCTGCACAAAAGGCATGAAATCCTATCCTGGGTAGAAAAGGGAATGCCAATACCAGTATCCTCTACACAGACCATCAGAGTGACTTGCTCAGAAACTTGAATAGTGGTCATCTTTTTACTTGATGGATTAAAGCAAAATTCTTCTCACAAAACCTTTTTATTTTTTCCCATTCGGTTCCTATTTTTTTACAAGGGTTTGTTTTTTAATGCCAACAAACCTTATAATACAAGCCCAAGTTCCTTTGTAAGTTTCTCTAGATTAAATTCAACCATGGTCAGAGCTTTGACCTCTGCAAAACTAGTTCTCTGAATTTGTCAAATCTTCTATATTAATCTATTTGTCAAACTCAGAAAAACTTTGTGCTACAATGAAAATCTTCTATAGAAGCACAAATTTTTTTTTGACAGGTTTTAAATTTGTGTTGCAATGTTTGAACTTTGTAGGAACCAGAAAATGTCATCCCGAGCAAAACAAATATCTACTACTACTCCCCACACCTAATCTGTTAGATCAAAGGCCAATCCAACATGAGAGCATTGTGTTCAAGTGCCAAACAAAACCCTAAGTGGCAAACCTCACTTGAAATGCATGTATTGTGGAAAGGAATTGGCTGGAGGAAGAATACACAGAATGAAACAACATCTTGTGGGAGTAAAAGGGGACATCATAAGTTGTAAAAAGGTTCCGGGAGATGTTCACTCTCGGTTGAATGAAAATTTGAAGGAAATTGAAGAGAAAAAGTGAGAGAAACAAGATACATTTGAAGAAAACAATTCATATGGCCATAATGTCACACCATTAGAAGGGGATGCTCCAAATTTGGAAAAAGTTCCTCCTTCACATACTCAACCCTTGTTCAAGATCACATACTCAATCCTTGTTCAAGATCATTTGAAGTTTTGAAAAGAAAGGCACATACAACTGCAAATAAATTCTTTGCTTGGACAACCCCAGGTGCACAATCAAGTATAAGAAGTGCATTTATAGGTGAAGAAGTTGTGCATAGAGCAGATATGGCTATGGCTAGGTGGTTGTATGATTGTTGCATTCCAATTAACGCTGTGAATTCATTTCACTTACAACCTATGATAGATGCTATTGCAGCCATTGGCCCTGGTTATAAATCGCCATCTTACTATGTTTTCAGAACAAAATTATTACAAGACATGAAAAAGGAAGTTCAATTGTTAGTTGATGAGTGTAGGAATTTTTGGGCAGAAACTGGTTGCACAATAATGGCATATGGTTGGCAAGGTCAACGAAAGCGGCAATTGATTAATTTCCTGATTTATTGTCCTAAAGGAATTGTCTTCATCAAATCTGTGGATGCATCAGACATTGTCAAAGATGCCCAAACTTTGTGCAACCTATTCGTGGACATGGTTTTGTTTGTCAGTGTGGATAATGTCATCCACCTTGTTATTGATAATGCAGCTAATTATAAAGCTGTTAGGAAATTATTGGCTGAAAAATATCCATATATTTTTTGGTCTCAATGTGTTGCACATTGCTTAAACCTGATTTTGTCAAACATTGGCAAAATGGAGATTGTCACATGTTTATTTATCTGTGCTTGCATCTCTAATTTCAAAATTCATTTACAACCATGGATTTTTGTTAGCTTGGCCGAGAAAAAAAGAAGGGTGGGCAAAAATTATCTGGCCGGGAGCAACACGATTTGCTACTATTACTTTTATTGCCTTAAAAAGTATTCTTGAGCACAAGCATGATTTACAGGCCTTGGTAACTATCAAGGCATTTATTGACTCTATATATTCAAGAGATCATAAGGCAAGAGATGTAATTGCGGCTGTATTGGATAGTGCATTTTGGAATGATTGTCTGGCTATTGTTGAATTTGTTAAACCTCTTATAAGACTTTTGAGAATTGTAGATTCTGATGATAGACCTTCACTTAGATATATTTATGAAGAGATGTACAGGGTAAGGAAAGCTATCAAACGTACTTTTAATCGCACAAAAAAATTGTACAAGCCATTCACAAGTAGTATTAAGAGTAGGTGGGATTCTCAACTTCGCCAAGATTTTCATGCAACAGCTTATATCTTAAATCTTGTTTTTCTTTATGGTAAGGCTAACTTTTCTCAAAATGCAGAGGTTATGCAAGGATATCTACCTGTCATAGATAGGAAAATCACATCTAATAAGAAGAAGGCATGCTATACCAAGATAAAAGTGGCATCTTCAATAGTCCCATGGCTCTTGAATATGCAAAATCAATGCGACCTAGTAAAATTTCTTACTTCTTAATTCTTATACAGTTATATTGTACTATACGAACCTGACTTTAATTGCTGTTTTCTATTTGATGATGTTCATTTTAACATGATAGATGAATGGTGGCGGTATTTTAGAGGTAGTTGTCCCAATGTTAAAAAATTGGCTATTCAATTGTTGAGCTAAATTGCTTCTTCTTCTGGTTGCGAAAGGAATTGGAGTGTCTTTAAAAGGATACACTCCAAGAAAAGAAATAGATTGAAAATCTTGTCTTTATTCATTACAATTTTCATTTGAGGAATATGTATATTTTTCCAAGCTTTTCACTTTACAATTTACACTTTACTTAATTTTGTATTGGTAAAAAAATTAATTAAATGACTTCTAATAATTATACTAATATTTTGTTTTCATGTGTTTTTTTAGGGTTCTTAACATGAAAAAAGATTTTGATCCCATTGATTATGAAAGTATTGATAAGATTGAATATTGGATTATGGAAAAAGTTGATTTTCCTCCACTCTCAACACTTTTGCTGAAGAGATAGAAGAAGACATCATTTATGATGATACCACACTAGCAATACCAAAAACTATCATAAATTATGAAGGTTATATATTTTAAATTTTAGACATGTTATTTTTTTATTTATATTATATGTTACTAATTTTTATAATTTGGTTTGTTGCACACTCTTTTATAAAGATGCTTTTGAAGAATAAGGCAATAAGGTTTGTCCTCAAGCTAAAGATGGAATTGGAAGCTATGAAATTGGAGTTGGAGGTCTTGATTTTAGGTCATTTTCTCAAGAAAATGATGACATTTATAGCCCAAATGCCTTTCAAAAAGCTCATGCTTTGATCAATCAAGAGCCACCAATGTTTGACAAGTCATGAAATCATTATTGTTAGTGCATTTTATTAGGTTGATGGTTGACTTAATGTTCTTCCTTAAATGATATTTTATGGCCTTGTTAACTTCCTATGAAATTAGACTAAAGACTAATTATAATATATATATATATATATATATAATATTTTTAAATTTAATTATTATGTCACCGATCTGATCAAACGGCTCAACCGTTCCAATCATTTGAATCATGACCTGCTGACCTTTTCGGCTCGACGTCTACCCTAACTTTTAAAACATTGGTCACATCTTTACTCCTTTACTCGATGGCTTATGGTACATCAGTAGGGAGTAATCTGCACGTACTGTAATTTTTTCCTAATAAGTTTAGTGTTCAATACTTGAACGAAAATTCATTATTATGAGGGAAGTCAGGCACGCGTCCCTTTAGCGACTCAAATTCAACTTATCACCAAAATCTCAGTTGTTGGTTGAACTTTTTCCTCTTTTGGTACTATTTTAAAAAAGTTTCCTCTTGAATAATTATATGCTGTTTGGCCTTCGAGGGAAATTCTGACCCATGCATGCATGCACCTTGGAATTAATTATGAAACAGAGTTTCAACCTCTCCTTGTACCTTCATTTATCTCAGAGCATCCTTAAAAACTAGAAAGCAAATTCTAAACCTGTTCGATCCATGGCGATTTCCTCCCTCCTTCTCTTTCTCTATACAAAGCGTCAGAGGCAAGAGTTGACTCAATATGGACCAAGGTTTATATGAAGGAAATCTGGTGATGGAGCTTTACAAAATTACACAAAAGAGCCCTTCATTTCAATGTAGATTTCATGTTATTAGAAAATCAGATTCCATTTTTCATTCTCCGCCGTCTCTATATATGATGTGTAGTTTCAAACACCAGAACTGAATTCCTGTTCGCTTGTACATAGCTTCTTCAAGTCGTACAGAACAACAACGCGCCATGTTGAGGTAGAAGGGATAGCACAAGTAAAACATTTTTCCTGGACATGGGGAGAATGTTTTAGTTGCCCCCACCCCAGGGGCAATGACAGAAGGCCTTTGCGGAGGTATAACCAATCCGGGTACCAACTCTGAGTACCAGAAGATTTATCAGGATATTAACGAATTCCGTCGCACTCCATGGAGAAGGTGGAGGGTGGAGCTGAGACGCTGTATCTGGAACCTTTTCATTATATTTCTATTATATGTTGTTCTTTCTGGTAGTCATTACAAGTTTCAATCCTGCCACGCATGTTTGGTGAGTTACTTGAAGAAGCTAAGAGCTCTAGTAGTTTTGTTTATTTCCATTATTTGCTTAAATTAATTCGGAGCTGTGTCTTTCTTTCTTTGGTTTTCTCAAATACTCCCTCCGGTCCTAATTATAAGACAAAGTTGACTTTTTTGGAGAAATTAAGGAAACCAATTAAATCACTTTAAAATATTTATATTTTTATTTTTTTCTTCAAACTAATTAATTTGACTAATAAACTGATATATAATCTAAAGATACTAAAAATATAAATACTCTAAAGTGATTTAATTGGCTTCCTTAATTTCTCCAAAAAAGTTAACTTCATCTTATAATTAGGACCGGAGGGAGTACCCAATATAAATAAATTTATAGAATTAAAAGACCCTACATAAATAAATAAATAAATACTACCCGATTCCCCACACAATATTAATGTTAGTTCAGCCAAACGCTTCCTTTTTCTTTTTTTTTTCCTCCCAATTTTCGGATAACTATTTAGAGTGATTGATTGTAAGTATGGTAGTAAGGGTGGTTTGGACTTTGAAAGACTGTGGAAAAGGATCTCCCTGCAAGGAGAATGGAGAATATCATCTGAAAATATAAAAAATACAGCAATTTCTTTTGTCATATCCTGTTAACGCATTCATTCATTTCATTAAGCAATAATTGAATGAATATAGGTTTTAATGGGCCCCAATCATGTAATCCTGATCATCGCCGGGCCCGAAAGAAAATCACAGCACTCAAAGATAACACGGACTTTTGGACATACAACGATAACACCCTGCAACAAATAGCCCGAAGTTTCTTTGTTTATACACGGCTCCAACAAATGCAACACCAACCTACCAATCACAAGTTATGTTCCCTGTGCTTACCTCATCAGCCTGGAATTCTCTGAATGCTAATGTCTCTTTGGCTGAAGTCAAACATGCTCTATTTGAGATGAAACCCCTCAAATCTCCAGGACCGGATGGTTGCATGCACTCCTTTTCCAAAGTTAAAGTTAATGGGATACTGTGGGTACTTCCATATCTCAGATGATTCACTCCATTTTTCAAGGACAGCCCCTTGAGGCAGATTTTAACAACACCTTGATTACATTGGTGCCTAAAGTTGACCATCCCTCCTCCATCAAAGACTTTCATCCCAAAAGCCTATTCTCGGTTGTGTACAAGACTGTGACTAAAATCATTGCCAATAGACTTAAGCCATTAATTGATGCCCCAATTGATCCTTCCGTATCAATCCAGTTTTATCAAAGGTCGAAGCATCATTGATAATATAATAGTTGCACAGGAAATCATCCATTCCATGAAGAAGAAGCAGGGGAAAAAAGGTTGGCTTGCCATCAAAGTCAACTTGGAGAAAGCTTTTATCAAGTTGAGTTGGGATTTCATCCAAGATACACTTGATGATGCTGGACTCCACCCTCGTGTATAATCTCAAAAATTATGTGATGCACAACCTCTTCAAATATGCAAATCATATGGAATGGGAAGCCAACTGAGCCATTTAAGCCATCTTGTGGCATTAAACAAGGAGACCCCATCTCGCCCTACCTATTTGTCCTCTGTATGGAAAGGCTTTCCAAAACTATCACCAAGAAAGTTCAAGAAAATCAATGGGAGACAATTAAACTTTGGTAGGTGAGGCCCCCTACTTTCGGACATTTCCTTCGCCAATGACCTCATTCTCTTTGGTGGGTGCTCCTCGTCCAGATTTGCCTCATTAAAGAAGTTCCTGATGATTTCTGTCTGTCTTGCATCTGGTCAAGTAGTTAGCTTGAGCAAGACCAAGATCCATTGTTCTCGAAATATCGCCAGGCACCAAGCAGACCATACATGCAATTACCTTCAATTCCAGAAAACTGAGCAGTTAGGCAAATACTTAGGGGTCCCTCTCCTTGACTCTCGAGTGTCAAAGGATACTTACAATTACCTTATCGAGAAGGTTCAGCAGAAGCTCACAAGTTGGAAACCAAAAACGTTAACTCTAGCTGGTCGTATTCCTCTAGCTAAGACTACATTGAGTCCATTCCCTACTACGCTATCGAAACTTCTCTTCTCACGATCTCTTGTTGCAAAGCTATTGAGAAGCTTATTCGCAGGTTCATTTGGGGCTCTGAAGGTACAAACCATAAGATGAACTTAGTGGGTTGGGATGATATGTGTAAACGTCCCAAGTGTGGAGGCAATGGACTAAAAAATATACAGGGTCAAAACTACGTACTCCTAACAAAGTTGGCTTTTAACCTTCAAATTCAACCTAGGCAACTTTGGGTTCAAGTGTTACGGTCAAAATACAGTTGGGGCCCTGAGAGTGGATATGAATTTAAAACTAAGTCAGTCTCCCATGTTTGGAGGAGCATAGCAAAGATATAGCCACAAGCAGAACTGAACATAGCATGGGAACCGGGAGATGGTCACACGATAAGATTTTGGAAAGACACCTGGGTAAGTGAAATGGGACCCCTACAGTTCCTAACTTTTGCTGATGTACCAGAATCAGAGCTGAACAAGTCCCTCATTCAATATGCTGATCACAATGGAGGGTGGAACTGGTCTTCCTTCCAGCACCTCTTACCACCTGGTCTTAATTTGCAGATTGCTAGTATACCTCCGCCAAAGCCATCGAATGGCATAGATGAACGTTACTGTAATCTCACCTCGACTGGAACTTTCTCTGTTGCCTCGGCCTATCTAGAAGAGCAGGGAATCGATTGGTGTAAACAAGATGAGCGCTGGGATTGGATATGGAAGTGGCCTTGCATCCAAAGAATTGGATCTTTTTTATGGCTTACAAGGAAGAATCGCCATCTCACTAATGCGAAACGGGCGAGGAGAGGAATGATCGCAGATGCGAGGTGTGAAATCTGCTAGGCTGATGTGGAAGATTTGAACCATGTCTTACGAGAGTGCCCTGTTGCTCGTCGATGCTGGTTGAAATCATACCTGAGCGTGAAGCACAAACCTGGTTCAATGATCCTTTTGTATATTGGCTTGATGGGAACTTGGACTCTAGGCGTAATACCCTTCAGTGGAGACTTCTTTTTGGGACGCTGTTCTGGAAGTTATGGGACTATAGGAATAAGTGTATATCCACTAGAGAGACGCCTACTTGCAACAACATATTATTCTTCGTCTGTACTCTTGTGTTAGAACATAATACTCTTCATAATTTGTATTAGTGAATAGATGACAGTAGCGGGTCCTTATCTGTATACGTGTACATATCACAGCTGTAATATTGTAATATCCTATGGAATATTCGTTTAGGGTTGTAACCTCAAGAGCTATATAATAAAGCTACAGGCCCAGAATAATTCATTCGGCCTATTCACCCTAAAACCTTTCTTGGTATCAGAGCGAAGAAAGGCGCCGACAATGTCATCCTCCTCCTCTGCTTCCTTGTCCGTTTCCTCCGAGTCATATGCCACCTCCTCTGTTTTATCATCCTCTGTGGCTTCAAAAACTTATGGGCTATTTAATTCTTCTAGTCAAACAACAGCCATTAAGCTTGACCGAACCAACTTCTTGGTATGGGAGTTAGTTGTTCTCCCTCTCATCGAAGGCAATCGCCTTCAATCACATATCAACGGCTCAGGAGTCATTCCAGACCAATACATTCCTGGAGAAGCAGGAAATACTGTGACTCTGAATCCCAAATATGAGGACTGGTTCACAATCGATCGAATACTTGTCGGTTGGCTGAGAAATACAATGACTCAAAATATTGGAGCTCAGCTCTTGCACTGTAAAACAGCTCGCAAACTCTGGACAGGAGCACGAGATCTTACCAGTGCTTCTAACAAGGCTCGATTCATGGTGTTCAAGTCTGAACTGCACCAAACTCGTAAGAACAACATGAGAATGGAAGAATACTTAGTAAAGATGAAAAACGTGTTCGATCAATTAGCTTTGTCTGGAGCACCTATCTCAACTGATGATCTCATTATGCATACCCTAAATGGTCTCGACGCTGACTACAACGTTATAGTTGTAAAGCTCATAGATCAACCTAATCTCTCATAGATCGATGCTCAAGCTGCTCTGTTGTCATTTGAAAGCCGTTTAGAGCAGCTGAATCAATTTTCCTCTTTATCGGTTCAACCGTCGGCTAACGTTGCATATTGTGATGCTTCTGATCCACGATCCTTAAATTCCTCTCGCCGATTCACTGACTCCAATAGAGGTTTCTGGCGTGGTGGACGGAACTCGCGTGGCCGACACTCACGTGGGAGAAGAGGAGGCTACAATAGCAACATGTCGTACGACAACGGCAGGGGAAGTAAACTGTATTGTCATTTGTGCGAAAAACCTGGACATGATGTGGTTCATTGTTACCACCGGTTTGATCGAAATTTCAAGCCTCCAACCAATTCAGGAAATTACAATGCTCAAGCCTGGTATATGAATTCTCAGCCAGCGAATGATTCCTTTTGGTACATGGATAGTGGGGCAAACTATCATGTTACTCCTAGTACTGACTAACTTGATCAGATCACACCAGTAGGTAAGTCCTTTTTATCTACCTGTACAGGGGAAAAGGTAAAGATACAGGGCATAGGAACTAAACGTTTTCCTAATTCTTAACTTTTTCTTAATGATGTGCTTCTAGTACCGACTGCTACCAAGAGTTTGCTTAGTGTCAACAAACTTGTTGAGGATAATTCCGTTGAGATTCAATTTACTAATGATCAGTGTCTTGTGAAGGACAAGGTGACTGGACAAACATTGATGGCAGGGAAGTCAAGCCAAGGGATGTATCTGATGGAAAGTGATCGAGGAATTCCACAAGCCCAGTCGCATGCAGCATCTGCCTCTTTTATTTCTTCCAGTAGAGATAATTTTCTTAAATGGCACTACAGGTTGGGACATCCAAATAGTCGTGTCTTGAAACAAGTTTTGGCTAGTTGTAATGAAAACGTTGAGATCAATGAGAATTTTATATGTGAAGCTTGTCAATCTGGGAAATCAAAATTTTTGCCTTTTCCTTTGTCTAATTCTCATGCTAGTACTCCTCTTGAATTGATTCACAGTGACGTTTGGGGGCCCTCTCCAATACAGTCAGTTGGTGGTCATTGTTATTATGTGCATTTTATAGATGATTTTAGTCGATTCACTTGGCTTTTTCCCTTGAAACATAAAGGTAAAGTTATACATGCCTTCAAAGTATTTAAGCAGCAAGCTGAGAATCAATTCAACACTAGGATTAAAATGATTCAATGTGATAATGGCACAGAATATAAACCTCTTGCCTCCTTAGCTCAAACTGAAGGCATAAATATGAGATTCACTTGTCCTTACACTTCCTCCCAAAATGGAAGAGCTGAAAGAAAACACAGACACATTGTTGAGATGGGTTTAACCCTTTTAGCTCAAGCAAAAATACCTTTAACCTACTGGGTGGATGCTTTCCAAACTGCAGTATACCTTATAAATAGACTCCCTACACCTATTTTAAAAGGTTCCTCTCCTATTTTACGATTATTCAAGACAGCACCTAACTACAAGGAACTTCAACCATTTGGGTGTGCTTGTTATCCTTGTCTCAAACCTTATAATGAGCACAAGCTTCAATTTCATAGTCAGAAATGTGTGTATTTAGGACCAGCGTCTCAACATAAAGGACACAAATGTCTGAGTGCAACAGGAAGAATCTATATATCTCGACATGTTGTGTTTGATGCTAGTAATTTTCCTTTTGTTACAGGTTTCCTCAATCGTAGGTCATCACCTACAAATGACAATGCGTGCCTAATTCCTGTGTTTATTCAGAGCTCTTCCACTGATACAATAATGCCAAGTTGTGATACCATATCAGTAGAAGGGAAATAAATAGCCTAGAAGACTATAGGACTGAAAACTTCAATATGGGGACAAGTGAGTCCTTGCAGTCTAGCCCAACTCCATCTCATAGTCTAGCTGGTGAAGAAATAGAGCCCAGTACAAATGAGCCCAACATTTCTCCAGTGAACAACACACATCAAATGGTGACAAGATCGAAGGCAGGTGTGTTTAAACCAAAATATCCCTTTGTTGGGCTTATGAAATTAGAAGATCCAGTGACGTTAAAAGCAATTGCTGAACCCAGAAATATCAATGAAGCTCTTGCCTCTTCATATTGGAGAAATGCAATGCAGGAGGAATTTGCAGCACTCTTACGCAATCATACCTGGGTTCTTGTACTGGCGAATCAAGCTCAAACCTTAGTTGATTGTAAGTGGGTCTTTAAAAACAAATTCAGAGCAGATGGCACACTTCTCAAACCAAAGGCTAGTCTCGTCGCAAAAGGATTCCAGCAATCACCAGGACTTGACTACGGCGAGACATTCAGTCCTGTTGTCAAACCAACAACAATCAGAATTGTTCTATCACTTGCAGCCACATTCAGATGGGAGGTAAGACAACTCGATGTTAATAATGCATTCTTAAATGGGTATCTTGAAGAAAATGTCTTTATGCATCAACCCGATGGTTTTCGAGATCCAAAAAGACCTCACTTTGTATGTAAATTGGTGAAAGCAATATATGGCTTGAAGCAAGCCCCCCGTGCTTGGTTTGAACGATTGAGACTGACACTACTTCAATGGGGTTTTCAAAATGCGAGAAGTGATGTTTCTCTATTCTATCTGCGAGCTCAGGGCTTGAATATGTTTATACTGATTTATGTAGATGATATTTTGGTAATAGGAAATAGTTCTTCCTATATGCACCAATTTATTCAAAAATTGAATGCTCTCTTCTCTTTGAAAGATCTTGGTCCTGTCTACTATTTCCTTGGTCTGGAGATATATCGGGATTCAACTGGTTTCTATCTCAACTAAGGGAAATACACACTGGATTTATTACGAAAATTTAATATGCTAGATTGTGCACCTGTACCAACCCCTATGGTCGCTAATCGACAGTTTTCAGCTATTGAAGGAAAATTGATGTCTGATCCTTCCTTGTATCGACGAGCCATAGGGTCCTTACAATATCTCACAACAACAAGACCGGATATTGCCTACTCAGTGAATAAACTCAGTCAGTTTTTGTCTAATCCTACTGATATTCATTTGCAAGGAGTTAAAAGGATCTTACGTTATCTCAAAGGAACATATAATTATGGTCCTTGCATCAAACCTTTCAACACCCTTACATTGACTGCATTTATGGATGCAGACTGGGCTGCTGATATAGATGACAGAAAGTCAACTGCTGGCTATTGTGTATACCTTGGAAACACTCTGATTTCATGGGCTTCAAGGAAACAAAAAGTTGTCTCCAAATCCAGTGCTGAATCAGAATATTGCTCATTATCAGATGGTGCAGCAGAACTTAAATGGCTGTATTCGTTGTTATTTGAACTTGGTCTCAAATTGAGACAGCCTTCAGTTATCTGGTGTGACAACATCAGCGCAAAGGCACTTGCAGCCAATCCAGTCCAACATGCTCGAAGCAAACATATAGAAATTGATATACACTTTGTTCGTGATCTGGTGACATCCGGGTTTATTGATGTTAGCTTTATTCCTTCCTCACACCAAGTTGCAAACTGTTTCACCAAAGCTCTCACACACAACAAATTCTCATACTTCAGGAGCAAACTCGAGTTGTCTATAACACCCTCTCGTTTGAGGGGGAATGTTAGAACATAATACTCTTCATAATCTGTATTAGTGAATAGATGACTGTAGCGGGTCCTTATCTGTATACGTGTACATATCACAACTGTAATATTGTAATATCCTATGGAATATTCGTTTAGGGTTGTAACCTCAAGAGCTATATAATAAAGCTACAGGCCCAGAATAATTCATTCGGCCTATTCACCCTAAAACCTTTCTTCTTGTTAACCATACATCTCAGGCAAAAGATCTTTTACTCGTCATAGATCCAGAACCCTACATGATATTATCCTTGCAACCATTGTAAAACAATTCCATTTTCACTAAAAAAAAAAACAGAGAGAATAATGTCCTTCAATTGATGAGTTGTGATGTTGAATTGATTGGCGCATTAATTCAGTCCTGTAGTTGGACCCACAACCTTATCTTGTTTCTGTCAAGCTTTGTACAAAGAGAATTTGGTTATCTGAGCTTGGCAATGGGAGTCCATGCAAAATGAGAAGGTATAGTGGGAGGTCTCCTGAGACCTGTTTGAGTCTGTGACGAGAGAAGTTACTTTTTTTTTAATCTGATTTTTATAAAAATTAGATAAGATAAAAATCAGATTGTAAATGTAATTTGTGTTTGAATTGACGGTAGTAAAAATAATTTTTTTTAGAAAAGCCGGATGTTTTAGCTTCTTCTCAAAAACCACTTTTAGAAAAAAAAAACTCAATTACTAAAACGTCAATCAAAATACCCCATTTTTCAAAAACCCAGAAGACATCATGATTTTTTTTTTAAAAAAAAACCTGGTCTGCCATCCCAAACAGGCACTAAAGCTTCATCATGTGAGAGAGCAAATTATGATTAAATTTGAGACTTATCAATTAATGCTCTTGAATTCAAATTATTTATTCCTTCAACAGGAAAAAATATATTAGGAGTTGGAAATTATTTTTGGTAAGTAGTAAACATTAACTAAATAAATTAGTAAAAGAGATTAGCCGAATAAAACCCTCCAAAAAAGCAGGTTTAACCACAAACAAAAATAACATGATGAAAAATGGACGTGATTGAAGCCAAAATGAATTTTCTTTATACTTTAATAATTACGAGGACGGGTGCGTGCAAGTGGGAACTAATTTATTAGCATTGAAATTTTGGAACGTGCAACAGACCAAGCACAAAATATATTAAAAAAATTGATCACAGGTTTGTGAGTAAAAGGAGCAGCAAAGAAACTGGCGTATACTCTACAAATACTATAAACGGAAAAAGCATTCATTGCACTTTGTAACGTCTTCTAGCTAGTGGACTTCATCATTCTGTCCACAGTCCCTCCCATTATTTCTCTTCCCTAATTATACCAATTCAACCACATTCCTGTATGCTCCACTACATAATACAAGACATTTCAATTAATTCATTAGAACTAAAAAATAATAGTTAACTTATTAAATTTACTTTAAATTAGAAGAAATTTTCAACTTTATCTATATTAAATGAGGTATTATTGAGGGAAAGAGAAAAATACAAGAAGTCATATTTAAACATTAATTATAGGGATAAAATTGATAAATAAGTATTTTTCACCCCTTTCCTCTATCTCACTACTATAGATTTGCACATTTATAATACTTAATTCATAACGGTTACAGCTAATAAACATTAGGTATGTCGATGGTTAATTATACATACATTACTCTTGCTACAGCATATATATATACGTAAAAAGTTACGTACGCAGTACGCTTACATAAAAAAAAAATTAATACTACCTACATAGCCACTGAAGCCTAAATATTCCACGTATAATTTGCCAAGAAAATCATATATATATTATTCAAAATGAATATAATTTGTATCAAATTTTGAGATTTAATTAATTTTTTCTTCGTTGAATCTTTGGTTTGATGCTTGTAATTAAAAAAACAAGAGATAGAGACCCTAGTTTCTAACACCCCCCCCCCCCCCAAATCTTTGCTATTCAAATCTGCACAAGCAAAGCAGTCATTTATTCCCCGTTACTAGCATACACATTCTTCACCACTTTTATCTTTCAAAATGACATGAACACTCACGAAAATAGAAACACTAACACATAACAGTGACAGCTAATAAACGTTATGTTATAATGTTTAGTTCAGATGACGTGGTATTTCTGGAGTAGGAGTATGTAACTATTTCTCTATAAGATACTTCAACTAATTCATCAAAACTAAAAAAATATGATAGTTATTAACATTAAATTTGCCTTAAATTAGAAGAAATTTCCAACTTTACCCATATTAAATAAAGTATTATTGAAGGAGAGAGAAAAATATAAGAAGTCATGTTTAAACATTAATTATAGGCACAAAATTGACAAATAAGCATTAATTGCTCTCCAAGTGACTTATATTATGGATCAAACTATTTTTCTAGAAGTGATTTATATTGTGGATGGGAGTACCATATTTTTATCCCACCAAAGTTCCCTGTTCTTCATGAATATTTCGGGTTATTTTTTCACCTCCACTGCTTTCATTGGGAATATAATTCTTCATCCACATCATCTGTGTTTTGCTTTAACTTCGACATCACGTCTTTTTGAAAGGGATGCCCACCACCTTCATCCATCATGGTTTCATAACAATGCTCTCACTCGATACACTCCTTTCATACTCTCTCTCTCTACATAATGGGCGAAACTTGCTTTATCTGAAAAAATGTGGTGATGGAGATTTTAGAAACTCCAGTGAGTCCTTGTTTTGCCAATTTCTTGTATATATAGACTTCCTCCTACACTTTAAGGGTAAAATATGTAAATTTGGAAGGGGAAGTGACTTGAGATTATATATTTAGAACCAAAGTAATTAAACTCATTGTCTGGCTCTTATATTATATATATATATTAACTGGAGCAATCTCATCCATTCATGACATTCTCTTAGTTTGGAGTTTATTAATTAATTATCCACTGTCATAGCTTGGAGTTCATCAGATGGGTGTGATATTTTTGGTCCAAATGATACAAGTTATTTGTTATAATAATGTATTTATTTGAAAGGAAACAAGTTGCTATTTTGTGCCTGCGTTGCTGTCACTTTAGAAGAGCATTTTACCCTTGTCTGTAGAATAAAAGTGGTGTTTCGTGAAACCTGATTTACACTTGAAAAATTTGGATTCTTTTTTTCGTCAAGTATGGGAGAGAAAGCCGCTAGAAATATTATTATAATTATTCATTTGAACTTCCCAGGTTTCTATTATTATTATTATTATTATTATTTAATATTTAATATTTTCATCCCATCTTCCATAAAAACAGACTAATATTTTCATCTTCCAAACCTAACTTTAAACACTATCTTCGTATTATATCAATATATATATATATATATATATATATATATGCACATATATTTATGGAGGAAACAGACACACGTGTATTTGCACACAAGACACGCACCATGGTGACAACGTGGTCAGGTGAATGTGAATCCAACATAAAGAGATGGGTGGTTAACAACTTTGGATGACATGTGATCGAACACGTATAGAATCTGAATTAATACGAGATTGAATTATTGATGATATGAAAGTGACCAATTGCCAAACATAGTACTGAGCAATTAAATTTGAACATCACCCACCCTCTTTTCCAGAACTCAGGCTCTCTACCTCTCTTATCTTTCTTCTGCAAGAACCAACAAGGCATAACTTTAAGGTCTCTTTGCAGAAGCTGAGAAAGAGGAAGCCAAAGAGGGAGAGACTGAGTAAGATGGAGTGTTCTAGATTGTAAGACTCATCAATTGACACCTATACATCATGTGAGACCCCCAAACTCTGACTTAACGGCTGTTAATATTGAATTAACGGCATTGTTAAAATTGGCCTTTTTTTGTAAAGTTCGTATACATTTTTGCACCAAAAAAAAGTTAATGGTGTCAGATGCCCTTTTTACAAAATTTCGTTGTTAAAATTGCATCTTTGCCCCTTCAAAAAAAGGTTGTACCTAAAAAAAGAAAAGGGAAAGTATGAATTTGATCGTGATATATTATGGGGAAAATATAAATTAAAAAATAATAAATGGATAAAATTTATGGTAAAACAATATAACGTATAAAATGAGTATGGATTATAAATATTATAATTTTTTATTAATTTTGTTAATTATACACTGATATAGTATTAATTTTATCCATGGAATAGTTACATGCAGTCGGGATATAGATATGGCCTGCTAAAACTGATGATGCTTCAGTCGGGATATTGAAAGTTGCAACAGCATTCAACCTTCTAGTTGTACTATAGTCCCATCAATGGCTTGTTTTTTGGTCCCCAAGGCTTGATCCCCCTATTATTGAACCCAACTCATTTGAACTCATCCATCGTAATCTGCAGGCAAAATGCCATTCAAAAGTCATAACTTTTGATAGTTTTCACTTTCCCCTCTCCATTTTCAGAGTTAAACTGTCAATATTTTAGTTGGCATTAGGTATTATTAAGAGGGGTTTCTAAGGAGCTGGGTTATTGTAGAGTATTAAAAAAAAAATAAGAAGAAGAAATGCCACTTAAGTCAAACATAAAAAGATCTATTTGTGTGGGAGACATAGAGACTACTCAAAATAAAGTAATTTATTGAGTTCTCTAATCAGAATATAATAATAGGCGATAAAGAAATTGAAAGACCAATCACATTATGCTAAGTTGCAAAAAAATTTTCCTTCATCACATTTTTTTTTTATCAAAGATCACACATATATGAATCATGAATTCACAAAAGCTAAGATTTGAAACCTAAGAATTGGAATTAATGTGAGCATGAAAATTTCGTTCAGAATGCGTCCTTAAATTAGCCATCATGAACTAACATTGATGGTTCAACTACTATAGTACATCAATAGTTTGTTGGGCAGCCCATCAAAATCACTCACGTACATTGATGGCAATATTGTGTATGTTTGGATTGGCGTCGCGATAGTTTATAAGTTGCTTTAATTTATATGTAAATCGAGACAAAACTCTTCTCACATACTTACCTTATATATCATAAATTACGATTGAAAAGTTGCTTTTAAGCATCCCTATTATTGTTCCAAACACACACTAAGCAAATTGAGGTTAGGCTTTATAATGAATGCAATTAATATGGTGGGTCCTTCACCCCACTCACACTGATGATGCCCAGTTTTTGCCACAGTGGCAATATTTTTCCCAGTCAATGAGCCATCCTCTTTGGCTCGATCTGTCTGAGGTTTCTTCTTGTTAGGCTTGACCCACTTATGCAGTTGTAACCCCCTGCCGTAATTATATCCGAAATACGCGATTAAAGTGAAATAGAGACCAATAAGAAACAAATAACATTTTACAAACCCATCTACCAGACGGGGTTTTCATAAATGCCTTTCGAAATCATTCATAAACTTGGTCTCATAATCACTTTTCGAATACAATTACTACGCGGAATATCACATTCATAACAAATCAGAGTACACAACAATAATCCCGGCAATCCCGGGTTCCATACATTAACTCAAAGCCTTATAGGGTATATTCACCCCTACAAGCCCTCATATGGGGATTACACAAAGTCTTCTCAAATACATAGCAAATCCTCATCCACATACTTATATACACATCCAAATCTATATACTCCCAACTATGATAACCAACTACCAAATTTTCAACCCGAAGGAAGTCCTTGTCGCCCTTGATCACTTACTCCATCCTCGATCCACTACCCTGTCTGAAAGGTTAGTAGGGGGTGAGATTCGAGAGAATCTCAATAGGAAACAAATACCAAAATGCATGTATGATAAGTGTATAATGCATGACATGCTTGCAATACATATCATATGCCCATACCATGACACATCTGCATGCTCAATGTTTCAACAACACACTCATGGCCATAGCATAAATAGAAACAGAGCTTCAAACATCATATATGTTCCACATAATCAAGCAAAGCAATAACATGCATCAACACATTCACACAATATCATATACAGGCAAGGAGGTAAGTTCCCTACACTCTTTCCACGTATGCTCCAGCTCCGCTTACTCACGATCAGAACAAATACCGGACCACGATCAGGGCGAACATCAACCCTATAATCAAAGCAAGGACATAGGGTTATTCTCTATTCCAATTCCTTAACTCTCAAACCCTTAGTGTTGGTTATCATTTAACACCTTTAGGTGGCTAATCAAAGCCTAAACATATGCCTAAAGGCTTGGGAAACACTTGACCAAAGATCACCTTTTAAAAGTCCAAAATGCTGATTTTTGGGGGTGGGCCGCGGCCCACAATCCTTGGGCTGCGGCCCAAGGCTGTCCAGAGACGCACAGAAACATTTGGGCTGCGGCCCAACATCCTTGGGCCGCGGCCCAATAAAATCCAGTTTCTGGCTGAACTTCCAAAAATCATAACTAATTCCACAAAAATCGAAATGAGGTGATCCCAAAGCCAAATGAAAGCTATTCAAGTCCTCTACACAGGAAAAATACTGGCCATTACTGGAAATCACCACAAAAATACAGAATTCCCAAACATTCAAGACTGTCCCAAAACAGAATCCATTTTCGACCTCAAACTTTGGACAGCTATAACTCCCAGTTCCCAAAACGAAATGGCACAAGTTATATGTCCATTTTGAAGCTTAAGATGTGAAATTCAAGACTGGAAAGTTTCAGAATTTTATAACATCATTTGCCCATTCAAAACGGCAACACAAACAGACTGCCCAGACAGAATTCTCACTGGACAGAATTTCCAGTTTTGCAACCATTGTGTCCAATCCAATTCAAACCAATTCCAATGATTAAATACCACAACATGGCACCATTTTCAACATAAAACACAACCCAATTCATCCAATCAAAAATCACATGAAAATCAGGGCAAAATTCGAAATTCACTAAACTCATCCAAAAATCACAAAACTTAGATCAAAAGGCTTCAAATACTCACCTCTTCCTCTTTCCCAAACCAATTCTTTGATTCTCCATCTTTCCAAATTTCCTCAAGCCATCAAACACCTTCAATCAAGAATCTAAAACCATAGAGATGAAGCTCTCATCACTATGAACAACTTTATAGAAGGACATTAGAGCATTAGAGGACAAGAAGCCAACCAAAATCTCACCTCTAGTTTTCTCTTTCTTCCTTGAGCTAGGCGAAATGAAGAACAAGAGAGAGAAGTATGAAGATGAAAATGATGAAGATGATGTTCAGTTTTTGGAGCCACAAACCGACCTAATAGAGAGAGGGAAGAGGAAAAAGCAAACTTTGAACATTTGACTTGATCCAAGGGTCCAAAAAGTGCCACATGTCAACATCTTGCAATATCCTCCATGAGCTCACATAGGCACATGCACACATGATTCCACCCTTTGATCTATTACACAAATCAATCTCAACCATTGATCTTGAAGTTACCAATGAGTTTCCTCTTCGGTAACCGATCAATCGGTCGGTAACTTTACCGTTTTGCTCCTGATTATGGTAATTCCTCTTGAATCACCACCAACACTTCACATCTTTTCATTTAGCCCCAATATGCGCCTTCCCTCTATTTTAAGTCAATTTAGATGTTAATCCATAATTGAGCTTAAATACAGGGTTTTGGCACTGCTCACAGCACATACGAATCACATCGGGTGCCAACTCACACCATAATCTCCAAAAGGGTTCATTTATCACTATTGACATCCACTTTTGGAGTCATTAACCCTTAATCACAATTTAGGATCTTGCGAAACCGGGGCTTAGCAATCCACTTATTTCAGGCTTATTCTCTAGCCTCAAGTCTCAGAATTCGGGATATTACAGCAGTGATGCATGTGATCTCTCTGTTACGTTGTGTTCTTTTTCCTTCTTTGATGACCCCAATCCAAACCAAAAACATAGGTGGAATGGGCCAAAGAAATATATGCAAGTTAATGTTTGAAAATTTTATTAGATAAAAAGACAGTACTAGTACTTTTTGTTGTTTATGAAACATTTTCAATTGATTCAGGGGATATTTGTGAAAATTATATAATATAAAATTATTTTCTTTCATAATTATAGAACATTAAAATTACAACGTATGGAAGCAAGTTTAATAAGTATCTTATTTTCTTTGTAAAACTTAAAAGACGCCAACTACTAATTCTCGTAGACCATCGCACAAGTGTTTTGATACATGTAGAGAAAACATCATTGCATGGTGAATCCTTCTGATCCTTAATATAAAATATATTTAAACATTGATCTTGATCTTAAATATAAAACATATATAGTTTTTGTATTGGACCTCCAACACCAACTACGCACAATCCCAACACATGACATTAGCACTCCCCAGTTCCCACATCATGTGCCACAATTTTTGCCTCTGAAGGGTTTAATTTCAATCATTTATGCTGGAAGATGGAACCAACAAAGCCATCATGGCGCATCGTTGTCCTTTTTGGTTTTACATGCAACATGTATGTCCTCTGTGACATTACCACTCTCTAATGTCCACTCCATTGTTAGTTAATAAATTTAAAGTTGATCACAAAACGAAGAATCTACACAGAATTGTTTGCCCTGCATGCCTATATAGTTATGAATATCGCTCGTTCACTTTAATTTACTCCAAAAGCTGATAATTCACTTCAAAAAAATATATGGCGAAAATGGGTTCACCGGTTAATCTATAATTAGTTTCTTTCTTGCTCCAACTGTGTCCAACATGCATGCGCTAATTTCTTACTTTCTTAGTGAAGACTTTAATTACTTCTTATAAGTATATATTTTTTTTTTCAAAATTTTATTACTATAAGAATAAATTTTCATGTGATTTAATACTACCAAAAATTCGAGTTACAAAACCCTGCAATAAAGAGTGCGCATGAAATGATTAATGCAAAGTATATATAGTATTTATTAGATAATCATTTCTTTCCAGAAGAAAAAGTCACAGCACAGAGGCAGACATTTTTATAAGACGTAGTTGTGAATTATAAAAGAATTGAATGAATGAATGAATTTATTAATGCTTTGTGATAAGCAGTCCCTTACCATATTCAACCGAACTTATGTCACATTTCTAATGCTACATAAAGTATAGAATATCCTTAATGTATTAAAAACCAATTGAGGGGTGACATACATTATTCATATCCAACGTACGCTATATATTATTATTATGCCAATGTTCGACCACCTCATACTATTCAGTATAAATGGCTCAGCATAGTACTTAGTACAACATGGGACCTTCACTGTCTTCCCATGAATAATAATGACACATTACTTTTCATTGGTTTGATTTTTATTAATTAAATGAGTAAAAATATATTGAATGATGAAGGTTTAGTTGATAGATTAAATAGAGGGCGGTGCAAGAATACTCCCCCCGTTCTTTTTTAAACAAAACAAAATGCTAAACCTATTGTATTACTCATCACTTTAATGTTTATTCTCTTAATTCTCTCACCACCTCCAAATGTATTATTTATGCATCACCCTGTATTTAATTTATCGACTAAACCTATTGTCAATTTGTCATCTATCATTCAATATATTTTTACTCCTTTACTTAATAAAAATTAACCATTTGTTCATATTTAAATACTCCCTTCCATCAATGTATGCTTTCAATCTATTCCCCAATGAGCCGATCCCCTCGTCTTGTAACTCATTGTCCACAAGGGATTCAAGGCTTCTGTTGTTAAAAAAAAATTGACCCAAGCTATGTGACGGCTAAAACAGTCCATTGCCGTATTTACCCAAACATATGTCACATTTTCAATGGTAGATAAAATATACAATTTTACTTATTGTATTAAAAATCAATTGAGGGCCATGCAGAAGAATATTGACACATTATCCATATTGTACGCTACATATAATTATGCCAATGTTGGACCCCCCTCATAATATTCAATATAAATGCCTCACAGTACTTAGTATAACATGGGACACTGTCCTCCCATGTCTTTGCCCCTATTTTTAATTAATGCTCTTAAAGAAAAATCTATAAATAAATAAATAAATAACATTTGATATTTCTCCGGGGATGTGTTTTTCCATGCTTCTATCTGTTCAATTTTGGGAAAATTGGTTTCATCAATGTCCACCAATAATAATGTAGACTATACTCATTGGGTTCTTTTACTGACCATAGCTGTACGTACATGTCATTATAAAAATACGAGGCTTGCTTATATATAATTTAAAATATTTTCAAAGTAGCGTACTACTAACTAATTTACCCAAAAATATTACTCTATTTGGTTCTAACGATGCTTTTAACTAATTTATTAGAATTAAAAACGTTAGTTTAATATGTTATGTATAATTAATGTGCCAAATATTTGTGCTGCTTTATATGCACTTGTCGTTTATGTGCCAATTAAAACTAATTAAGTTACAGCTATGTAAGATAAGAGCAACGGTCAATGTCTTTTCAGTTCTGAAGGAACCAAATTATTTTTACATAGCCACAAATCTGGACAAAAGTACATAGAAATTAAATCCAACAATAGAAGCTCAAGTGCTCAACTGTAGTACAACAATATAAGTTATGCCAACTAAAATCAGGATGACTAGCTAGCTATTTGTTTATGAGTTTTTAGATTGTTTAATATGGGATGTAAAACAACAATTGATGAGTAATGGGAATCAGATGTAAAATGTGAGATTAAATTCAAACTACTTTGTAATACATGCCATTTCTCAAGTTTAAATAAATTTAATATAAAAAATCTTATATATCACCAAAGAGCACGGACAATTTCCCTATCAGTTAAATTAAATCTTTTTGTTTGTGGGGGGACCATTTAGCTGCAATTTATTATGAGGCTGAAACTTGAAAATGAAAGCTGAGCTAGATTTAGAAATGATTGGGAAATTGACAAAGCCATTAAATCAAAATCAGACCCCACTCTTTCTTCTAACTTCATGATTTACCTAACACTAGTTAATGCCCTTCCCATCACTTTATCCTCCACTCTTCTTCTTTTTCTTTTCGTCAGAGACACTCTCTCTCTATATATATCCCTGCCTCTATCTCAGATTTTAATCCAACGATCCCTGAAATGAGAGGAGGATGAGATCCAATTTTGATTAACATTAGTGGACCATGGTAAATAAATGTATAACCGCATAAGTTAAAACAATTTGGTTTTATCAGTCAAATGTGTCAGAGGGCGTTTAATTGTTTTTCCATTTTCTCACGCGAACAAAATAGGTGGACCTTAACACAGCAATTTCAATCCCCATGTCAAAACTGAGAGATATTATTACATCTCATACGTACTCATATCCCCAACCAAGCCCTTATTTTGCCGGTAATCCGACTCCCAAATTTTCACCATTTATAGGGCAAGGAAAATACTCTTTTAGTTCTATTTATAGAGAGGAGAGAGAGAGAGAGAGAGTATGTTTTAGTCTATTTTATAAATCACATCATTAAATTTTTTACATAAATATAGCAGTTCACTCCTTATCTCTTATTGTGTAAACTGTTATTTTATTAGAAAGTGTATTGTAGTTAAATAGGGATAAAATTAAAAAGTTGTTAACTTTTATGGCAGAGTTAATAGAATTTAAAATTTTTCTTGGCCAGTGTAAAACATGTTAGAAATGCCTTATAAATAAGAGTGGAAGGAAGAAGTGGTACTCCCTCCAATCTATAAAATAAGTCATTTCAACTAGTTATCGCAGCCAAGAAATGATAGTTGACTCATTAAATTTATCTTCAATTTAAAGAAATTTCTAAGTTTACCCATATTAAATGAGGTTTTGGAAGAGAGAGGAGAATATAATGACCCATGTTTTAACATCAACTAGACGGACAAAATTGACAAATTATCATTAATTACTCTCAAAATGATATATATTACGGATCAAGCCATTCTTCTATAAGCGATTTATATTATGGATCAGATGGAGTAAAATTTTACACTACCGGTTCATCTTAAATGCCTCACTTAACATTCATTATAATATAAGAAATTGAATGTACGTCCCGCAATTAAATCTGCTTGCTACCTTAATGTTAACATTAAATTATGCATTAATTTTCTCACCTAAATGTCACTCAAATCAACCCCGTTAAAAAAAAAAAAAATTTCTCTAGCGTTGAATAAATTTCAGTTCCAAAGTGTAAGTAATACAAATATTAATCATCACTAAATTTTCTTCGGACCAACCACCATTCCAATCCTCATCATCTCCCCCATGTCCTATCTATTTAGGAGAGATGGAGCAAATTTAAAAGCATAATGTTTGGCCTCAGGTGAATAGCCCTACTGCTTTTGTTAATGGTATGTATGATCATAAGGACATGATATGGTGCGTCGCCAAATTTTTCTTCTTTTGCTAACCTTCTTCAAAAGCATAAAGTTTTATTACTTTACTGCTTGCTGTTTTATTTTTAACTTTTATATTAGGGCAAACGTGCGATTTTAACAACAAATTTTTGTAAAAGGGCTATTTGGCACCATTAAGTTTTTTTAGTGTAAAAATGTGCATGAACTTTATAAAAAGGGGCAACTTTAACAATGCCATTAACTCAATGCTAATAGCCGTTAAGTCAATTTTGACACCTGTACATTGTGGGGACCCTCAAACTTTGACTTAACAGCTGTTAGCAATAAGTTAACGGTATTGTTAAAATTACCTATTTTTATAAAGTTCATGTACATTTTTACACAAAAAAAAAAAAAAAAACTTAATGGTGCCTAATGCCCTTTTCACAAAAGTTTGTTATTAAAATTACACATTTGCCCTAAAAAAATTGACAGCAACTAAACGAGTTTGAGTGATATTTTATGCCCGGCAATATATTAATATTATTAATAAAATATATGTAAATGAGAGATCCCAATCCTCCTCCACGTCGTGATAAACAAGATGTTGCCCAATTTCATGGTACCAGTATGAGTGGGAGCCATGCATCACGCACGACGCCATGAAAAGGCTCTTTGGGTATTTTTGGTTTGGAGGTTTACTATGTACGTACGTGGCTATTTCATTTTGCAGAGCTTTATATATGACCGCAAGGAAGGAAGAAGAGAAATTGGAGGCAGCTGGACTATGGGTTATTGATGATACTGATATGAAAATTATATAGAGAGATTTAATTAAAGAGAGGGGAAGAGCAAGAACGTGGATAATAATAAAGAACGTGGTCAGGAAGAGTGAACCAAGTGAGTGTGAGTGACGTTTCATGGGAAGAGGGAAGAAGGCTAATCACGACTCACGAGGGACGGGTAGGCATGTACACAAGAGGAAAAAGTTGAAGTTGACGTAGAGAGAAGGCATTATGAAAGTTGGAGTTTTGTGGACATTGATACGCGTGCCACCATCACAAAAGGTAAAATCCCAAAAAATCTCTCTTGCCACTGCCTACCCAAAATATAAGATCTAATTAATTTTTTAGAGAGATTAATAAAATTAAATATATTATTTAATCATACTATATATTATATATGATTAAATTATATATCAATTTATAAATCAGACAACACCACAAAATTAAAATCGGGTTCACAGGCATGCTCAGTGCATCTATGAGCCAAGCATGCTCATCTTCCAATTTTGGGGTGAGAGATCCGTTTTTTAATTTTTTATGTATTTTTATTTATTTAAATTAAATTATATGCTGCACCCTAAAATATTTTTAACATGTGCTATTTTAAATTAATTAATTTTTAATCTAATATTCAAAAATATTTTTCGTGTGGCACAAATATCCTAAAATATTTTCTTAATAACATAAATATTTTGTCAGTAGCGTCCAATTACAACGTTTATGAGAAAAAGGGGTAGCAATGGAGACTGACGTATAGCACCTACCCGCACTCAACACATTAAATCTCTGTCTCTCTCACTCTCTTCTTCGACAGTTTAATGAAATCACACCCCGTCACTTCCCATGACAACTCTTCATTGAATATACACAACTTCTCTACCTCACTTCCATAAAAGCTTTGATCTTTGCTCTTGCATCATCATTATTATTCACCTTTGAGATCTCTCAGAAGCAAAGTTGAAGTTGAACAGAGCATCATGCTTTTACTTTAATATATTTGTATTCCTTGAGAACATGATTCATCCACATCATCTGTAGTTCTGTATCTTTGCTTTAACTTCATCACATGTTTTATTGAAAGGGATGCGTACCAAACTACTACCTTCATGACAATGCCCTCACTCACTCAATACACTCGTTCTTTCATATTCTCTTCGTCTCTCTCTCTACAGTACACCCCCAATGGGCGAAACTTTATCAGAGTGAGAGAGATCCCTTGCGACAATAAAGGGAGCCTGAATCGTCCTACTTCTACAACCCCACCCCCACCAAGAAGAAGATCTCAAGATCCTGTCTTTTTCGCTTCTCCTTTCCAAGATTCAACTTATGAAGACCCTTCTTCTCACTTCTTCACTCTCTTCGGTCTTCTTCTTCTTCTTCATTGGACTCCAACTTTGAAGAATACGACGATAATAATGCTGCTGCTGTTGCAGACTCCTAGAGAATTCCCAGTTCCTTCTAGCTCCAATGGTGGATTTTGAGGCTGCTATGGAAGGCAAGCTTAATTAGTGAGGTAATTTGATTCAAAGAAACTAGAATTTGGTCCCCCCCCCCCCCATTGTAGATTTGTTTGCTTTTTTCATTCTTAAAAAATGGGTTACGTACATGTGATTTTGAAAAGAAACATGTGTAAATGAATTTTTACATTAGTCTGTGAATCTCAGAGTTTTGAAGAAAGAGAGTTTAAACAAGTCAGTTTCTTTCTTTTGAAGTGGTCTGGGATCTGATGATGAGGCCACTTGGTTTTAATTTTGTACTTTTTGTCTGTAAATCTTTCAAGTTATGGCCTCCTTGTGGTAGAAGGCAACCAGTTCTGTTCTGTAGAATTGAACTATGAAGTTGGTTTTCGTGTCAAGTTTGGTTCTGTGCAATGATTATGGTGTATCCAAAGTACTCATTATCAAGTTAGCAACAAGTCAAGAACTTTTAAGTTATTACGTGTTGTGTCTCTTATTATCTTGTGGACTTTCGGCTCAAGTCAGGTATTTGCGTTGTTTATTTTGATTTCTAACAGGGCCTATGGAACTTGGTTCATGCAATTCCAAGTAAGAGACAACATTTAAATATCCTGGAGGATGTCAGTGTGGAATAATCGAGCCAGGAAGGTAAGAAACTTGGTTTTATTCTTATATTTGATATTTCTGCAACTATATATCCTTCTCAATAATTTCCTCTCTCCAGAATGACGTTGCTTTTGGGCCCTCCAAGTTCTGGGAAGACAACGCTCTTGTTGGCTTTGGCTACAAAGCTGGACCCAAAACTCGAGGTTAGGACAAAAGAAAACAAAATTGATTTGTCTAACTAAATTTTCTAACTTTGGTTCTTTTTTTAATCTTTCCCTAATCAAGTAACATGCCCTCCCTGATCATGAGATGAACGAGTTTGTGCCTCAGAGAGAAGGAAGCAAGATGTATTCTCTCTTTTGGTTGTTATTAATTATGGGCTGTTGTGATCTTGCAACACATCTTTGTTGTACATTTCTAATCAGTTTGGATAACCAACTCTGATACTAAGTTTGACCACTTTTCTTCCTTAATTTTTGGCAAAGAAATAGCTAGAGAGGAAGAGTTTGAATTCTTAAGCGGTGTGTTTTATATGCTGATAATAAAGTATTATATATATATATATATATTTCATAGACAGTCGTCAATGGCTTATCAAACATAAGAATATTATGTTCTACTTTACTCTGTCTATACTGATGTTTGCATACAATGAATACTAGGGTACCTATGAATTGTAGTGATTAGAATGTTGTTGTATGTTAAATGTAAATTGTGTTTCCAATCTTGTGTTCATGTTTGATAGCTTCGTAGTTAACGTTTATATTGAATTGCTGCACCTTGAAACTTTTATTACATGGTACACGTTTCTTAGATAGTTTGCTTAAACATATTTCTGTTTTAGTTTGAATGCTGAACTTCCTTTTTTGTCGTTCCTTGCTTGTTTATTTACTTGCATGCATTTATAAGACATCTTGTGGTTTGCTTCTTATATGAGCTTCTCTCTGTGTATTCTTTTAGGTATTTGCTTTGTTTGATACAAATCACAATGGGATACTGGGCTTTGAAGAATTCGCTCTTGCTCTATCTGCTTTCCATTCGAATGCCCCCATTGATGAAAAGATTGAATGCATGTTTGAAAAAATATTTGCTTTATTTGAATTTAATTTCTTAATTTACTTTGATGGACCTCTCTTCATACGAGACAAAATTAAACCCACATAATCTTGTGTTTCAGTTTCTTTTCAACTGTATGTATGCTCTCCAGCAACAAGCTTTTATTGAAAGGCAGGAGGTAAAATACTAAAATTTTATTTTATTTTATTTTTTTATTGGATTGTCCAAGTCTAAATTTTAGTTTGGCATCTTCTGTAAGGTGAAGCAATGGTAGTAGCTACACTTGCTGAATCTGCTATGAACCTATGATCTGATGGTGTAATGGAAAGTATAATCTATAAGGTGTGATTCTGTATTCTTTTTCTTGTATTTAGGCCATTTTTGTCACTTTGTTGGAAGGAATTTTTAACTGTTTTTTTTGCTGTTATTTCTCCAGACTTTTGAGGAAGCAGATACGAAGGAAAAATTGACGAGGAGTGGAGAAACCTTGTTTTACGCCATCAGTCACTTTTGAAGAATATGACTCTTCAATATCTGAAGTAATTTTTAAATTATAAATTTTTTATATATCCCCACTACATTAGAAATAAAATTTGACTAATTATACCTACTCATTTGCATTCATGCATGCAATTGCCCTCTGCTGCTGCTGTTATATTATAAAACCATACTCACTAAGTGATAAGGTATTCAGACCTGAATGAGAGAGAAAGGAGGGAATAGGGAGAGAAAACAGAGATTTAGGAGAGAAGGAACTTCTGAACAATACTTCTGTATTCACCATTCAGTCAACAATCACCCACAACTACAAGAGGCTTGAGGTATTTATTTCTAACGGTTTTAATTGGATTACCGGTTACCAACTCTAATAGGATTATTAAACTAACCAGTCATACTAACTAACTACCGGTCATCCCTATCTACATTAATATTTCATAACACTTAAGACTAGTGATTTTGGCTATAACATTTGATTTCCCACATCCAAGAAAAGAAATTAAACCATTCTTCTTCTTTCTTCCAATTTTCACTGGCCAATCTAACATTAGCTTTCATATGTTTTGAGCAGGGACATCACCACCACAAAGTTAATGATCTGTCCTGCTCATGCGGGGGCGGCAGCCATTTGTTTCCAAGGCCAAATTATTAAGACGAGAGATCAATGAAAAACGGCAAATGATTTTCTAACAACAGGAGATCATTTATTAGGTGGGCCCATCTCCATTTTTTCAGCACTTTTTTACCCTCCTCATCATCGTAGGTGTCATAAACCTGCATGATAAAGAAACCAAAAATAAAACAGGCGTCCAGCATTATCATTCTTACCAACTGAGACTGAGTCAGGGGAATGGCTTCATCATAGCAAATCTTTATTTCATTTTCATTCTCCTGGATTATTGTTATAAAGGGATTTATCATTTCAATGCCAACTCTTTCAAAAAAATCTCTCCACATATCTCTCCTTATAATCCTCCATTTCTTTTGAGTTTTGATCCCCAAATGTAGCGGTCCTATGCGAATAACCACTGGCGTGTAGAAGTATTCTCTACCTTGCCTTAGGGGAGGCGGAACTCTGTAAATAGAAGCGTTGACATTGAAACGAGGCTTGTTCAGACAATATTGGAAAAGCTTCACCGGTCAATTCTACCTTCGTCCCTAGAGTCTGCTCGCTTTGTAGAGAGAGAGAGAGGCTTTGTTCATCACTAATTTTTTTTCCTTATGTTCTATTTTTTTCCCCAAGATTGTCTGAACAAGCCTCGGTTCAATGTCAACGCTTCTTTTTATAGAGTTCCTCCTCCCCTAAGGCAAGGAAGAGAAAACTTCTACACGCCAGCGGTTCTTCACATAGAACTGTTGCATTTGGGGATCAAAATTCAAAAGAAATGGAGGATTATAAGGAGAGATATTTGGGGAGATTTTTTTGAAAGAGTTGGCATTGAAATGATAAATCGCTTTATAACAATAATTCAGGAGAGTGAAAATGAAATAAGAATTTGCTATGATGAAGCCATTCCCCTGACCCGGTCTCAATTGGTAAGAATGATAATGCTGGACGCCTGTTTTATTTTTGGTTTCTTCACCATGCAGGTTTATGACACCTAGGATGATGAGGAGGGTAAAAAAATGCTGAAAAAATGGAGATGGGCCCACCTAGTAAATGATATCTTGTTGTTAGAAAATTAGTGGTCCTTTTTCATTCTCTGTCGTCTTTGTAACCTGGCCTTCGAAGCAAATGAGAGCGGACGTGAAAATAATTTTTGAAGGGCTATTGAGCATTCCACCATGTTGGTATACAACAAATTGGAGGGGTGAAACATTTTCTCGACATGGTGAGAATTGTTGTTGGTACAAGAACCAATCCCAAAATGTTTATTCAATATTTAGATGATTTTACAATAAAATTTGGTACCTATTTATAATACTAAATTGTTTATTAAAATAGTGGTAAAGTCAACAACGTTGTGACTCTCCTCCTACCTATTCCTTCAGCCACCAACCCCCTGCCGTCATTCCCTATTTCATCCGTCACTACCTATGTTATTGTTTGATAAATGTATATTTTATAATTAAATAAGTATAGATTTTATGATATAATTGATTAAATTTATTAATATTTTGTACCTATTTAATTATCTTTTATATATTTTCTATCTTTTAATTAAATTTAGGATAAAAAGAAATTTTAACATAAAATCTACTTATATCCTATTTTATTGTGCAGGAAATATTAAATGATGAAAGAGATAAGAAAGTATCAAAATAGCAAATAAGCTAAGTGAGCTCAAGCAAATTATATTATATGTAAATGAAAAGATAATGGGGCATGAGATATCAAAATTGAATCAGATGCCGGGCCCATGGAAATTGAAGGAGAAGCAAGATTCAAATGCAATATATTCCATGTGTGAGCTATTAGATATGGATATTGTGAAGAGATAAAGATGAGGGGTCCACAACTTAGAGAAAAGATAAAAAAAACGTGGCTCAGTTAAGATCTGCACATTCGGAAAAACAAAAAAAGATATGATCTGTCAACACCTGTTTACATTTTGATATTCGTAGAGTAATAATGGCATAGTTCTACAGGCATACAGAAATAGCACAAACATACTGATATTAAGTGTAAGCTTACATACAGGAGTCTTCCCCGCAGGGTTTGATAATATGTACAAATTTTGTCCAAAATATCCAACATATTAAAATTAAACTAATATAACCAAATAACTCTGATCTTAGGACTTGCACATCTTAATTGCCCATGTCTTCCACTTTGCCTTTGGAGCCACTGGTTCCTGCTGGAACATTTATTATTTATGAAAAAGGGTGAGATTCCAAGGAATCTCAGTAGTAACACATGATCCATCATATAAAATGCGAAAATTAAATATGTAATGCACTATATAATGTAAATGAAAATTCATATTATAACATGTGTGTACACAATACTCAGGGCCAAATGACTGTTTGGATCCCCTACATGTCCGTGTACCTCAGCTGAGTTCCATACCACAGCTAGGTAATATGCCCAAGGCACGTGTTCATATAATAGAATATAGCAACATATAGCATATCAACATTCACATAGTGTATGAGAGATAGAGTTATTACCTTCTGTCCCTTTTTGCTACACAAGAATAGTTCCTCGAACTATGTGCCAACGACTCAGGCGATTAATTCGGTCCTAAAATTCCAAATGTACAAGAATTAGTTTAAAACTCATTCATGTACCCCTTCAGAAATTCCCATAATATTTTTGGTGGTTATATTAGTCTATACTGAAAATTTACCAAAATACCCCTGGGACCCGGTCCCGGCCCCATTGTACCCGGTCCGACTATACTTTTTCAGAAATTTTGACCCAGGCTATTCTAACATATTTTCATCTAAGGAATCCATTTTAACCTCGTTTTTTACAAAATCACTGCCAAACGACAGTTTCACAATTTTTCAGAAACTGACATATTTTCAGTCAACTTTGAAAATTCATAACTAATTCTAGAAAATTCCAAATTGACTGATTCCAAAGCCTAAATGAAGGTTTTTAAATTTACTTTCATGGAAAAATATCCAAATATGATTACGGACTACATATATTACCCAGAAATTCGGCCAACTATTACTGTTCCAGTTGGCATTTAAGAAACAGAGCTTAACTTCAAAAATCCATATCTTTTAATCTACTTGTCCAAAAATTATGTTCTACCCATCAATTTAAAGGTCTAAATGTCTTCCTTAAATCTGGAAAGTTTCATAATTTTTTGTTAACGTTTGGTTTTCCAAAATTTCGTCACAACCAATCTAACTTTCAGAAATATAATCTGTCAGCAACTAAACTTCAAAAATTCATAACTAACTCTACAAAAATCAAAATGGAATGTTCTAAAATTATATGGAAATATATTTAAGTGTAGTTTCATGAAAAAATATCCAAAACTAATAGATGTTATCTAATTGTTCCCAGAATTTTCGAAAACCATAACTATCAGGCTTGAACGTCCAGAATGTTCTCTGTTACTGACTTAATTTTCAAAAATCATAACTCTCCCTAAAGATATCAAAATAATGATTTCTTGGACTCATTGGAAATCTATGAATGTCTAATATATTCCTGTAAAATTTCATAATTTTTCACTAAGGTTTTCCTAGTCAAAACGCAACATGAATCTGACTGACTCCCAAAAACATCAGTTTTGATAGTCTAACTTCAAAAATCAAGAACTCATCCATTTTCATTCCAAATTGTACTTCTCTTGATTCTATCATCAACTACACATCCTAAAATATCTATATAAAAAGACCCATTCGAAAATTCCATCTATAGCCTCTGTTTAAGATTTTACAAGTTTCAGGTATGTACTCTGTTTTTCGGACAGCAAAACAGAATTGAGAAAACTAACATGTATACATGAATTTGTACTCTAAACCTCACGAATTTTAACTCTATACTCTCCTACACATATTTCCTGAGGTTAATGATCGAATTTCAGAATCAAAGAACCCCAAAATTCACCCCAAAATCAATATACATGCTCTGTTTTACGTCCACCCATGACAGCAACTTATTTTCAGAATCACACAACTTCTAACAGCTATAAATCCTCATGAATACCCCAAACCAACGAAATAACAATGGAAAGAGATAGAGAAGACTCACCTAAAAACGTTTATGGTGATGCATGAAAGGTTTAACACTTCCTTCTTCCTCTTCTCCGATCGTTTTCTTCCTCCGTTCACCTCTTTCACTCATGTCTCTCTCTCTCTCTCTCCCTTTCTCAACTCTGTTTTCTCTCTTCTAAAGCTCTCTCTTCTTTTCTGACTTGAAGCAACGGAGAGTGAGGGAGTGCATGAAGTGTGGGGTTATATGGTTGAAGAAAGTGAGATAAGTGTTGCTACGTGAATCATGAAGATGTAGGTGTAAGTGTGTGTCTATCTAATGATGAAAGATGGGTGGAAGTCAAGATGCAGGATGTGTATATCTGTCGGTGTGTTTTAATATAGATATATATATATAGGTATATTTTTATCCTATTAATTACACACACTAAGCCCTAATTTTTCTCTTTGTCTAATTTAAGATTCCTTAAATTTTGTAGGTTCCATAATTTGACTTATTATCAAATTTCCATTTAAATTTTATTTTTATAAAATTTTAACCTTCATTAAATTTGGGATATTACATGATCAGCACATGGAGGTAGCAAAAGAGATGGGTTTATCCGTACAAATGGGAAAAGGATATCAGATTTGGATTAAAAGATAAAAATAAAAACCGCATTTGCTCATCAAAAGATCTATAAAAAGGGGGAGAAGGCAGCAAATAGGACACATCAGAGAAGAACAAGAGGGAGCAGAAATCGAGCGGAGATCAAGAGAAATAGAGGGAGTCTTTCACAGATTTGCTCTCTCTCTTATTCTTTTTCTTTATTCTTTGAATTTAATTTCATTATGGATTTTATTTTAGCCATGAGTGGCTAATTTTCTTTTTAGACCTAGGGAAACTATGAACTCACTAGTGAACTAAATTTTATTTCTATGATTATTTAGTTATGATTTATGTTAATTTTGGTTACTTAATCTTGTTTTATTATGTCCGTTTGATGATTGGCCACCATTAGATGTGAATTTGAGTATTAGGATTTACTTTGATGAAGGGGATTTTAATTAAACTCTGAGATTAAGTAATATGGGATTAAATTATGATTTAATTTGCAATTAGGATAGATATATACCTAATAGCCCCATATAATTGTTGAAGAGTGTGTTTGAATTATCTTGCCTCTTGAGTAATTTGGTTAGACATAACAATTATACTTAAGAGAGGGTTGTGAGTGAACCGACAGGCACTTATAACTATTTATACTTGAGATTAACAAAATCAATATTTGAGATTAACTAAGTAAATGGATTTGAGATTTGGAGAGCTAGTGAGAGATTAGTGACTCTAGGTTGTGTTTAACATTGATAGTTTTTGTTAATTAATTTTCTTAGAATTTTTTTCATAACTAGATTCGTTTAACTTAAAAGGAATTGAGATTTTAATACCTAAAAATTAATTGATTGATTCATCGTGGGACGATACTCTACTTATCACTTTATTACTTGACACGACCCGTATACTTGCGGAGTGCATCATTGTTGCTCTATTTCGTTTATGTTTCATTCTCCCGAGGTTGAACAGGACTCGTTCTCGAGTTAGAAACAACATCATCATCAATAAATGGAGATAAATCCAAAACTTTATGATTGAGTAAAAATGACTTGGACTTATTTTTTATTTTGATGTGTTTATTAGGTGGTAAAGGTTTGAGCTGAATCTTCACATCATCCTTCTGGAAGGAATATGTGTTTGCATGACTGTCATATAGAGCGCATCGATCATATTGCCAAGGTCTTCCCAGAAGAAGATAACAAGCGTCCATAGTAACAACAACACACCAAACTTCATCGTGATACCTTTTACCGATAGAAAAAGTAATAAGGCATTGTTTGGACACTTTTACTGTGCTTCCTTTGTTAAACCATTGGAGCTTGTGCAGGTACGAATGGTTGTGAGTTGGTAGTTGCAACTTTTCTACCATATAGTTAGAGACTACATTTTCACAGCTTCCGTTGTCAATAATGACGTCGCAAACTTTACCTTGAGTAGTGCAGCGAGTATGAAAAATGTTGTGATGTAGCCAAGCCTCTTTTTTCATTGTGGCTGCATGCAAGCTTCGTCTAATCACAAGTGTTTCACCGTGATTAGAAGGAATGACTTCTTCATCAAAAACTGGTTCATTATCAAACACTAGCTCTTTATCAAGCATAAGCTCCTCGTCTTCTTCAAATACTGTAGAAGTTTCCCCTTCAATAATAGTAACAACTTTGCGGGTAGGACATTCTGAAGCGATATGACTAAATCCTTGGCATTTGAAGCACTTAGGTGCTTTGGAGCTAAATTCCTTGGCAGCCTTTGGTGGAGGCTTGCTTCAAGAGTTAGGCTGATATACTTGTGTAGGCTTACTTGAAGAATTATGCTGATGCATTTGTGCTTCATGTCCATCAAAAGAAATTTCGGTGGAGGAAGACTGTTGAAACAGAAACCTTTTGGGCAACTGTTCCTCAATACCTGGGCGGGCATGAGCGCCCTGATCATCAATCATAGAAAAGAATCAAAGAGCATTTGTTTCTCATAATGTCGTCTTCGAAAAGCCATCGAGAGCAGGTGCATCTCCTAATCTTGACCCCTGCTTTGTTGATTGGGTGGTTGAACTGGTGCAGACTCTACCTTGTTGGGAACCCAAAAGAAGAGCACCCAGAGACCCTACAAGACAAACAAAAATAGAGCAAAAACATGTTAAATGGACTCAAAACATGGTTGGTGGAGGATGCTTTTAACGTAGACCAAGAGATAGCAAGAACCTTCACTCTCAACAAGGAGAAGAAGAAACCTAGGGAAAACAAAGCCAACAAGCATGAGGAAGAGAAAATGGCTTGGACGAAGTCATTTGCAACTTAAACTGGTTTTTATGGGGCTTGGCGATGGAAGGGTGATACCGAAGTGTGAGAAGAGAGAGAGAGTAAGAGAGGAAAGTTGAGAGATGAGAGAGAGATGACATATCATAGATGGAGAAAATTTTTTCTGACTTTGTGGGCCCACCAATATATAAAGTAACCGGAATTTGCTTTTGGTTAACAGTGTTGTTAATTTTACTCTCATTTAAAATTTTTTTGTGTAATTTACCTCTCATAAAACTAATTGTGCTGACCGTGTAACGCCCCAAATTTCAATTAAGGGCTAGTGATATTTATTGTGGATAATTATGTGAATTAATGTGAATTTGAGACATGAATCAGTTATTGGGAATGCTCAACACCCTATATTTTAGCATAATTATGTGATGAAATAATTAGTTGGGCTAAAATAGGGGGTAAATGATGCATAAAGAAGAGGAAAAGAATTAATTATGTGTTATGTGGCAATTTAAATAAATGTGCCATAATCAATGAGAAATTAAAAGAATGGTCATAAGTTAGTGATTAATGGAGAGATTAATTACTAACTAAGGAGAAATGAGATATATAACTAAATAGCTAATGGAATGAGTAGAGTAACTAATTGGTTATTTACTTTATGAGAGCCAATGAAATGGTGACACTTGGCAAGATGGGATGATGTTTGAGTGTTGGAGAAAGTCAAATGTTGCATTTTAATATCATTTCTCTCTCCCCCCTCTCTCTTTGTACGCATGAAAGGCATGGGGGCAGAAATTTTGCTATGCTTCATCATCATCATCATCATCTCAATACTCTTTCTCTCTCCCTCCAAGCTCTCATTTTCGCCATTGGAGACCAAAGAGGAAGAAGGAAAGCTTAAGAAAGGTGAGATCTTGACCTCTAATGCAAAAACTCCCTTCTATAAAGTTGTTCTTTGTGTTGAGAGCTTCAATTTCATGGTTTTAGATTTTCCATTGGTGGTGTTTTGAGCACACAAGGAAATCTAGAGATTAGAGAACCAAAGAACCTCTTTAGGAAAGTTGTTGAAGTGAGTGAAAGCTTCATTTTCATATAAGTTTTATGGCCATTGGTTGGGCCTTGAATTTTTGGAATTTTGCCCTAATTTTCGTGATTTAGGGTCATGGGGGAGTATGGTATGTTATTGTCATGGAAATGGTGCCTTGTTTAGTGTTTTGAATTGATAGAATTGAATTGAAGCTTAAATATAAAGTTTGGTACCTTTGTGTTGGTTTTGTGTATTGGTCAAAATAGGGCATGTTGATAGGTTGTGATTTTGGTCATTTTGAGGTTGCCATTGTGTTCCTTGTGGAAAAATTGTATGGGAATAAGTTTGGTTATTGATTTTGGAGCCATTAGACACTTTGGTAAAAAATTAGAAATCTGTCTTGTGTGAATTCTGTTCTGGGTAGTTAGTTTACACGAAAGTTTTGAATGACCAAATGGTATCTAAAAATTATGAAACTTTCCAGTCTTAAAGTTCACATCCCAAGCTTCAAAATGGACATATAATTTGTGTTATTTCGTTTTATGTGCTGGGAGATATGATTGTCTAAACTTTGGGATAGAAACTGGACTCTGTTTTGGAGCAGTGTTGAGTTTTGTTTAATTTTGGAATTTTTTGGTGATTTCTAGTAATGATCTATATTGTTCCTATAAAGAGGACTTAAATAGCTTTCATTTGGCTTTGGAATCACCTCATTTCGATTTTTCTAGAATTAAGTATGATTTTTGGAAGTTCACCAAGAAACAGGATTTTCTTGGCCGCGGCCAGAAGGACTCTGGGCTGCGGCCCAAATGTTTCGGACCTATTTTTGGCCACGGCCAACCCCCAAAAATGACATTTTGGACATCCGAAGATGGTCTTTGGTCAAATGTTTTTCCAAGCCTTTAGACATGTGTTTAGACTTTGATTAGCCACATGAAGATTATGAATGATAACCAATGATAAGTGTTATTCAAGTAAGGATTTGGAATAGTGAATAACCCTATGTCCTTGATTTGGTTATAGGGTTGGGTATTCGCCTTGATCATGGTTCGATATCTGCTTGGATGGTGAGTAGCCGATGCTGGAGCATACGTGGAAAGAATAAGTGTAGGGAACTTACCTCTCCTGCATGTATTGATATTTGTGTTTGTGTATTGATGCATATTATTGCTTTGCTTGATTATGTAAAACATATATGAATGATTGAAGCTCTGTTTCTATTTATGCTATGGCCATGAATATGTTGTTGAAACATTGAGCATGTAGATATATCATTATGTGAGCACGAGTTATTGTGATGCAAGCATGTCATGCAATAAGCACTTATCTTGCATGCATATTGGTATCTGTTTCCTGCTGGGATTCTCTCGAATCTCACCCTCCTTTACCAACATTTTAGACAAGACAGGTGGCTCGAGGAATGAGCAAGCGGCTAGGGGCGGTGAGAATTCCTTATGGGCATTTGGATTTGGTAGTTGATTATCATTAGATGTTGGGAAAACTGTATATGTTCGGATGATAGGTTGAAATGTGTAATTGGAATGAGTATTGTGTAATCCCTATTTGAGAAATTGTAAAGGGTGTATGTGCCCTATGAAACTTTAGTGAAGGTATGAACCCGGGATTGCCGAGAATATTGTTGTGCATTCTGATATTTATATGAATGTAATTTATTTTCACCAGGTAATTGTATTCGAAATATGAATGTGAGACCAGATTAAAGTGTTTGTGAAAGAAATTTGTGAAAACCCTATCTTATGGATGGGAATGTAAATGAGTTTTGATTATTATTGGTCTCTATTTCATTTTAATAACGTATTTCAGATAATAATTACGGAGGGGGTTACAGACCGCTTCTTCGATAAAATATTATTGTTAAATTTGCACTTTAACCCTACTTTTATTGACTTGTAGCGAAAAAACAAAATACTTTTATTGACGACTCTTAAAGTTTCAAAATATAGTAAAACCAATTTTAAGAGAAAATAAAGTCCAAAGAGAGGTGGACCAAATTATGAACTACTACTAAAAAGTGTATCAAGTATACTTCATCCCACGAAATTGAAATATCCAAAGTTCACAAAATTAATTAGATCCAAATAAAAGTCTCAACCAATCTGTGATGACAACCAATATCTTCCTCTTAGCTTGTATCCCCAAAGCATGCACGCTCTAAAAAGTGAAAACTGAAAAGTGAAAAGCAAGGGCATATATAAAATTGAAGTTTTCAAAATTTAATTAATTAATTATGAATTATCATATTTAAGACTAAAATAAAAGGCACACATCTACCAAAACGAACTCTTCCTTCCGAGTGGGCTTTCTCCCATACACTTATCCTCATTTACCCTCCCTTTTCCTTTATCAGTGTTGGATTAAAATTTTAATGGTTCAGAATTAACATCTTATAAAAGTAATACTATAATTTTTGCTTTAAAAAATACACCTAAGAGAACAACAAAAGCATGTGATCCCAGATGAATAGTTACAGAGTCATTAGGAATAACATCGAACCTCTTGCGTGCTCTGCAGCCTCCACGGTCCTTTATTTGTCTCTCTAAAACAATAAAAATTTATTAATGTTATAGTTAGCCATGTTACACATAATAAATGCATGGGATCCGCAGGAGTTAATTATTTATTAATGTTTTTAAAGAAACATAGTCAGAATATTCAAATTTTTATTATTACAGGCAGATGGATCGCCCACAAAAATTCAAAATTGGTTTGGGTACCTATCACTTTCTTTTTTTTTTTGATGAAAAATACAAAGAAAACAAAATAAAAAAAACCAAAAAACAAAAACTACCCTGCACTCAAATCCTCGTGCAGCATAGATCTTATACAATCTGGCAGGTCATGAAACCATATAAGTCCTGTAGACACTCTAAGAGCTTCCTTAGCTAGTGCGTCAGCTACGATATTTGATCTTCGTCCACACCATTCCGTTGTTACCTCCCAATTTCTATCCAACAGCTGCCTAATTTGCCCCAGGAGTTCAGCTTCCATGTGATCCTCATCCCAGCCTCCTGCCATCAATTCCAACACCTCCAAACAATCAGATTCCACTACTACTCGCCTCCATCTTGCATCCCATGCCATTTTAATTCCCAATAGCAATGCCCATGCTTCTGCGTGCAAGCTATTTCCGCGACCCAGTCCGCACATAAATCCCACTAGTGGTACACCTTCGTGATTCCTCACAATTCCTCTACACCCAGCATTACCCGTAACCTGACTACATGCACCATCCACATTCACCTTGACCCATCCAACATACGGAGGTTTCCATATACTAGATACTTCCCTCTCGAGACGTGTTTGGCATAAGTTGACATCAGCCCATCTCGTCTGAGCTCTTACTTGGGCTAAGATCTTACCATTAAACACTCCCGAATTCCTATTCAGCCAGAGTTGTCGACAGAGTATTGTAAACCACACCTGCCAACGTACTTCTTCATGTTGTTTCCTCTGCGTTAAGTTCCAACGTATCCAAGAACAAGGATCCGTTAATTCATAAAAGCGAGTACTCTGTGCTGGAGAATTCCCAAGTTTCTCCCAACACCTTCTTGCAACTTGGCAGTCCCTTAGAACATGCATCACACTCTCCTTCACCCCTGAACACACAAAGCAATCCTGTTGTACCTGCATTCCGCACGCTGCTCTCCAAGCATTTGTCATCAATCTCCCACGTGCCGCCATCCACAGGAAAGTTTTGCATCTTTGCGGCGTACGTAGTTTCCATATATTCCGCCATAAGTTACGAAGAGGAGATGAACGTACATTTGTCACCAGACCATATGCCGACTTGAGCGTAAATTCCCCACTGTTTGAGATCCGCCAAATGGGTCTATCATCCTCATGTATTCGTAACCCTGGAGAAACATTCCGCATTGCCTGAAGTACCAAAGGAGGTACAAGCGAATCAAATTTCGCCCAGTCCCATCCACCTGACGGTGTTACATACATACTCACAAGGTCGTCTGCAATACTTACCGGGATATCTCTAGTACAATAATTGAGAAGACTATCATGATGTGGGAGCCATGGATCCTTCCAAAAGTGCACTCGGTCTCCCTTCCCTATCCGCCATCCTATCCCTTCCTGTGTCCGTTCCCAAACATTCGTGATCCCCTTCCACGCTTGAGATCCCCGTTTGGTTTTCCGAACTATTGGTAGAACATCCTCGCCACATTTATATTTCTCGCGCATGAACTTTACCCACAAAGTATCCCTACGCTTCACAAGACCCCACCCCAGCTTCATCATAAAAGCCTCGTTTTGTTTGCGAGCATGTCGTAAGCCCAGACCTCCTGCATCCTTGGGCTTACAAACCTCATCCCAGGACACAAGTGATGGTTTCCTACTTGTACCTGAGCTTCCCCAAAGAAAACCCCTACACTTCTTATCAATATCATCACATGTTGCTTTTGGTAGCCACGCTGACTGAGCATAAGACGGAATTGTCGAAACCACTGAAGAAACTAGTGTATGACGACCAGCCATTGACAAGGAATTGGCTTTCCATCCCTTAAGTCGGTCTTCCATTTTAGACACGATATACTGATATGTTCTTTTTGAAACCCGGTCATGATGTACCGGGATGCCTAAGTATTTGCCAAGATCTGCAGTCATAGTAAAATCTAGAAAGGCACTAATCTCCGTCTTCCGCGTATGAGATACATTCCCTGAAAAGAAAATCCTTGATTTGGCTCCATTTACTTTCTCTCCCGAAGCGGCACAGAAATCGTCTAAACATGCTTTTACAATTGCACTTGGTCAAGGGAAGCTTCCGCAAACAGAAGTAGGTCATCTGCAAAAAACAAATGCGAAATGGCTACACCATGTCTTTTTAATCTGAACGGAACCCAATTTTCCAAATTTACTTCTGCCTGAATGAGATGAGCTAATTTTTCCATTACCAGCACAAACAAATAGGGAGATATAGGGTCACCTTGGCGAACACCACGGGTTGGTGTAAAAGCTTGACCAGACTTACCGTTCCACATAACCTGCATCACAGGGGTAGTTAGGCATGCCTGGATCAAATCAATAAATGTCGTAGGGAATTTTAACTCATATAATCGATCCACCACAAAATCCCAACGAACACGATCATATGCTTTCTCCAAGTCAATCTTCAAAGCCATGAACCCATTCTTCTTCTTTGTAATCTTCATTGAGTGCACAATCTCCTGGGCTAAGATAATATTATCCGAGCTCTGACGTCCTGGCACAAAACTGCACTGGTTCGGTGAAATAATAAGTGGCATTACTCGCTTGAGTCTAGTAACCAAAACTTTAGTGACAATCTTGTAGATGACATTACACAAACTAATGGGGCGAAAGTCACGAATGCTTTGAGGAATCTCGATCTTAGGAATCAGCACAATATGAGTTCTGTTTACTCTTCTGATTTCCCCAGGCCGGCGGAAGATCTCCTGTACCATTTCCACCACCATCTCTTTTACCGTATTCCATTGACTTTGATAAAACAGAGGATTCAATCCGTCAGGACCAGGGGCCTTTAGTGGGCCCATACTGAAAACTGCTTATTTGACCTCCTGATCTGAAGCCATTACCCCTATCCCATTTAATAAATTTTCAGGAACTCTAGGATATGTACCACCAAAATTAACATAAACTTTCTGATTGAGCTCTTCAGTATAAAGACGTTGAAAAAAAATTGTACCTTCCTGTTTCAATTCTTCCTCACTGTAGACCCATTCCCCATCCTCCTTCCTCAGTGCTTCTACTTGCTTTCTTCTCCTTCTGCTGTTTGTAACCGTATGAAAATACTTCGTGTTCTTGTCACCATTTATATACCAGTTACATCTAGAACGCTGCATCCACATTAACTCTTCCTGAACCAGGCATTTTTCTAGTTCATCCCAAACAAGCTTCCTTTGATTGTCAACTTCGCGCCATTTATTGCTATTTGTATTCAGCTGCTCCAATCTACGTATTAAGATTGCTTTCCTATGGTTAATATTACCAAAGCTCTTAGCATTCCACTCCCTAACCTGTTCCTGAAAATCTTTAACATTCTCTTCCCAGGGTCTAGACGCTCTCCACGTATTTTCCACCACCGTCGAAAACGAATCATCCGTAACCCACGGGGCAAAAAACCAAAAAGACTGTTGATTACCATATTTTGATCCATGAACCCAACTAATCAAAAGCGGATTATGATCAGACTTATACTGTGGAAGGTGCAGCAATGAGACATCCGGAAATCGATCAAACCATTCTTCCGTGGCTACCACCCTGTCAATTCTACTTGCCACTCCGTTCCTCCTCCAAGTGAACTCAGGTCCTTGAAATTTCATTTCAAACATCCCACACTCCCTTAACCAAGCCGTAAACATATTGTCATGCCGGGTTGAAATTCTAGATGTTGAACGTCGTTCAAAATCTCTTATAGTTGCATTAAAATCACCTCCCACACACCATTTTGTCACCCCAGTGGCACAAATATGGCCAAGTTGTTGCCAGAGGTCACGCCTTTTTATTCTATTTGGATGTCCGTACACCACCGACAACTCCCAGCTAGATTCCTTTCCTTGATTAAATATTCCATGCAACACCTGTGAAGCTTTGAACGTAACTCTAAAATCAACTTTCTCATCCCACAAGCACCATATACCACCACTAAACCCATTTGCCTCCACTACTTCTACATTTCTCATACCTAAACGTCGACTAAGCACACTTGCTTTTTCCATTTTCTGTCTTGGTTCAAGAAGAGCTATAAAATCTATTTTATACCTTCTTCGTAACTCAAACAACAAACTTGCAAAACACATGCTCCCAGCTCCTCGAGAATTCCATATTAATATATTGTAATCCATAAAAAACTTTAAATAGGAAACAAGTAGGGCCCAAGCTATTGTACCTTTGCTATTGATGTCCCAACATCGCTCATCTCTGTATCCAGAAATCCATAAGAAAGAGGATTCTGCCTTATGGAGAATTTTGAGTCTCTGTCCTCACCTGGGTCCCACGGATTAGTGCCCTCCACCTTTTCCTCATTTTCCCCTTTCTTTTTCATTGTATTGCCTTGCTCCCTTATTTTATTCTTCCCCAAATTTCCCGTGGACACAACTTGAATTTTTGCTGAGATTACGCCCTTCATATCCACTGGTCCATTCTGGCCTAAATTTATTAGTTTAGCCCCACCCAACTTTTGCTCCCCATTTGCTTGCTTACCCATACCCATTCTCATCTTTGTTTCCATAGATAAACCCATATCACTTGGAATTTCGGCCTTCCCCACCTTCTTCTTTACAGCTGCATCATTTTGACTTTGCATAATCATTTTTGACCCACTAGCTTTTTGACTTTGGATTCCTTTCTCAAGCACCAAATCCTTCTCCTGTTCCTTCTCAGTGCTCACCGTGGTCTCCTCTGTTGCCCCCATGTGATTAGATAACTCTTGTAACGGCACGCTTTCATCTTCAACTCGTGACTCACGCATGTCTCCCTCCAACCTGTCCACTTTTAGCACCTCATATCTCGATCCTTGTTTTCCACTGTAAAGGTGCTTTCGGTTTTCTCTTTTCCCAGCACCGGAATTTGCAGCTCGCCTTCGTGGTCTCTGGACTAGCGTCCAGCAATCTACACCAGCTCCCTTCACCTTCTTCTGCCCTTTACTTCCTTCACCTTCGACCCCACTGCAGCCATCCGTCTCGGCTCCACCCGCTGGTTTTCCAACCTTGCCTTGTCTGTTGTCGACACTGCTTTCATCATCTCTCTCAGCAGAAACTGATACACTATTTTTATGTGGACAGTGATCCGAATCATGTCCATATCGCCCGCAATGAAAGCATATAATATGTATTCCCTCATACTGGACCCTAGTAAGCTTACCATTGATCAGTATAAAAGGTCTCTGAGGTGCGTCAAGGTTAAGTTCCACACACAAACGAGCAAACCTTCCCTTCTTCCTCTTCAATGTTGGCATATCAATTTTTAATACTTTTCCTACTTGAGAACGCAACACGAATAACGCTCCCTTGTCATAATAGTCCAGCGGCAACTTGTCAAACCGGATCCATGCAGCAATCTTATTCACCACCTCTTCATCAGGATCAAAATTTGGTCTCCACTGTTGCACCGATATATAATGATCAAACAGAAGCCATGGACTTCCCGTAAGTGCAAGCTCATAATCCCTTTTATCTTTGAGTTGCACAACAAAAAAACTGCACCCACATCTATGGCATCTACTTCTCCATTCCTAGCCCATAATTGTTTAACCTTTGTAGCCATATATATGGGATCCACCATGCGCCCGAGGAGTTTGATAATCAATGCATTGTCCCATTTCTTTGCTAGCCGAGCTCTCTCATCTGCCGAGAATACCACATTCGGTCCCAGCGCGGTCATTTCCACCTTAATCCTTTCCTTCCACCGATCTCCACTCCACCAGTCAATCTCCTCATCAGTGTCGTTACGCTCCTGCAACACAGCCTCCTTAAACGATCTCCACTTTTGTTCTTCACGTGCCCCTGTTTCGCCAGCACGCTCCCCTGTTTTCCATGCATTCTCCCCTGTTTTCTGGTCCCCAAAACACTGTTTCTCTTCCTCATCGTGCATCCATTCTTCATCCCTTTGAATCGGTTGATGATCACCAGTGAATCCCCCAACCCCCGTGCGATCCTTCTTGCGACTCCTATCTACTCCCTCGCGTTCCTACCTTATCGGAGCCAGAGGACCACGTTCTCTGCTCCGTTCTCGCTCTCTCTCACTCATTTTCTTTTTATGTGTCTCTAGACGAATTCATACCTATCACTTTCTAGGTTCCATGTTGTGTAGTGTGTGTGTGTTAGGAGTTAAAAAACGAGAAAGAAAAATTAGCTGTACGTGTACTACAAGAAAACAGAAAGTGACAGATTTGTTATTACAATTCATGTTGTGACCACAAAATTTGTGATAGATTCATCCGTACTAAGTCTATTGTAAAGGTTTAAATCCACTGCAAATCCGTCCCAATTTTTTTTTTAAAACATAGTGATGGACCCATTTGATTAATGGGAGAATTGTTAAAAAAGACCTTATGGACAACTTATTTGCTAAATGAAACCTAGGAAGATATCTTGCACATGGAGGGAAGATATCTGCACACGGAGGGAAGATTTCTGCACATGTATAGGAAAGAATTTTGCACACAGGGAAGATCATCTGCACACAAGGGAAGATATTCTGCACACGTGGAAGATGTTCTGTACGTGAAGGTCCCATTTATCAAATAAGTTGCCAATGATGGATTTTTTCACAATTTTCCCTTGATTAATTTACACACATATATACAATAAAATAATTAGCTGCTATTGATAATCATAGCTGTGCATTTTGGAATAATTGGGGGACAGGTGTTCGCTACCGCAAGTGCACGGGTCGCGCCAAGTAATAAAGTGATAAGTAAAGATCGTTCCCACGAGGACTAAGGCAAAAGTGGATTAATTGTCATGATTATGCTATCAATTAGGTTGAGTAAAACCATTTAGAGAGTTTATATCCTAAAGATTATTTGAATTCAAGAAAAGGAAAGCAATTTGACTAAAACTAAATTAAAACTCTACTTCAAAACAAGAGGAGCATAGGATTATTTCTAATCATTGCAATTCATGAGACTTAAGTAATTACCACTCCATTAGAAATTAAATGACATTACATGTTAGTCTAAGGTTTAAAAGTATTTGATTAAGCTTTCTCAAGTCAAAACCAAATTTATATCCTCAATTAATATGCACAATCTCTTGCTACAGTTAAGAGAAAATAATCATTAAGTAACAACCTTAATTTGACAATGCTAGGTTAGTAACTATATCTCTATGTTACTAACAAACCATTAATTTAATCATAAACTTCAAGTCTAACATAATTTTACCTAAGTTCTACAATTAAATTAACTCTCTCAAGCTTAATTTAATTGAACAAAACAATCTAAGTAATGGCCAGTCACATAGAAGCATTAGGGATAAGATAAAATTAACACATAATTACCATTAACAACTAAAGAGAATAATAATAAGTCTCAATCCTTGCAATGGTTTGAAATAATCCTAAGGAAAAATATTTATCTACTCATAATCATCTCATCACAGCCAAATCCAGAGCCAAATAACATAATTAAAAGGAAGAAGATAAGAAATGAGAGACAGTGCAGAGCACTCCCAAACATGGCATATTTCCTTTCCACTCTAACAGCATCACTCTCACTTGCTATCAAATGAAGAAATCAGGAACATATATGGTGCTCAAAGCTCCTCTGCTCTCAGTCGCTTCTCCTTCAGTTCAGCCTGCTGGTTGTTTTTCTGGTTCAGCTCCAAGTTTGCGATGAAGAAGATCCGAGAGAACGATGATTCAGTTCTCAATAAATCAGTCGCCTCCTCTGTTTCTGATTCAGCTCTCGTCACCGTCAAGGACCTGGGGAAGAAGAAGAATCAGAAGCTAATGGCTCTTCCCTAGGTCCCGCTTTTAATGACGCTCTCTCGCTGCTCCCGACGTTCAATGATGGTGAAGATGATGAATAGTGTCCTCTGCTAAAAAACAGCCGCCTCCTCTAAAACTCTGAATGTCGAACCCCCTTCTCTTCTTTCAGAATTTTTGCCTTTTAAATGACCTAGAAATAAAACGCACAGCTGCTGATTTCGCATTTTGGCTGCAGCTAGAAATTCTTGGCTGCAACCAGAAAACGCTGTATTGCCTCTGTATGTCATCTGGCTGCAGCCCAAAACTTTCTGAAGGTTTTCTGACTGCAGTTACACATTTGTCTTCAATTCTTTTAGCTTTTTCAATGATGCAATGGTGTTTTGCTCTTCTTCCCAACTTCTTAATCAATGATTTGTGCTTCCATTAGCTCTTTGTGCATCTCAATTGTGATCCTATGAACACAAGAAAGTCTATACAAAGCAAAGGGTGATGTATGATAGCAAAATATTCACATTTAATCAAAGAATTATTCCCTTTTTAACCAAACACTCATTGGGCACATTTCCTTCACACTTCAATCCTCATAAACCTATTAATCAATCAAAAAGTGTGATAAATTGAGTGTAAATGTACCATTTTCATATGCATTTCACAAGGCTAACAACCGGTGAGGCGAGGCAGCAATAATTGGCAATAGCACTGAAGAAGAAGGGAACTGTTGTTAAAGCATTGTGCATGTCCTCCACGTGTATCATGCTTTTCTCTTTCATTTTTGATTTCACACATATCTTCTCTCTCCTCAAAAACTAAAACTCAGAGAGAGACACAGAGACACACACAGCACAATTGGTGGGTTTAAATTAAAGCTTTACTATGATAATATTATCTAGGTGGACCAATCATATATATATATATGATGTAATACAAATATTGCTCTTTAGCAGCCTGTTAGCTTTGAGTCTATCTACAAGGCTTTAGGTGGGGCCAAATGCATAAATCACGTACATTATCACTAAACTCTATTAACAATCAAATCAAAATATTTAATTTAGAGTAATTGTTAACCAAAAGATTTCGGTGAGCGGGATATTCGGTCTTTCTCTATTTATTTTTAGAGGACTTCATCATAATATTTGATCAACTCTTTTTAATTATCGGCGCCATCAATAAAATTCTTTGAGTATGCATGAATGAATCATCTCAAGCAATTTTCTACAAACTAAATTCCTCTTGAATAGTCACCACTTGATCAACTCGTTCTCATATGTGTGTTTATATATTCTTTATGAATCTTATCTTTGTCTAATGATGCAACACATCCCAATTTCAACATTTGCATCTTAGCTACCTCATTTTATGTTCTTATCCATTTATAGCCCAACATTATTACTATTGTCCCGAATATTATATATAGACCGGGAAACAACTATTATAAGGTCAAAATCAAGCGTATAAAATATTTCTAGCTATAAGCTGACAAAATCATTTAAATTTAATATATAGAAGATCTAGCTAGATTGCTTAAGTCTAATCAGAAAAAAGCATTTATTTTGGCAGACAGACACTAAGAAGGGATATATAATATAAAAGCCACAAAAAAAGTATTGAAGGACAAGTTGGTGATTGCAAAAAACAAAAAGGTTGCAATATACAATGTATCAGTTCCTATTTATGCTGAAATATTAGCAATTGTGAGTAAAAGATACGTTGCCGTTGAAATTAGGAAAATTATATTATATCAGAAACTGCCAAAATATTTAACCCATTTGTTACAACCACCACTGATTCTGTTTCTACTTTATCTCCTCCTACTCCCGTTCATATGAATGGTTCCTACTTTAATCAATATACAAATATAAAATTTATAAAAAAATTGCACATACTTATCCTAGCTTTACAACTCAATTCCCCTAAATTTTTATATAAAAATCATAAATAAATTCATAAATAAACTGAAATTATTAAAATTTAAATTGTTTAATCAAGCTTCATATTTGAAGAGGATTTTTTTTTAAAAAAGAAAAAAAGAAAAAAGCGGAAATGAGAGGAAACTGGCCGCCTGATATTTTTGTTTTTTAATTATATTTTGGCCATGAAAGCGGCGCTTATAAATAAATTAATGTATTAAGGGGCTAAACCAGTGAACTGGTCAAATAACTAGTTACATCTCGAAGCAATTTGACAAGTGCTTGTTTGGGATCACGTTTGGGATTCCTAAAAATATTTATTCATAAATTAAAACAATTCCTATCACATACTTACTTATATACCTTAAATTACAATTAAAAAACTGTTTTTAAATGTTCTAATCCCCATTTCAAACATGGAATATAATGAAGGGCCGGCCTAGCTCGTCGTTTATTTTGTGCTCTTCATCAGTTCTTCGTTTCTGATAAAATTCTCTGGTTTATACATTTCTTCTGATCCTCTAATCTGTGCCTTCGTCTCCTTCTTCTCTCTCATCGGAAACTCATCTTCTGGCGTCAAATCATCACAACATCTCTCATTTTTCCCAGAACATTTCACCGCAATTTTGCATCACTGCGAACGGATCGGATATTAGCACATCGCGATCGATAGATATGAAGGTGAGTCTCGATCCGTTATGAATTAGTTGGAGTTGTTTTTCAGCGTTTTGAAATTCTGTGGCGATCGAGATTATAATACGTGCATTGATTCAGAGCTCGATGAGAGAGAGAGAGAGTTTTAAGGTGCATGCATTTAGATGACGTGATTCTAACAAATAATCTTGGTGGTTTGTGATGAAGACGACGACGAAGACGAAGACGAAGCGTGGAAATTTGAACAGATAAGAACGTACATGTATGTGTTGACAGAAGAGAGAGAGCACAGTCCGGGAATGACTAAAAGATGTGTTTAGTGTTGCGGGGAGTGTGCCCTGTCTTCTTCTGTCAACAACAATCTCTCTTCTTCTTTTTCTACCACACAGTATCCAGGTAACTCAATCTCTTAACCTAATTTATAATTCGTTTTCGTCAATATATATATAGATTCTATATATGCTTCTGTCTCCCTTCAAGGCGTGTTTTGGGGTTTGATTTGCGATTCAGAAACCCTAAATTGAATTTGGGTGATTAACATGACATATCCTTGCGATTCGTTACTTTTAACGTGAAGAAATAAGCTGTTCGGAATGCTTCTAATTAATATAGTACACTTTTTACAATTTATATGAAAATAAATACTTTTAATTTCATGCAACATTTTGAGTATATTTTATCCAGTGGATGTCAATAATATTATTTATTTCTTTATTTGTAAAGTTATTTTTTCACTTGACCTTGATCTTATCAATTAGTCATTTAATTTTGTGTATATGGACCCCAAGTGGATGGCTTTATTCATTTCTAATGTGTATAGGAAAATTTAATTTTCAAAATGCATTAGTGTTACTTTTGTTTTTCTTTTTAGTTTGTAAGAAAAAATCACTTTAAAAGACAGCTAAATTATCAAAATTTTAAATTTGGTCATTAAATTTAACAAATTATAAATTAGGTTAGATGTTCTAAAATAGGATTTCAGAATTAGAGAATTTTATCTTATTTATCCCTTATGTGGTTCTCTTTTTTGATTTCTTCCTCCCTCTCCCATGATAATGCGGTAAATAGCTACAGTATCAACATTACATCTCAATATTACCAAATTAAAAATTCAGTTAAGCCAGACAAACCCTCACAAATTAAAGCACTCCTCATTAACTAAGGGTACGTACACCCCTATCTATCCGCAAAAGAGAAAGAAGCTCCGACGTCGGTGTCAAGATTTTTGGTTAGCGAATCTGTAGCATAGTTCGCATTTTTAAGAGTTTGAAGCAAGTCAACGCACCAATATCAATTCTTAAGAGTTTTAGCATGTGTTTGGTATCACTTATTTTTAGACAATAAGTCCTTATTACATAAGCCGAGATATAACTCCTCTCATATATTTATCTCGTATACCGTGAATCACGATTTATAAACACTTATTACTAAAAAATAAGCTATTCTAAACGAGCACTTAATCTCATTAATAAGGCTCTCATCCAGATGTCCACTAACATCATCCAAATTCAGCATTTGTAAAACTTTTGCAACATCAGTTTCCACGATTAGGGGTTTCTTGTCAATGTCCTTTAATTTATGCTTCACCTGAGGCTTATTCATTAGTCTTGAGAGAATTAATTCTAAATCAAATTTGATTGCAAATAGTGGAGGACAAAAAATGGTGGATGAGGGGGAGAGGGCTAGTGATCAAAAGAGAATCAAATTATGGATAGTAAAGTAAAATTATCAAATTTTGAAATACTAGTTTAGTACATCTGGCTTGGTTTAGAATTAGTTAAATTTGATGACCCAATTTAAAATTTAGATAATTCAGCTGTCTTTAAAAAGATTTTCCCTGATAATAATGTAATTATGTTATCAATATGATATGATGACAAAATATGTAAATTGATTATTTTCTTGAATGTAAAACTATAACTTAATTTTTCACAAAAAAAATACATATTCTATAAAAAAATTAATTTTATTGAAACACTGAACTAAAGCTTAGTCCATGGTAAAAAAAAACTAAAGCATAGTCAAATTTAATTTTCCACAAAAACTTGTTTTTTGACAAACTTTAAAGTGAATAGTATAGCTTTAAGTCTTTAACAGTTTACACTTTCCATGAAGAAAAAAATTGCCACTTCGAGGAAGGGCATTACCTAATATCCTTCTAAATTTAAATTGACCTTATTGTCGAATTTTGTTATTAAAAATATATATTCTGGGAAGCCTTATTTTTAATATATATAAAATAATTTTTTTTAATAAAAACTAATATCAATTTCAACAAGGCGGTCGTTTTATTATCTATATGGCAACAAAATAATTAAATTTGTATCAATCTTTCTTGTTAAATTATAATAGTATTTTTTAAGTAATATCATACGGTATTAAGTATCATTAGATAAATTTATTTTTTGGATAACAATAAATTATTTTGAAAAAAATTTAATCTGATTGATTAAATAAAACATAAGAGAAACCTAGTGTAATCTATAAATAAAAAAAATCAAACATAATTAATTAATCTTCAAGAGATCAATATGGTTTTTCCTTTAAAACATGGGCCACACTAGAACAGGGAATTCAGGCCAACCCGAGTCCGACGGGCTGGCCCGTCACGGGTTAGATATAATTGGGTTGGGTTGAAGTCAGCCCGTTTACAACAATGGCAGCCCGAGCCCGATCGCCAGCCCACCATTTATGTGAACTAAGCCGTTTTGCATCTGGGCCTTTCCCCCTCCCCCCCAAATTTGGGCTATATGATACATTGCCCATTGTTTTTTTCTTTTGTCAACAGATGCATTGTCCATTGTTTTAATTCAAAGCTTGCTTCCCCAATAGTTTGGATGAACTGGACCAACCAATGGACCTTTCATTTGTTCAATATAATTTCATCTTGTACAAACAACCTTACTAATTACAACCAATCTACCATAGTTTACTAATTAATTTTGTCCTTCACACATAAATAAACTTCACAATGTTTGAGAGTTTGAGGCTATCTATTCATGCAAATCAATAATCATGCATCACTCATCAAACAAGACATGGCATAATTATATTTAAAGGGAATGAGGGATTAGGGATACAAGTCATATAATATAATAACAATTAGCAAGAAAGTTGTAATCTTCTTGGATCTAATTCTTCAAAACAACAAAAAAAAACTTATAATTTTGCTTCTTCATTCTTCAATCGCCAATAATTATATTTGAAGCATTGTCTGAAGCTGCAAAAATAGGGACGGGAGTAGTTTCCCTTTTCGCTATCTCAGAATCCTCTGCCACACGTAATGACATAAACATAAAAGATTTATTAAATAGAAATATAAAAAAAGATAAATGAACAAATATAATTATGAATATTACCATCCCATGGAAAACCAAGAAGCCAATTTCGAGTGCAAATGAGAGCTTCAACATTATCTGGAAGAAGAGAAGATTGATACTTTGTGAGAACCCGAGATCCTATGCTAAAAGCTAATTCACTAGCAACAGTAGTAATTGAAATGTTAAGAATATCACATGCCATCCTTGAATGACAAGGAAATCGAGCTGAGTTGGTTTTCCAATAATCCAAGACATTAAATCTTGTAGCCAATCTATTATCAAGTGTCGCTTCTTCCAAATAATAGTCCAATTCAGACTTTTCAATTGTTGACTCATCTTGACACTTGAATGAAAAAAAATCCTGCACCATTGAAAAATTAATAAAAGGGTCAATGAAAATTTAAATAAAATCTAAACATTAACTATTTGCAGCATTTCAAATTTACATAAAAAACATCATAGTCATCCACTTCTTCAAAAAGCTTACGGCCAAGAATCGGTTCTGTGATTACCACCGTGTTGGCATTCGAGCTTGAAGCAGCTCCACCAATTGGAGTGGAGGATGAAAATGATCCCACATTTTTATACTCATTGAAAACATAATACAACTTGCTCCTTACATTTTCAATCCTCTCTTGAGAGTTTAGGGGATCTATTTTCATAAAAGTAAACTTTATGATACCAAGCTTCATCTGAGGATCAAGGATAATGGCTAATGCAAGAATAACACTATACTCAATCCAGTATTTGTCAAACTTGTCAAGCATACTCTGAGCCATATCCCAAATCACAGAATCCTCATTCTTCAAATGACCTTTCAGTAGCAACTTAATCTTTGATATTTGTGTGAAATACATGTTAGCGGTGGGATATGATGATCCAGACATCAAGTTTGTTATTACTGCAAAAGGCTTCAAGAATGCACACATAGCCTCTGCTCTTGACCACTCTTCATTTGTTGGATAATGAGTGTAGTTTGTGTCGTTCAAAGCTAAGCTCACAAAAGCACGACGATATTTAATTGCACTTTCAAGTATTGCATATGTCGAATTCCATCTAGTCGGAACATCATACCTTAAACCCACAGAAGTGTCTATACCGCCAACTTGTTCAACTCTTTTCTTGCATTATATCATCCTGGCCTCTGATTTTCGTACATACATAATGCTACTCCTAATCTTATTCAAAGCTCCTTCCGCTACTCGCAAGCCATCATGAACTATGAGATTCAAGATGAGGGCAGAACGTCTCACATGGAAGAACTCCCCATTGCATATCAAGCTACCACTCAAATTCAAATTCTCTTTCAATATTCTTTGCATATGAAAATTTGCTGAAGCATTGTCTAGCGTGATAGAGAAAACCTTCTTGTTAATCCCCCAGTCTATAATATCTCATGCGCCCTTTTTGCCAATTCAGATCCCGTATGAGGAGGCTCCATCTTGGAAAAGGAAAGTATTTTGCTATGCAAATTCCATTTCTCATCAACAAAGTGAGCTGTCAAGCAAAGATAACCTTCTGCAGTTATTGATGTCCAACAATCAGAAGTCAAACATATTCTACTTGGACTCATTGCTAGTTTGGCCTTTAGGTTGTCCTTTTGATGAAGATAAAAATTCCATATATCCACCACAACAATTTTTCTTGTAATACTCCTATAATTAGGATTTAAAAATGTGAGCAACTCTCTAATGCCATCATACTCAACAAAAGCATATGGAAGATTATGTTTAATGATGGCATAGGCAATGAGTTCTCGCACTTTATTGTGGTCAATCTTTCTAGCTCTAACAATCCCTGCTTGGTCTATCATCATGGCACCAACATCTTTGTATTTTGGGAGTGCTTTACAACTTTCAATATGACACCGAAGATGTGAAGTCCCACAATCCTTGCTGCCCACAGCATATGGCTTCCCACACCTATTACATTTGACTTTTTCCTTGCCATCAACTATACCAATTTTGGTAAAGTATTTCCAAACATCAAATGTCGTACATCTCGCCCTTTTATTTGTAACAGGAGTATCTTTATGTTGTGTTTGTATAGAAGCAGCTTCAGGTTTAGTAGGTTGTTCGGATTGTGTTGTCACAGTATCAACATCCATGGCAGCCATCTTTTTTTAACGACAAAAGCATTATCATCTTTTTTTAGTGACAAAAGAATTATTGAAAGCAAAATCCACCAACAAGCACAATCCCACAATCACAGATTCACAGTACAATACAAAATAGAATGGGAAAAACAAATCTAGCAAAGGCTGAACTACAGAGTTCAAATTTGAGCTTAACTAGCAATCATAGTACAAAAATCAATTGGCATAGTTGATGGCAAGGAGCATTTGAGCATAACCAGCAATTGGAAAAATTTGAGCAAATGCACAAAAAATTAATTCGAAAAACAAATCCAGTAACACACAAAACTAATTACAACCAGCAAATGCACAAAAAATCAATTGATTGAGTTTTATATCATTTTAATTTAATACATGATAGAAGTTTGATATATAAACCCGACCATATATCATTTAACCAGCAAATACAAATCCACTGTCTACATCCAGCAAATGCACAATCAAACCAAAGACAGAAATATAGAGTTTGAATTTCATGATGCCAGGACTCAGGAACTTAGAATTCAATGATTTGCTTCAGTTTTTAGTTTACTTCAATTCAAACAAGAACAGAAAAAATTACATCTTACACTGTCTATTGTCTAAAACCGGAGGGAATTCAAGGGCGACGAGTCTCGACTGTATTGAGAGTTGAGAGCAGAGTCGACGAGCATCGAGAGGAAGAGAATGAGATTGAGGAGGGTTTGGTTTCACCGTTTCAAATCAGCCATCACCATCCACCACACCACGGCACCACCACTCGCGACTGAAGCTTCGACCTTCGAGCAAAGGAGATGACGAGACATGAGGGGAAGAGGGAGACAGGGAGAGCAACTGAGCGGCGGAGGCGCGAAGCCAAAGAAGAAGAGGGAGTCTGGGATAGCACAGAGCGGCGGAGGATCAGAGGAAGAGGTAGACTTGGAGAGCACCAAGCGGCGGAGGCGCGGAAGAAGAGGGAGACTTGGAGAGCCCGGACCAGATTTGCCGGAGAGGAAGAGTGATGTTGTGACGGAGCTACCGAGCCGGAGAGGAAGAGGGGGAGGGTTAGGCGGCCGTTGCCGTTCCTAGGTGTTAGGGCTCAGAGAGGTTGAAGAAGAGGGAAGAGACAGCATGAGTGGGAGACCAAGTGCAATGCAAGAATGAGTATGAGGGGTTTTTTTTATCGGGCTAAACGGGTTGCGGGTTAAACGGGTTCAGCCCGTTTAGCCCGATTACAAACGGGTTGCTATTTTGGCAGCTTGAGCCTGATTTTTTAAACGGGCTGGCGGGCTGGGCCCGAATTACCGCTTCTAGGCCATACAATGAGACATGACGAAGAAACTAACAAAAAGAAGCAATGAGCGGGAAATGTAATCGTCAATCACAAAGCAAAGCCAACATAACTCAAATTCTGAGCTAAGGAGACAAATATAGACATCTAAAAGCTAAATAAATTCTTATTAGTAGATCAGTCTTAAGTCTTAACCTTAGACATAGATAAGCATATGAAACAATCTCATCAATGGTCAGAGGCAATCCAAAGGATAAGGTAGGCCATGGCTTCATCTTTGCCAAAACAGTGAGTTGTGCTTCATTGTTCAGAATCTGATACACTCTTCTCATGGAAGGTCTCTCTGCACTATCTGGTTTTGCACAGCTAGTAGCTTCCTTATTCCTTCTTCCTCAAATTCTCGATCCCTTGAACCTTCTATCTGCTGCTTCTATTATCTTCTCTCTTGAGTAATGTTCCTAGACCCAATTAATCAACCAAATTCACCATTCTCTGACCTTTCTCAATTGGCCTCCTTCCACATGCATGCCACTTCAAGCACTACAACTCCAAGTTGAATACATCAGTTTTCTCAGTTGCTTTCCTATACTAAAGGTACTTTGGTGTGAGGTAAGTTAACAGATTAAGGAATCATGATAAATTGATAAGAACATTAACAGATGTTCGTTATGTATCAGATTTGAAGAAAAATCTCATTTCTATGACAACTCTAGATTCAAAGGGTTCAAAATCACTGCAGAAAATGGAGTAATGAAAATATTTTCTGGTGCACTAATGGTAATAGAGGGTATTCGAAAAAACAATAACACATATTATTATCAAGGTAAATCGATTATTGGGATAGTAGCAGTGACATCCATTATTCTAGCTGTTAATATTGAAACTGAGCTCTTATCATGATCCAAAACCACCCAGCCTAGGATTGAAGTTTCCATCTAGCAGTATATTTATAGTCTTGATGTCTCTGTATATGAATCACTCTCTGCTCACACTCTTGGTGAAGGTAAGTGAGAACAAAAGCCAACCACAATAGCAATGTTGATCTTTAGTCTCTGAGACTTAAACCAGCTAAGCTATAATGGACACAGTTGGGCTTGGAATTTGTGTTGACCTTTTCACAGCAAACAATAGTTCCCGAAAATATGAAGAAAGGTTTATAAACAGTGCCAAACAATTCACTCCCAATGATTTCAACTCTCCGTTACTAAATTCCTTTGGACAAGCTACTAAATTTGTTTCGCAATATGCCATCGTTTCCTCAGAGAAATATACTCAGGGCTGAAAGTACTGCACATATATAAAAGGGAAAATGACTCAAAAAGAACTTTAAATATATTAAAAGATAAAAATAAAGGTGTTAGAAGATTTGAAAATACCACAGAGGAGGTTATAACACTTGTTAGGGATTTATAATTTCAAGGTAAAATTATCATTTTACCCTTACTTATATTTTTATTAAAATAATACAAATTCCTCCTCCAGCTAGGGAATATTCCGCCCCCGTCAGAATATTCCCCAAGCTTTGGGAAAAAAATCCCAAAGCTTTGGAGGGTGGGGGGTTCGAACCCTCCACCTATTGGTGCATGACAATTGGGCTAAGGAAGTCTATCAATAATTATTGTGCAAAATAAAAATATATAGTAAACTTTGATTTTTAATTAAACCAACCAACAAATTCAGATAAGGAATTGACAGATTGATAAAAGAAATTAACAACTTTATATAAGAATTTCACAACTTTCGTTTTTTAAGTAAAAAATCTACCTACTCTATCAGACCATTCATTAGTTTAGATAAGGAATTCCCAAGTTCATATGACGAATTAACAAATTGAGATAAGGATTTCGCAACTTTTATTTTCCGAGTTCTAAAATAAATTAAAAAGTTCAATAAAATTTTAATATAATATAATTTAATCTAAAAGTAAACCAAAAAATTTAAAATAAAAATATAGTATAATATAGTTAGGCGCAATTAAAATTTTTTTTGGCCCACGAAAGTTTAGGTAAGTTGGGTGTGGAGGGATATGCTTACAGACTCGATTAAAATGAATATTGGGTTCACCGCAATATCACACTTACCCATTACCGTGTAGAATCTGCTCTAAATGTCTGGGATTCAAGATTTTGACTCAGTAATTCGTCCATATTGGGGCGTGAAATCGACGCTGCTAGGCCCTGCTACAAAAGGAGGGGTTTCGACGTCAAAGAAGCTGTCTGTGCATTTGTTCTGGCTTTCTCTCCTATAATTCTCTCTTTCCCCTGGTTTGTGCTCTTTCAAATTTCCCAATGTGTATTTTCTTCAGCTTTTGGTTTATATCTTCTTTGTTATTGTTGAGATTCCTGATAATTAGGAAAGCTAAACTGGTTCTCCTTGATATTAGTTAGAATTAGTAACTTTTATTCAATTTCCGCCCCAAGTCTTAGTTGTCAAAGGATTGTCTGATGCAGAAAGGGAAACACTTTGGTATTGCTAGGTGTAATTTGAGCTTGAAATTCCACGTGTAATTCATGAAAACATGTTTTGGTTTGCTCACTTGTTATGATGTAGCTTCTGTCGTTATCAACCTGAATTTTATTCCTCTGAGCAGCACTGTAGGAGTAAAATCGTGTGCAAATATGGGGGAGTGCACCTAGGGAAGGAATTTGGCTCAGAAAAAACGTCCAAGGATACCACTAACCGTACTAATAAGAAAAAGGATGTTTGACTAATTAAGAAACTAAACTGTTTGGCAATGGCATTGATAATTGTAATTTGAGTCGGCACTCCAAGATTAATCACAAAATTGATCTTATTTCATCTTCAAATATATTAACATTGCTGGTTTCTTATGTCTCCAGGGAGTCATGGATGTCCCTTTGCCTTTTGATAAACTGGCTTTAGAACTAGTTAATGAAAAGTCCTCGCATGGAACCACAAACAAGTAAAGTTTCCTTGTCCCTCTTCCATGTGTGTGTGTGTGTGTTGGCTTTTCTTTTTCTTATCCTTCTCTGAAACTTTTGCATCATATCTTTATCCACATTTGGGCGAGTCAGTGGCAAGACATATATTGTTCTGGTAGCAACTGGAAGTTTCAATCCTCCAACTTTCATGCATTTACGCATGTTTGGTGAGTTACTTGAAGAGCTCTAGTAGTTTTGTTTATTTCCATTTGTTGGAGTTCAGAGCTGTGTCTTGCCTTGGTGTCCTTAAAATCCCAGTATAAATTTTAAGAATAAAAAAGACCCAACATAAATACTATCCGATTCCCCATACAATGTTAGTCCTGCCAAAAGCTTCCCTTTCATGGCTCTTTCTTTCTGTTTTGAAGTTTCAGATCATGAATGATGAGCTAAGATACAATTTTATCAATATAGAAACATATGCATAAACATAAAAGTTCAAACATCACAATTTCAAGTGATTGATTGTAAGTATAGTAGCAAGAGTGGTTCAGACAGTGAAAGACTGTGGAAATGGATCCCCCTGCAAGGAGAATGGAGCATATCATCTGAAAATACAAAAGTACAGCAATTCCTTTGGCATTTACTGTTAAAACATTCATTAAGCAGTAACTGAATACAAGTTTCATTCACAGTTGTGGTATGCTGCATGCATATATTTTATAGCAGACCCAAGCTCCTGACCCTGTTTTGTGTTCTGTCGGCTGTTTGTGTAATTTTCAAGCTTAGTGCTTGCCTTTGCAATCCCCCAGAAAAATTGATGTCCTATCAATCATATAAATGAAATAGTTGCTACTGAAATTCTAATGTTTCAAACGAGTTGGGTTTGCACAAGAACCAAATTTAAAAGCATGGCGTATTCCTGCATTCTTACTTTCTCAAATTATTATTTTCAGATAAAATTTGCTCCCCTAAATTATAATATCATAGTTTCTTCTCTTTGAAAACAAGAAGGTAGAGAGGGATTCTTCATTTCTAATTTTTCTTGCAAACAGATGTGTCATGTTGTTAATTTTTCTTCGCTTCCCTAAACAGATTTATTATAATGTCAAGACAATTCATTTACTGTTCTAGAGATACAAAAACTTGGCAAAGTAAAATATTCACCATGTCTTTAAGTTATTGGCTTTGGCTCATTGACATAATTCCTTTACTTAGCATGTCTTGATTGTTAAATTTCATTTGTTTTCTGCTTTCGTTTTTAAAAAATATTTTCTCAGAGCTTGCAAGAGACGCATTGAATTCAGAAGGCTACTGTGTTATTGGAGGTTATATGTCACCTGTTAATGATGCATACAAGAAAAGGGTAATGTTAGTAGACGTTTTTGGGCTTCCGGCAAAACTATAATGGAAAAATTCATTAGGGACCTCCATTAGCTTGAATTACTATTTCAAGGCTTTATTCCCATTCTCTGTTACAGTCTGCGGGATAGATCTGCTTTAACTTTTAACATTGAGATGCTCAAGTATATTCATATGTACATCTTTGCAAATTTAAATTGGCAAACTATAGAATTGTTGAAGGAAAATAAAGTATAAACAATTTGCATGTAATTGTAAAGTTACTATGTAAATCAAAGAGAGATCTTTTATAGCTTTAAGACTGACCTAAGTGCACATTTATAATTTTCATGCATTTATAGTACGAGCGGCATCCTAAGAACTTCTATCTTAAAAATCTTTTACCTACTTTTATACATTCTGTTTCATGGCTGTAAATTGGTCTCATTGCTTATCACTTGAAATTTTGATGAAGGGCCTTGTTTCTGCTGAACATCGCATACACTTGTGTCATTTAGCCTGCAGAAGTTCAGAATTTATAATGGTTGATCCATGGGAAGTAAGTTAGTTTCTCCCTCCTACTCTAGATGGGTCTGTCCATGCAATTGATTTTCATCTTGCAAAAATTTGAAGTTAAGAGATAATGACATGGATTGTTTTGTTTAAATAGACCATGAACAAAGGTGAAAGAAAGAAAGAAAGTTCTTCTTGATCTTGTTTGGTCAAGTTTTGCATTTTATATGGTCAAGACTTGTAGACTTTTTTTGCAGGCAACTCAAGGTATACATATCAGCGCACTTTAACTGTTCTATCTAGAGTCCAGAATTGTATTTGTGAGGCAGGGCTGGTACCCAGAGGTGAGTAACTGAGTTCTACAAACAATTCTTAAGCAAAAGCAAAATAATCTTGAAACTTCAGTCGAGTGTGTTAATGCTCACTGGCGCTGGCCATTGATAGTATACAGTTCATTGCACTAGGTGTTTCTCTGATTTAAGGGGCCCATTGACTCAAGTATTTTCAAATTCCATTTGCTGAGTGGCTATTTAGTAGGTTGCTTTCTATGTGTGTTTCTGTTGATGATGGCGTAGAAGAAAATACTAAAATTTGCTTTTGAACTAACTGGTTGGTGTAGAATCCCTCAAGGTCATGCTCGTCTGTGGGTCTGATCTCCTTCACTCCTTTGGCATTCCTGGAGTATGGATTTCTGAGCAGGTATTTTTAACTATAATAGAAATAATGTTATTGGTAAGCCATCGGAATCAGATTGATTCTGTGATGTTGCTAAAACTGATAAGCTTATTAATTTAACAAGTTTTACTTGCTACATATATGAAGTGATATTGGGCTATACATTAGTGATTTTAACCTTTCTGATTATTGTTTAGGTTAAGGCCATATGCAAAGATTATGGAATAGTTTGCATCCGCAGAGAAGGACAAGATGTTGAGAAGACTGTCTCTGATAATGACGTTCTGAATGAAAATCGGGTAATCATGCATCCTGATCTTCCTCCTGTTTATTTTCTGGTGTATAAGAAATGAACTGCAATGAGTAGGAAATAATAAAAAGAACGATGGCCATTAAATAAAAAACTTGATTTCCCGTGTGTGTGTTACGTTTTTTTTTTTTTTTTGCCATCGTGTATATATATGTTAACTAGTAACTACTATAATTTTAGCAGGCTAACATCAAAGTTGTGGATGAAGTTGTACCAAATCAAATCAGCTCAACCAGACTAAGGTAAAGATGTGATTGGGTCTCTTGAGTTGTGCAAAATGATTTAACCATTGGGATGTTTTTTTCTTTATTCCTTGTGAAACTCGAAATTAATTTCTTGTTGAAAAATTTTCAGGGAATGCATTGCAAGAAGATTGTCCATAAAATATCTGACTATGGATGAAGTGATCGATTATATCAGAGAGCATCAACTATATTTAAACTAAGACGGAAATTAATATTTGTAATGCATCGTGTAGTGCATACTATTTATATCATTTATTTTTTTTAAAAAAAATCATATAGGAGTTTCTACGATTAGAAGTTCTGGGGTGGAAAAAAAGAAGGCCAAAAATTTTGTGAACAATCGAGTATTGTTTGTTGATTCTCTCTGAGAGATAGAATAAGATGATAATATCTAAACTTAGGTCGTTTTTCTCTGCAATTTAAGTTCAAAGAAGGGGTCACTTGAACTACACAAACAAGCCATTGTACTTTCTAAGTTTGTAGGACGATACTTTCTGTTCTTGAAGTCTTCTTCTAGTGTTGATTTTTTTTTTCTTTTGTTGAAAAAAAAATCAAGTGGTAATATATATATATATATATATAAATATATATATATTGATAAGGAATCAAGTGTTAATTTTGCTCCTGAACTTTTGGGTTGGTAATTTTCACCATATTTAATGTTAAAAAAAGGGAAAATCCCTTATGAAAAGACCATTAAAAATAATAAAGGCGGAGATGTGAGTTTAATATTTATAATACGAGAGAGAGAGGTGTGAGAGTTTCATCTGTCTTTTTTGAAATTAAAAAAAAAATGATGAAAATGACCCTATAAAAATTAAAAGAAAAGACTGAATTAGAGAGAGAAAATAGCGCAAAGTGGGGAGAATCAGATATGGAGGCATAGAAAGGAAGTGAGGTAAGTAATTTTTGACAGCTCAATTGTTTTCTCATCATCACACGATCCTAACCATGGTGTTGTTGGTCTTCATTTTGATGGATGTCTTTGGTGGGGTAGCTGGGTTTTTAGCTTGGAGGAAGGTGAATGTTGATAGGTGAAGGTGGTGGGATATTGAAGTTGAATGCTGACTATGAAGCTGAACGTTGTAATCGAAGTTGATGAATGACTGATTGGTGCAGAGAAAATCGAAGAAGGCTTTCGGTGGTGACGTGAGTGTTAATGTCTACTTATCACTGAATATAAGAATACCATTGTAGTGTCATGGCCTTGCTGGTGTTTGGGTAGTGCCAAAAGTGAAGTTGTTTTCTTATGAACAGTAGTTAATCCATGCCTGCCTTCTCCTTTTTACAAATGGTTATTTTAAAATAAACTAGCATTCACTCCACCTTTGGGCTTCGCAGGGTGCATCCCCTGCCCCCCACCGCGGCCCTTGCACTAACATTACTTCACAACAAAACTCTTTCTCACAGATCAACTGCTGACATCCTACTCACATTCATATAACCACATCGGATGACCCTATATCAATATATTTCTTTTCCCTGTACACAAAAAAACCGATTGTCATCATAATACCATAGTCCACTACATCAATGCTGCAATGTTTTCCCGCATACATTAAATATGGCATTCACTTTAAGTCAATTTTGTACACAAGTCTGGATGGAAAAAAATATGAGGAGATCAGAGAGCCATCTGGAATCAAGTCAGCATAACGCACGAGCTTTAATATCTTCATTCCCTGTGAACAAACTAATTCGTTGAGCTAGAAAACTGAGTACCCATACTGTTGACCAGCATCCCCAAACCATGGTGCACTATCACAATATGACCAATTTTGAGTTCCATGAACTCTATTTTAGCCAATGTTTGTCCGCCACACTTATCCAAAAATGCAACTCAAACCTTAAGGTGTGAATTGCAACAAAAGTTAACATCTACATCACCAAGCAATAGATAATGTCATGTGCTCTACTATTCTTTCAAGTTATTTTGCATCCTTATATTCCATCTTTTGTCCACGAGCGTGATAGGACAATAGTTATCTCTTTTATAAATGATCCTATAACAGAAAAAGTATTCACCATTGTCCCTTGTCCATGACTTCATAAAATCACAAATATCTACAATATGACATTAATTCAATTAAAAACACCCATATAAACTAGGGATCAGGGTGGGTGCTGTGCACCTCCCTGATGCGCAGCCTGCTGCGCGCCCCATTTGGGGCCCTTCCCAAATGTATTTTTTTTTGTTCCTTATATCATTAGATTCTAGATGAAATGGGCGACATTTTGATATATTATGGTAAAAAAATGGAGTTGTTTTCAATTTTATATGATTTTCCAAAGATTCAGTGCATTTTTTTTGGAAACATGGTACAGTTTTTTTTTTCAATTTGAGCACTGAATCTTTGGAAAATCATATAAAATTGAAAACAACTCCATTTTTTTATCATAATATATCAAAATGTCGCCCATTTCATCTAGAATCTAATGATATAAGGAACAAAAAAAAATACATTTGGGAAGGGCCCCAAATGAGGCGCGCAGCACCTGCGCATCAGGGAGGTGCACAGCACCCACCCTGATCCCTATAAACTATGCCATATAGTACCAAATTCATAGTAACTACTCATGGTGTCATCAAACTACTGGATGAAGGACTAAACATAAAATCAAAATAGTTTATATAAGTCATTCCCAATGTTTGAAGGCCACTCCTTGTCCACTACTTCATCAAATCACAAATATCTACAACATGACATCAATTCAATTAAAAACAGCCACAATATATAAACTATGCCATGTAATAACAGATTCATAGTAACTACTCATGATGCCATCAATACTGGATGAAGGACTGACTATAAAATCAAAGTAGCTTATATAGGTCATTCCCAATGTCTTAAGGCCACTTCATGTGAAAGAGAAATAACGGAAGAGAGATATCATGAACAACCTTAACTACTTCCGTCTTTGACCCAAAGACAATATGATACTTTTCATACAGCCCGTACCCATTCTCCCATACCCATTCTCTTTTACACAAATCCCAAATACATGATATACACCACCTTCAACAAACATGAATGCAAAGGCGCGAATGTAATCTTCCTTCTTGAGCTACAACAATATCATATTGTTCTAAAACAAAAACGAATTTGGTAAACTTATATCGCGTCTAGGAATTAATACATGACTACTTTCTTATTTTCACGAGTGATCATTCTAAAACGGACAATTGTCATTCTCACATCAAAAGTTGAAGTTATTATTTCCAAATCAAAACTTAGTAAACTCATATCATATTTGGGAATTGATCCATGTCTGTCTTCTCTCTCATTGTGTATATTTCTAGTTTATTGCCCAACGTCTCTTTTTTTGTTCTGTTTTGATTATGAACAGTGAATGTACTGTTACTGTACGTGAGTATCAGTTGGAGGCTTGGAGCAAACGATTTTTTTTTTTTTTTTAGTGGCGGAGCAAACGTTTTCTAGTGTAATAAATTTAGACCATGTAAATGGATTTCCGCCCGAGTGTAGTTATACTAGTAGATTTGTTTTTGGTCAACCAAGTGTATTTATAGATTACAGGGGTTAAACGCGGACATTTGCGTTTCAAATTAGTTACTTAATGCAAAATGTAAATATATTTTTTGTTTCTCAGTCAATTTAAAGTTTTAAACACCTACCGTTGACATATAAATATGTATTAATTAGTTATGAGTAATGATGGTTAAATATCTTGAATAATTTATATTGAATACTCCTTTAAGTCTTTTTTATACAAGTCCAAAATTTGAGCTGATTTTTTTTGAGAGTCCAATAAGAATTTTTTGAATATTTAATAAGTTTTTTCATTTGTACCTCTCATTAATTATATACACTGCATTAATTAAAAGGTTGGTGATACTTTTATTTACTATATTTCTCTCTCTTACTAGTCCCTCTTAAATAAAGTCATACTTAAAAAAAAAGTTTATTTCAAACATGTTTATTTTTTTAAATTTTAACCATTTTCACAAACCATATAATTCAGTTATTAGGCTTTTATAAATAGGATCGGAAAGAATAACAAGTAGTATGATTTTTGAGAGAAGGGAATGGATATGAAATGACAAGGATATAAATGAATTGAAAAGAAAGGGGTATAGTATAGCTAGGAAAGGAAAAGGGAAAGATAAAGGAGAATGATGGGATGAGAGAGTATAAGGAAAATCCCGTCAATTGGTGAATTGGTGGGTGAGAGATGGTCAAAATATATGGAAAGAGTGACGTGGCATGTCTCTATGATGTCACCACTATAAAATTAAGTTTTAATGATTAAGATTTAATACTATATAAAAATATTCTTATAACATTAAATATGACACTAAAAAATATTAAATCTCAATCATTAAAATTTTATCTAGTGCAGGAGACAATCAATAGAAAGAAAAAGGAGAAAAAAATCAATGGAGACATTCCTTTCGCATACTATGCTACCCTTCTAGCTTATCCCCTTGCCTCGTTGGGCCCCACCGATGCCAAACGCCACTCCATTACGATATATTCCATTTCCCGCCCAAACTATATGTCACATCCAAGGGTTTGAGAATTAGATAGGACCAGATAGTCCGACAAGTCGGACCTTGGCCAATCAATAAGGCGGGCCGAATTGGTACATTAGACTGCTTTTATAGGGAAGCGGTTTTAGGCGTTTCTTTTATTCGTTTTTGGGCCGTTAGCTGTTGTTAGGCCGAAACCTGAAACGAGTTTGTAATAACCGTCCGGCCTAATAAACTTGAGAACAAAAAAAAAGTGTTGATTTTTTTTTTTAAATTTGATGCTGGAAAAAATTGAAAAAAAAAATAAAACATGGCATATAAAGTAAAAAAAACACCCGACCAGTGAATAATATCCAGATTCCAGTGTGCGCCTCGATCCTCGACTGTGTGCCCTAGGTCCGAAATCCAAAAGCACTCGTCGTCTATTGGGAACAGAGGATCTGGACATCGGCGTCCGCTATGCGTGGTTGTCGGCCTCCGCCGTCTCTGTGGTTGTTCTCTGTCGTCAGTGGCATCTTGTTGTTGATGTTGTTCGTGCTTCTCCCTGAAGCTTTGTGCGCTGTGGCATTGTTGTTTGTGGGCTTTGTGTACCGTCGTGATCCACCATTTACGCTGTCGTCCTCCGCCATGCGTGGCTGATGTGTGTGGTGCTGTGATTCTTCTCTCCATCACATCCAAACCCTCAAATCTCCTTCCTCACAACGTCACGATGAAGCTTCTGTATGCTCTATTCTTTTTTATAATCTTGTGCTTTTCTCAATTAGCTCATTGTGTCAATTGTTTAAATTGAAATATAAAGGCTTTTCCTCTTCTTAACTTAATGTGGGTTTCGACTTGAGGGTTCTTGTTTGAATCTGATGAAGTTATACTTGTGGCTGACTCATATATATTGTACATCTTGTCAATGCTCTGTTTTTTTTTACCTAAAATAGAGTATAATGAAATTGATGAAGTTGTACTTGTGGGTTGTGGCTGAAAGTAAATATTGTATTCAATTATGTCTTGCATTTGTTATCATTATGAAAACTATATTTAGACTTAGATTACCCTACCTTGAACAACATCTACTTTTTACGCGATAGGAAATATTTTGCATGGTCAACATATAAGAATCTTACAATATAATGATGCCATAAAGGAAAAGACATTAGGTTGTTACTTTATGTAATACCCTGAATTTTGGGGTTGGAGGCTTAGGAATAAGCCTAAATTTAGCGGACTGCTAAGCCCCGATTTAGCAGGTGTCCTAAATATATTCCCTAACATTTCTTATATTTTTTAGGTATTAAAGGGAATAAAATAGTGAATTAAAGAGTATGGGAAGTTTGTATACAAAAATAGAATTTATTAGAGTTGCAAGTGCATTCCGTTTCATTGCTTCCAATGAGGCAATGTTGTTATGCAATGCATTTCATTGATCAAATGATATTCAAAAATTATGAAATTTTACAGAGTGAAAGTAGACATCTCAAGCTTTAATTTGATAGGACATATGACTCAATTAGAGCTATATACAAAAAGTGATGAATTTTTGAAATTAGCCTAGAAAAACTAAAAAGTTTCTGGAGCAGCATCCAAAGATAGAATTCTGGGAATTTTGTGCATCCAAATGGCTAAAGTCTATATTTGTTCTTGAAACTAGACTCAATAAGGGTTCTATAGCCTTTGGAATCACTTCATTTCGATTTTTCTAGAATTAGTTATGATTTTTCAAAGTTTGGGCAGAAAATCTGCCAGAATTTACATAAATCCAAAAAAAAGGGAAAATTGGCTAATTATAACATCAGCATAATTAAAATGACATTAGCATATTATAAAGCCATCATCCTCATTTTCCATCTGCCATACCCGACGCTTTTATGTAGAAAATAGAGAAAGGAGGAGAAGAAAACTCACGAGGTAGGTCGATTGCTTCGGTGAATTCGTTCCTAACGTGTATAACTCTTCTCCTAAGCTCCTCTTTTATGTAATTTAAGGTGTTGGAAGCTAGAATTTTGATGTTACAATGGCTAGGGTTCAGCCATAAGAAGGGAAGAGCTAAAGGGAGCTTGAGGTAACTTCCAAACTCTTGTATATTGACTATTCTGGTTGTTGTGGACATAATCGGTGAAATTTCACCGGATTGTCTTTATTTGTGATTTTTGGAAATGGGTTTCCTTAGGGGTTATGCTGCCCAAATTGGTATTAAATGGTAGTTGTAACCTAATGAAATAGTCAATAAAGTGGTTAGGAGTAGAAAGGAACACGTCTGCGGAGTCGGATTTCAAAAACCCTAATTTTCTCAGAGTTCCTATAAGTTTTAGCTAGCTCTAGAAATGAGCCTTAGAGGTGGGTTTTCAATGATTTGATGGTTTCATTGAGTTCATGAGGGAAAATTAGGTGGGGTTATAGTTGGGCACTTTTTCGGAAAAGGCCAAAAAAGCATAATTACGAAAACACCCCTGAAACCTTTAAAGTGGGGCTGTCAAGGGTAATTTTGTAATTTAACATTGAATTTGATAATTTCGAGTCCGGAAATAGATTTCTTGGGATAATATATGTCAGAATAGCTCATGTCAAAATTTTAGAAAAAGTACGGTTGGATCAGGAACTGCGGGGCCGGGCCGGTCCCCAGGGGCATTTTAGTAAATTTTCATAATAGGCTCATATAATGCCCAGAAACACTATGGAAGTGTCTAAATTATATATTTGGAATAGTAGGACCAATTTGTGAGCCCAGTCATTGGCATGCTTTATGAAGCACACGTTTCGAGGCGTAAAAGGGTTAAGGTAGGAACTTACCTCTCCTGCATGTATTTGATATTTTTGTTGGTATATTGATGCATGTTATTATTTTTCTTGATTATGTGAAACATATATAAATGATTGAAGCTCTGTTTCTGTTTATGCTATGGCCATAAGTATGTTGTTTGAAACATTGAGCTTGCAGATATATCATTGTGTGAGCATGAGTTATATAATGCAATCATGTCATACATTAAACACTTATCTTGCATGTATATTGGTATTGTTTTCCTACTAAGATTCTCTCGAATCTCACCCTCCCCTACCAACAATTTAGGCAGGGCAAGAGGCTCAAGGAGGGGACAAGCAACCAAGGGCGGCAAAGACCCCCTATGGATATTTGATTTGGTAGTTGGTTATCAGAGTTGGTTGGGGTAACTGTATATGCTTTGGATATGTATTTGGGATGTGTATTTGAAAGGATATTGTGTAATCCCCTTAATGGGCATTTATAAATACTTAGTAAAGGTATGGACCCGGGGTAGGCCGGGAATTATATTGTGTGCTCTGATATATAAATGTGATTAGCTGCGTTGTTTGTAATTATATTCGAAATGTGAATATGAGACCAGGTTGTTTGGATTTTGAAAAGTATTTGTGAAAACTCTATCGTATAGATGGGTTTGAAAATGAGTTTTGCTATTTGTTGGTCTCTAATTCATTTTAATCGCATATTTTGGATATAATTAAGGAGGGGGTTACACTTTAGTTTTTTCATTTATGTAACTTTGGAAGTAAAGGAAATTACACCAGTTATTATGAAATGTAGATTAAAAAAGATGACTTGGAATGTACTATCCCTATCTTTCAGGAATTCTGCATTCATTTTGCATTCTGTTTTGCTTTGATCCATCAAGTAAAAGGATGACCACCATTCAAGTTTCTGAGCAAGTCACTCTGTTAATGTTATTAGAAACTTTAGCTAGTATCCCAAGCCTCTTCAGATGGTATCAAGTCATAGAAGCTCTAACAGGTTTTCCATCAACCACTATGGCTTTCAGTCCTCTAAGAAGGTAGATCTTCCACATTATGTTTCTTCACGTCACTAGTTGAATTTTTCTTATATGTACCAAAAACTGCAGTGAAGGAAAATGTGCTCCCAACCCGGGGCCGGCTTATAAGGTTTATTTGACCACCCATTAACTCAACCAAATACTTACTGATGCATAATCCATTACCAGTCCCACTATAGTTTCAAGAGGTTGAGCTGTCTACCTGCACAAAAGGCATGAAATCCTATCCTGGGCAGAAAAGGGAATCCTAATACCAGTATCCTCTACACATACCATCAGAGTGACTTGCTCAGAAACTTGAATAGTGGTCATCTTTTTACTTAATGGATCAAAGCAAAATTCTTCTCACAAAACCTTTTTACTTTTTCCCATTCGGTTCCTATTTTTTTACAAGGGTTTGTTTTTTAATGCCAACAAACCTTATAATACAAGCCCAAGTTCCTTTGTAAGTTTCTCTAGATTAAATTCAACCATGGTCAAAGTTTTGACCTCTGCAAAACTAGTTCTCTAAATTTGTCAAATCTTCTATATTAATCTACTTGTTAAATTCAGAAAAACTTTGTGCTACAATGAAAATCTTCTATAGAAGCACAACTTTTTTATGATAGGTTTTAAATTTGTGCTGCAATGTTTGAACTTTGTAGGAACCAGAAAATGTCATCTCGAGCAAAACAAATATCTACTACTGCTCCCCACACCCAATTTGTTAGATCAAAGGCCAATCCAACATGGGAGCATTGTGTTCAAGTGCCAAACAAAACCCCCAAGTGGCAAACCTCACTTGAAATGCATGTATTGTGGAAAGGAATTGGCTGGGGGAAGAATACACAGAATGAAATAACATCTTGCCAGAGTAAAAAGGGACATCATAAGTTGCAAAAAGGTTCTGGGAGATGTTTGCTCTCGGTTGAATGAAAATTTGAAGGAAATTGAAGAAAAAAAGTGAGAGAAACAAGATATATTTGAAGAAGACAATCCATATGGCCATAATGTCACACCATTAGAAGGGGATGCTCCAAATTTGGAACAAGTTCCTCCTTCACATACTCACAATCCTTGTTCAAGATCATTTGAAGTTTTGAAAAGAAAGGCACATACAACTGCAAATAAATTCTTTGCCTGGACAACCCCAAGTGCACAACCAAGAATAAGAAGTGCATTTATAGGTGAAGAAGTTGTGCATAGAGAAGATATGGCTATGGCTAGGTGGTTGTATAATTGTTGCATTTCAATTAACGTTGTGAATTCATTTTACTTACAACCTATGATAGATGCTATTGCAGCCATTGGCTCTGGTTATAAATCACCATCTTACCATGTCTTCAGAACAAAATTATTACAAGACATGAAAAAGAAAGTTCAATTGTTAGTTGATGAGTGTAGAAATTTTTGAGCAAAAACTGGTTGCACAATAATGGCAGATGGTTGGCAAGGTCAACGAAATGGGCAATTGATTAATTTCCTGATTTATTGTCCTAAAGGAATTGTCTTCATCAAATCTATGGATGCATCAGACATTGTCAAAGATGCCCAAACTTTGTGCAACCTATTCGTGGACATGGTTTTGTTTGTTGGTGTGGATAATGTTATCCACCTTGTTATTGATAATATAGCTAATTATAAAGCTGTTAGGAAATTATTGGCTGAATAGTATCCATATATTTTTTTGTTTTAATGTGTTGCACATTGCTTAAACCTGATTTTGTCAAACATTGGCAAAATGGAGATTGTCACATGTTTATTTATCTATGCTTGCATCTCTAATTTCAAAATTCATTTACAACCATGGATTTTTGTTAGCTTGGCCGAGAAAAAAAGAAGGGTGGGCAAAAATTATCAGGCCGGGAGTAACACGATTTGCTACTATTACTTTTATTGCCTTAAAAAGTATTCTTGAGCACAAGCATGATTTACAGGTCTTGGTAACTATCAAGGCATTTATTGACTCTATATATTCAAGAGATCATAAGGCAAGAGATGTAAATGCGGCTATATTGGATAGTGCATTTTGGAATGATTGTCTGGCCATTGTTGAATTTGTTAAATCTCTTATAAGACTTTTGAGAATTGTAGATTCTGATGATAGACCTTCACTTAGATATATTTATGAAGAGATGTACAGGGCAAGGAAAGCTATCAAACGTACTTTTAATCGCACAAAAAAATTGTACAAGCCATTCACAAGTAGTATTAAGAGTAGGTGGGATTCTCAACTTCGTCAAGATCTTCATGCAACAGCTTATATCTTAAATCTTGCTTTTCTTTATGGTAAGACTAACTTCTCTCAAAAGGCAAAGGTTATGCAAGGATATCTATCTGTCATAGATAGGAAAATCACATCTAATAAGAAGAAGGCATGCTATACCAAGATAAAAGTGGCATCTTCAATAGTCCCATGGCTCTTGAATCTACAAAATCAATGCGACCTGGTAAAATTTCTTACTTCTTAATTCTTATATAGTTATATTGTACTATACGAACCTGACTTTAATTGTTGTTTTCTATTTGATGATGTTCATTTTAACATGATAGATGAATGATGGTGGTATTTTGGAGGTAGTTGTCCCAATGTTAAAAAGTTGGCTATTCAATTGTTGAGCTAAACTGCTTCTTCTTCCGGTTGCGAAAGGAATTGGAGTGTCTTTAAAAGGATACTCTCCAAGAAAAGAAATAGATTGAAACATAAAAGGCTAAATGATCTTGTTTTTATTCATTACAATTTTCATTTGAGGAATATGTATATTTTTCTAAGCTTTTCACTTTACACTTTACACTTTACTTAATTTTGTATTGGTAAAAAAATTAATTAAATGACTTCTAATAATTATACTAATATTTTGTTTTCATGTGTTTTTTTAGGGTTCTTAACATGAAAAAGAATTTTGATCCCATTGATTATGAAAGTATTGATAAGATTGAATATTGAATTATGGAAGAAGTTGATTTTCCTCCACTCTTAACACTTTTGCTAAAGAGATAGAAGAAGACATCATTTATAATGATACCACACTACCAATACAAAAAACTACCATAAATGATGAAGGTTATATATTTTAAATTTTAGACATGTTATCTTTTTATTTATATTACATGTTACTAATTTTTATAATTTGGTTTGTTGCACACTATTTTATAAAGATGCTTTTGAAGAACAAGGCAATAAGGTTCATCCTCAAGTTAAGGATGGAATTGGAAGCTATGAAATTTGAGTTGGAGGTCTTGATTTTAGGTCATTTTCTCAAGAAGATAATAACATTTATGGTTCAAATGCCTTTCAAAAAGCTCATGCTTGGATCAATCAAGAGCCACCAATGTTTGACAAGTCATGAAATCATTATTGTTAGTGCATTTTGTTAGATTGATAGTTGACTTAATGTTCTTCCTTAAATGATATTTTGTGGCCTTGTTAACTTCCTATGAAATTAGACGAAAGACTAATTATAATATAGGTATATATATATATAAATAATATTTTTAAATTTAATTATTATGTCACCGATCTGGCCAAACGGCTCGACCGTTCCAACCGTTTGAATCATGACTTGCTGATTTTTTCGGCTCGACGTCTGGTCCAGCTTTTAAAACATTGGTCACATCTTTACTCCTTTACTCGATGGCTTATGGTACATCAGTAGTGAGTAATCTGCACGTACTGTAATTTTTTCCTAATAAGTTTAGTGTTCAATACTTGATCGAAAATTCATTATTATGAGGGAAGTCAGGCACGCGTCCCTTTAGCGACTCAAATTCAACTTATCACCAAAATCTCAGTTGTTGGTTGAACTTTTTCCTCTTTTGGTACTATTTTAAAAAAGTTTCCTCTTCAATAATTATATGCTGTTTGGCCTTCGTGGGAAATTCTGACCCATGCATGCATGTACCTTGGAATTAATTATGAAACAGAGTTTCAACCTCTCCTTGTACCTTCATTTATCTCAGAGCATCCTTAAAAACTAGAAAGCAAATTCTAAACCTGTTCGATCCATGGCGATTTCCTCCCTCCTTCTCTTTCTCTATACAAAGCGTCAGAGGCAAGAGTTGACTCAATATGGACCAAGGTTTATATGAAGGAAATCTGGTGATGGAGCTTTTACAAAATTGCACAAAAAGAGCCCCTCATTTCAATGCAGATTTCATGTTATTAGAAAATCAGATTCCATTTTTCATTCTCCGCCGTCTCTATATATGATGTGTAGTTTCAAACACCAGAACTGAATTTCTGTTCGCTTGTACATAGCTTCTTCAAGTCGTACAGAACAACAACGCGCCATGTTGAGGTAGAAGGGATAGCACAAGTAAAACATTTCCTGGACATGGGGAGAATGTTTTAGTTGCCCCCACCCCAGGGGCAATGATAGAAGGCCTTTGCGGAGGTATAATGAATCCGGGTACCAACTCTGAGTACCAAAAGATTTATCAGGATATTAACGAATTCCGTCGCACTCCATGGAGAAGGTGGAGGGCGGAGCTGAGACGATGTATCTGGAACCTTTGCATTATATTTCTATTATATGTTGTTCTTTCTGGTAGTCACTACAAGTTTCAATCCTGCCATGCATGTTTGGTGAGTTACTTGAAGAAGCTAAGAGCTCTAGTAGTTTTGTTTATTTCCATTATTTGCTTAAATTAATTCGGAGCTGTGTCTTTCTTTCTTTGGTCTTCTTAAATACCCAATAAAAATAAATTTATAGAATTAAAAGACCCTACATAAATAAATAAATAAATACTACCCGATTCCCCACACAATATTAATGTTAGTTCAGCCAAACGCTTCCTTTTTTTTTTTTTTTTTCCAAGTTTCGGATAACTATTTAGAGTGATTGATTGTAAGTATGGTAGTAAGGGTGGTTTGGACTTTGAAAGACTGTGAAAGGGATCTCCCTGCAAGGAGAATGGAGAATATCATCTGAAAATATAAAAAATACAGCAATTTCTTTTGTCATCTACTGTTAACGCATTCATTTATTTCATTAAGCAATAATTGAATGAATATAGCTTTTAATGGGCCCCAATCATGTAATCCTGATCATCGCCGGGCCCGAAAGAAAATCACAGCACTCAAAGATAACACGGACTTTTGGACATCCAACGATAACACCCTGCAGCAAATAGCCCGAAGTTTCTTTGTTTATACACCGCTCCAACAAACGCAACACCAACCTACCAATCACAAGGTATGTTCCCTGTGCTTCCCTCATCAGCCTGGAATTCTCTGAATGCTAATGTCTCTTTGGCTGAAGTCAAACATGCTCTATTTGAGATGAAACCCCTCAAATCTCCAGGACCGGATGGTTGCATGCACTCCTTTTCCAAAGTTAATGGGATACTGTGGGTACTTCCAATCTCAGATGATTCACTCCATTTTTCAAGGACAGCCCCTTGAGGCAGATTTTAACAACACCTTGATTACATTGGTGCCTAAAGTTGACCATCCCTCCTCCATCAAAGACTTTCATCCCAAAAGCCTATTCTCGGTTGTGTACAAGACTGTGACTAAAATCATTGCCAATAGACTTAAGCCATTAATTGATGCCCCAATTGATCTTTCCGTATCAATCCAGTTTTATCAACGGTCGAAGCATCATTGATAATATAATAGTTGCACAGGAAATCATCCATTCCATGAAGAAGAAGCAGGGGAAAAAAGGTTGGCTTGCCATCAAAGTCAACTTGGAGAAAGCTTTTGTCAAGTTGAGTTGGGATTTCATCCAAGATACACTTGATGATGCTGGACTCCACCCTCGTGTATAATCTCAAAAATTATGTGATGCACAACCTCTTCAAATATGCAAATCATATCGAATGGGAAGCCAACTGAGCCATTTAAGCCATCTTGTGGCATTAGACAAGGAGACCCCCTCTCGCTTTACCTATTTGTCCTCTGTATGGAAAGGCTCTCCAAAACTATCACCAAGAAAGTTCAAGAAAATCAATGGGAGACAATTAAACTTTGGTAGGTGAGGCCCCCTACTTTCGGACATTTTCTTCCCCGATGACCTCATTCTCTTTGGTGGGTGCTCCTCGTCCAGATTTGCCTCATTAAAGAAGTTCCTGATGATTTCTGTCTTGCATCTGGTCAAGTAGTTAGCTTGAGCAAGACCAAGATCCATTGTTCTCGAAATATCGCCAGGCACCAAGCAGACCATACATGCAATTACCTTCAATTCCAGAAAACTGAGCAGTTAGGCAAATACTTAGGGGTCCCTCTCCTTGACTCTCGAGTGTCAAAGGATACTTACAATTACCTTATCGAGAAGGTTCAGCAGAAGCTCACAAGTTGGAAACCAAAAACGTTAACTCTAGCTGGTCGTATTCCTCTAGCTAAGACTACGTTGAGTCCATTCCCTACTACGCTATTGAAACTTCTCTTCTCACGATCTCTTGTTGCAAAGCTATTGAGAAGCTTATTCGCAGGTTCATTTGGGGCTCTGAAGGTACAAACCATAAGATGAACTTAGTGGGTTGGGATGATATGTGTAAACGTCCCAAGTGTGGAGGCAATGGACTAAAAAATATACAGGGTCAAAACTACGTACTCCTAACAAAGTTGGCTTTTAACCTTCAAATTCAACCTAGGCAACTTTGGGTTCAAGTGTTACGGTCAAAATACAGTTGGGGCCCTGAGAGTGGATATGAATTTAAAACTAAGTCAGTCTCCCATGTTTGGAGGAGCATAGCAAAGATATAGCCACAAGCAGAACTGAACATAGCATGGGAACCGGGAGATGGTCACACGATAAGATTTTGGAAAGACACCTGGGTAAGTGAAATGGGACCCCTACAGTTCCTAACTTTTGCTGATGTACCAGAATCAGAGCTGAACAAGTCCCTCATTCAATATGCTGATCACAATGGAGGGTGGAACTGGTCTTCCTTCCAGCACCTCTTACCACCTGGTCTTAATTTGCAGATTGCTAGTATACCTCCGCCAAAGCCATCGAATGGCATAGATGAACGTTACTGTAATCTCACCTCGACTGGAACTTTCTCTGTTGCCTCGGCCTATCTAGAAGAGCAGGGAATCGATTGGTGTAAACAAGATGAGCGCTGGGATTGGATATGGAAGTGGCCTTGCATCCAAAGAATTGGATCTTTTTTATGGCTTACAAGGAAGAATCGCCTTCTCACTAATGCGAAACGGGCGAGGAGAGGAATGATCGCAGATGCGAGGTGTGAAATCTGCTAGGCTGATGTGGAAGATTTGAACCATGTCTTACGAGAGTGCCCTGTTGCTCGTCGATGCTGGTTGAAATCATACCTGAGCGTGAAGCACAAACCTGGTTCAATGATCCTTTTGTATATTGGCTTGATGGGAACTTGGACTCTAGGCGTAATACCCTTCAGTGGAGACTTCTTTTTGGGACGCTGTTCTGGAAGTTATGGGACTATAGGAATAAATGTATATCCACTAGAGAGACGCCTACTTGCAACAACATATTATTCTCCGTCTGTACTCTTGTTAACCATACATCTCAGGCAAAAGATCTTTTACTCGTCATAGATCCAGAACCCTACATGATATTATCCTTGCAACCATTGTAAAACAATTCCATTTTCACTCAAAAAAAAAAAAAAAAAAAGAGAATAATGTCCTTCAATTGATGAGTTGTGCTGTTGAATTGATTGGCGCATTAATTCAGTCCTGTAGTTGGACCCACGACCTTATCCAGTTTCTGTCAAGCTTTGTACAAAGAGAATTTGGTTATCTGAGCTTGGAATTGGGAGCACATGCAAAATGAGAAGTACAAGTTATAGTGGGAGGTCTCCTGAGGCGTGTTTGAGTCAGTGATGGGAGAAATGACTATTTTGTTAATTTGATTTTTATAAAAATTAGATAAGATAAAAATCAGATTGTAAATGTGATTTGTGTTTGAATTGACGGTGGTAGAAATGATTTTTTTAGAAAAGCCAGACTTTTTAGCTTCTTCTTAAAAGCCGCTTTTAAAAGGAAAAAAACTTAATTACCAAAACACCAATCCAAATACCCCATTTTTCAAAAAACTAGAAACCATCGTGATTTTTTTAAAAAAAAAACCTGGTTGGGATGGCAGAACGACATCCCAAACAGGCACTAAAGCTTCATTATGTGAGAGAGCAAATTATGATTAAATTTGAGACTTATCAATTAATGCTCTTGAATTCAAATTATTTATTCCTTCAACAGGAAAAATTATATTAGAAGTTGGAAATTATTTTTGGTAAGTAGTAAACATTAACTAAATAAATTAGTAAAAGAGATTAGCCGAATAAAAGCCTCCAAAAAAGCAGGTTTAACCACAAACAAAAATAACATGATGAAAAATAGACGTGATTGAAGCCAAAATGAATTTTCTTTATACTTTAATAATTACGAGGACGGGTGCGTGCAAGTGGGAACTAATTTATTAGCATTGAAATTTTGGAACGTGCAACAGACCAAGCGCAAAATATATTAAAAAAATTGATCACAGGTTTGTGAGTAAAAGGGGCAGCAAAGAAACTGGCGTATACTCTACAAATACTATAAACGGAAAAAGCATTCATTGCACTTTGTAACGTCTTCTAGCTAGTGGACTTCATCATTCTGTCCACAGTCCCTCCCATTATTTCTCTTCCCTAATTGTACCAATTCAACCACATTCCTGTATGCTCCGCTACATAATATAAGACACTTCAATTAATTCATCAGAACTAAAATACAATGGTTAATTATACATATTAAATCAGGTATTATTGAGGGAAAGAGAAAAATACAAGAAGTCATATTTAAACATTAATTACAGGGATAAAATTGACAAATAAGTATTTTCCACCCCTTTCCTCTATCTCACTACTATATATTTACACATTTATAATACTTAATTCATAACGGTTACAGCTAATAAATATTAGGTATGTCGGGGCAAACACAATGGTTAATTATACATACATTAATCTTGCTACAGCATATATATACTTAAAAAGTTACGTACGCTTACATAAAAAAAAAATTAATACTACCTACATAGCCACTGAAGCCTAAATATTCCACGTATAATTTGGCAAGAAAATCATATATATATTATTTATATATTATTCAAATGAATATAATTTGTATCAAATTTTGAGATTTAATTAATTTTTTCTTCGTTGAATCTTTGGTTTGATGCTTGTAATTAAAAAAACAAGAGAGAGAGAGACCCTAGTTTCTACACCCCCCAAATCTTTGCTATTCAAATCTGCACAAGCAAAGCAGTCATTAATTCCCCGTTACTAGCATACACATTCTTCACCACTTTTATCTTTCAAAATGACATGAACACTCACCAAAATTGAAACACTAACACATAACGGTTACAACTAATAAACATTATGTTATAATGTTTAGTTCAGATGACGTGGTACTCCTGGAGTATGTAACTATTTCTCTATAAGATACTTCAACTAATTCATCAAAACTTAAAAAATATGATAGTTAACATTAAATTTGCCTTAAATTAGAAGAAATTTCCAAATTTACCCATATTAAATAAGGTATTATTGAAGGAGAGAGAAAAATATATGAAGTCATGTTTAAACATTAAATATAGGGACAAAATTGATAAATAAACATTAATTGCTCTCCAAGTGACTTATATTATGGATCAAACTATTCTTCTAGAAGTGACTTATATTGTGGATAAGAGGGAGTACCATATTTTTATCCCACCAAAGTTCCCTGTTCTTCATGAATATTTCGGGTTATTTTTTCACCTCCACTGCTTTCATTGGGAATATAATTCTTCATCCACATCATCTGTGTCTTGCTTTAACTTCGTCATCACGTCTTTTTGAAAGGGATGCCCACCACCTTCATCCATCATTGTTTCATAACAATGCTCTCACTCGATACACTCCTTTCATACTCTCTCTCTTTACATAATGGGCGAAACTTGCTTTATCTGAAAAAAATGTGGTGATGGAGATTTTAGAAACTCCAGTGAGTCCTTGTTTTGCACCAATTTCTTGTATATATAGACTTCCTCCTACACTTAAAGGGTAAAAAATGTAAATTTGAAAGGGCAAGTGACTTGAGATTATATATTTAGAACCAAAGTAATTAAACTCATTGTCTGGCTCTTATATTATATATATTAACCGGAGCAATCTCATCCATTCATGACATTCTCTTAGTTTGGAGTTTATTAATTAATTATCCACTGTCATAGCTTGGAGTTCATCAGATGGGTGTGATATTTTTGGTCCAAATGATACAAGTTATTTGTTATAATAATGTATTTATTTGAAAGGAAACAAGTTGCTATTTTGTGCCTGCGTTCCTGTCACTTTAGAAGAGCATTTTACCCTTGTCTGTGGAATAAAAGTGGTGTTTCGTGAAAGCTGATTTACACTTGAAAAATTTGGATTCTTTTTTTCGTCAAGTATGGGAGAGAAAGCCGCTAGAAAAATTATTATAATTATTCCTTTGAACTTCCCAGTTTTCTATTATTATTATTATTATTATTATTATTATTATTATTATTATTATTATTATTATTATTATTATTATTATTATTATTATTATAGTTTAATATTTTCATCCCATCTTCCATAAAAACAAACTAATATTTTCATCTTCCAAACCTAACTTTAAACACTATCTTCGTATTATATCAATATATACATGCACATATATTTATGGAGGAAACAGACACACGTGTATATGCACACAAGACACGCACCATGGTGACAACGTGGTCAGGTGAATGTGAATCCAACATAAAGAGATGGGTGGTTAACAACTTTGGATGACATGTGATCGAACACGTATAGAATCTGAATAAATACGAGATTGAATTATTGATGATATGAAAGTGACCAATTGCCAAACATAGTGCTGAGCAATTAAATTTGAACATCACCCACCCTCTTTTCCAGAACTCAGGCTCTCTCACTCTCTTATCTTTCTTCTGCAAGAACCAACAAGGCATAACTTTAAGGTCTCTTTGCAGAAGCTGAGAAAGAGGAAGCCAAAGAGGGAGAGACTGAGTAAGATGTTCTAGATTGCAAGACTCATCAATTGACACCTATACATCATGTGAGACCCTAACGGCTGTTAATATTGAATTAACGGCATTGTTAAAATTGGCCTTTTTTGTAAAGTTCGTATACATTTTTGCACCCAAAAAAAATTAATGGTGCCAAATGCTTTCGTTGTTAAAATTGCATCTTTGCCCCTTCAAAAAAAGGTTGTGCCAAAAAAAGAAAAGGGAAAGTATGAATTTGATCGTGATATATTATGGGGAAAATATAAATTAAAAAATAATAAATGGATAAAATTTATGGTAAAACAATATAACGTATAAAATGGGTATGGATTATAAATATTATAATTTTTTATTAATTTTGTTAATTATACACTGGTATAGTATTAATTTTATCCTTGGAATAGTTACATGCAATCGGGATATATATTTGGCCTGCTAAAACTGATGATGCTTCAGTCGGGATATTGAAAGTTGCAACAGCATTCAACCTTTTAGTTGTACTATAGTCCCTCCCTTCATCAATGGCTTGTTTTTTGGTCCCCAAGGCTTGATCCCCCTATTATTGAACCCAACTCATTTGAACTCATCCATCGTAATCTGCAGGCAAAATGCCATTCAAAAGTCATAACTTTTGATAGTTTTCACTTTCCCCTTTCCATTTTCAGAGTTAAACGGTCAATATTTTAGTTGGCATTAGGTATTATTAAGAGGGGTTTCTAAGGAGCTGGGTTATGTAGAGTATTAAAAAAAAACAAGAAGAAGAAATGCCACTTAAGTCAAACATAAAAAGATCTATTTGTGTGGGAGACATAGAGACTACTCAAAATAAAGTAATTTATTGAGTGCTCTAATCACAATATAATAATAGGCGATAAAGAAATTGAAAGACCAATCACATTATGCTAAGTTGCAAAAAAATTTTCCTTCATCACATTTTTTTTTATCAAAGATCACACATATATGAATAATGAATTCACAAGAGCTAAGATTTGAAACCTAAGAATTGGAATTGATGTGAGCATGGAAATTTCATTCAGAAGGCGTCCTTAAATTAGCCATCAGGACCTAACATTGATGGTTCAACTACTATAGTACATCAATAGTTTGTTGGGCAGCCCATCAAAATCACTCACGTACATTGATGGCAATATTGTGCATGTTTGGATTGGCATCACGATAGCTTATAAGTCGCTTTAATTTTCATGTAAATCGAAACAAAACTCCTCTCACATACTTACCTCGTATACTGTAAATCACGATTGAAAAGCTGCTTTTAAGCATCCCTATTGCTGTTCCAAACACACACTAAGCAAATTGAGGTTAGGTTTTATAATGAATGCAATTAATATGGTGGGTCCTTCACCCCACTCACATTGATGATGTCCAGTTTTTGCTACAGTGGCAATATTTTTCCCAGTCAATGAGCCATCCTCTTTGGCTCGATCTGTCTGAGGTTTCTTCTTGTTAGGCTTGACCCACTTGTGCAGTGATGCATGTGATCTCTCTGTTACGTTGTGTTCCTTTTCCTTCTTTGATGACCCCAATCCAAACCAAAAACATAGGTGGAATGGGCCAAAGAAATATATGCAAGTTAATGTTTGAAAATTTTATTAGATAAAAAGACAGTACTAGTACTCTTTGTTGTTTATGAAACATTTTCAATTGATTCAGGGGATATTTGTGAAAATTATATAATATAAAATTATTTTCTTTCATAATTATAGAACATTAAAATTACAACGTATGGAAGCAAGTTTAATAAGTATCTTATTTTCTTTGTAAAACTTAGAAGACGCCAACTACTAATTCTCGTGGACCATTGCACAAGTGTTTTGATACATGTAGAGAAAACATCATTGCATGGTGAATATTAATTGCTCCTTCTGATCTTTAATATAAAACATATTTAAGCAGTTGATCTTGATTTTAAATATAAGACATATATAGTTTTTGTATTGGACCTCCAACACCAACTACGCACAATCCCAACACATGACATTAGCACTCCCCAGTTCCCACATCATGTGCCACAATTTTTGCCTCTGAAGGGTTTAATTTCAATCATTTATGCTGGAAGATGGAACCAACAAAGCCATCATGGCGCATCGTTGTCCTTTTTGGTTTTACATGCAACATGTATGTCCTCTGTGACATTACCACTCTCTAATGTCCACTCCATTGTTAGTTAATAAATTTAAAGTTGATCACAAAACGAAGAATCTACACAGAATTGTTTGCCCTGCATGCCTATATAGTTATGAATATCGCTCGTTCACTTTAATTTACTCCAAAAGCTGATAATTCACTTCAAAAAAATATATGGCGAAAATGGGTTCACCGGTTAATCTATAATTAGTTTCTTTCTTGCTCCAACTGTGTCCAACATGCATGCGCTAATTTCTTACTTTCTTAGTGAAGACTTTAATTACTTCTTATAAGTATATATATATTTTTTTTCAAAATTTTATTACTATAAGAATAAATTTTCATGTGATTTAATACTACCAAAAATTCGAGTTACAAAACCCTGCAATAAAGAGTGCGCATGAAATGATTAATGCAAAGTATATATAGTGTTTATTAGATAATCATTTCTTTCCAGAAGAAAAAGTCACAGCACAGAGGCAGACATTTGTATAAGACGTAGTTGTGAATTATAAAGGAATTGAATGAATGAATGAATTTATTAGTGTTTTGTGATAAGCAGTCCCTTACCATATTCAACCGAACATATGTCACATTTCCAATGCTACATAAAGTATAGAATATCCTTAATGTATTAAAAACCAATTGAGGGGCGACATACATTATTCATATCCTACGGACGCTATATATTATTATTATGCCAATGTTCGACCACCTCATACTATTCAGGATAAATGGCTCAGCATAGTACTTAGGACAACATGGGACCTTCACTGTCTTCCCATGAATAATAATGACACGTTACTTTTCATTGGTTTGATTTTTATTAATTAAATGAGTAAAAATATATTGAATGAGGAAGGTTTAGTTGATAGATTAAATAGAGGGCGGTGCAAGAATACTCCCCCCGTTCTTTTTTAAACAAAACAAAATGCTAAACCTATTGTATTACTCATCACTTTAAAGTATTGTACTACTAACTAATTTACCCAAAAATATTACTCTATTTGGTTCTAACGATGCTTTTAACTAATTTATTAGAATTAAAAACGTTAGTTTAATATTTTATGTATAATTAATGTGCCAAATATTTGTGCTGCTTTATATGCACTTGTCGTTTATGTGCCAATTAAAACTAATTAAGTTACAGCTATGTAAGATAAGAGCAACGGTCAATGTCTTCTCAGTTCTCAAGGAACCAAATTATTTTTAAATAGCCACAAATCTGGACAAGAGTACATAGAAATTAAATCCAACAATTGAAGCTCAAGTGCTCAACTATTTATTTGTTTATGAGTTTTTAGATTGTTTAATATGGGATGGAAAACAACAATTGATGAGTAATGGGAATCAGATGTAAAATGTGAGATTAAATTCAAACTACTTTGTAATACATGCCATTTCTCAAGTTTAAATAAATTTAATATAAAAAATCTTATATATCACCAAAGAGCACGGACAATTTCCCTATCAGTTAAATTAAATCTTTTTGTTTGTGGGGGGACCATTTAGCTGCAATTTATTATGAGGCTGAAACTTGAAAATGAAAGCTGAGCTAGCATTAAAATTTTAGAAGTCCATAGAGCGAGATGAGTGAGGAACCGAGAGTGAGAACGGGTGATCATACAGGTTTACAACAACAACTTTTGATATCTGGGGTGAATCCTTCTCCTGAAGCAAGGGAAACATTAAAAGAACAGGAAGATTTACTGTCCAGAAACATCAAGAAAATGCATGGTAGTTATTCGGAAGATCAAGAAGAGAAGGAAAAACATCATATGGAAGTGGATCAAACAGAAGATAAAACAGAGGAACCGAAAGTCTTTTACAAATCAGAGGAACATAAAGCCCATAAAAATACCCAGCAGGGTTTGAAAACACAGATTTCATATAAGACGAAACTCGTGGGCTAAGAAGAGGATAGAGCAAATCAAAGTTTTGATGAACTTATGCAGGAGTGGCTTCGTGAGGAGCAGGAAAGTGCACCATTGATTACAGAGGAGGAAAGAATTCTCCTCACTACTCTGCCCAGACTCCATATGCTCGATGAGAAACTCAAGGAGCTCTGTCGTCCATGGAAAGATGCCCTTATAGTTACTCTATTGGGTAAGTTTACAAACTTGGATATGATGAAAGACAGGATAGCTTGGCATCTCAGATCAAGGAAATTCGAATTAATTGACCTACCAAATAATTACTTTGTATTTCGTTCTGAGGACCAGGAACTGTATAGGAAATTGTTGTTTGATGGGCCGTGGCTTATCCAGGGACATTACCTGGCTGTGCAACGGTGGAGTCCCAATTTCAATCCGTATTGTAACAGAATCAGGAAAGTTGCTATATGGGTGAGAGTCCCAACTCTACCATTACACTGCTACTCAGTTGAATGTATGTGGGAGCTGGGGAATTTGATAGGGAAAACTCTAAAAGTGGACATGCATACTCTAGCTCAGTGTAACAATGCAAACACTACGGTGGAATGAGGCAAGTTCGCGAGGATTAGCGTTGAGGTGGACCTTAACAAACAGCTGCAATCAAGATTTGTTCTTCGGTCAAGAATCTTTACGGTGGAATATGAGGGTCTAGATGTTATATGCTTCAAATGTGGAAGGTATGGGCACAACCAGGAAGAATGCCCTCTATCTAATAATGGGAGCACTAGTGCGCAACCAGGAGCTTTAGTTCCAATTCAAACGGAAACTTCAAATTCTCAAAATAAGGACTCTCAACGGACGAAGCTAATGGCGACGAGCTTACTGGAAAAAACTTCGCTGGTGAGTGTGCCGGGGATTTCCTCCGAGGAGCAGTACGGAGCCTGGATGCAAGTGACTAGGACCTATAGACAAAGACTGCCTAGATCTGAAGCAGACAGAAATCAATCGCAGAAAGGGGTAGAGGGCAACAAACCCAAGGAGAAGAACGTTAGACCTGCCAACCGGTATGACGCCCTGCAGATCGAGCATGCCGAGGATATCCCAGAGATTCCTCTGAAATCTTTCACAAAGAAGGCAAAACCGAAAGAATGGAGACGGAAAAAGGAAATAGAGAAGGAGCCGAAAGAAGGTGTGGTGATGAGACCCGTAGCAGCTGAGCTAGTAGAGTGCGCAGGGGAAAAAAAGAACAGGGTACAGTGGCCTTGAAAGTCAAAGGAAAGGGAAAGGAATTAGATATTAAGAAGAAAGAGAGCAGACAAGTAGGTGTGAGTTTTGGAAAGGATGAGAATGGTCAACACATGGATATAGACGTGATGGAGGTTGGGCTTGAAGAAAAAGTGGATGAGGATTTGGCAAAGGTGGGCCCAGAGGGGGTTGTGGAGCGTGATTGCTTAAAGGAAAAAAGTGGTGCCAAAAGGAATAAAAAAGGCCAAATACTACATACCAAGCAGAGCCCAGCCGATTTTAAAAGAAAGGTTGGGCCTTCAACAAGAGCCCACCATGTCGTATTTGGATCCCTGTCTAATCCTAAATTAGTTAATTTGGATCAAATCCAAGATATGAGTGGGGCGGGCTTGGTTAAATTACATAACAAGAAGCCTCCTACTTCCTCATGCGCAGAAGTTAATGTAGGAGAAGTGTGCCCTCAGCCTTTCCACATAGATTATGGTCCTCCACAACGTCCAACTCCCACGGAACCAGGCGGTTTGATGGAGCAGATTTTAAAGAACAATTTGACACATGAAAGGGAAGCGATGGCTAATCAACAAGAGGGACAGACAGTTGACGTTGCAAATGGCGGAGGAGACTCTAGCATGAGAACAGAGACGGATCCTCGGCTGGACTAAGAGGTTCGGTTTCTTCTTTTATCTATTTTTATCTAATGAATTTCATATCTTGGAATTGTCGTGGTGCAGCTTCTAGAACTTTTCCTGGTCGTGTTAGAGACCTGACTAGGGGAAGGGAGGTGGATTTGCTCATTCTTATGAAGACTCGTGTTAGTGGTATGAAGGCGGAGAAGATGGTGAGGAGATTGGGTTTTCATAAATGGATTAGAGTGGAAGCTATGGGATATGCGGGTGGTATTTGGGTTCTGTGGAATGATGATCATTTAAACGTAGACTATTCCTCTTCTTCTACCCAATTCGTGCATGTTCGTATTAATATTCGGTCCAACAACCAAGCTTTTTGGCTCACCAGTGTGTATGCTGAACCGTCGTGCAGTAAGAGGCAAGCTTTATGGGCTGACCTTATTTCTCTCAGTAATGAGATGAGAGACCCTTGGTTTGTGATTGGTGACTTTAACTCGTATTTGTCTATATCTGATAAAAAAGGTGGTTCGGGTCACAATTTTCTTGCTATGAATCAATTTGCTGATTGCATAAATCAATCTTCTCTGGTTGAAGTGGACTTTGTGGGAGAGAAATTTACATGGGAAAGAAATTTTCTGAAGGAACATATTGATTGGGGTTTCACCAATGACCAATAGAACCAGTTGTATCCTCTAGCAAAAATTCACCATTTGAACAAGTATGGGTCCGACCATAGACCTTTATTTGTTAGGTGCCATCCAGGAAGGACTGGTAGTATTCCCAAGGCGTCTTTTAAATGCCAAGTTGCTTGGCTTTTGGAAGAGGATTTTCCTAATCTGGTGAATGAGTGCTGGAGTACTGGTAGCTGGCAGGAGAAAGTGGATGCGTTCACTGAAAAGGCTAGTAACTGGAATAAATTCAAAGTGGGGAACTTTCATCAGAAGAAACAGAATGTCTTGCACAGGATTGAAGGGGTTGGAAGAGCGAGAAATAGAAGAGATAACCAACACCTTTTGCAAACAGAGCAGGAATTATGGAAGGAATACAATAAGGTTTTGGTTCAGGAAGAACTGTTATGGTTCCAAAAGTCACGTTGTAATTGGCTTAAATGTGGTGATCGTAACACTAAATTTTTTCATGATTCATCCATGATTAGAAGAAGGAAAAATAGAATTGAAGGGCTACAAAATTCTGATGTGGAATGGGTTTTTGGTCAATCGGAGCTTAAGGCATTGGCGTTAGCTTACTACAAGAGCCTATTTAATAGTGAGCTGGTTAGTTACCACCCTCCTCAAACGAGGAATGGTTTCCCTACCCTATCTATGGAGGAATTGGAGAATTTTAAAGCTGACGTGTCAGATGAGGAAATCAAGAAAGCAATATTTGATATTGGGGCTTTTAAAGCTCCCGGTCCAGATGGGATTCAGGCCTTTTTCTACCAACAATATTGGGATTCAATACGGGGATCGGTGACTTCGTTGGTCAAAGATATCTTTAACAATCCTTCCTTTGTCAAGGATGTCAACCATACCAACCTGGTGCTTATCCCTAAAAGTGAGAAGCTGGAATCTATTAAAGACTTCAGACCCATCTCCCTATGTAATGTTAGCTACAAAATTTTCATGAAGATTATCAGTCAGAGATTTAAAGGAATTATAGACAAGGTGGTTGGCCATCATCAGGGAAGTTTCATTGGGGGACGACAAACTTGTGATAATATTATAATAGCTCAAGAAGTTATACACTCTATGCTCACAAAGAAAGGGAATAAAGGCTGGCTGGCAATGAAGGTGGACCTGGAGAAGGCCTATGACCGGTTAGAGTGGCCCTTTATTTTAGATACTTTGAGGGCTCTGGGCTTAGATGAGAAGATTTGTGAAGTGATTATGGGATGTATTACAAATTCCTCCTTTCAAATTTGCTGGAACGGAGAACAAACTGAGAAATTTTCTCCCACTAGAGGCATTCGTCAAGGCGATCCCATGTCTCCTTACATTTTCACTTTATGTATGGAGAGGTTAAACCATATTATACAAGATGCTGTTGAGGAAGAGGAATGGGAGACTATTAAACTTAGCTCTACGGGACCTAAACTTTCTCACCTCTTCTTTGCAGATGATCTCATTCTTTTTGCCAAAGCCTCTAACAATCAGATTGATGTGATGTTGGAATGTATTGACAAGTTCTGTGTTGTATCTGGTCAAAAGATGAACAGAGCTAAAACTAAGGTGTGCTTTTTGAAGAATATCCATAGTACCAGAGTTTTGAGTATGAGCCAGAGGTTAGGTGTTGGCTTTACGGGAGACTTGGGAAAGTACTTAGGAATCCCGCTTCTCCATAAGAGAGCATCTTATGTGACTTACGCTCCGCTTATTGAGAAGTGCCAAAAACGTCTGTCGGGTTGGAAGAGTAAATGCTTAAATATGGCTGGTAGATCTACCCTCATTAAAGCAGTTCTATCTGCTCTGCCTTCGTACCATATGCAAACAATGTTTCTTCCTACAAGCGTTATTAATATTTTGGAACGCTACAGTAGGAATTTCCTATGGGGTGGGCATGAAGACATCAAGAAGACCCATTTGATTTCTTGGGAGACAGTCACAAGGGATAGGAAACAAGGGGGTTTGGGGATCAAGAATCTTAGATATCAAAACAAAGCTTTCTTAATGAAATTATGCTGGGGTTTGATTAATAACCCAAATGCTTTATGGGTTAAGGTTTTGAGATCTAAATATAACTGTGAAAGACAAGTTTTGCCTGAAGTGAAGAAGAAGAGAAACTGCTCACTTACGTGGAAGGGAATTTGTAATGTGTGGGACCAATTCAAGAGAAGTTTGGGAAAGAGACTCGGGGACGGGAGGAATACCTCATTTTGGTTCAAAAATTGGTCTACTCTCAATGGCCCGCTTATTGATTTTATTCCAGGTCTTGAATGGATGATTAATCGTAATGATAGTGTTGCGGATTTTGTTACTCAAGATCGGAATTGGGATACACATAAACTTCAGAGATGGTTCAGACCGGAGATCATTGATCATATTACCTGTGTTCACCCTCCCAGTGATAAGAGAGGAGAGGATATGTTCATCTGGAAGCCATCTTCGGATGGTCAATTTTCTGTTAAATCTGCCTATCTTTCTCTTTTTGCAGGTACCGAAGGGAATACGGACAGCATTTGGAAAATTCTTTGGAAATGGCAAGTTCCTGAGAAGATTAAGTTTTTCATGTGGTTGTTTTCTCATGGAAGGGCACACACCGCGCAGCTAAGAGCAAGCAGGAGGATTCAGGAGTCAGCGTCTTGTCTGTTTTCGTGCCCCCAGCAGGAAGATTCCATGCACCTTCTTAGAGATTGTTCTAACACTGTGGATAGATGGAAAGCAATTGTAGAGCAGGACCAATGGAACTCTTTTATCTCCCTCCAAGGAGTTGAATGGGTTAAATGGAACTTAACTCATGAAGCAGGTAAAGAATTTACAAAAAGGGTTCCTTGGTCAACTTTGTTTGGGTATGTTTGCTGGGATATCTGGACATCACGATGCAGTAAACTTTTTGGGGACTCAGCTCAAGGCGAAGATCATCAGGCCATCTCTAGTTTCTTTAGAGCCAGTGCTGACCAGGATTTGTTACGTAAAGGAATCCTTGTCGACTTCAAGGGTGATGACCAACGAAGCGTATTGAGTGATGTCACGGATTCCTACTTCTTGGAGGTGGATGGCTCAGTCTTGAGGAATGGAAGAAGCGGGTGTGGTGGAGTTATGAAAAATAATGTCAATCAGTGGGTGTGCGGCTTTACTTGTAAACTTATTGGAGTTCCACCAACTGTTGCTGAGCTCATAGGCATGATTCATGGTCTTTATTTATGCTGGAGCAGAGGTATTCGAAAAGTTTGTCTGAAGTCGGATTGTGTTGAGGCAATTAATTTTGCAGTCAGAGGGTGTGATCCTGATTATCCTTTTAAGGATCTCGTGGATGAGATTAGGTCTCTTCTTTATAGAGATTGGCAGGTTAATTTTGTTAATGTTCCTAGAGAGGATCTTTTGATAGCTGATAGATTAGCCAAACTGGCTCATTCTATATCCGGGAATTTTTGTATCTTTGATCATCCTCCACCTCTGATTCAAGAGGTGGATCATGATGAAAGAATGTAAAACCGGGTGTCCGTGCTTTGTATTTGCTTTCGTTGTTGTATGTTATCCAGTTCTTACTCAAAAAAAAGCTAAGCTAGATTTAGAAATGATTGGGAAATTGACAAAGCCATTAAATCAAAATCAGACCCCACTCTTTCTTCTAACTGCATGATTTACCTAACACTAGTTAATGCCCTTCCCATCACTTTATCCTCCACTCTTCTTCTTTTTCTTTTCTCTCTCTCTACCCCTGCCTCTATCTCAGATTTTAATCCAACGATCCCTGAAATGAGAGGAGGATGAGATCCAATTTTGATTAACATTAGTGGACCATGGTAAATGAATGTATAACCGCATAAGTTAAAACAATTTGGTTTTATCAGTCAAATGTGTCAGAGGGCGTTTAATTGTTTTTCCATTTTCTCACGCGAACAAAATAGGTGGACCTTAACACAGCAATTTCAATCCCCATGTCAAAACTGAGAGATATTATTACATCTCATACGTACTCATATCCCCAACCAAGCCCTTATTTTGCCGGTAATCCGACTCCCAAATTTTCACCATTTATAGGGCAAGGAAAATACTCTTCTAGTTCTATTTATAGAGGGGGGAGAGAGAGAGAGAGAGTATGTTTTAGTCTATTTTATAAAGCACATCATTAAAATTTTTACATAAATATAGCAGTTCACTCCTTATTTCTTATTGTGTAAACTATTATTTTATTAGAAAGTGTATTGTAGTTAAACAGGGATAAAATTAAAAAGTTGTTAACTTTTATGGCAGAGTTAATAGAATTTAAAATTTTTCTTGGCCAGTGTAAAACATGTTAGAAATGCCTTATAAATAAGAGTGGAAGGAAGAAGTGGTACTCCCTCCAATCTACAAAATAAGTCATTTCAACTAATCGCAGCCAAGAAATGATAGTTGACTCATTAAATTTATCTTCAATTTAAAGAAGTTTCTAAGTTTACCCATATTAAATGAGGTTTTGGAAGAGAGAGGAGAATATAATGACCCATGTTTTAACATCAACTAGACGGACAAAATTGACAAATTATCATTAATTACTCTCAAAATGATATATATTACGGATTAGGCCATTCTTCTATAAGCGATTTATATTATGGATCAGATGGAGTAAAATTTTACACTACGGGTTCATCTTAAATGCCTCACTTAACATTCATTATAATATAAGAAATTGAATGTACGTCCCGCAATTAAATCTGCTTGCTACCTTAATGTTAACATTAAATTATGCATTAATTTTCTCGCCTAAATGTCACTCAAATCAACCCCGTTAAAAAAAAAAAAAACTTCTCTAGCGTTGAATAAATTTCAGTTCCAAAGTGTAAGTAATACAAATATTAATCATCACTAAATTTTCTTCGGACCAACCACCATTCCAATCCCCATCATCTCCCCCATGTCCTATCCATTTAGCAGAGATGGAGCAAATTTAAAAGCATAATGTTTGGCCTCAGGTGAATAGCCCTACTGCTTTTGTTAATGGTATGTATGATCATAAGGACATGGTGCGTCGCCAAATTTTTCTTCTTTTGCTAACCTTCTTCAAAAGCATAAAGTTTTATTACCTTGCTGCTTGCTGTTTTATTTTTAACTTTTATATGACGGCAAACGTGCGATTTTAACAACAAACTTTTGTGAAAAGGCTATTTGGCACCATTAAGTTTTTTTAGTGTAAAAATGTGCATGAACTTTATAAAAAGGGGCAACTTTAACAATGCCATTAACTCAATGCTAATAGCCGTTAAGTCAATTTTGACACCTGTACATTGTGGGGACCCTCAAACTTTGACTTAACAGCTGTTAGCAACAAGTTAACGGTATTGTTAAAATTGCCTATTTTTATAAAGTTCATGTACATTTTTACACACACAAAAAAAACTTAATGGTGCCTAATACCCTTTTCACAAAAGTTCGTTATTAAAATTACACATTTGCCCTAAAAAAATTGACAGCAACTAAACGAGTTTGAGTGATATTTTATGCCCGGCAATATATTAATATTATTAATAAAATATATGTAAATGAGAGATCCCAATCCTCCTCCACGTCGTGATAAACAAGATGTTGCCCAATTTCATGGTACCAGTATGAGTGGGAGCCATGCATCACGCACGACGCCATGAAAAGGCTCTTTGGGTATTTTTGGTTTGGAGGTTTACTATGTACGTACGTGGCTATTTCATTTTGCAGAGCTTTATATATGACCGCAAGGAAGGAAGAAGAGAAATTGGAGGCAGCTGGACTATGGGTTATTGATGATACTGATATGAAAATTATATAGAGAGATTTAATTAAAGAGAGGGGAAGAGCAAGAACGTGGATAATAATAAAGAACGTGGTCAGGAAGAGTGAACCAAGTGAGTGTGAGTGACGTTTCATGGGAAGAGGGAAGAAGGCTAATCACGACTCACGAGGGACGGGTAGGCATGTACACAAGAGGAAAAAGTTGAAGTTGACGTAGAGAGAAGGCATTATGAAAGTTGGAGTTTTGTGGACATTGATACGCGTGCCACCATCACAAAAGGTAAAATCCCAAAAAATCTCTCTTGCCACTGCCTACCCAAAATATAAGATCTAATTAATTTTTTAGAGAGATTAATAAAATTAAATATATTATTTAATCATACTATATATTATATATGATTAAATTATATATCAATTTATAAATCAGACAACACCACAAAATTAAAATCGGGTTCACAGGCATGCTCAGTGCATCTATGAGCCAAGCATGCTCATCTTCCAATTTTGGGGTGAGAGATCCGTTTTTTAATTTTTTATGTATTTTTATTTATTTAAATTAAATTATATGCTGCACCCTAAAATATTTTTAACATGTGCTATTTTAAATTAATTAATTTTTAATCTAATATTCAAAAATATTTTTCGTGTGGCACAAATATCCTAAAATATTTTCTTAATAACATAAATATTTTGTCAGTAGCGTCCAATTACAACGTTTATGAGAAAAAGGGGTAGCAATGGAGACTGACGTATAGCACCTACCCGCACTCAACACATTAAATCTCTGTCTCTCTCACTCTCTTCTTCGACAGTTTAATGAAATCACACCCCGTCACTTCCCATGACAACTCTTCATTGAATATACACAACTTCTCTACCTCACTTCCATAAAAGCTTTGATCTTTGCTCTTGCATCATCATTATTATTCACCTTTGAGATCTCTCAGAAGCAAAGTTGAAGTTGAACAGAGCATCATGCTTTTACTTTAATATATTTGTATTCCTTGAGAACATGATTCATCCACATCATCTGTAGTTCTGTATCTTTGCTTTAACTTCATCACATGTTTTATTGAAAGGGATGCGTACCAAACTACTACCTTCATGACAATGCCCTCACTCACTCAATACACTCGTTCTTTCATATTCTCTTCGTCTCTCTCTCTACAGTACACCCCCAATGGGCGAAACTTTATCAGAGTGAGAGAGATCCCTTGCGACAATAAATGGAGCCTGAATCGTCCTACTTCTACAACCCCACCCCCACCAAGAAGAAGATCTCAAGATCCTGTCTTTTTCGCTTCTCCTTTCCAAGATTCAACTTATGAAGACCCTTCTTCTCACTTCTTCACTCTCTTCGGTCTTCTTCTTCTTCTTCATTGGACTCCAACTTTGAAGAATACGACGATAATAATGCTGCTGCTGTTGCAGACTCCTAGAGAATTCCCAGTTCCTTCTAGCTCCAATGGTGGATTTTGAGGCTGCTATGGAAGGCAAGCTTAATTAGTGAGGTAATTTGATTCAAAGAAACTAGAATTTGGTCCCCCCCCCCCCATTGTAGATTTGTTTGCTTTTTTCATTCTTAAAAAATGGGTTACGTACATGTGATTTTGAAAAGAAACATGTGTAAATGAATTTTTACATTAGTCTGTGAATCTCAGAGTTTTGAAGAAAGAGAGTTTAAACAAGTCAGTTTCTTTCTTTTGAAGTGGTCTGGGATCTGATGATGAGGCCACTTGGTTTTAATTTTGTACTTTTTGTCTGTAAATCTTTCAAGTTATGGCCTCCTTGTGGTAGAAGGCAACCAGTTCTGTTCTGTAGAATTGAACTATGAAGTTGGTTTTCGTGTCAAGTTTGGTTCTGTGCAATGATTATGGTGTATCCAAAGTACTCATTATCAAGTTAGCAACAAGTCAAGAACTTTTAAGTTATTACGTGTTGTGTCTCTTATTATCTTGTGGACTTTCGGCTCAAGTCAGGTATTTGCGTTGTTTATTTTGATTTCTAACAGGGCCTATGGAACTTGGTTCATGCAATTCCAAGTAAGAGACAACATTTAAATATCCTGGAGGATGTCAGTGTGGAATAATCGAGCCAGGAAGGTAAGAAACTTGGTTTTATTCTTATATTTGATATTTCTGCAACTATATATCCTTCTCAATAATTTCCTCTCTCAGAATGACGTTGCTTTTGGGCCCTCCAAGTTCTGGGAAGACAACGCTCTTGTTGGCTTTGGCTGCAAAGCTGGACCCAAAACTCGAGGTTAGGACAAAAGAAAACAAAATTGATTTGTCTAACTAAATTTTCTAACTTTGGTTCTTTTTTTAATCTTTCCCTAATCAAGTAACATGTCCTCCCTGATCATGAGATGAACGAGTTTGTGCCTCAGAGAGAAGGAAGCAAGATGTATTCTCTCTTTTGGTTGTTATTAATTATGGGCTGTTGTGATCTTGCAACACATCTTTGTTGTACATTTCTAATCAGTTTGGATAACCAACTCTGATACTAAGTTTGACCACTTTTCTTCCTTAATTTTTGGCAAAGAAATAGCTAGAGAGGAAGAGTTTGAATTCTTAAGCGGTGTGTTTTATATGCTGATAATAAAGTATTATATATATATATATATTTCATAGACAGTCGTCAATGGCTTATCAAACATAAGAATATTATGTTCTACTTTACTCTGTCTATACTGATGTTTGCATACAATGAATACTAGGGTACCTATGAATTGTAGTGATTAGAATGTTGTTGTATGTTAAATGTAAATTGTGTTTCCAATCTTGTGTTCATGTTTGATAGCTTCGTAGTTAACGTTTATATTGAATTGCTGCACCTTGAAACTTTTATTACATGGTACACGTTTCTTAGATAGTTTGCTTAAACATATATCTGTTTTAGTTTGAATGCTGAACTTCCTTTTTTGTCGTTCCTTGCTTGTTTATTTACTTGCATCCATTTATAAGACATCTTGTGGTTTGCTTCTTATATGAGCTTCTCTCTGTGTATTCTTTTAGGTATTTGCTTTGTTTGATACAAATCACAATGGGATACTAGGCTTTGAAGAATTCGCTCTTGCTCTATCTGCTTTCCATTCGAATGCCCCCATTGATGAAAAGATTGAATGCATGTTTGAAAAAATATTTGCTTTATTTGAATTTAATTTCTTAATTTACTTTGATGGACCTCTCTTCATACGAGACAAAATGAAACCCACATAATCTTGTGTTTCAGTTTCTTTTCAACTGTATGTATGCTCTCCAGCAACAAGCTTTTATTGAAAGGCAGGAGGTAAAATACTAAAATTTTATTTTATTTTATTTTTTTATTGGATTGTCCAAGTCTAAATTTTAGTTTGGCATCTTCTGTAAGGTGAAGCAATGGTAGTAGCTACACTTGCTGAATCTGCTATGAACCTATGATCTGATGGTGTAATGGAAAGTATAATCTATAAGGTGTGATTCTGTATTCTTTTTCTTGTATTTAGGCCATTTTTGTCACTTTGTTGGAAGGAATTTTTAACTGTTTTTTTTTGCTGTTATTTCTCCAGACTTTTGAGGAAGCAGATACGAAGGAAAAATTGACGAGGAGTGGAGAAACTTTGTTTTACGCCACCAGTCACTTTTGAAGAATATGACCCTTCCATATCTGAAGTAATTTTTAAATTATTAATTTTTTATATATCCCCAGTACATTAGAAATCAAATTTGACTAATTATACCTACTCATTTGCATGCATGCATGCAATTGCCCTCTGCTGCTGCTGGTATATTATAAAACCATACTAAGTGATACGGTATTCAAACCTGAATGAGAGAGAAAGGAGAGAATGGGGAGAGAAAATAGAGATTTAGGAGAGAAGGAACTTCTGAACAATACTTCTGTATTCACTATTCAGTTAACAATCACCCACAACTACAAGAGGCTTGAGGTATTTATTTCTAACGGTAATAAGTGGATTACCGGTTACTAACTGTAATAGGATTATTAAACTAACCAGTCATACTAACTAACTATTGGTCATCCCTATCTACATTAATATTTCATATCCCCTCTTGTCCTAGATATAAAACAGAGTTGACTTTTTTTTGGAGAGATTAAGGAAGCTAAATAAGTTATTTAATCATATCATATCTTGTGTATTCTTAGATTATATATCAATTTATTAGTCAAATTAATTAGTTTGGAAAAAAAGTAAAAATAAAAATACTCTAAAGTAATTTAATTAGTTTTATTTATCTCTTAAAAAATCAACTTAATCTTATATTTAGGACAAGAGGGAGTAACACTAAAACTAGTGATTTTGGCTATAACATTTGATTTCCCACATCCAAGAAAAGAAAACCATTCTTCTTCTTTCTTCCAATTTTCACTGGCCAATCCAACATTATCTTCCATATGTTTTGAGTAGGGACGTTACCACCACAAAGTTAATGGTCTATCGCAACCATTTGTTTCCAAGGCCAAATTATAAAGACGAGAGAGATCAATGACAAAGGGCAACTGATTTTCTAACAACAAGAGATCATTTATTAGGTGGGCCCATCTCCATTTTTTCAGCACTTTTTTACCCTCCTCATCGTAGGTGTCATAAACCTGCATGGTGAAGAAACGAAAAATAAAACATGTGTCCAGCACTATCATTCTTACCAACAGAGACTGGGTGAGAGGAATGACTTCATCATAGCAAATTCTTATTTCATTTTCATTCTCATGGATTATTGTTATAAAGGGATTTATCATTTCAATGCCAACTCTTTCAAAAAATCTCTCCAAATATCCCTCCTTATAATCCTCCATTTCTTTTGAGATTTTATCCCTCAAATGCAGCGGTCCCATGCAAAGAACTGGCGTGTAGAAGTATTCTCTCCCTTGCCTTAGGGTCTGTAAATAGAAGCGTTGACATTGAAACGAGGCTTGTTTAGACAATCTTGGAAAAGCTTTACCCATCAATTCTACCTTCGTCCATAGAGTCTGCTCGCTTTGTAAAGAGAGAGGCTCTGTTCATCACTAATTTTTTTTCCTTATGTTCTATTTTTTTTCCCAAGAGGGTTTCAATGTCAACGCTTCTTTTTATACAGTTCCGCCTCCGCTAAGGCAAGGGAGAGAATACTTCTACAGGCCAGCGGTTCTTCGCATAGGACTGCTGCATTTGGGGGCACAAAACTCAAGAAATGGAGGATTATAAGGAGAGATATTTGGGGAGATTTTTTGAAAGAGCTGGCATTGAAATGATAAATCGCTTTATAACAATAATTTAGGAGAGTGAAAATGAAATAAGAATTTTCTATGATGAAGTCATTCCCCTGACCCAGTCTCAGTTGGTAAAAATGATACTGCTACTGGACACATGTTTTATTTTTCGTTTCTTCACCATGCAGGTTTATGACACCTACGATGACGACGATAAAAAAGTGCTGAAAAAATGGAGATGGGCCCACCTAATAAATGATATCTTGTTGTTAGAAAATCAGTGGTCCTTTTTCATTCGCTCTCGTCTTTGTAATTTGGCCTTCAAAACAAATGAGAGCGGACGTGAAAATAATTTTTGAAGGGCTACTGAGCGTTCCATCATGTCGATATACAAGAAATTGGCGGGGTGAAATATTTTCTCAACATGGTGAGAACTGAGAATTGTTATTATGCATGATTTTTCTATGGATGTTTAGATTCTTACTTATGAAATTCAAGTGGATTTTATGGGATGTCCTAACTTTTTGGATATTCCTAGGTCTGTCTGCAAGGATGCGCATGTTGTGCTTTATTTGAATTCAGTAAATATTTGTATTCTACTATTGTCTAAGATTAATGAAGTACAGGTAATTAATTTGAATGATCATTTCTTATATCTAAAATCTTGTTGCTCGAAAAGGAATGAAGACAAGGTGATTATGGTGTTTGATACTTATGATTAGTGGTTTGTTTTGAGAAGTTTAACTGAAGATTATAAACTTAACGCTGTTTTGGAGGCAACACAAGGTTTTTGTTTGATGTTTTGTTTTGATTTTTTGGGATTAAAATTGAGGGCAAATTTGGAGTGGTGCGCCTAGGGAAGGAATTTGGCTCAGAAAGTTCAAGGACACTAATAACCATATTAAAAAGAAAAGAATGTTTCATTGATTAAAAAACTAAACCGTTTGGAAATGACATTGATAATTTTTATTTGAGAGATTCGTATTCCAAGATTAATCACAAAGTTCATATTATTGTGTTTCATCTGTATAGGTGCTTCTCATGTCTCCAGGGAGTCATGGAATGGAACCACAAACGCAAGTAAAGTATTCTTGACCCTCTTTTATATATATTTATATATTGGCTTTTCTTTTTCTTATCCTTCTCTGAAACTTTTGCATCATATCTTTATTCACACATGGTTGAGTCAGGAGCAAGACATATGTTGTTCTGGTAGTCACTGCAAGTTTCAATCCTGCCACGCATGTATGTTTGGTGAGTTAATTACTTGAACAGCTCTAGTAGTTTTGCTTTTTTCCATTATTTGCTTAGGTTCGGAGCTGTGTCTTTCTTTCTTGGGTGTTCTCAAATACCCAATATAAATAAATTTACAGAATTAAAAGACCCTACATATATAAATAAATGCTATCTGATTCCCCACACAGTATTAGTGTTAGTTCAGCTAAAAGCTTCATTTTCCGTTTTCAAGTTTCAGATCACTATTTAGAATGATTGATTGTGAGTATGGTAGCAAGGGTGGTTTGGACTTTGAAAGACTGTGGAAATGGATATCCGTCCAAGGAGAATGGAGAATATTATCTGAAAATTCAAAAATACTGCACTTCCCTTGTCATTTGCTGTTAACGCATTCATTTATTTCATTAAGCAGTAATTAAATATAAGTTTCATTTACAGCTGTGTGGTATATTGTATCAAATGAGTTGGGCTTGCACAACCAATTTATAAGTGTATATAGATATATGTGGTGCCTTCCTACGTTTTTACCCCCTTAAGTTATTATTATCAGATAATATCTGCTTCCCCAAATTATAGTAAAATCATAGTTGCTACTCTTTGGAAACAAACAAGGGAGAGAGGGATTCTCCATTTCTAATATGTCTTGGCAAAAAGATGTATCATGTTGGTAAATTTTCTTTGCTTACATGAACAGATTTATTTATTATGTTGTTTGACAATTCACTTGCCGTTTTAGAGATACAAAACCTTGGCAAAGTCAAGTCTTCACCATATCTTTTAAGTTATTAGGTCTGGTTCCCTGACATAATTCGTTTAATTGTTAAATATCATTTGTTTTCTGCTTTCTTTTTTAAAATATTTTCTTAGAGCTTGCAAGAGATGCATTGAATTCAGAAGGCCACTCTACTATTGGAGGTTATATGCATGTTACTTGTTAATGATGCATACAAAAAAAAGGATAGCTTTGCTTTAGCTTATTAACATTGCGATGCTAAAATATATATTTTTTTACACACAAAAGTTTAGGTGAGTTGGGTCTCGGGGGCTCACCAAGGTCATAGCCTAATTGGAGGTTATATGCATGTTATCTGTTAATGATGCATACAAAAAAAGGATAGCTCTGCTTTAGCTTATTAACATTGCGATGCTAAAATATATATTTTTTTACACACAAAAGTTTAGGTGAGTTGGGTCTTGAGGGCTCATCAGGGTCATAGCCTACCTCTAGGTTTAAAAAGCGCTTACAAAGGTATTTACAGATCGCTCACTATCAAGGCCCTCACATTGGTAGCGGGATTTGAACTCACGACCTTGTGGGCTATGAGCCAACTCCTTACCAACTGGACCAACCTTTATTAGTAGAGATGCTGAAATATATTCATATGTGCATCTTTGCATATTAAAGTGGCGAACTATAGGATTGATGAAGGAAAATAAAAGATAAACAATTTGCATGTAATGGTAAAGCTACTATGAGAATCAATGAGCAATCTTTTAAAGCTTTGGACTGACCCAACCCAACTGCACATTTATAATTTTCTTGCAGTTATAGAAGGAGAGGTATCCTAAGAACTTATATCTTAAAAATATTTTACCTACATTTTTATATTCTATTGCCATGGCTGTAAATTGATCTCATTGTTTATCACTTGAATTACTGATAAAGGGCCTTGTTTCTGCTGAACATCGATCGGATACGCTTATGTCATTGAGCCTGCAAAAGTTCAGAATTTATAATGGTTGATCCATTGGAAGTAAGTTACTTTCTCTCTCATACTCAAGATGTGTGTCTGTCTCCATGCAATTAACTTTCATCTTGCTAAAATTTGAAATTAAGAGACAATGTTATGGATAATTGTCTTGTTTAAATAGACGTTAAAAAAACAAAGTTCCACTTGATCTTGTTTGGTCAATTTTTGCATTTCATACGGCTAAGACTTGTAGACTTATGTTGCAGGCAACTCAAAATGCATATCAGCAAGCATTTTATCTGTTTTATCTAGACTTCATAATTGCATGTGAGAGGCAGGGCTGGTACCCAGAGGTGTGTGACTGAGTTCCACAAACAATTCTTAAGCAAAAGCAAAATAATCTTGCTATAATATCAGCTATATAAGGAAAAAAAACAATCTTATGTTCTCTCTTGTTGGAAGTTGAAACTTCAGTTATTGGTAAGCAATTGGAATGAGATTGATTCTGTGATGTTTATATTTCTAAAACTGAGAAGCTTATTGAGTTGATGAGTTTTACTTCTTGCTACAGATATGAAGTGATATTGGGCAATACATTAGTGATTTTAACCTTTGTGAGTAATATTGTTTAGGTTAAGGCCATATGCAAAGATTATAGAATAGTTTGCATCCGCAGAGAAGGACAAGATGCTGAGATGACTATCTCTGATAATGACATTTTGAATGAAAATTGGGTAATCATGCTCCCTGATCTTCCTCCTGTTTATTTCCTGGTGCATAAGAATTGAACTGTGATTAGTAGGAAGTACTAAATCAAATCAGCTCAACCAAACTAAGGTAATTATGTGCTTGGAGAGTCCCTTGAGTTTTGCAAAATGATTTAACCGTTGGGAAGCGTTTTCATTTATTCCTTGAGAAAACTGAAAAATTTCTTCTTGAAAACTTTTCAGGGAATAATGCATTGCAAGAAGATTGTCCACAAAATACTGACTGTGGATGGAGTGATCGATTAAATCATAGTGTTGGATTTTGGTCTCCCAAAAGACCCATTTGTGTCTCACTTATTTAAGTAGGGGGGAAGATTAGGGTTTCGATGGAGAGAGGTCTGATTCAGAGGAAAAACGTGGCCATTTAATAAAGAAGAGAGAAAGCTATTTTCGTATATTCACAAGGCAGTTTCGATAGACCGGCGTTCGCGCATTCATTAACCATTGGATCGGATTAGTTGTTTGGCTTGTTGAATACGAGTGCTTGTACATCTTGTTGAGATCCTCTTGTAGCTTATTTTGATTATAGTAAATATGATTTTTATTGATCTGGATGACTTGTGGTTTTTACTTTTGAATTGAGAGGTTTTCAATGTTGAAAATTTTGTGTTCTCTTGTGCTATTTAATTTCTGTTATATATTTATTTATTTGTTTCCTTTGAAACTCTTACAAGTAAAAGGAAGATTTAACATCTTCTCTCCTAACACACAGATTATCAAACTATATTCAATCTCAGACAGAAAGTAATATTTGTATGCATCGTATAGTGCATACTGCTCACATCATTTTTTTAATATGTACACACGTGGGGCACAACGATTAGAAGTTCTGGGAGAGGAAAAAAGGCCAAAAAATTTTGTGAACAATATAATGGAGTAGAATTCGATGATTCTAGGGGTGTGTTTGGTTTGAGGGGAGGGAGGGGAGGAGGGGAGTAGAGGAGGGGTAAATTACCTTTTTGGGTTGAAGGTATTTAAATTATGGGCGGGAATCCAAAATTTAAAAGAAATGAGAGGGTAAATTTTTTACGGGAATCCAAAATTTAAAAAAATGAGAGGATAAATTTTAGGTTTCTTTTGTCTAAAATTATAATTTACCTACCCTCCTTCCCTTACCCTCCCCTCAAACCAAACACACCCTAATAGAGGTAGAATAAGATAAGATCTAAACTCAAAGGTCATTTTTCTATGGCATTTAAGTTCAAAGAAAGGGTCACTTGAACTAAAATAAGTTATCGCAATTTCTAAGTTTATGTAATTTCGTAGGATAATACTTTTTTGCCCTCGAAGTCTTATTCAAGTGATGAGTTTTATTTTCATTTTGTTGAAAAAAAGGCAAGTGTTGTAACAACAAAATTAAAAAAAGACACGTGTTAATTTTGCTCGTGAACTTGTTGGTTGATAATTCTTACCCTCCTTTATGGTTTAAAAATATTGAACACTACTTCTAATTTTTAATATAAGAGATATTTAACTTTGTGGAGTGATTTAGGAAGTTGAATAAGACTTAGTCATAGTATATATTGTGTATCATTAGATTATATATTAATTTATAAATCAAATAAATTATTTTAAAGAAAAACGATAAATATAAGTTTTTTAATGTAACTTATTGCTTAGAAGAAAGAGAGATAGAGAGAAACAGATATGTGTGAGTATTTATTCACTAACCCGTGCAGTTAATCTGCTTAACCTTCATAATCAACTCAGCTACAATTGTCCATCTATAGCTAACTAAGCCCAAATATCACTACTATTTATTATGCCATATGGCATTTATTTAGTTTCTTTAATCTTTCCGAAAAAAAAAGTCACCTGACTTTTATATTAAAAAATAAAGATAATATTATTTTTTAGGGTTAAAGTGTAAAAATACTTATAAATTTTTTTAAAAACAGAGTCTAGCACTTTAAACATTTTTTGGGGGTAAAAATGCCTATAAACTTCTCATGAGACAAAAATATCAAATTTGTTATCTTATGCAAACTTACGTTTTTTTTGTTTTGTAGGTCCCACAGTAATTGTTTTAATTAAATGATTATTAAGAAAATTCACTCTCCTCGCTCTCTTCAAACCCTCACCGTTGTTGTTTCCTCCCGATCAGTCTCATGATGGCTCATCCAACATTCTCTCCACCACACCCACAGCCTCTGCCTCCTCCGATCCACTGCTTGGACGCCTCCTTCTTTGTCCTCAGTACCACCGGAAACGTCAACAACGAATCCAAGGAGAAAGAATCTAAGTTTGTATTTGGAACAGTGATGGTAAAAATGACTTATTCTAATTTGATTTTATATAATCTTTCTTTTTTGATAAAAGCTAGATTGTGTAATGTAATTTATGTTTGGATTGACGGTTGTATAAATGGCTTTTGTAAAAGTAAAACTTGTTTGAATTGGTTTAAGCATAAGTGATTTTTATGATAATGGTAAGAGAGAGTGGGTGGAAAAATATTTTAAAAATCAAGTAAATATTTAAAAATTACTTTAAAATATTAAGTGCTACTGGAAAAATATTCTAGAGTATTCTAAGTTTTGGGTGCTCTTTACTACTAAAAAAATACATTAAAGGTAAAGTTGTAATCAGTCTCCTAAGACTGAGTACAACTGAAAAAATATTTTAAAGAGTTAAAAATACCAAAAAATATTTTAAAGTAAATTTTGGAGATGAAAAAGTACATTAAGGATAAAATTGTAATTAGTCTAATTACACACTGGGTATATCTAGAAAAATATTTTAAGGGGTTAAAAACACTAAAAATATTTTAAAGTAATTTTTGGAGCTGAAAAAATATATTAAGGGTAAAATTGCAATCAGTCTGATAATACAATGGGTACAATTGGAAAAATATTTTAAGGACAAAAAAATATTTTAAAGTAAATGCATTTTATACTTTGTTACCCTTGTTAATTGTAATAAATAATTAGTTAACTAACTCTCCTTGGTATATGAGAATTAGTTAAAACTGACTTATAAATAAGATCAGAGTGATACATAATTTATTGAAATAATATTATATAACTAATTTTAGACAACCCAATCGCTGAATTGCTGAACCCAATAGCAAGAAGCTCCAAATTTTAGCTTTTGATAAATCTTCACATTGCAAAAGTTATTAACATAAAGCACTGAATCGCATGATTGATGGAGCCAATCACGGCCCCAAACACTTACTAAGGGTTTGTTTGGTTGGAGGGGAGGGGATGGGAAAGGATAAAAAATGAGCACCTCCCCTTATTTGGTATAAAAAATTGGAGAGGAGGGGCCTCAAAGAAGGGGTTTCAAATCCCTTTCATCCCCTCATTTTTGTTCCCTCCAAATTGGGGGGTTTTAGAGGGGATGAAAAATGAGCCCCTCCCCTTCCATTCTCTCCCTTTAAACCAAACAAGCCCTAAAGGAGTGGGGGGAGGGAAGTGAGTTTTTTTTAATACTACTTAGTGCTTATATGTAAGTCACTTGTACCAAAAAAGTTTTGTTCCAAATATAAGTCACTTGTAGCATATTAAATAATATTTTGTCAATTTTACCCATGTTGACTATATTAATAAATTAATAAAAGAGACATAGGTGTGTAAATGCATAAAGATAAAAGGAAGTAAGCGAAAATGTGCACTCTTTCATAAATCAAGGCAAATCTAAAAAATTTATGTATTTTATACTTTTCTTGGTTTATGAGAATGTGATACAAATGACTTATAAATAGAAACTGAATGGTAATAACTTAAAAACAATTACTGTGGGACCTATAAAACCTAAAAGTAACGGCAGTTTGCATAAATTATTGGCGTTGATATTTTTACCCCATTTAAATAAGTTCGTGGGCATTTTTATACTCAAAAATTTGAAGTTCATGCGAATGTATGGAGAAAAAAAGATGATTTTAAAATATAAAAATTTATATAAAGTTCTCTTTATGCCACTGATTTTATCGAGATTCGAGGGCTTAATATTCATTATTTGTTCAATTATTATTTTTTGATCGAAATATTGATACTATAGTTAGGAAAATTTTTGCTGGTAAAAAAAAAGTTAGGAAAATTTTGTTTGCAATTACTTTAAAAATATAAGATACAAATATCTAATTAATTTAATGGGTGTTTGTAAGTACGGTACTTTTTAGTATATTAGGAGGATTAAACACTTTGATATTTGACCACCATATAACTCCTTTCAAACATCCGCGTAACAAATGAATCCGAGTGATATAAATGCAAATACATATGATTAATTATGGTAAGACTTATTTCGTTCAATTCATTTCGATGGTGTGAATTTTTTTTATAGAAAATTGTCGAATATAACATACTAATTTTTCTTCTATTTTATTTTAATCACTGCTTTTATTTTCAAAATATATATAGACTTCATTATCAGGGTTGGGTATAACAAAAAGACTAATAACTTATAACATAACAAATCAGGGTTTAAATTCCTACTAGGAAATATACTCATATTTAATGCCTAACACATGTGCCTGACAATATATATAGAGACTTTCTTTGAGAAAATGCCATACAATTCAATATAGAACTTCATTTTATTTTTACTTGCTTAATGGTAAATTGATCATAAATCACATATGTTTTAAACTAGAATACTTCTATTTGACATAAATAGTAGTCTTTAATAATTATTTAAGCAACAAAAATAATTTTAATAAAATATATTTTTAAATTTTTATCATATCATGAGGTTGATTAATTAGATAATTTCAAAATTCTTAGACATCTTTATTTAGTAATTTGGTTGCTGTTCAAATCCTAACAAAATACTTTGAACATGGACATAAGTGCAGTTTACATACAAAGAAGCTTACTGAATTATAATTTTAATGTAAAGAGGAATAAATTAGTTAATATAATTTATAATTTAGGTTAACTTGTACCCTACATTTTTGTGTGTGAAAGTTTTCCCTATATTTTATTATTTGTATTATATTATTTTAAAAACATTCATTTAAACACTATCATAATTGATTAAATGAAAAAGAAAGGGTAGACAATTGGATTATGAAGATAAATTAGTAATTTTGAAGTTTTAATATAACGCAATATTTTTAATGGTGTTCAACGTTAAATTAAAGTGAATGATTTATTTTAAAAAAATAAAAGTTTTTGTAATTTTAGCAAAATTGAAGAAAGACGACGTTAATATATCTTGTTGAAATAATGTCTCATGAATTAGAAAAACTATATATAAATGAATATTAGACAAATATAAAAGTGCTATATAAAATTACAATAAATAAGTTTAGATTCGATGAGTAATTTTAGGGGGGAAATAAGTAAATAAAAACATAAGATATTCATATATATATATGACCACTCATGATCACATCTAAGATAGTCTCCCTCTTTACAACCTTTCACACTGTAATTAAAATTAAAAAGAAGAAAAAAAATAAACAACCAAATTACCACTACCATATATTTTTTCATGATTTCCTTTTTCTTTTTAATTTTTTTTGAAAATATTTGAGAGGCGGCATTATTAATGTTTAAGAGCTTCTTCATGCATGAGCCTCCTGCTCTCCATAGCTTCCCTCCCAAGATTTCCATCTCAGAAACGGTCATTTCTAGGGTGACCAAACGGATCATTATACGCCGGACCACCGCCACCAGCGCCGCTTGAGCTACCAGCCCCCGACCCCATCTGATTCGGCCCCACCGGGTAATTATAACCCAACCCATAATAGTACGGTGGCGACGGATGTGGCGGCGGCATTACAGGTGCGGGATCCGGAGCCAGCACTTGCTGCGGCTGTGGGACGTAGTGGCCACCACCGGAACCACCGTCACCGTTACGGTAACGTTGGAGGTAAAGAGAGAGAGGACCCACGTAGTCGTCAAAACCGAGCTTCTCCATGGCCCACAGCAAGTCATCCGCCGTCACCGTCTTGCGCTGCTCTTGCTGGCAGCGCTGGTTAGCCTCGCTGGTGATGAAGCTTATGTACTCAGAGACACACTCTTGGATCGTCTCTTTGGCTTCGTCGGAGATCTTAGCGTGCGGCGGAAGGATCCGTCGCATGATCCTGATGACGTTCGCCACCGGCATGTACTGGTCCTGCTCTCTCATCATCACGCGCAGCGCACGCTGCTGCTGCTGCTGTGGCTGAATCTGGTTTGGGTTCACCGGAGCTCCGCGGTGTCCGGCTGGGTTGGCTGCGCCCATGAGATTCGAACCTCAAGCATGAAAAAAAAATTGCCTGTCAGAATTATCGCCACACAAAATCTCTGTCCCAAGGAAGCTTGTCATGATACTTTCACTGTCATTATATATTTTAATAAAAAATGTAGTTGTATATAATTTGCTCAGGAGGCCCACAAAACACATAAACACTCACTCTCTTCCAATTGGTTTCTATATATATATATATATATATAATTGTGTTTAACTAATTTCTGTGAGTAGGATGTAGGCTCTGTGTGTAGGACTGCAATCGTTTTTAGGTAATCTAAACACGAGACCTTTAAGTCAAAGCCCTTTGTATTTGCTTCATTTCATTTCAATTTCCAATTGCCTCTCATTTATGGCTTTCGCCTTTCATATCTCTCTCTCTCTCTCTCTCTCTCTCTCTCTCTATCTCTATCTCCTTTTGCTTCCTTTAATTAATGACACAACATAACTTTCATATTTGTTTCTTTCCATAAACACGTATCCTTCATTCATCATCCCCAGAAGATTCAATCCCTGTACACATTTCTGAATAGTTATGAGCTTGGTTAGTTCAGATATAGAGCAAGCAGCATAACAAAAAAGAAAAAAAAAAGGGATGATTCAGAACAGAAAACAAGTTTATAAACAAGATCCATGTATGAAGAAGAAGAGAAAAGAAAAAGAGAAGAACTAAGAAGAAGAAGATAGATAAGACAAGGATTTTTGGATCGGGGAAAGAAAAAACGTTTCTGGTTAAAACTAGATCACAGCCTGTACTTCATATAATCTAATCAGCTTATTACTGTAATCTTCAGAATCTGAGATTCAAGAAATGCATGAATATATATATGAAGTACCCCACAAAAATTTCAGATCTTCCTAGATTTACATAAAGGAAGAGAAAAGCACAAACACTAACATAGAGTTGGTCTAACAGTGTAAGGGCTTGTGAGATCTCTCTAGATCTCGAGTTTGAATTCTAGAAGAGACACCTGTATTAGAAGAGGCAACTACAAACTCTAAATCGAATACAAGAGGAATATATCAAATATATATATATATATATATAGATCCATCTCACACACCGCATGAAGAATAAGCAAACAGAAAAACCTAAAAGCAATATATATACAGGAAGAAGAAAAATCTGTGTTTATATATATGAGTATCGAGAGAGTGAGAAACTAGCTAGGGCAATGGAAGAGGTATGAATATTGATAATACCAGAGCTTGCAGGTTGGTGGCGGTGGTGGCGGTGGTGGTGGCCGGAGGGAAAAAAGGGGCCTCTTGAACCTTCCATGGCTGTTTTCTGAATCAGTCCGAGAAAAATGCGAAGAGAAGAGCAGAGAGTAATGGAGCAGTACCGTAGTGAGGTTTTATTCCACAATACAGCCTTGTTTTTATAGGCTGTAAAAGGAAGATGACAAGGCTTCCCAAGCAACCAAAAATATTATTTATTTTATTAATTTCTACTTTACCTTTCATAAATTAATTAGTTGGTAATGAAAATTGCTTATCATAACATCAAATGCTTAATATTATATATACACACACACACACACACACTCCTTTCCCCTTTCATTTCTTGCTTTTCTTTTTAATTTTTTTTTTCAATTTGTCTTGTCGTGACTAAGAAAATACTACAGCATCATATAATTTTAGGCAGTAATTATTGAAAATATTTTATATTTTATAAAAAAATGAAAATAACAAAAATAAATCTCCTGTCACTTGAATAATAAAAAAAATGTAATTATTATTTTAATTACAATTAAGGAAATGAGCATAATTAAATTGCGTCTCTGGATTCGTGCCGATCGAGGAAATTAATCATATGATATAAAAAAAATGATGGTCTTGATTATAGTTAATCATTTGAAAATTGACTGTCAAGATTATTTTCACATCTCATTGGAAAATATAGAATTTAACCTGTTCAAGATCATGGACGATTTTAAAAGGTGATTAAATTAAGCACCTTCTTCCTTATATCTTAAGTCCAATATCATCTATCTAGCTACTTCATTTCAATCCTTATACCAATAACAACTAAACATTACAAATAACATTCTACACATTATAGGTAGTGGATTATGTTTTAAGGCAAACTTTCTACACATGAATTTTTAATTTATTAGCAATGAAAGATAATGTAACATTTGATCAATTGATTTTCCACTGAAGCCTTAATATTACTTTTGTAATTTTTATTATTAGAATGATGAATTAATTATGGGGATAAAATGATAGAACAGTGGTTCTCTTTGGTATGGTCAAGTTATGAGTGATAAATTGGCAGCACCTACAAATTTTTGTCATAAAATCAAGTTTATAAATAACCTAAACATAAGTGTTTTAATTGTCACTTCGAGAATAATTGTTTCCTTCAATTTGTGTATCTTGTGCCTATAAACCAATGCCATTTTGGGCTAATCTGGTTTTTAAGCCATGCATGCAGGCTACGTCCTTTGCCTTTTGTATTCTTAATTTGATGTTACATAAGTTCCTTTATGATCTTAATTTTTAAAACAAAAGTTTAGCTAGCCAACAAAAATTAAAAGAAAAGAAAGTACATGTAAAGCTTTCCAATACTTGTGTCCGCCTTTCCGCTTTCTTCATGTGTCTATCTCTTTTGGTATTACTCCCTCCTATTCTTTTCTTTTATAAGTAACTTTTTTTTTCTTGAGTTGATCTTTTTTATAAGCAATTGTCTCCTTATGTCTCAAGATGTAAACTACTTTTTCCTTTTCTAGCCCTATTAAATACACATCTTTATATTAATTATCCTCCATTCACCACTAATTCTCTTTTATTTACTCATTTATTAAGCATTCTCTCTTATATTTTATACTCATACTCTCTCCTATATGCTATTTTCATAAAGAGGGATATATTTGGAAGCAATATGACATTTTTTGACACATTTATTTTTGGGTTAAGGAGCAAATTTACCAACGAAGTTTTAAGGAAGGAGTGCCTGACACAATGATATTTTAAAAGAGGCAAAAATACATATAAGGTTTTAAAAATGGAGCATCCAGCACAAAACCTTTAAATGTGATTTAACGGTGTTAAATTAGAGAAGCAAACCACTAACAGCGTTAGGTTAAATTTAACGGTTTTGTGCTGGATGTTTCACTTTTAAAACCTTATGTGTATTTTTGCCCTCTTTAAAAAATAATTGTGCTAGGCTCCTTCCTTAAAACTTTATTGGTAAATTTACTCCTTAACCCTTTATTTTTTTAACTAACTTAACCGTCAGTTTATTTTACGCAATTTTTATTGTACATGATTGACGTCACGACGGATATTTGCTTTACGGGAGCATTCTATGATCCTATCATAGAAGAGAATCCAAACTTAATTTTTATCACTATTATTTCAAAAGGAAAATATTTCAAAATAATTTTGAGAGAGTAAAGTAGATAAATTAAGAGTATCATATCATGAATCACTAATATGAAATGTTTACTAGGCTTTTTTATAACATGAGATATTATTGAATGGTTAGCAAGTAACAACTAGCTAGTAAGCACATTAGTTTTAGTTCCCAGTTCAAGTCACTTAATGATTACAAGCTCCCAAGGGTATTTATAAACTCTTAAAATTGATACAGCACATTAATATCAATTTAATTAAGGGAATTAATGTAATTTAAAAATTTCATTATTAAGCAAGTATTAATTCAATGTCTTTTTGTTAATGTCAATCTTAAGAATAAGCCAACAACTACCTCACTCTTTATAATTGGTGATGAATAATGTGATATTCTATAAATATTATTTTAGATGTGCCTAAAAGAAGGTTCAAATGAGGAATAACGTACAATGAAGAAAGACATGAATGATCCCGTGTGAGGGACCCGCAACTGTAGGACCCACATGATTGAGGATCTTGTTGTCATCTATAAACGTTTGGAAGAGCTTATTTTGTGGGTAATAAGTGCTTATAATTCGTGATTCACAGTATACGAGGTAAATATGTGAGAGGATTTTTTTCTCGGCTTGCGTAATAAAAGCTTATTTCTCAAATTTAAGCTCTTCCAAACACACCTTTAAGATTTAATCTTTAAATAAAAGTATAAAACATAACGTTTGCACTCTTCTTGCATGTGTTCCCTGCTCACAAAGGTTTAATCTTTATACGAAGATTACTTATAACCCCATGAACTTTGAAATTTTTTTAAAATAAATTTCTCAATCATATTTGAACTTGGGAGAGAGAAATAATTTTAAATTTTAAATTACCTCTTCAAGACCATCATCCACACTAATTTTATTCCTCTTGGATAGTTCCTGACATTATTAATCTTGTTATTATGAGAGGCATTTAGTTTTTACATCAAATTAAAATAATATAGTTCTCTGTCAGAAAAAATCGTTTTGCAAGTAAAAATAATATAGTTCTCTGTCTGAGTGTTTTCCTCTGTTAATTAGTTTTTAGAAATTTTGACTTTTGCACCGTTAGCCTACGTACATGAGCTAATGGTGCTATCAGAACAAAAATAAAAAGATCTAATTAAGAGATAAAAATGTATAGGTGCCAAATTAAAATTTAAGAAAAGGTACACCTACAAAATAGTTTCATTATTGATTAATTTAACACAAATACAATCATGCATGGAATTGTATATCAATGTGAATTGGTTTTTTTATTTGGATTTTATATAAGTTTAATATAAGAGTTAGTTAACTAATAATCTGGATAGATTAAGAAAATTAATTATATTAGTTATTTGTAACATATATAGCTTGACTTTCCTACAATAAAGTCCTTTATCGTGACTACCATTAGATAGAAACTAATACTCCTTAATGTATGCAATCAATAAAGATACTTTTAAAAAAAAAATTATAGATTCTTAAGACAAAGTAAGTTGAGGTATTATAGAATTAAATTCAAGCGTGAACTAACTGTTATGTTAAAGGCGAGAGATAGTATATAAAGTAATCATCCTTGAGATTTCAGCTACAATAGGACTGGGGGGTCACACGCAGTGTAATAAACTATAGAAGGAAGGAAGTGATGTTATGCGAGTGAGTAATTTAAGGAACAAAATGCATATATAAGGGAGGAATAGAAAAATGACATGTAAAAAAGAAGCATGTTTTATCTTCTTTTTTTTATAGTAAAAAAAAAAGAAAAAAAAAGAAGAAGCATGTTTTATCTTGCCTCTATCTTGAAGACACATGAACTATGAGCCCTTCGAAAATAAAGTTTTTTATTTTTCAGTTTTATTGTTACATCAGTAGCTTTAAGTGGGTCCCTTCTTTTCACACTAAACTTTTTTTTTTTGAATATCTTCTCACACTAAACTTCAGTGTTGGTCATGGCGACTCTCGAGCAATTTCTGCTAGTTTCTCTCATGATATATAGCCTTTTAATGTGAAAAATCAGACTTAATTTCATCATAATTAAACAAAATATTCATATATATATATATATATATATAAAAATATAATTTCAAAGAAATACCAACAAGGAATTAAGTAACTTGTAATTTCAATCCTTATATACACCAATAGCAACTAAATTACAATTATGTAGTTCATTAAGTTAAGGGATAAAAATTGGACACATGAATTTTTATTAGCAATGTGGAAGATAATCTATATTATATGTAGGCAATATGGATCATTTTCCACTGAAGCATTACTTAAAATTAATTTTGTAAATTCATTTCGAACTATGAATTTATTATGGGGGCCGGAAAAAAGAAAGAGCTCCACAGAGTGGTTTCGCTTTAGTATGGTCAATTTATAAGATAATTTGGCAATGCAAAGATTTATCGCTAAATTAAGTTTATAAAAACATATGTAAATCTTTTGTAGCCAAAATTGCACGTTTGTACTTACCTATGATGTTGGAGACATTCACTTGCATTGTGCATGCAAGTTTGGATCAAACCTTTGAATTATGTATGTTCATTTATGTTCTTAATTTTCAAAAGAAAAGTTCACCCAAAAAATAAAATGCAAAAGAAAAGGAAGCATATGTATAATTCATTCTCTCATAGCCGCGTTCGTCTTTTTTCACTATTTTTGTAGCCTATTTCTCTTCATACCGTACGATTAAAGTCACGACAGATTTTCACTTTACGAGAGCATTCTATCATAGGAAATGATCCAAACAACTTAATTATATCCTTACCCCTATTATTTACTCCCTCCAGTCCTAATTATAAAAAAGTTGATTTTTTAAGATAAATTAATAAAATTAATTAAATTATTTTAAAGTATTTTTATTTTTATTTTTTTTTTTCAAACTAATTAATTTGACTAATAAATTAATATATAATCTAAGGATACATGATATATGATATGACTAAGTAACTTATTTAGTTTTCTTAATTTCTCAAAAAAAAAGTTAACTTTGTCTTATAATTAGGACCGGAGATAGTATTTTAAAAGGAAAATACTTTTAAGAAAATTAAGAGAGTGAAATGAATAGAAGCAAAATTTATTGTCTATGACTCATGAGACACGTAAATCTTACCTCTTATTTATTACCTCTTAGAATTACACTTAAATTATCTAAAAAAACTCTCTTTACTACTTGTACCTTTTTTCTAACAAAGTTTCTAAAGCTTGTCTTGAGATGACCATGATATAATTTCCACAATTTATCAAAAAGAAAATAAAAAATGAAGATTATTATTTTAGATAAGGTTGGAATCAAGGTAATTAAACCGGGACCGGTTAGTGAATTGGTCGAGGTATTAGGTCAAATGTCAGTGGGTTAAACCGGAGTCAAACCGGAGCTAAATCAAGACAAAACCAGTGAAAAATGGAATATTTTAGGTTTATAGTATGAAATTCTAAAGGAAAATTTTTTTAAAAATTCTAAAAAAAATTAAAAAAATTTTGACCCAGACCGGGTCACCAAATCAGACCGATTTAGTGCCCGGGTCGCCGGTTTTCGGGCCGGTCCAGTCCAGTTCGGGTCAAATAACCTGGGTTGGAATGGAGAAAAAGACAGAGGGACCCACAACAACTGGCGGAAAATAGAGATGGGGTCCCCTCTTATGGGATCCACATGATTGAGGATTTTGTTGCTTCCTAGCTAGCACCTCACATGAAAAATCATTCTCTATTCTTCTTCTTTATTATGTAACGTATACGTTCCTAAATGATCCTTGCTCATGAAGGTTTCACATTTACAGCTCACCCTCGACATTATTTTCCAAAAGTGTCTTTATAAATATTTTTTAAAATTTTATTCTTTTTGGAGAAAAAATAATTTAAAGTATCATAATAGTTCTTCAACACTATCACAAAAGCAAAATAAATGTTAATTAATTTTAATTCCTCTTTGGATGGTTCTTGACATTATAAGAGGCCTATAGTTTTAACAACAAAATAAAACAATATATTTGTCTGTTTTAACACAAGTAATCATAAAATTGATATAGTTCAATGTGAATTGGTTTTCTATTTGGATTACTTTATGCTCATGTATAGTTTCTAACATTATATTCTCAAAATTGATACACATTATACTTGAGATACTCCTATAAATCTACAATAAGGCTCTTGGGGCCCACAAGCTGTAATATAAGGAAGAAAGTAAGAAACTGATGATATGTGGCTGAGAATTGAGAAAACAAACAAAATGAGTAATCACAGAAAAGAAGCATCTTAATCCTTATCTTGTCTCTATGTTGGAGCCACACAAACAATATGACCCTAGAATTTAAAGTTATTTTTCTCTGGAAGAATGACAAAAAAAAAATTATTTAAACTTCAAAATCCCGTTGACAAAAAAAAAATGAGATTGATAAAAATAGTAATAGGATTGACAACGTAAATCTTTATCAAAAAACTAATTCGGAGTTTTTAAATTCAAGTGATATTTTTCTGTCATTTTCTCTTTTTCTTTTTCTTTTTCAGTTTTATTTACTTCGAAGTTCGGTGTCTTAAACTTGTGAAGTTGGTCATGGGGTCTCTAGAGCAGTTGCAATTTCTGACATTTATTATCAGCATAAGCCAAAATAATTTTTATTATATTATAAGGAAATGGGCTTTAATTAATTAAGTCAAAGGAAAAGCCCAATATAAAGGGTCGTAGAAAATCATTCGATGTAACATACACATCATTGAATTGAATTTACATTTCTTTTTGGAGGTAAGTTTCTCTTGTTTTATGAAAATCCTTCACATTTTTTTTTATGTGGATGGAGATTAGTGATGATTCGCTCATGATAAGGGAGCCTAAAGGACTCAAGCCAAATCACGATAGATAATGAGATGCCAATCAACATGAGCAAATGAACATTTTCTAACAACGTCATCTAAAACCAAATCGATATTTAAAGTTGTCACTACGAATATTCTCCTGTGGAGCACATAGTCATTTCTCTTAAAAATGGGTTAACCATATAACGAACGAGCTTTGGGTATCTTAAAGTTTTTTTTTTTGCTCATTATACTACTAAAAGTGTTAAAAAATGAGTAATGTTACTTTGGGAATTAAAAAAACATTGATAATCAATGTTAGTTTTTTAATCGTTAGAGTGATATTAATTATTATTTTACATTTCTGAGGTGTCACTGAGCCAAAAGAATTTTTGTATACCTATAACTCAATCGTGAATACTTCAAGGGTGGAAATAACGTTTAGTCCTTAGAAGATTTTTGCCATGACTTCTTTTAGCTAGTTAGTGCTCGTTTGTAATAGCTTATTTTTATGCAATAAATGCTTATAAATCGTGATTTACGGTATACAAGGTAAGTATGTGAGAGGAGTTTTTATCTCGGCTTACGTAATAAAGACTTATTGTCTAAAATTAAGTGATACCAAACACAGTCTCTTAGTTTTGACTGGTCATTTATTTTGGAAAAAAAAAACGTGATTCAAGTTATCAATTGCATTCCTACAAAATTTAAAAGCATCATCCTTGAACACGTGTCTTCTCTCCTTTTCTGTATCCTTGTGGGACAACCAAAGAAAAGTTGGGCATCAAGCCACTTCCCCACCAAATCCCATTTATTATGGCTTTAATTTCTTCTCAAATATTTGACATCTTGACCTTATAGTAAAAAACTACAATGCATGCACTATATCCTCACTCTTTTATCATTTTTTTTTATCATTTTTATGAGGCACTTTCAGCATCATCATTGTCATCATTGGAGCTAAGAGGTTTAAAACCCATTAGCTCTATTTGAAAATGATTTTTTTTCTTTTTTTAAATTTTTGCCTTTATTTAAACTCATATGGTGTAACTTTGGAAAGATATTATGCCTGAGGTGGAGAGGTAGCTGCAATTTCCTTTGGAGTGTCACAAGAAAGTAAATTTTTGAAACTACTCCAATTCCACTACTTATTGGAGTCACAGTCAGAAATGGATGTCCATTAATATCAACATCTTCCCAAGCATTTCCTGAGCCTTTTCCAAAGATAGGAGCAAGAGGCACGAGTTCTCTTTTCACTTCTAACATACAAGTTCTTAAGTGTCTGATCATACTGACACCAATGCACCAATTCCCATCAACACGTACGGATTCTTGATCATACAAGTAAAACACTTTTTTTGGAAAAAAGAAAAGAAAAGGTAACAATCATACAATGAAGGGGGAAAGAATAAACTAACTTGTATTGAAAAATGAAATAATAAATTCATGTACAATCATGTTTCTAACTTTGGTCATATTTCTTCCCTGATCTAATCAAAAGATGTTATATTAACAATCCTAGAGTTAGTAATCTAGATTTACTCAGATCCCTTCCTATTTGATTTTCTAATATTTACACTTCTTTTTCTTTTCTTGAGATGGCCATTACTAAAAGATTCAGTACATGTTTTATACCCTTTGCTGTACTGAACAAGATTGGTGACAACAGCATACACAGTGATATTGCCTTTTGGTGCCAATATTCTCTCTATAACAGCATTCTGCCCACATTTTGATTCAACAATTGCTTTGTCTCTCAGCTTTTGGAATATCACATCCTTATCAAACCTAAAGCTGTCACTTGAAACCTGCAGTGAAGATATTTTTGTAAAGTTTCACGACAAAAATTGACACAATGTGATGCTGTTTTAACGATAAAAGACAAATATGGCACCAACAGAAGATAAACTCCTTCATGAAAGAAGATTTTTAGGGTTAATACAGTTTTTTGTTCTTACAGTTTGCCCTCATTTTGATTTTGGTCCTTATAGTTTCAAATCATAAGTTTGATCTCTTAAGTTTCTTTCCGCTTAAAATGTGACTCCTTATATTTTAATAAAAAGCTGGACCATTTTGCCCCTCAAGGGATCATAACTCATGATTTGAAACTATAAGGACCAAAACCAAAATGAGGGCAAATTATAATGACCAAACATTATATTAACCCTTTGTAATAAGAAATGATGCTCTGAAACACTCAACATGTAGCCACATGTCATTGGCCTGTCTCACCTTAAAATCAACTAGCACGTCGATTTCGATGGAGGAGCAACCACAGCCTTCACTGAAGCTGATTTTCAGAACCATTTCAAATGCTTTATTCAGTGCTGTTCTCCTGATACACCAATTATCACACTTATTGTATCTCAAACGGTTTAACACTACTCCCTCCGCTCGTATTTATAAGAGCTTGATAACCGAATTATGCGGTTTAAGAACGTGGTTAAAATTAGTTAAAAACAACAAGTGTGTCTGAAACAAATCTTTTTTTCTAAGTATGTCCTTATTTATAAGGGGCAAGTAAGAGAGAGAGAGATAGAGTAAATATAAGCATCACTAACCTTTTAATTGATGCAATATACATAATTAATGAGGGGAAAAAATGGAAAAAATTCATCAAATGTTCAGACAACTCTTGTCGGACTCTTATAAAAAGGACCAAGGCATTTCTGAATTTGAGCTCCTGTAAAAAGGACCGGAGGGAATATAAGATATGATTTTTGTTCTAGATTTCCTGACTTCTAATGCATATATTTTTACAAATCACCCCAATTCATTTAAATCTCATTTAACATAGAGGAGTTATGACCAATTAACTGACATAAGAGTGTATGTTACTACTGATTCTGACACCATTATTAATTCCAAAAAGTGCAAGGCAGAGGCATGCTGTGGCACCTTTTAAGCCGAAATGGTTGTGTATTCAGTATGGCTGCTTTGGAATCTCCTTTGTCTAAGAAGGAAACCTGCAACACAGATAACTATGTTAGTGAATTTTTCTCAATATATTGCAACACATTGGTTTTCACAGCTTTACTCACTAAAACAGTCACCCATAAAAGGGAAAACGAGCACGGGACCCAGCACCGGGGTATCCAAAAATGCAGAATGAAGTGATTTAGCCATAGATGAAGAAACGACCACGAGAAGTTCCAAGCATAAATTCACCTCAACGGACTTGATAAATGGCAATGCAGCTTTCCGCCCATGTACACTTGCAACCCAGAGAGTCCAGTTCACGTATTTTTCATCTGTGATTGAAATGAAGGGACTATGATTAAAAGGCAGGTGATTTTCACAGACAGGACCAAATGAGTTTCCAGAAGCAGAAATAAAACAAGCAATGAAGAGATATGCTGACATATCAATTTTATTAACACGGTACTTTGTTCCAGTCCAGGGAATTTGAAAATGATATGCAATCTATGAGGCCCTTCATTCCAAGTCTAGTAAGTTTATCATAACGCAGTGGAGTTGTCATCTATTTTATCGATTAATGTCAATATGAAAAGCCAAAGAAGGAAGATGTAAATAGATTAGAATAGAATGATGGTTACCATTGCTCAAAGCTTGATTTAGAATGATCTGGAAAAGATCAATCCTGACAAACGGAGGAATCTGTAGACTAAGCAAGTTCATGACTCCTTCAATTACCTGCTCCAGTTTGAACTAATATTATAGTAAATTGCAGAAACCCGTAAAGAAAATTATTCAGGAAAAAAAATAATATATAGAACAGTTCAGATGCCTATATATGCAAGGGCAGCAAACAAAGAAAACCTAAAGAGCAAAGACAAAGAAAACAGTTAATAACCAACTCTTTTCAAATTGTTTGTGTCAACAAGTGAATTTGTGGTTAAACTTTGCAATTTTGCATTTGTTATTGATACCCCCCCCCCAAAAAAAAAAAACAAAAGAGTCATGCATGACCTGCCTCATTTTTTTTCCTGAAAAAGGGGTAAAAGGGAAATATCTCCCGCACTCAAGGATTCAGATGAAAATACCTTATCTACTGGCCCATGGATGACCAAGCTGGCCTTTTTGTCCTTTGTAGTTTTCTGTGGATTTCAGGAAAAAAAATACACGTTAGTTGAATTGAATCCTAAGGAATCATGAAACTACAAAAAAAGAAAAACAGATAAAGAAACAAGAAACAGGAGAAAGTTTGACAATCTGATCTCATTCTTCTCAGGCTGTGATAGGTTCAATGTTGTAAGAGCCCTGTGATTCCCCATTATGTTAGGATATTCGAATTCTATAGTCATCAGGATATATGTTGGCTCGACTTGAATTTGGATTTGTTTAACTAATAGCCATTTAGACCACTCTTCTGTTTACCTAAGATTCTTAACATGCATAAGTTTACTGAGGCAGCCAATGCTTATTACATAGCACTAAAACTGAAAACGGTAAGATCATGATCATTGCTTAGAGATGGTGATAATAATGGAGTAAGTAGTTTATATGAAATTGTAATACTAATTCTATATTGTGAATGTTAGGCAAGTTAGCTAGCGGAAGAGCAATGTTAGTTGAGAGTGGAATTACCTATTATTAGAGTAGCATTAGCCAAACACGGCACTAATTGTGTCCCTTAGCTAATTAGGTAGGATTAGAGCCCCTGAACCCTTAAACTCTATATAAGAGGTATCCCTCTCACATCGTAAGGTTGTTGCCTATTGTGAATGAATGCATATTCAGTGTGACTTTTGTTTCTTCTTCCTAAATTCTTCACATCAGTTCTGCCTAGATTACAGCATTGATAACAGTAGTGGGTAGAGTTCTAACTTCAAACCCAAAAAAAAAAATTGACTAATATTTCTTTAGGAAGACAAATAGCATATTGAACTTGTGGCTTACTAGTGAAAGTATTTGGCTTTCACATGTGAGCTTGAGTTTGAATTGGCAGTCACACTCAAAAAAATTTAGAAAGACAAATGGAGAAATTTAAGTTGACATATGGAGCAATAACCCAAATGAATGTACAGAAACTGGTGAGAAAATAAAAGAGATACCTGGAGATTTACAATGACAACTTTACCCCCACCCGGAAGTGCTTTTAGTGGCAAGTTGCAAGCTGGAGTTATTTGCAGACTGCGTGACAAAAGAAAAAACACATAATGTGGTAAAAGATTTAGTATTTGTCATTCTAGAGCAAGTTGGTTTTTAGTCCAATCAGAATTACACAAGTTTCAGTCACCTATCTACTACAAGTGTAGACAAGCAGGTGGTAGGGAAAGCAATATACTGCTTTCTTGAACTGACAAGAAATACAGTATTTTGTTACCTTGTCCCTAAGCATAAAACAATATCTGCCTCTCTGCAGTGCTTCTCTGCAGGACCCATCTCTTTTGGAGGCAATGCATCCTGTCCATACAAAGAGACATGCTTAGCCCAAGACCATATATTTTTCTCCGAGTTCTATTTCACAAAAATCAGTAACTGAAAACAATTAATCTGTACCAAGTTGGCTAACCCAACAGTTTCAACCAGATCTCAAAATAAAATCTTAAAATCTTTTTTAAACAGCATACATCTTTTGTACACCTCATTGTTTACATATGTTAGACGGTGTGTTCTGAGTCCCTCTTTCTAGAGTTTATATCCTTATGATAGCATATTATTTATTGAACAATCAGAAGCTAGTTGTGCAAAAGCAGAGCTTCCAAGTCAGACCACTAAATCTAGTATGCCTGTTACAAATGGACATAGAACTTTAAGCAAATAACAACTTGTTAATTTTATCTACCACACAGGAATCCTTCTTCACATGATCCACCTACCTTGAAGGCAATCAACCATACAGATTTGACCCTATAGCAAGAGTTCACCATTTTTTACAAGGAATAAGCACTAAACAAATCACTGACTCCAACCATCACCCACTATATGTAATTGCCAGTAGAAAAACAAGAAGCAGGGTCTTTTCAAAGCTTTCTCAAGCATTGTTATAAGAGTTTTCAAAGCAGTACCTCCCAGTCAAGAACTGTATCCTTAAGTTTTTTTTGACATTTTGCATTTGAACAGCGCCTTGAGGTCTCCTTCAACCCAATAGTTTCAACCTCAAAATCCCGAAAGTACCTTAAGAAGTTCAAGTCATAAAACTAGACTCATAAGATATTTAACATATAAACTTTTAAGAAATAAGGACGTGAATAAATGAAAATACATTAATGCTGACAATGCAGAGGCCAAAAGCAAGGGGGTCGCAGATTGTCTAGGGTAAATTTTGTACAACGGAGCTAGGTGGCTGTCCTTGATGAGATATTTGTTCTTGAATGCTAAAAGAAAATATTTGACAGAAAGCATAGAAGAAAGAATTCAAATAGGTATGGTCCTAGACTATGTATGAGGGACTTAATTCAATATCCCTGGCATGATATAGCAAAATCATTCGAGCTATGTCTATGACAGAATTTACAAAGATAAAGTTATGAACTACAGGCATTAAAATATAAAAATCATGAAATAAAAATTTATTCAGTGTGGTTGCTCTTATTTTGCTCACCTATGTAGCATTTGTTCCATCAATCTTAATCTTAATATCATAAGATATTTAATTGAGCATGCTAAGATAATCAAACATCAACAAAGATGGATCATGCCCTAACTGGGATATAGATAGCAATAAAAATCTTACTCAGCTGCACAGGAAGGGCATGTTTCCATAAAGGAGTTCCCATGTAATTCTGCTAGTTTCTCCCTTGGTATTCCAGATCGAAGATGGAGACCATCAACATTCTACATGCAAAAATAGAATTCAATGACCTTTTTAGACAGAAAAATGCCTAAAAACACCGATAAAAAGATGAGCTTATCAAAAGGATATAGATAGACCCAATTACTAATGAACAAAAAGTTGGTGTAACGTAAACACAGGACAAAAATATATAACAAGAACAAGCCTTATCCCACTGGGTGAGGTCAGCTAAACGGATCGCATGACATCATTGTATAAAGAACAAAAATGTATACTTAAACAAAAATGCAGTGCTGTTACCTGACTGATAACAAACTTTAATATACCAGCCCTTTCTAATTCTACCAGAGCCATGTGAGTCAAGCTTGGCACTGCACGATGAAACGGCAGAGATGCTTCAGGCAATGGTTTGCCATCACGCTGTAATGACACATCAACAAGAATGAGAAGTTGAAAAGCCCCATATTGAAGTAATGATAGCATGAAGTATCACGACAAGTAAGCAAAGGCAATAAAAGACTAGAAAAAAAAAAAAAACAGATCCTTACAAGCACTAATGAAATAAGACCTTTTTGTTTTAAGGTAACAATATAAAATTTGCTTTACATCAATCAAAAACAAGTGATACCAATATACCATCATACAATGGTAGATAACAAACCAGTAGTCAGATCTTGGCATAACTATATCACTATATTAAGCAGATAAACTTGATACACGTCATATTCACTGGGGTAGGAAAATATCTATCTGAACATGTGCTCTTTCTTTCCCATGTTAGATTACAAATCGATTAAAATATGGTAGAGAAGGTTTATAGACCTTGTTTTTAAGGTTCAAAACGATTTCAAGGGGAGTATTTAAGTAAACTGTAGCGACAACAGTACGTACTTCAATTAACTTCCTTCTAGGATTTTGAGTAACCAAAGGTTAAGACAGAACAGCGTGTAAAAAGCAATTACAGAACATGATGATCACCTGAAGTGTCCATATTCCCTTGGGGCCTCTGAAATCAGGTATACCACAAGAAGTTGATATTCCTGCACCTGTAAACACTACGAGATGCTTACTCTGCGAGTAGAATGAGGAAGGTATGAAGAGGCTGATTATATACAACACCAACACACAGAAAGGAAACTCCCTACTGTCAAAATTAATCAGCTTCTGCAAATTACCTTTTTTATCACGACAGCGAGTTGCTCAATCTGCCAGAAAAGGAATTAGTGAAAGAAATATTTTCGGTTAGAAAACATAAAAATTATTTCTTATCCAAATAAGCATTCTGATGTCTCATGAAATCAGCCAAATGCCACAACTGAGTGGAAGTTATAAGAATCGATAAGCTTTTCACACGCATATCAGCAAAAACAACCAAATAGTAGGTCGGAAACTATGCATGTTCTATAGATTTATAAATAGTAGTCAGGATATTCTTTCTGATTTGATCACATTTATGCTTAATGAAAAACTATAATTTCTCGTTAACACGTCTTAGCCACTTTCAACAAATAACTCTGGCATCCAAGAGGCTTGCAGCTGTTCTAAACAACCAGAAATAAAAATTTTGAAAACCCCAACAATAACATTTAAAAAATAGAATTTAAGATATTTTATAAAACTGGACACCATAATTTGGTATCCAACCAAGCGTTAAACAGCTAACCATCCTAAAGCACACCACAGGAGGGGGAAATTAGCTGCAACCAAAACCAAACTAAAAAACACAGCTTCCATTTTCACGAGACAATTGGACTAAGGCATAAGCAATTTCAGGTGAGGAACGAATCATATATATATGACAAAAAGTCGAACATATATCCTATTATCAATTATTTAATTAATGCCTATTGAACAATTGTTCTCTCAACCTCAAACCCTGGTAATGGAACACATTCATTCATCTTATCCAGAGTAGCCTAACTCTGTATCGCTCATATGCAATAATCATGCAAGTTGATGATCAAGACTTCTACAACCAGATACAAAGACAACCCCCAGTAACGAGCTTCCCTAAATTTTCATCTTACTCAGCACAAAACAAGTGAATTAAAGCAATGACCGATCAACCATAAAACTAAAACCCCGGTACCAGATTCACAAGACAACAAAGTTTCTCGGTATTAGACCCCAAATAGCAGCCATAAACGTCGAAGTTGCATAAGATCACCCGAGTTACGTGTAACAAGCACAAATAACAGTAACCAGAACCAGCACAAAACATGAAATTGGGAAGATTGCGAGTGGGAAAAACTAAACGAGTGACCCACCTTGTCTTGTAAAATTTGAGCTGGTTCGAAATACTCTGTCATCCCCACACTGCCCACATCTTCAATGTACGAAAGCTTCTCCGCGTATCCCAGCGACATGGCTCGTTGGGGGATGAGTGTGCTTAGCACTCAATAGCTCTCGGTTCTCTGATGCGAGTCTCTCTACTTTCTCACTTAACTTTTCTCCCTCAAGAAAATGAGGTCACCTTCGTTCAGAATTTGCTTCTTTTAAGGAAACTCCGTAGCCAAAAAGCCAATATAAATAAACATCTCCATCATATGACCAGCCATGATTCTTGGCCCTCACAACACACGCTTTTGATCAGTTTTGCATTTAATGAGAAGCAAGTCGGTATTCATTACTTGTAAGTAAATCAGTAATTAGTAAAGTAAAAGTCTTTTTATTCCAACTGTGGTTCTCCCAACGTAAGCTAAATAAATATTATTAATAATATTCATTCTAATCTTAATTATAAGATAAAATTGATTTTATTGAAAAAATTAAAGAAGTTAATTAAACCACTTTAGAGTATTTATATTTATATTTTTTTTATTCAAACTAATTAGTTTAACTAATAAATTAATATATAATCTAAGGATACAGAATATATGATATGATTAAATAATTTATTTAGCTTCCTTAATCTCTCCAAAAAAGTTAACTTTATCTTATATTTAGTATAAGTTACCTTCTAACATCTCACTAAGGGTCTGTTTGGTTCAATGGATGAGAGAGAATGAGAGGGATTTTAATGAAGGGGAGATTTTAATATTATCTTATTTAGATTGATGAGATGAGGATTGAAGGGGTTTTACTGTTACCTTGTTTGGTTCAAAAGAGGAGGGGAGGGAAAATATTTTTATATAGACAACTTTGCGCATATATTTTATTTTTCATACTTTTGTTGAAATTTAATAAAGCTGAATTTGAAATATCATTTAATACACAAAAATATAATTTTATAATTATTAAAATTTTGTAAATACAATTATAATAACTAATATATGTAATAAAATATATCCAATAATTATAGTTATACTTCACGTACACATATATAAAATAATTATTATAAATATTATTTTGATAAAAAATTAGAAATACTATAATTATAATATAAAGACACATAATAAGAAAAATTGCAATGAGCTAGTGCTTTGATGCAAACACGGATTTTGATCCTCTCCCTTTTCCTTTTGGTTTGCTTTTGTCCTTTTCTTTTAAACTATATTGTTTTGGAGTAAAATACATAAACTCCTCATTTTTTTTTTTGAAAAACAATATTGACTATCCTAAATTATTTTTAAGTATCAGTCAATTCCCTAAAATATTTTTTCAAGATCCTAAAAAATTAATTTACGATACTGGATAATACTGAAAAAATATTAAAGCATCCTGATTGATACTTAAAAAATATTTTAGGATGGTCAATGTTGTTTTGCAAAAACAAAAAATGAGGAGTTTATGTATTTTGAATTGACACTGTATTTTGAGAGAAAAATAATAACCGGAAAGGAAAAGGAGAGGATTAAATCCTGCAAACACACAATCACTGTGTACTCGCACAAGTATACCTCGAAGTTTTGTAGTTTGCAGTGAACGTACAAGAGCTGTTGTAGTGAACGAGCTGTTGTAGTGAACGAAGTTGCAGTGAACGAGCCGTTGCTGTGGACAAAGTAGAACTTGTTTCTTTATTAGAATTAAAGGGTGCAGATAGTTGAGTTAATGAAGAAGATAAAATAGTTTTCCCAAAAAAAGAACCCACGGTGGTGGGAGCGATGAAAGTAGCGTCTGCGTTGGTAGGGAAGAAGAAGTGAGTGTTTAGAATAGCTTATTTATGGGAAATAAGTACTTATTACGTAAGTTGAGATAAAACCTCTCTCATATATTTATCTCGTATACTGTAAATCACGAATTATAAACATTTATAAGTTAAAAATAAGCTATCTCAAATGAACAAGAAAAGAGGTTGGGTAATTTGAGAATATTGAAAAAAAAGTATGGACATAGTGGTTAAGGTTTGGCAAAATATTGCCCTTCCCCCTTCAAATGCCCCCAATTTTTTATTTTGGGGAATTGAGGGGGATTTTCCCTCCCCTCCTAAAGTTTTAATGTTGTCCAAAGCTAGGGGCCAAAATCCCTCCATCCCCCTCCCCTCCCCTTCATTCCCTGCCAACCAAACAAAGCCCGGAAAACAGTGGGTAACTTGTTAAATCTACCTTAAATTTTAAGAAAAAAATTCTAAACTTTACTGATCGAAAAGTCACATTTAAGGATTAATTATGAGAACAACTTGATAAATAAATATTCTTTTGATTCTTAATATAAGACATATTTACTTGAATTGATTAGTTTAAGGAAGTTTATTAAGTTAATTAATATAACATGTATTTTTCAAAACACCTTAGTCATTTTTCTCAATTTTCTCATTCCCTCTCCTCCTTAATTATTGTTAAGGGGGTATGAATAGGGGTAACTTAAGAAAATGTTGATAAATATGAAAATTTTATCTTATATTTAGAATTAAGTTCAACTTCCAAAATATCTCTTATATTGAAAATTGGAGGGAGTATTAATTATCCTTCGAGTGAATTATATTATGAATCAAATAATTCTTATAAAATGTGACTTATATATATTTTAGAGGAGAGGAGTAACATCCAAATATTGACAAAACGTATTATTAATAATAATTTAAGAATTGGAGTTATATTAAGACTCAAAGTATGAATTAATAAAAGTTTAAATTCCTAACGAAAATCAATTATAAATATTGATTCGAACCAGAATCTTACTTTGAAGATAAAGCATTTAAGTTAGTCATTAATTTATTTTAATAAAAATTGTTGAAAAATCTCCTATTACAAAATTTATTATCAAAAGATATGTGAAACTTGTTTAACAACCTAATTGCAACATGTCTGTAGGGGTGCAACTCTTGTTCGGTGCAACCTATCTTCAGACTTCAATTATGACTAAGACAAAGGACATTTAAAGGTAACTAAAAAGACAATATTGTTAAGGTATTAAAATCTGGATCGGGTATTGAATCGGTCGGTGTACTGGGTTAAAGGTTATTGGGTCAGACCGGGGCCAAACCGGAACTAAACCGGTAAGAAATTGAAAATTTTAGGTTTATAGTATAAAATTCTTTAAAAAAAATTTAAAATTTTTTTTTCTTTTTTTAAAAATTGGAACCTGGACCGAACCAGAAACCGGATCAATCTACTGATCGGTTGACCGATTTCCGGGCCTAATCGACTAATCCGATCCGAATTACACAACCCTGCATATTGTGCATATATAAAGATAAATTACGCTAGCTCATCAAAGACACGCGTCCTTAGTTATCTTGATTCCTGAGCCATAAATTTTGCAACGATTCTTCAGCTGTTTTTTTTTGGAAAATCACACTTAAGTCCAAGGATAAAAAACAATCACAAAAAAGTCCCAAAATAGATTCTTATGTCAAAAAGCTCCTTGAGGACTACATTGATATTAATTCTAAATATGAAATTACATTCTTACCCCATGGTTAAGTTATATGATTAGATGCAGATACTTGTCAATCACCACTCTATGTATTGTCAAAATAGACATGTGTATTTGTCAATGGGAGCTATTTTACTTAACATAAATTGACACATACACACACTTGTCAAAATATGCATATATACTTGTCAAAATAGGCACATATATTTATCAAAATAGACATATAAACCCTAAACCCTTTTATTTCCAAGTTTATATAAACTTATAAAATAGCAAGTTTATGTGCCTACTTTGACAACTGATAAAATGGTAAGTTTATTTGCCTATTGTAACAAGTTAACGTGAGTAAAGTTTAATAAATTTTTGTGCCTATTTTGACAAGTTAATGTGTCTATATTGATGGGTTATAAATTGATAAGTGTGTGACTACTTTGACAAGTTTATGTACCTACTTTAATAATTTATAAAATGACAAATGTATGTGCTTACTTTAACAAGTTTATGTAACTATTTTGAGAAGTTTATGTGCCTACTTTGACAACTTATAAAATATCAAGTTTAATTACCTATTGTGACAAGTAAACGTGCGTAATTTGACAAGTTTATGTTCCTATGCCTATATTGATAAGTTATAAATTGGCAAGTGTGTGATTACTTTGACAACTTATAAAATGGCAAGTGTATGTGTCTACTTTAACAATTTTATGTGCATACGTTGACAAGTTTATGTAACTACTTTGACAAGTTTATATGTATACTTTGATAATTTATAAAATGGCAAGTTTATTTGCCTATTTTGACAAGTTTATGTATCTATTTTAACAAGTATATATGCATATTTTGACTAGTGTATATGACAATTTATGTTAAATAAAACAGTTTTTGTTGACAAGTGCATGCGTTCATTTTGACAGTACATAGAGTGGCGATTGACAAGAACCTGCACTTAATCATATAACTTAGAGCATGTTTGTTTTAACGATCAAATTGTTTATAAGTTGCTTTTTATGTAAATCGAGATACAACTCCTCTCATATATTTATCTCGTATACCGTAAATCACGATTGAAAAGTTATTTTTAAGCATTCCAATCGTTAATCCAAACGAGCACTTAATCAATAGGGTAAGAAGGCAATTTCACATTTAGAATTAATATCAATGAAGTTCCTAGGGAGCTTTTTGATAAGATAATCTGTTTTGAGATATTTTTGTAATTTGTTTTGTTCTTGGGACTTGAATGTGATTTCCCCCCTTTTTTTGTTTATTTTGTTGGGACCTACAGTAAAATTTCCTGTGAAATGACATTGTAAGGTACGGGGGCAAGTGAAGAATAGGGACAAAGGAGGGTGTCTTTTCCATGGCTGCTTCCAGTTATAGCTGGGAATACGGGCCAGCCCGTGGGTTGCGGGCTGGCCTGCACCAACCCGCGGCCCGCTCAGTGCGGGCCTGTGCAACCCGCACTTCTGCGGGTTGGCAAAATGCCAACCCTAACCCGTAGTGTGCAGGTTGTGGGCCAACCCGCGGCCCGCATTTTTTTTTTAAAATAAATTCATATTTTTTAAAGAGGATTGAAAATATGAGACACATATATACAAGTAATTAAATTTACCTTCCTAGTATCAATCATTGCTTTTATAAAAATTTAAAAACATAATCTAAAATTTAAGAGATAAAGTTATTAAATTTGTTAAAGTTTATAAATAAAACATAAACTCATCCTCAAGCAACCAATATATAATAATTCTGTTTAAAGAAGAAGGAAAGAAGCTAAGATTTTTTCTCTTTGGATTGGGAAGTATCAAGATAAGAGTGAAAAACTTATAAGTTTTATAAAATTTTTATATGTAAAAAAAAATAAAAAATTTTGCGGGCCAACCCGCCAACCCGCGGGCTGGCCCACATTAACCCGCGGGTTATGCCGTGCGGGCCTGTGCGGCCCGCATTTTTGCGGGTTGGGATTTTCCCAACCCTAACCCGTCAAAGCCCGCGGGTTGAGCCCATATTACCGGCTCTACTTTCAGTTACGGTGCATGGGCCAGTCAGGTAAATGTTGTATTTTTTGGATAGTTTATTTTTAATTTATAAATATTTATAATTCATGGTTTATGATATGAGATAAATATTTAAGAGAAGTTTTATTTTAATTTATATAATAAATATTTATTTTCAAAAAATAAGTTATTTTAAACATAACTGTTGATATGTTTGTCGTATCAATCCCACAAAACGTGTCATTCTCTCCCTTCTTTCAAATGGCCATCATTTCTCACACTCCCAAGGCCCCAACTTGCTTTTCTTCCTCTTCAATTTTTTCTTCTTCTTATTTTTGTATATATATTATAAGGAGAATTGCTCAAAAATATCTTTGGAGCAAATTAATTGTTGATTGCTACCAAACGTACAAGTGATCTTCCGTGTGTGCAAACGATCTTCCGTTTTGTGTAAATCATCTTCAGTGTGTGTAAAAATCTTCCATATAAATGTGCAAACAATCTTCTGTTGTGTGTAAAATATCTTTCGTTATATGCAACAGATTTTCTATAGTAACATTCAACAATTAATTTTCTAAAAAGGTATTTATCAGTAATTCTTCCTATATTATATTCATTACCACCATCATTAACGCATGTTATCATATCCAATATGTTTTGCAATTTAATATTAATAATATTATGTATATGGATCAAGTCCAATTTTATCCTATAAGTTTCGTCTATGAGCGTAGGCATCAAAAGTTTTTGTTGGATCCATTTTACTCTGAAGATGTCAAAAAAGAAAAAGAAATTTTTAAAAGTCAGTGTTAGTTTCTTATTAGATTTGGTGACTTTACTCCTTTTTAAATATTTTCATCACAAAATTAGTTCAACAAAAATTTCTGGATATTCATACCTCTTACATAAAAAACTTTCAGGATAAAATTGGAGCTTAAGACTGCATGTATTGATAACTTGAAGCATATTGCCCACATTCCAAATGTAGAGCCATCTTCTCATCTTCTATCTATATGTTGAAAATGATATGAATGTAATGGAACATGGGGTGATAAAGAAAACACAGAAGAATAATTAAAGCATAATAATCCCAAGCAAATTTTTGTAATAGGAATCTCCCTCCTATATTGATATTCTCTCAATAATAATTAAATAGGACCTAATTGTAGAATTGATATCGGTTCTAAATATAAGATCTAATCCCCATATCTATCAATTTTTTTCGAACTTACCCATTTTGGTATATACTTTCTTAATAATAATTAAGAGAGAGATGAAGAGAATAAAAAAAAATGACCAGGGTGATTTAGGTTTCTTCGGTTATGCTTGGGTGAGCAACTGAATTTGCTTGTAATATTCAGAGAGGGCCCACATTGGGAAGATGTTTCTATACATTGGATAATGCAGCAAGCAATTCCTCATGAATACTCCCGTTGTTTCCTGCAAATAATTCACAACACATTTTGTTAATTTCAAGCTTATATCTAATTAATTAAAAGAGGAAATTAAGTAATACTCACTTGCTGCGGCTAATCCCCATCTCCTAATTGTGAATTAATTAGAACTTTAGCTCCTTGATGAAGAGGAGTCGGGTCTATCTTTGCCTATATATATATATATATATATATTTATCCAACCAAATAAAATAAAATAATAAATAATATCTTGGATAATGCTTAAGACGCATGTCTTTAATTTGACACGTTGAGAAAAAATGTAGCAAAGAATAATATTGATGACTTACGCGGCCAGTATAAATAAGACCCATCATAGCCCAAGCTGTTTGTCCCACATTTGATTGGCTTCGTTTAAGTGGTGTGTACTTCTGAATCATCCATCAAAGCATTAAATTAATTAATTTCTCCCATGAATCATTTCTACTTTTCTTTAAGGAACTCCAGCATACATGCTTTATTTAAAGTATTAGTTTTCTTCTCCCACATAGTATCCCTGATTTTAACTCAAAAAACTTCTTAACTAATTAACCAAATTTCTCTAACAAATGACTTTTATAGAAGGTAATTTTGATATTTTACCTCCCTTTAGTCTCTAATACAACAATTGCTTAATTAATTTGGGTAGATTAAGAAAATAAAATAAATTGATTAATTTAAACAAATGTGACATGATCTCCCTAAAATATCTTTGTTTAACATTAGTTTATTTTACCTCTAATCCTTAACAGAAGAGTTGGTCCAAATTAAAATGCAACATCTCAATCCAATTTATCTCTTACATTTATCATTTTCCCCAAAATTAATTTATCTAACTTATAAACTTATAAATGGTTATATAACCTAATGTTTTGTATACTAAGGAATGAATATTTTTTTTTGATATACTAGAAAGCAACAAAATTACAAAAACTACAATGACAAAATTAGCCCGAATCATCCATCTGTGTAGCACAACTTATGTCCTATGGTCTCAAGATCTGAAATCCATGAATGGAGCTTAGGCCTCTCTTTGCAAGTGTGTCCGCCATACTATTCTCTTCTCTAGGAATAAGTTGGAATTCCACCTTCCAGCAGCGCTCCAACATTCCTCTAATTTCTGTCAGTAATTGCCATTCCTTATGCAAATATGAGGTCTCTGTCTGCACTAGGTTGATAACCTCATATTAATCACTTCTCACCAAGACGTTTCTGAAACCTCCATCCCAAGCTCATCTCATACCCATCAAACAGCCCCAGATTTCTGCTGTGAGGGCATCTCCTGTATTTAGTCTCAACAGAAAACCTTCTATCATACTACCTCTGGAATTCCTAATCACACCCCGCACGCAACGGAGTGGGTGGTATGAGAAAAAGCCCCATCCGTTTCAACAATTATCCGATCATCTAAAGCTACTACATCATGAGGGCTGAATCGTTGCAAGTTTTTTGCTATGTTCACTCTTCTAAGCTTTCATGTGGCATGTGAGAAGCCACCCAGAATTGCCTCGGCTCTCACTAGCAGAGTAGAAATAGTTGGGCTAGGATTTGAGTGTACAATATTATTTCGATCCTTCCAAATTAACCAATAGAGGATGATAAACAAATCCTTCCAATTAGGCCTCCTTTTACTAGTATCATTCCTTAAATTTAGGAGAATCCATTCATTGAGCTCGCTCGAGAAAAACCTGGGATAGTAAGAAGGATGAACAATGGACTCCCAGCAGGTACGAACTTCTTCACAATCCAGTAGAGCGTGAAGAGCATCTTCCTCAAAGGCATTGCATCTCTCGCATCTTCCATTCTGGTGTAAGCTCCTCTTATGCTTTGCTTTGTTTGTGATTAACTTGTTGTGGGACATCAGTTACGCAAACGTCTTACAGCGACTTGGAATTTTTAACTTCCACAGAGTATGCCAGTAGTGAGGCGATTCTTCCTGTTGAGTATTCAGACTTCTGTAGGCCAAGCAAATAGAGAATATTCCACTTTTTTCCAACTTCTAACGGGGCCTCTCCTGTCCAGTTGCGTCTCGCACTAGTTGAATACCATTAAGTACCTCCTTCCAGTTCTGTTTTATTCCACTCCAAGTATTTGAGCCATGTTTCTCAAGATTAATACAGGGCATTATATCTTCTCCACACCCATACTTTCCTCTAACTACTCTTGCCCAAAGTGATTGTCAAAATGAGATAAGACCCCATCCAAGCTTCATCATAAAAGCTCGGTTTTTCTATTTGATGTGCTTCATGCCTAGTCCACCCGCTTTCTTCTCTTTGCAAACCACATCCTAGGATACTGGGTGCATACGCCGTTTGTCATCCGTTGATCCCCAAAGAAAATCACGTGACTTTATCTCAATAATCTCACAAGTGGCAGATGGAAGATTTACTGTTTGCATTGAGTAAGTGGGCATAGCAGACATGACTGATTTTATGAGAGTATCACGCCTGCTAGTGATAATTTTGGAATTTGCCAAGTACTTAGTCAGTTCCAAACTTTATCAAAGATATGCTAGTAAGTTTCTGATGTAACACGATCTTGGTGTAGTGGGACTCCTAAGTACTTCCCTAGGTTAACTGTGGGACTAAATCCTAATGCTTTGCTTAGCTGGGTAGTTCGGTTGTGATTAATATTTCTAGAGAAGTGAACTCTTGTCTTAGCTGTGTTGACTTTCTGCCCTGAGATGTTACAGAATTTTCCCAAGCAACTTTTAATTATCTCTACCTGATCTAGACTATAAGATCATCAGCAAAAAATAAATGAGATATAGGTGGGCCATTCTTACCAAGCTTAATTGGTTTCCAGTGACCCTTAGAGACTTCACTTTTGATTAGATGGGCTAACTTCTCCATACAAATCACAAAAAGGTATGGAGATATAAGATCTCCCTGTCTTAGTCCTCTAGTGGGTAAAAAGGCCTCAAATTAGCTTCCTTCCCATAAGATTTGCATAGATGGTGTAGAGACACATGTTCTTATTACTTCACAAAGGTATGTTGGCAATTGGAGATCATCGAGGCATGATAATATAAAATCCCAGCGTACACCGTCATATGTTTTTTCCAAGTCAATCTTAATGGCCATGAATCCCTTTTTTTTCCTTTCATGCTCTTCATCAAGTGAATTACTCCCTGGGCTATTATGATCTTATCTGAGCTCATTCGTCCAGGGACAAAGCTGCACTGATTAGGGGCAATAACCTGCGGGAGGAAACACTTAATTCTGTTAGAGATTACCTTGGTTATTACTTTGTAAATGACATTACACTTTGTAAATGAGATTACATAAACTGATAGGGCGAAAGTCCCGGATATTTTCCGAATGTTCCTTTTTCGGAATAAGCACAATGAAAGTGTGATTCAAGCTTTTAATTAGTGCCGATTCTCTGAAAGCTCACTTCACCACTTCTATAATAGAGGGTCCCACTAGTTCCCATTGACTCTGGAAGAAAAGAGCATTCAAACCATCTGGTCTCGGAGATTTTAGCGCGCCTATACTAAATAATGCCTTTTTTATCTCTTCGTCATAAACCTCCATCTGCAAACCATTCAACATAGATTCCTCTATTCTTGGGTAGGTAGTATCGTTCAATATTCCTGGATGAGCATTTTGTTCTTCTCTGAATAGTTGCTTGAAAAATCCCAATGCCAATTCCTTAATTTCCTCCTTATCATCTGTCCATTCATCATTATTGTTCTTTAGGGCCTCGATTCTATTTTTTTCCTTCTCCCATTAGCTTTTGCATGAAAATATTTTGTATTTTTATCCCCCATAGCATACCAATCACACTTAGCTTTTTGAGCCCATAAAATGTGTTCTTGGAGGAGTACTTCTTCCAATTCTCACCAAAGCTGTTTTTGGAGTTGCTCTAGCGAGAAGGATCGACTTGCGGGGCTCATTGCTCTCGTTATTCCGTCAAGCCTCCCCATGAGGTGACTCTTTTTCCTTCCTAGATGCCCATACACGTCATAACTTCATTTTCCTACCTCGATGGCAAAACTTTCTACATTATCCTGCCATCCAACTTCGGGATTCCATGAGCCCTTAACCAATCTTTTAAAATCATCATGTAAAATCCACAGGGCCATAAATCAAAATTCTCTGAATGGCTCTTCTATTGAAAGCACCACTAGAATTGAAAAGTAGAGGTCTATAGTCTGATTTGAACCAAAGTAAGTGCTTCATCGATGCTTCTTTAAATGAGTCAATAAAATGACTATTGGCAACAACTCTATCAATTCTGCTTTCACACCCTTCCCTTTTCAATTCTATCAATTCTTCGAACCAGGTGACAAACTCTCTATCTATCGTACTCGGATTCTGTGCTATTGACTGGCTTTCATTATAATAGAGGGTTGTATTAAAATCTCCTCCTATTACCCAGGGACATCACCCGACTAGTTTGATCCCTTTCAAGTCCTCCCATAGCTTCCGTCGACAATTCACATTGGGGCTCGCATATACTGAAGTAAAGAACGTTTTATCACTTCCTTTCTCAATCACTGCATGAAATAAATTAGGAAGATTTTTTGAGCATAGTCAATTTATAATCATCTGCATTCCATGCTATCCAGATTCCTCCACTAAATCCATTTGCATCAACTATATCATAATGGTCAAAACCCAGCCTTCTGCAACGTTCATGAGCTATAGCACCACTTGATTTTGTTTCAAAAAGAGCAATAAAATCAAAAGAGTATTTTTTCTTGAGTTCCTTGATGAGGCCTGGCATAGTCTTAGACCTCGTACCCCTGCAATTCCAAAGGAAAAAAATCATTTAACAATATTTGCTGTTATAGGCCCCTCCTGTTGTGCTTGTGTCTCCTGTTCAACATCAGAAAAATTAGTTAGCATATTAATGTCATTGTACAATGGATCATTAGCCATAGGTTCACCGACTACAATGTTATCTCTAGACGTATTAATATTTCGACTGCAGTTTGTTGTGAGCTCACTACACCCATGCGTACCCAGCGTTGAAGCATTTGCCGCTATATGAACTTCAGTGTTATTTTGAGCAAGATAATCAAACGGGTTTGGTGTTGTGAGAAAATGAGCATGGCCCATGGTGACGTGAGCATTATTTAGCCCACAACTAGTTGGTCCCACTCTCACTTTTGTAGAAGTAAAAAACTCCACCGTAGCTTTATCCTTGGAATTCCTTTGACTTTTATCCACTGGGACCCACCACTTCTTTACAATCTCCTTCTTCCCTTTACTTTGAAAATTTCCTGAGCCGGTAGAGATATTCACTCCTGTCCGTGCCTTGATTTGCGCTGAGTCCCTACCACCATGGAAAAATTCCTATGCTGATTTCGTTACTCCATTCACGCAAGCAGATCCCGCTTCCCCTTGAATTGCAACGCTCCAACAGTTAGAAATTGTGGGTCGCCGGTGTGATGGCGTTGAATGAGATTCCATGCTTTGAAGGTCTCCATCGGTGATGCGTCCTTACCATTGTTCTCTTGCACTTCGTCGGCGTTCCTATCCCATTTATGGGTTTTGAAGCTATTCTGGTTGCTAGCCGAATCAGTAGTTGAGCCTTCTATGTCCCCTTGGTTTTCATTCAAATATGAATTTACTGCATTTTTTGCTTCCGGCGATTGGGTCTGACTGTTTTTTCCCAAATCTGGATTATCATTATGTGCTCTGTCTAGGCAATTATCCCTACGGTGGCCATATTTTCCACATCCAAAACAAATAAGATGTAGTCCTTCGTATTCAACACACCTTCTTCTTCCAAAGATATTAATTTCCAATTTCAGCTTCTTCCTTAAGTCAATTTTAATACAAATACGCGTATACCTTCCTCGTTTGCTTGCATATGTGATCTGGTTAACCTTCAACATCATGCCAATCAAAGAGCCTATCTTCTTGAGGCTCGCCAAATTGAAAAACTCAAGAGGAAGTAAAGGGATCCGCACCCAAGCCATAATCTTCTTTTGAATCTCTGCCATCCATGGATCAAAATTGGGTCTCTATCTCTAGACAACTAAGTCTCTATCTGCAACCATCCGTGGTCCCTCCTGATATACATAATTCATGTCCACTTCATCATCAAAAGAGATAACAAAAAAACCATTATCAAGGTCTCTTGTTGTAAATGATTTTTTTTGTTTTCCAAATTCAATTTAATGTATCTCTCATGACCCAAAAAGGCACAGTTTTGCCTAAAAGTTTCACAATAAGCGACCTCTTCCAAGGAGCACACCACAGTTCATACTCCTCTCGTGAGATCCTGAAAGTGGGCCAATCTTCATCATCTTCTCCATTAGATTCAGCTGCCTCAGGCTCATTAACGTTAGTGAAATAATTCTGGAGGCCAACTATGTATTTAGCCCAAGCATCTTCGAAGACCCCACTTTCCTTAGAATATTTCATTACTTTCACTCCTTCACTATAGAGAAGTTTTTCCTTAAAGGAGCATCCCTGTTCTTCATTCTCACCCTCATTCTGTGGATCTGGATGATCAATATTTGCAATTCGCACCTTTTTCCGTACACGCTGGGTTTTTCCTCCGTCAAACTTACCCCCTCTTCCTCTGACGGCCGAGGGCTCTCTGTCAACCAGATTCCCATTGCTCATGAGCGAGAAATTTCGAATCAACCAATTTAGTACATTTTCTTAATTCTACCCAAATTAGTTAAGCAGTACATCAGGTACTAGCAGGGATATCCATATATATGAGTTAGATGAATTTAGTTAGATAAAAATAATAAATATAGGAGATAAAATGTATTGAGATAATCATATTTTGAACCAAATCTGACTCCCTTTAACTTTTACTCCTACAGTCCTATTTATAAGGCAAAGAGACAAGAAATTTTTTTGTCCTATTTATAAGGCACCTCATTAAATTTTTCATACAAATGTACAATTTTACCCTCTACTTATTATCATATTAACTTTGTTCTCATGAGTATAATGTATATTAAATAGGAATAAAGGAAAGTTGTTAAATTTTATGACAAAATTAATGAATTTAAAAATTTTATTGGTATGTGTGAAATATAATAGAAGTACAGGCAAGAAGAAGAAGAAGAAGCTAGAAGTACATATAGACAAGAAAACTACTATTTTAATATGTTTGGTAATAAAATATAATATGAATTACCTTACTGGGACATGAAAGATAACTCTCTCCCCACCCACCATTTTGTTTTTGTGTTTTGAGAAGAAAATTGACAGCTTTACGAATAGCAGCACAATTGTCATAAGTTCTGCCAGCTGCAACAAGTCCACCAATTGCAAACATTGTTCCATAAATGCAATAAACTCCCCAACCGCCATACCAAGAGCCATCTTGTCTTTGTGTTTCTTCAGTGAATCTCACAGCCTTCTCAACACGATTCTCAATCTCTTCCTTTCTATGTGTTGGGTCTTGCTCCTTAAACTTCACTAGAGCTTCAATTACTGCCCCAGTGCATTCTACATATTCATGCTCCAACACAATGATCTCAAAAAATTCTATGGAATTCAAAACCTGCTCTCCCAACAACCAAATTTATTCATTAATCATTCATTTAGTACCCATTATAGTGTTTTTTAATTAAACATTAATATTTTGTGTCCTTAATATGAGTTGTTATTAAATACTACTATATATAATGGAGTAAGTAATATGAGTTGTTAGCTAAAAATGTTTAGATAATGTATATGTACTTTGAGATGAAAGCCAAATGACAATATTATATTATAAGTATATTCTGGTTCTAAATATTAGAGTTAGATAATTGATTTGTATATATTAAAAAATTAGTGAAGTTAATTATTTATGAAAAAATTATAAATTTAGCAGACATGGTATTTTAGGGTTTTATATTTAATTAAGACCAAAACAAGATAATATATACTAAATATTATATTTTGGTTCGGAGGGAGTATAACAATTAAGAGATTTAATCTAAAGACGTGAAGTTGTGATAATTTAAGTCTGAAATATCTTTAATTCACTTCTATCTAACATTAATAAAGTGTGCAGAATTCTTACTTCTAACCAATTTTGCATAAGAAAAGCATGGTAAATATGAATTGTTATGATTTAATTTTTCATCATTATTAAGTTTCACCTGCATTGTCATTCCATCTTCTGAAACCCATAAGTAATCAGGAACCCTGGCAAGATGCTTCTTGAAAGCTTCTCCATTGGGATCTTCAGCCCAACAAGCAACCATGCATAAAGACTTCGGCAAGATACATATATAAAAGGATATATTTTAATATTAGAACTTTAGCATTTCCAATATAAAATTAACTTCTACTGTTTTGATATTGTATTTGTTAACAAAGAAAAATTATCACCTTTTGTACACATCCAATAGTCATGAATCGAGTATTCTCATCTTCGTAGTGGATATGCTTCATTGCTTTTTGAAGGGCCGGCCTTCTCTCTAACCAATTTGTTGAAGGGCCAACGAGTAAGAAGTGGTTCACTTAGTATGTATAAACTATCCCACATGAGATCTTGTATCAAGGGATGTGGGGAATAAAGATCCTCCTATAATATATATATATATATATATATATATATATATATATATAAATAGCAAATGGTGATTGTTACACGATGATCAAATTATAAGTTTATAGGGTTAAGTAGCTTCCATCGCTCTGAAGTATTTTTCTAGTAGCACATGGTATCCAAATTGTAATTTTGTATACATCCAATATCCTAAAATATTTTTTAAATAGCACAGTATCCTAAATTTACAACGCTAGCTGCTATCAAGATAAAATACTTTAAAGTTAAAATTGCACCCAAAATTAATTTAAAATATTGAATGCTACTGGAAAAATACTTTAGAGAATTGAATGCATGAAAAATTAATTTAAGATAATAAGTGCTATTAAAAACAACATTAGGGGCATTGGATGCTGCTTAACCCTAAATTTATATATGTGGGGAAGTAATAAATATTATCTTTATCCTTATTAAGATCTAATTTATAATACAAATTGCAATATGAACGAATTCTTATATTAAGTACCATAGGTAGTATAGCAAACTAATTTTCATATTAATGACTAGAGGTAATAGGAGGCAACACATAGAGCCAGGAAAACGGGTCGAGCCCATCGGGCCGGCCCTGGCCTTTTAAGGGCCGGGCTTGTAAATTGTAGCCTCAAAAGGAAGTCGGGCCTAAAAGGGCCAGCCCTATAGGGCCTCTGGCTTACAAGGGCCGGCCCTTTAAGCCCGTTTATTTTTTATTTTTATTTTTGCTTGAAAAGGAATCATGTTACATTTTTGAATTACCTTATTGAATCTATATGTCACTTTGTTCTCATATTGTATAGAGTATGATTTTTGAGTATATTGTTCTGCCTATTTAGAATAAAATCATATTATATACTATTTTACCTAATAGAGTATGATTTTTTACGGAGGTTGTGATTATTTGACTACTTGAACCTACTACTCAAAGTGAAACACAATCAAATGTCCTTGAAATTGATGATTGTGACGAAGAAGGTGAAAATGATAGTCGTCATACTCATGTTGTTTAGAGGTTAGAGTATTTAGCTTCTTGCCTTCTTATACTTTGGCCTTTGTATGAGTTATTTATGGACATGATTTTATCTTTGATTATTCATTAGTAACTGTGTTTATTTGTTGCAAGAGACGTGTTATTTAAACCTTAATGTTGACAATATTTATATATTAAATTAGAACTTAATCGTTGTTATTTACTAATTATATCTCTCTGGGGAAAATATGTAGGAAAAATAGTTAAATATTGTGAAAAGGACTTCCTAGCCCTGCGGGCCAGCCCTGGACCTAATGCTTTCAGGCCGGGCCTTGAAAAACTGCAATTTTCCTGACCCCGAGCCCTTTAGGGCCAACCCTAATTCCTAATTCCCGGCTCTAGCAACACGTCACCTTGGCACAATGTGGCGGGTTTTGTTCCAATTAATTTGATGGTAAGGTTGAACATGAAGTTCTTGTCTGAACTTAAGAATTAGTGGTGTGATTGGACCCACAAATCTTTTCCCATGCAAGTAGGAATGATTGAACCATATTTTTATGTAATATTTCATAATTAAATTGGGATTTTTAATGGATTTTATGGGATAATATTACATGATTAAACATTAATTTTAGTTAGGAACATTTGTATTGAATTAATTGTAATTAAAGACAAAATGGTCATAAATTTGTTGATTATTTATACAAATGTTTTCCTTGAACTTTTGATGCTACATGATGTTTAATATTGTATTGTAAGTGGTTTGGAAGAAAATTGGGGATTTTGGCGGTTAAATTAATATTTTAAAGATTGGAGAAAATCACAAAAAGGGCCCTAGATTTTGGAAAAATTATCAAATAATGTAGAAAAGTGACAGTGAGAATTACAGATAAGTACCCAAAAAGTTCAGAAAGTTTGCTTCTGCCCACCAAAGTTTCCAAAATGTGCAAGTTATTCCCTCAAGAAAAGGTTTTACAGTTCTCTTTTTGGTCCCTGGGTCAAAACACGTCGTTTTGACCAAGGGATCCGATTCCCATGGACCCAACCCGGTGGACATGGGAAAATGGACATGGAGGACCCGATACAGAAAAGAGAGCCGAGAGGATTTATGATAGAGGGGGCGCCGCACAGAGGGAGGCATCACGCATATCATCTCATCATCTGCTTCCTCCATTCCCCTTCTTGTGTCGCCGGGGGCCAAGCTTCTCATCTCACCTTTGCCGCCGGCGACCACCTTGAAACAGAATCACAGACCCAGAACCATTATACAGTGAACAGCGCTGCTGGTCTGGAGAGAAGGAGACGCGAGAACATCACAGTGGCGGCTGCAACACTGGGGGAGAGACGGACTTCTGTCTAAGCTCGCCGGTGATAGAAGAAGAACCACTCCATCAACACCACCGTCACCTTCTTCATCACCGACCCTGCCTCAACCTCCATTGTCCTCCGTTGAGTTACTCCCACACAGCTATTTCTCTGTTCTTTTCCCACCACTGTCACTGTCCTCTGTAATTTTTCCTTTGCTCACTGCCACCGTCACTTCTTCACCACTCCATCACCACCGACAGCTCATTCAACCATCTTCTCCTATCATCGTCTTCCTCTGTTTCAGACCGTCATCCATCACCGTCTCTCTATTCTCACTCGTCCACCACCATCCTTCTCCTTCCACTGTCGTTTGTTCTTCACTTCATCACCAGAATTCCTCTGTCCCACATAGCCAGAGTCCTTCTTTCTATTCCCGTTAAGTCTATATTGCCATTAGCTTCATTGGATATTTTGGTTGGGAAACTGATATGAATTGTGGCAGTGGCTATGTGTGACTAATTTTGCTTGCTTCTTGGTGATGAGGATTTGTGCTTGAGCTTAATGGCATACATAGGGGAGTTTTTTCTATCATTCTATTTGTCTAGAATTATATATTTAAATTGCCTAGTTTTAGGAATTATTATATATGATTCTGGAACTGAGATTGATGTTAATTGTCTCTGTTAGTTTGATATTTGTGATTGGATTAGATTTTTGTGGCTTGTGGGATTTTTATATATACATTTCCTTATAGATTCAATGAAATTGTGTTATCTACGTGTTATTGTTAGATTGTATAATTGAATTGGATCAATTGAGTGTCGTGTTATTGCATTCACATTAAGAGGAAACAAGTTATAATTATCTATTTTAATTGCACTCTAAGTGGTTCATAATAGTACCTTAAGAGATAATTACTAGCTGCGCTCGCAGGAGTAATTATTAATTAAAAACACTAGACCCGAGCGATCGTTCAGGGTTTTGCTTTCAAGACTTAGAGAGAATTAATTTCCATAATCTTTTTGATCAAGGATTGTCATTTCTTCATTACCAAGAGCATTCTTTATTGATATTTTTCACTCCATACCATTCCATTCACTTTTCTCATTCTCCATTTTTATAAGAAAAATACCAAAAATATTAGATTAGCTTTTAATTAACAATTGCATTTTCTTTTAATTATTAATTTCAAAAACCAAAAATTATTTTCCCCTTATTTTTATTGCATTTGCATGATAATTAGTTTACTTATGTAGTTCAATAAAGGCTCATCAAGTGAGACGACCAGAGTGTTGCATTATACTGCAATTCTTGGATTAAAAATATTTTGCATTTGATCCCAAGGCGTAAAGACACGGTCAAATCAAGAACTTAGGCAAGTACATTGATCGGCAAAAATTCCACATATTACCTGCATTCATTAATTATGGTAAAGCAGGGGTAAGCAAATTGCTATACAGAGAAACCCTAATTAATACAATATATATATATATATATATATATATGGCTCAACATTAACTATGGATGCATAGGAAGAAAAGATGGCAAAAGCCAAAATTCAGCAGGAGGCATTGGGTTGCTTCCAGACCATTCAAATATACCAAGTATCTGTGTACATAGTATCATATCAATAAGCTTCAGAATTGTATTAAGCAAAGACAAATCAAAGTTAGTTAATGATATAAGCAAAGACACTTGTATGGGGAGAGACAACCACGAACCCCAAACCAAATACCGAATGATAATATTAAAAAAAGAAGCAATCACAATATTAATTAAAATCATGTGGGTATATAAAGAAAATGCCAATGCTTAGTGAATTTGTTTTGATCTTTAATTGACTTATCTTGGAGCATTATATAGTTTAATCGTGATATAACTATATGTAAAGGCGTAGTATATTTTGTCTTCTTATAAGATTATATCACCAAAATTTATATACTAGTTAAGTAGACTATTATTCAAAAATTAAATTGACCTAAAGTTCACTGATGATTTAAGAAATAGGCAAAAAAACCTTTTTATAGTCATTAGACTTTATACAAAATTTTAACTAACAATGTTAGTGTTATTGGATTAAATAGAAACTTTATAAAAAGAAATCAAAATAAAACCATATAAATAAAGATACACTTTTCTACTTAAGAAATAACTATGGAATGATACCTCTTCTCTTCAACAGGCCAACTATGCATTATAGTACGAAAATTTGGTCCCCACTATCATATTTTTTGCTCTGTGGGGGATTCAGGTTTATGCAGCTCCAGTGGACAGAGACCAATAGGTATCTCCAATGCCATAAAAGCCTTTATGGGGACTACTCCCATTTAGTGCCATCCACACAAAAATTCATATATCAATATGTAAATTTGAATATTATACTAAATACAGTGTACCAAATAGAACGACCAAAATTATAGAGTCGGTCTTGAATAAATGATTGGTACGTATTGCAAAACATGGAAACCATGTGCTTTGATGCTTTCCCTATCAAGAAAAAGCATTGAATATACCTCTTGATCGAATCTCACCACACCAAACATGTAGTGATACATGTGGTCCAGAAATAAGAAGAATCAAACTTGTACACAATTTCTTAAATTCTTAATGTACGCACTTATATATGCAATCTATACGTGTGTCCTTATTATATGGCTTATCACTATATCCATCTCGTTCTCTTTTTGCTAAACAAAATATCGTTAAGATTAAACTCAGAAAACAGACTCTCAAGTTTTGGAATCAGTAAAACGCCAACAAAAATGAATAAAGTGGGTGATTTCTCAAGTAAGACCTAGGAATTAATACCCCATTTGATTTTCATATATATAACATTCTATTAATTGAAAGAGGTTAAAAAGTAAAAAACAATACATGGGATTTCGAAAAGATCGAAGAAGTCTCTAACATGAGCAACTTTTAGCTCTATCTACTTTAGGGCTTGCTGCTTGAGAGATCGGTGGCATTACACTATTATAGAATTAAGCTTACTTGACGCTACATATACACTAGTTGGACAAGAACTGATTTGATGGTTAAAAATCATCAAGTATAAGTCCAGAGTTTAAATGAGACATGCATGTAAACCATCAAGTAAGGACAAAAATAACCTACAAGTATGACTGTGCAGATAGATCTGAATAGCCATCCTGATCGTGAAGACTAATACAGAAATGAGAAATGAATTTCTTGAATTAATTGAAAAGACTCTGTATAATGTTTATATATACACACATGGCACATGGTTGCTGTAACAAACAGGCCAGCGCATCATATTGCTGTTTTAACAAATTTAAGTTACACTAAAACACCATTAGTCCAACTAAGTTACACCGTTAGGGAACTCTGTTACCCCCCCACAAGCTGGGGAGTAAATGTTGAGCATGCCAAGCCGGGAAAGAAGACCATGAAATGGTTGAGGATCAAGTGGCTTGGTGAAGAGATCAGCAAGCTGATTATGGGTGCGAATTGGCAATAAACGAATGAGACCAGCTTGAACTTTCTCCATCACAAAATGACAGTCCAAGTCAAGGTGTTTGGTGCGTTCATGAAAGATAGGATTGGATGCTATATGGATAGCAGATTGGTTGTCACAATAGAGTAAAGTGGGAGAAGAATACTGAATCTGCAAACCATCCAGTAAATAGCACAACCACTGAATTTCATAAGTAACACAACGCATTGCTCGATATTCAGCATCCGAGGAGGAGAGGGAAACTGTAGTTTGCTTCTTGGAACGCCAAGAGATCAAAGAATCACCAAGGAAAATGCAATAGCTAGACAAAGACTGACGTGTATCAGGGCAACCAGCCCAATCAGAATCACTAAAAGCCTTGAGTTGCAAAGAAGAATGAGTTGGAAAGAAAAGTCCTTTGCCAGGACTACCTTTGATATATCGAAGAACATGCAAGTTGATGCACCAAGCGTGAATGGTCATCTTGGAGCTCCAAACTATCCACTTTCTGTATATATGGATCAAAATGGCCCTAATGGAGGTCAGGGGTACTTCTCTAAAGGGGGAAGCTTTGGACCAGTTATCTGGGAGAAGGAAAGAACAGAAGATAAGGCATCCTATGATCCCAATTCAAGTCAAAACAATCACCCTTGATTTATATTCTCATTATATATAGTTTGCTTTATTTTCTTAAAGGTTTAGGGTTTAATTTCTTGTCAAACAGAATGCAATTCTGGTCTGATCTTGTCTTGTGATAATATTAGGGTAAAGGTGCAATCAACACCTCAAACTATTTTTGGGTGCAATGTTGATCCCAAAGTAAAGTTATTAAACTGGAGCAATTACTCATCCTAGCAAAGGATTAACTCCATTTAAAAAAAAACTGTCACTCAGAAATACAAAATATTTCCATGCCAAGGTGGTGTCTAGGAGGAAACGGGGCAATATTGGAGCTCTTCAGGACGATAATGGTAATTGGGTCTCTGAGGAAAATCGTTTGAGAGTTATGGCTCGTGACCATTTCCAAAAGCTGTACTCGACTGACAATGCCTCATCTTTTTTCTCCCCCTGGATGGCTCGTTTCCCTCCTCTGGACAGTCATCAGCTTGGCCTTCTCCATAGGCAGGTTTCCCCGATTGAGATCAAGAATGCGGCTTTTGAGATGGGTGCCTTCAAAGCTCCGGGTCCTGATGGTTTGAATCCACATTTCTTTCAAACCCAGTGGGACTTGATAGGTCAAAAGATTTGTGAGCTGGTTACCAGGATTTTTGACTCCCCGGACGAGGTGGAGGCAATCAACCATACTAACATTGTCCTTATCCCCAAGGTTGATCATCCTGTCTCCTTTATGGACTTCAGACCCATCTCTCTATGCAACGTAAGCTATAAAATTATCAGTAAGGTTATTGCCAACCGTTTTAAAGCTGTCATGGACTTCCTTGTTGCCGAGAACCAATGCAGTTTTATCTCCGGGAGACAAAGTGTGGATAACATCATCATTGCTCAAGAGGCTATTCACACCATGAGAAATAAGAAAGGGAAAAAAGGCTTTGTAGCTGTGAAAGTGGATATGGAGAAGGCTTTCGACAGGCTGGACTGGCGCTTCTTAGAATTCACCCTTAATAGCCTTGGTTTGCGAGCGGACTTCATTAAACTGATTATGAGCTGTGTTTCCTCTGTCTCTATGAGCATTATCTGGAATGGAATGCTGTCTGAGCCCTTTTTCCCCTCAAGAGGCGTGAGGCAGGGCGATCCCTTGAGCCCTTATCTTTTTGTTCTATGTATGGAGCTTCTCAGCCAGCTTATCCACCAGGAGGTGGATTTGGGGAACTGGAGACCCCTTCAAATGAGCACCTCTGGCTCTCGTATTTCTCATCTCTTCTTCGCTGATGACCTTCTTCTTTTCTGCGAAGCCACCAATGCACAAATGGAGGAGATTAGAAGCATCATGGAACTGTTTTGCAGGGTTTCTGGGCATAAGATAAATTTGAATAAGTCTAAAATGTTTGTGTCCAAAAATGTCCACTTTAACAGGGCTCTTGAGATGAGTCAAGCTGTGGGGATTGGGCTCACTGCTGACCTTGGAAAATATTTGGGGGTCCCTCTTCTCCATAAACGTATGGTCAAAATGACATTTGCACCGCTCCTCCAAAAGGTGAGATCTAAGTTGTCCAGCTGGAAAGGCAATTATCTAAGCATGGCAGCCGGACTGTGCTCATCAAGTCTGTTCTCTCAGCTATTCCTCAATATCAGATGCAATCAACCTTGGTTCCGAAAGGTGTCCTTTCAGAAATTGAGAAACTAAGCAGAGATTTTTTTTGGAACCAACATGATGAAACCAAGAAGTTGCATCTGATTGCTTGGGACGTTCTCAAAAGGCGGAAGCATGACGGAGGACTTGGGATTAAGGACCTTCGCTGCCAGAACAAAGCCCTACTCATGAAGCTGTGCTGGAACCTTATCTTAAAGCCGGATGCTCTGTGGGTCAAATGCCTTCGTGCCAAGTACTCTTGTGGTTTTTCCTTGATTCCTCATGTGCAAAAATGGCGTAGTCAATCGGCTGTGTGGAGTGGAATTGTAGCGGTTTGGGATGTTTTTCAAAGGGGCCTTGGAAAGAAGCTCAGAAGTGGGAGGAACACGTATGCTTGGCAGGAATGCTGGGCCCCTCTGGAAAAGCCTTTGGAATTTTTTGTGGATAGAAACTTTCATCTTTTAGATATAGAAGCCCCTGTTAGCTCCTTCATCACCCACTCCGGTAATTGGGACAGAGCGCATTGGGAAGCTTTCCTTCCAAATTGGGTGGTTGACAAAATTACGTCGCTCCCCCCTCCTACGGGTACTGTGGATGACTTACTTTGCTGGCGCTACGCTCCTGATGGTAATTTCAGCGTGAAATCTGCCTATGATGCTATCTACCACCAACAGACCATACCTCATAGCCAGCCTTGGCCACATCTTTGGCGCTGGGGTGTTCCTGAAAGAGTCAAGCACTTCATGTGGCAAGTTTTCCATGAGAGACTCCCAACAAATGAAATTAGAGCGAGATTCAATCCGAATGTCATAAACACTTGCCCATTCCTGTGTGAGAGTGAGGAATCCATCCTTCATATTCTGAGAGACTGTGAGCAGGCCCAGAGAGTGTGGTTTGCTTTAACTAACCAATTATACTCTACTATGTTTGCTTCTGGTAATTTGCAGGATTGGCTCAAATGGAATTCTCAACATTCCCCAGGAAACAGAAGAATGGCTAGATGGTCTTGGCAACAAGTTTTCAGTACAACATGTTGGCTCCTCTGGAAAAACCGCTGCTGTCAAGCTTTTGATGGGAAAGCAGCTACTCCGAAAGAGTTGGTTCACAAATGCATTTTCCACCTTTCAGAGAGTGTGGAGAGGGGACATTTTCAGCATCTGATCTTCCAAGCTCCGGAGAGAGGTCTTCTTAACTGGCTTCCCCCGGAAGAAGGTTACATTAGAATTGACGTAGACGGTTCGACGGCTAGTGATGGTCTTTCAACCTGTGGGGGAGTCATCCGTGATCACCAAGGCAACTGGATTTGTGGATTTCAACAGAAGTTAGGTCTCTCTTTCCCAACTACTGCGGAAATCCATGCAATCCACCGAGGTCTTCTGCTCTGCAAACAGCTGGGTTTCAGGAAAATCAACCTGTACACTGACTCACTTCAGGCCGTTCATTTATTGTCATCTCAATGTGCAAACGATCACCCGTTGCACGACGTCATCTTGGATACCAATTCCCTCATCTATGCTGACTGGGATTTGAAGATTTCCCACACTCATAGGGAAAACACTCGCTGTGCGGACTACCTTGCACGATCGGCTCACTATAGCCATCAGATCTATACCGAATTCTGGTCACCTCCGGCGGATTGTGTGCGACTTTTTGTATTAGAACGTGGTATACAGCCACAGGAACATTATTCGGGGTCTAACCCGTGATTTTGCTACACCTTCAAGCTTTGCTTGCCTTTGTATTTCAAAAAAAAAAAAAAAACTGTCACTTTGACCATGGATGCTTCACTCACCCTTTTCAAATCTCCACCACCGTCTTCACCATGCTTTTTCATGATTCTTAAATCTTCTGAAAATCTTGTGTAGGTTTTTCTTCGGATTCCATAGCGATTAGCTCGGATTTTCTCCATCTATTTTCTGGTTTGCAAGTTTGCATGCTGCCAGATGCTTGTTCCATCGTGTGGAGAAACTCACATTGAGTACGGTCGGCGACATGATCTTTTTGCGCGTGTGGTGAATCATCGTTGCATTCATGATGCTAAGTTGAAATATCTCTGATCAATTTATGTTGGGGCCTTCGGGATGAGGTTTGAATCGTTCAGCAGCATTAAAATTATTTGTGTTGTCGTTCAAAGATGCCCAGGTGAAGACGGCGATGGAGATTTGGTGAGGGTGAGTGAAGCGTTCATGATCAAGGTGAAGCCTTTTTTGTTTTGTAAATGGCATTAACAGTTGTTAGGATGGGGGCACACCTACTCCAATTTAATTATTTAGGGTCAAAATTACACTCATAAATATTTCATGGTTCTAATTTCACCTTCAAAAATAGTTTGGGGGTACTGATTGCACCTTTACCCATGATATTATCCACATGAGATTGGTTTTCACATTATCTTCTCTTTTGCTTAAAATATTTGTTTCTTGTTTCTTAAATGAAAGATGAGGAAACGTTTACTTTGTCTGTTTAATTACAATAATTTATATTTTTTTGGGCAAAGTATCTTATTGATGGTAAATATTATGGAGTTTCTATTTAGCTAGGGGTAGTCATAAAGAAATATGGCATTTTAAGAAAACCAATCTGTATTTGTTATAAATAACTAATATAACTAATTTTCTTAATCTATTAAAATTGAGAGAAACTTACTCCAACACTTAAAATAATTTTAGAATCAATTTTTTTGAATCAAACCATGGTTTGAGACTTCAAAGTCATTTTTTCCACTTTTTGAGTAGTTGGTTTGTGTAATTTCCCCGACCTACCTTTTCTCTTTCCTCTTTTTTATTCTCTTTCCTTTTTATCTTTCTTCGATTTTGTTCTTCCTTCCGTCATTCTCTCTATTTCAATTTCTGATGATGACCCAACACCACACTCCCAATTTCCCATGGCCTTGTTTTGTTTTCTATGATGAAATCAGAAACAAAAAGAAGAAGAAGAAGATTTAGGTCCTTTATATGCAATTATATTGTATATAAATTTAGCTAAAATTTTGGTATTTATTAAAATTTATTTTGCGAATAATTTTATTAAAATTTAATTTTGTAGATAAATTTATAAAAATTTTAGTATTTATTATGAAGTTTAATGTTAAAAATATTTAAAATAAAATATTATCCTTTATATGAAATTATTATAAAAAAGCTAATTCCCATTTTGATAATTTGAACATTAAAAAGTGATTCTGATAATAATATCCAAACACTATTATTTTATCAAAATCACTTTTTTTTTTGAAATATATTCTCTAAAATCATTTTTATCACTTTTTTTTCTATAATTTAGTCTGAACACTGTGCTCCGTACACATCACGATGTATTGGTCATCAATGCTTTCATTTATGACTTTTTTAATATTTGATTAAAAAAATATATAAGGTTAAGGTTCATCAAGCATCATGTGTCCACTTGGGTCTAGTATTCTGTAATATTGTGTGGTTCAATTTTGTCTAAAGTGTATTTTTTCAAGAGAAATTTTAACCTCATTGTTAACTTTCCAAAAAGCCTATAAGTGAATATGTTTATCTTTCAGTTTTTTCAATACTTGTCCTATAATATTATGGCGTTAGGCGATGCGTTGAGTTATTCTCTGGTATTCCACGACCGTGTAGGGAGAAGCCATGAGAGGGTTGGTAGAGAGAAGCAAGAATAAGGAGAACGATGGGGTGGCATGTATGAAGTGATGAAATAGGATATATTGAGTATCATGTAGATAAATTAGTCAACTTTATCGATTAGACTTAATAACTTAAATGGTAGGGGTAATATTGCATTATTTTTTAAACTTCAGGAACAATATTGCTCCCTCAAAAACTTCCTGATATGCACTACCCAATGATGAAAACTTCTGGAAAATATTTACCCTTTAACCATCTTTATTTGCACTTTATCCTATATCATTTCTTTTGAAGCTTAATATAATGTGTGTTTCTCTATAATATTAATTTTTTCCGCCTAGTATCCCTAATTCATTATTAATAAAACTCCTCTAACAAATAATTTTTTCTTGGGTTAATTTTATAAAATGATTAATTTTCACTAAATTTCTTAAATAAAATAGTTAATTGGAACTTATATACATGTTTGAGTTAATACTATGTAGTATTAAATAAGATTTACACCATTTTCAGGCATTTTCTATCTAAACTAGCTTTTCAAATAATAATCCGAACATATTTAAATTAGAAAAAAAAGTTACTCCTGTTACCGCCAATAATCCAAACACAAATCACATTACAATCTAACTTTTATCCTATATTTCTTTTACAAAAGATAGATTGCAAAAAACCCACTTCTGCCACAGCTAATCTAAACAGGCACTTAGACTTCTCTGGTTAGTGGACTTCATTTTCCAATAAATCAATTATCCATTTGAAAAGCAATCATATATTAATTTTAGACGGAAACGTAAATAATAAGCGAAAATGACATAATTTATGTTTTGCAATTCTAATTTGCAGGGTTGCGGTAGTAGGTATCTTCGCTTCATAAAGACAACGTTTAAGCAAATATAGCATGAGTTGTGTGCACACGCCACTTCATCAAATTTCTCTCTCTCTCTCTCTCTCTCTCTCACACACACACACACAAGTTTGGTTTAATTATAATATATATTTTTTAAACTATTGTGTTGATAGATATATTTGCTCGTCAATAATTAATTAATCACATTGGTCATGACTATTATAATACTAACGGATAGTTAAGATGTTTGGTTGATTCAAGTGTTAGCCTGCCTAATTTAATTATTACTTGAGTGGTATCACGAAACATGATGCTCAAGCACATGGCTATATGAGAATTAATGCAACTTTAAATAGTGGATTCGCGTGTAGATTTTTTATAAGGACCACATATTGGTCAAAAACCATGTTGAACACTATGTTTGAATGGCATAGGATATGCTTATCTATAATTTAGCCCCTTTGATTATAACCTTCACATGTCGGACTTAGGAGGTAGCCCTCTCCAGATGGTTAACTTTTACTAACAGGATCATTGTGATGAACACATATTCTTAAAAGAACCGCACCCTTAAAAGTTAGAGTAGTTGGAGTTGGGAACCCAATATCTTATAAGACCCATCTTTTAAAAAACCTCTTTCAGTGTGGGACTCATGACAACATAATAATAATGAATGATGCATTTTTGTTATATTATATTCTAGAAATTTTAATTTTTTTATTCTAATGAAGCAGTAGCATATAGAGATAATTTTTAATGGTCAAATTATTTTAGAAAAATAAAATTAAATATACAAAATATTAAGTCTCGACAATTCATATTAAATTAACGTTCGTTCACTGTATTCAACACATCTCCACTCTAATTTTAGACACATTAAAGAATATGAACTACACGTGATTGCAATACAATATAAGCGATGAAGTGACATCTAGGATCTTGATAAACCAGAGGTTGCGGCCATTGGACTATGTTGATTCAAACAAGGCACAAGCTTTAATTAACAACATTGCCTTGACTAAAAAAAAGTAAACGTCTATCTCACATTCTTATCGGGCTACTTGTCTGATATTCTCAAATTGTTCCCTCTATCTGACTTCATTAACCTCTTTGCCGGAATTTAAAGAAGATCAACTCGACAAACACAAATTTCGTCTATCTCACAAATTTGAGTGAATCGTAGAGACCTTGAATCATTCTTCTGGTGATGGGAGTGCTATATGGTTCTTGGCAAGCAGGCAAAGATGATTCTTCTTGTGCATTGTTATCCCTGGTATGACTTGTGTGTCAATGTCTTGCTTCTCAATCCCATCAGGCAATTCCCAATCAAAACATTGAACAAGATTAGCAAGCATTAGCTCCACAGTGATTACTCCCATTTATATTCCAGGACAAATCCTGCATCCAGCTCCAAACGGAATCATCTCAAAATCTTAGCCATTGAAGTCTATTGAACTAAGAACCTTTCTGGACAAAACTGTTCTGGTTCTTCCCATGTCTCAGGGTCTCTAGCTATAGCCCATGCATTCACAAAAACTAGAGTCTTGGCTTGAATCTCATACCCTTCTATTTTGCACTTTTCCATGGATTCTCTAGGCACGAGCAAGGGCGTAGGTGGGAACAATCTCAGAGTCTCCTTCACCACTGCTCTTAGATAAGGAAGCCTCTCAATATCCTATTCATTTATAAATTCTTTCTCAACTACATATAACTTTCTGATTTCATCTTGCACCTTTTTCATCGCTCTGGGAATCTTCATAAGTGAGGTCATTGCCCAAACTAATGTCGCCGCACTCGTGTTTGTTCCTGCTACAAATATATTCTGCATCCACCATGAGACAAATTAATTTAGTTGTGACCCTCAAAACATACCATTTAAATATTGCAGCCAAGAAAGACAGAGACACGGCCTTGTTTGATTTTATCTTGTTTTTTAAGAACCAAGAGTATCCCCAAGTCGCTTCAGACTTGAGCCTAATATATGTCGGGTCAGGAGCGTTAAGGTTAACACTGTCCTATAATAAGTGTGCTTCCCGAATTCAAATTTGTGTTTTTCTCTTTACAGGGTAAGACCATTTACCATCTCAACAAACAACTTGTTGGTTGTTTGATTTTGTTTTTAAAAACATTTTTTTTTAAACAAAAGAACTGAGTAAGGAGTATTTGGATGATATTATTCAAGTTTGCCCTATCATTTCTTTTGAAGCTTAATATAATTTGTGTTTCTCTAGAATATTAATTTTTTCCGCCCAGTATCCCCAATTCATGATTAACCAAACTCCTCTAACAAATAATTTTTTCTTGGGTTAATTTTATAAAATGATTATTTTTCACTAAATTTCTTAAATAAAATAGTTAATTGGAACTTATATACATGTTTGAGTTAAATATATATGCACACATTATCCCAAGTCCTTAACCAATTGTGATGGAATGATCTTTTTACTTCATACTTGTTTAACATAAAAGCTAAGAATCGCAATAAAAAGGCTAAGTAATAAGCATTTTCTCGCTCAGAGTTTTCCTGCCAATTCTTCCCTCAGATTTGATCTCGGAAAAACATATTTGTTTATGCCTTTCTATTGATTCGGAAAAAAAAAATAGTTTATTGTGAGGCGAGTTGCTTCAAGATTGACGAGTGCAAAAAAGGAAAACACCTGTAGAAGGTGAGTTGATCGACATATATGTATATATATATATATATTATGCATGATTTATAATTATTAGAGAATGAAAAGTAAGTAAATACAGGTTTGTGTTGAAAGATACTATTAAAATTTTTTTGAACAAGGTGATATATTTTGAGAGATAAGCAATCAGAAAGGAGTAGGAACAATATAATATAATGCAGTCTTAAAAACAACTTGCTGGTGAGTCAAATTACATATGTGACCATCAAAAAAATTGTTTTGATACCAAGGTTTTTTCAAGAATCATCACTAAAAGGAATTTGAAAGCGACATAGGGGACAATCAGTCTTCCTCAACAACCAATTAACAGTACAGTTTCCATGAAAGAAATGCGAACAAGGCATTTGAACTGCTTCATCCATTCAATCTTCCAAACAAATGGTACATTTATTATATCCCTTAGCCTTTCTTCTTGTTGAAGCTTCACTGTCTTCAATTCGCAAGCTTCATCATTCATAGGTGTTTCTATAGCTCGATCACAGTTGTAGTAAAAAATGTCAACATTCACAACCAGGATCATGTACAATGCGTCCGTATCTTCGAAGTTAGGCACAGTGTCTGCAAAATCCAGGATTGTGGCGCCATAGATTTATGATTTTCTTTAGGAATATTAAGTATAGAAAGAATAAGATTTGTTGCTTCTTTCATTGAAAGGTATGGGATGTTGAAGAAATCATATGTGAAAGCATTGACATGTGCTTTTCTATTGTTGGTCTTTGAAAGAGGACGATAGTGTTCATTAAAAAAACTCTGAAATTGAAGTATTCTTCTTCTTCTGGAGGAGGTATTGGATCCCCATTGAGAAAATCGCAACGGATAGCTGGTTCCCATTCAAAAATTCTCCAATCATGTATACGGAAATCTTCAACATACCCCATGGCCTTTTTGCTCCTTTGGAAAACAATCAAAATGGCAAGTCAATTCCTCCTGTTCACATCAATATTATACAGGGACAATTATATTCAAGTCCCACACAAGAGGAAAAAAAATGAAGGAATGGTCTCTGAAGTTGTTAATGATAAATCGAGAGGCGTCCATTAGCAATTGAGGGACGTCCATTTACAACTTCAATTATCATTTCTTCATTTTTTTCTTTTACATGAGATTTAACGTAATTGACTCATATATATAATAGGATTAAAGGGAAAAAATACTTATACTCAATGTGCCTGCAAAAGTACCTGTAAATTTAAAAATTCAAAAAAAAAGGGAGAAATCCATATAAAATACATTTGAAATAGGGAAATTCCCATTTGGTGCAGTGAAATTGGTAAATCCTTGATCAGTGTGTGAGTAGGAATTAGGGATTTTGAATTTCAAAGAAAATGACGCAGCTACCCTTGGACAGTTTAAAAGAGAAAAAGGGAAGTGAAAAAACCTGAAGTAATGTGGCTGATTGAAAAAGATGATCCAAAGGAGGTTGGAAAAATCGAAGATCGACGGAGGAGTTGGTGGAGCAGGCAGTTGGAGGGAACGACATCTTGTTGGGTGAGGTTCGGCGGCGGTGTTCGGGGTGGAGAATGGTGGGCTCAAGGAGAGATGAGTGGTGGCATTGTCGGGACTTCAAATGACGGCTTCGGTGGCAGTGTTCGAAGTTGATAGTGGTGGGTTCGATGTTAGTGATTAACAACCTAACGTTCTTATTTTACAACTTGAAGTTATTGTTTAACAACTTACTCCTTTGAAAGTGGGACATGCCCAAGGTAGCTTCATAAAGCAACAAGTGAGGGTCCATTCACAACAACCTTTTCTACATTAATGACTTGACGTTCTTATTTAACAACTTTTCATGTTCTATGTTTAGCAACTTACTACTTTGAAAATGGGACATACCCAAGGTAGCTTCAAAAAGCAACAAATAGGAGGGTACACTAACAACATGCGTTTCTATGTTAACAACATCTCGTTTTTGTTTAAAAAGTTCCTTATCTTGTTTAACAACTTACTACCTTGAAAATAGGACATGTCGAGGGTAACTCTAAAATCTGCAGGTTGGGGGGGGGCATTAACAACAAGTGTTTCTACATTAAGAACTTGATATTTTTGTTTAACAATTTTTTTATCTTATTTAACAACTTACTACCTTGAAAACAGGACATGCTGAGGGTAACCTTTGAAATCTGCAAGTGGGGGGGGGGCATTAACAACAAGTGTTTCTATATTAACAACTTGGTGTTTTTGTTTAACAAGTTTCTTATCTTGTTTAACAACTTACTACCTTGAAAACAGGACATGTCAAGGGTAACCTCTAAAATATCCAAGTGGGGAGCCATTAACAATAATCGTTTCTACATTAACAACATAACGTTTTTAATTAACACCTTTTCTCCATCTCCATTATTAACAACACCTCCTATCATCACCCTCCATATACTATTAACAGCAACACAATTTATGTTAACATTTTCATCTTCACTATTAACAACACCCACATATCATCACCCTCCATGTACTATTAACAACAATACAATATCTTTTCACATCTCCTTCTTCACTAATAACAACACCCTCCCCAAACCAAAAATGCCCAAGTTTATAACGCCTCGCAACACCCATAGATGATTAGCTTTGACGTCTATCCCTAACAAGAAAAAAGCCACAATCTTCAACAATCATACAACCAAACATAATAAAATCCACCGCATAACCATCAGCATTCTCCCATTACCTTAAAGTTGCAATCTTTCTCCATCTTCAACCAACACCCCCTACCCATAAAACCAAACCTCCAATACCAAGAACCCATCGCAACAGGTCACAATTTCAGAACAGCAAGATGTGGAAGAATCACAATACAAAGATAATTTCTACACAAGAATTGCTTACCATCGCTAATCTTTGCTTTGTCGTCAACTTCCTTTCTTTCTCTCTCTTATGTTTTTTGACTTCCTTTCTTTCCCACTATTATGCATTTTGCCAGCCATTTTCCTAAAGGTAGTTGTGTCATTTTCTTTGAAATTCAAAATTCTTGATTCCTACTCACACACTGATCAGGGATTTACCAATTTCACTGCATTAAATAGCGACTTCTCAAAAAAGAAAAAAAAGAGGGCAAAAATGACAATGTATATATCTAAGCTATATCCAGCTGTACTTTATCGGATGTGACAAAAACACCTCAACCCTGAAAAAAAGGCCCTCTTCCTCACATCCTCTCGCTCATCTCTGCTTCATCTACTCCAAAATTCATCATTAAAAATCCATTACTTTATGAACTATCAAAACCAATGGACATCAGTAAGTTTTGAAAATCAGATCGGAATGGGGACTCAAAAGATTTAGTTATCCCCTCAGAAAAGTCATAAAACAGGACAGAAATTTCACAAGAACCCCCAATAGAAACACCCAAGGCTTCCAACGGCACCTAGCAGAAACTTCATCGGAGACTGCCAATGGAACCAAAAATCTGGAAGTCATGAAGCTTCCAAATCCCAATCTCAACTAAAATATAAACAATAACAAAATTTAATAGAAATTTCATGATCAAATTCAAAAATAAAGGAACTAGAAAACTATAAATTTACTTCAAGACGCATTAAAAGATCAATGATTTGCTTAAGATCAATGGACGACGCGAAGAATTGACACAATGGAAGACGAAATGGCCGTGAAAGGTTTCGCCAAAGAAGAAGAAAGTCTTGCCGGTGTCGGAAAAAAAAGGTGGAAAGGAATAAGAGGCTGATGTGATAGTGACGCAGCGTGGGGAGTCTGTCACTGTTGAAATTTTGCAGGCTGAGGGAGAAGAGGTTGTAGCCTAGGGAGGACAAAGTTTCGGCCGAGAGGCAATGAAGAAGGGCTGCGAATTTGAAAGGTAAGGCGAGCAATTTTAACGTTTATTTAAAATAATGAATTGCTGCTTCATATTTTATATATAAAATTTAGTTAATATTTTTTAAAGGGATTGGAAAAATTTAATAAATTATTTAATCATATCTTATATTATATATTATTAGATTATATATTAAAATACAAATTAAATAAAATAGTTTTTAAAAAAAGATTGATATAAATATTTTAATATAATTTAATTAATTTTTTAAATATTTTTTAAAAAATCAACTAATTCTTATATTTAATATCGAGATAGTAATATTATAGGCACACGTGGATTTTATCGGGTCAACCTAACCATGATCAGTGGCAATAAAGTTTATTTGTATTTTTTCCTTTAAACCCTGTATAATAGTTTGCGAAATGCAATAATTAAGTAACAAATATATTTTTTAAACAAATGTTCTCTTATTTATGCGAAGACTCAGAGAGTGAAGCCAAGCATTAGGGGTAGCGGGACTTCCGTTCAAGTCCTATCCCAAAATTTTTGGGACAGAGCAAAACCAGGATGAGATCAGACACGCTCACACACTTTCTTCCGTCTTAGAATCATGTTATTATTACTGTAACATATATAATATTTTTATTTTTTACTAAAATATTTAATATTTTCATTAAAGATATAACTAATAACCTTTTTTTTAATAGGTCTTAGTTATATAAAATGATATTATCATGTAATCTTTTTAGATAGATTTTAGTCATGTGAAAAGACATTATCATATATTAATTATATTTTTAATATAAAATATTATAAATATTTAACAAAACCGTATAGTCCCTCACGCGTTTCATTCAGTCCGCTCTATCTATCGGTCTCTCTTGCACCAACTTGCCTAATTCTTTACAAAATACTATAAATATGTACGATCATCGCTCTTATAAAGTTTAAGTTCTAATTATTTCCTCCAGTCCATTTTTTAAGAACCCAAAATTTGAACTGCATTGGTTCTTTCTATAAGAATCCGACAAGAGTTGTCTGAACATTTAATGATTTTTTTTTCCATTTTTTCCTCTCATTAATTATATGAATTGCATGAATTAAAATGTTAGCGATACCTATATTTACTCTATTTCCCTCTTTTACTTGCCCTCCATAAATAAGAGCCACTACTACAAAAAGGATAAAAGGTGGCGCACATTTTGTGGCACTTCTTTAAACAAGTGCCACAGCTTCTCTTTTTTTTTACCTCTATAATTTTTTTTTTTAAATTTTGGGTACCAGCTGTAGCGCTTAATATATTAAGTGTCACAATTGAGGAGACCTAGTGTGACGCCTACCTACGCAGGCGCCACACTTGGGGCCAGGAAAGCAGCTGTGGCGCCTAACTCACCAAGCGCAACAACTGCAGCATTAATTTTTTTTTTTTTTAGAAAAACTAGGCATGTGTGGCGCCTAAATAAATAGGCGCCACACATGCTAATTTCTATATCAGCTGTGGCGCCACAGCTGATATGGGGCAATTTGTGGCGCCTAATTATTTAGGCGCCACACTTGCCCCTTTTTTTTTAAAAAAAAAATTCAAATGGATAGTGTATCTCTTAATTATTTTATTTCCCGTGTAGTGGTCCTGTGTCCGCCCCCCATTCCTTCTCTTTTTGACTATTATTCCATTTTAATTATTTAACTACTCTCTCCTCCATTAAACTATTTTCCCTTTCTCATCTTCTTAGTGGATCCGTCGGCCCCCTTCCTCCATTTCCTATCATCTTCACACTAAAAAACACACCCATACGCTCACTCGTCACTCAAGCTAGCATCACCAACGTGGTCTCCCACTCCTTGCGCTGGTCAATTAATAGATTTGTAAGAAGAAGACTATTTCATTCTAACTTGCTTTATTTAAATTTTTTTTTTAGTCAAGATAAACCGTAATATAAAGTTTGCCTTTTTGTTCCTAATTTAATAGGAAAGACTGAAAACCTAGCTTGTTTCGTTTTCCTTTTTGCTTTGTTTAAATTTTTTTGCCGACAAGCTTGCGTTTTTTAGTAATCTTTTAATTTACTTAATTAGTTGTTGATGTACTGTGTTCACATATCAAGTTCTTGTATTGTGATATTTTTTATATTAGTTTTGGAGAGTATTAATGTAAGAACATTATTGTTGGGGAACTTGAATTTTAAATGTGAAAATTATATATATATATATATATATATATATAATAGGTTGAAATATAAAATAGAAAGATTGACAATTTGTGGAGATGATAAACACGAAAGCCACTCATTTTATATAAAGCTTCACAATCAGGAAGCATAAAAAAGAGCCACAGGAAAAAAAAAGAAGAAGAAGAAGAAAAAAGAAAAAAAAAAGGGACCCTACTGTGGCGCTTGCTCAAACAAGCGCCACAGGAGGGTATTTTTTTTAAAAAAAATTTTAAAATGTTGTGGCGCTTCCAAGCGCCACAGCTTTTTTTAGTGATGTCTAGATATGTGGCACTTCTCTAACGCCACAGTTAATGCAATTATAAGCGCCACAGCTTTACTTTTTTGTAGTAGTGAGCATACTTGGAAAGGAAGGTTTATTTCAGACATATTTATTATTTTTAACTAATTTTAACTACTTTCTTAAACAGAATAATTCAATTATCAAACTCTCATAAAAAGGATCGAAAGGAGTATTTCTTATTTTTTTTATTATACTTACAATCTAAAAATGATAAAAGAAGAGTTTTACATATTTGTATTATGTATTTTCATTTATTTATGTTTAGTGTCTAACTCATACCATTTACATTTTAGTTTTCACAAATCCAAAAAAGAGGCAAAAAACTGATGCATGGTCTATATCCTCGAAAAAAAGATAAACGAGACATCTCATTCCTGTCCCGGTCCCGTCTCAATCTCAATATTGTCTTGTATCCTTTTGCGGGATATTGGGATGGGATGCAGAATAAGCCTGTCTCATTCTTGTCTCGTGAACCCATCATTGCCGCTAAAGCAATGCCGTTGTTGCCGGGTCCTTCTTTGATCACGTCTCAAATGCAAAACCAAAGGTCAAGGGGAGGTTTATTTTTTGACATGGGGGCATTTTGGTATTCTCATAACAATAATGTGAATTCCACCACAAAAGTAATTATGTTAGGTTAGATAATGGTTATGGTTACTTCTACCCTAATTTTCAAAATTTATAGTTACTTTTACCTCTAAAAAAAGTATTTAGTGTTGTGCGCACTTTAAAAAAAATCTTAGATATATTTTGTCCCTTTGCCCTATTTTCAATATCTAATAGAAGGGGTGTCCCTGGGGACATCCTCCTCCTTCCATATTGTAGACTACCATACATGGAGCCCAATAAGCTCAACAACTACTCTGTTAAATTGAAATAATTGAGATAAAATGCATATAGGTTAAGGTTCTTACTTATACATGGAAGAGAATAAAAGTTTGAATCTTTGGAAGCGTATTTGATAACAGAGATAAAAAATTTTTGCATTGTAAATCTTGAAAGAGGAAACCATTGATCAAATAAAATAAATAAATAAATAAACCGAACAAATCTTAACGGCTAACTAATAATAACTAAATACTACTCCCTCTAATCATTTTTATAAGTAGCATTCTCTCTTTTGTGTATGGTCCTTTTTACGGGTCTGGATTCTCTCATAATCTTTTTTCTCTTTTTCTTCTTAGAATCTCATCTCCACCCCTTATGTTTAGAAAAATAGATGGTCCAGATTTCATATTTTGTAAAACCATTATTTTAAACATAAATAAGTAAATTTAGACTGTTAAAATATGATCTACACAATTCATAATTATAATACAAATAAAATTAATTAAAAAATTAATTTATAAAAACTATAATTATAGTTTTAAAAAATATTACATTTGAATCATTTATTTTTTGATATAAGGATAGAGATGAGATTCTGAGAAGAAAAGGAGCAAAAAGATTATGAGAGGATCCTCTTCCCCTTTTTACAAGTAACAAATCCCCTTTGTTTAAAAATGAAAATTTGTCTTTCCACTTTTTACACTCATTGAATACATGTCTTTATAGTAATTACTATCACACATGCACTAAGAATGTGGAAATTCCTCCATTTAGCATCTATCTACAATAAATTATATTTATTTCACATTTTTTAAAATTACTCTTATTTCCACTTATTATCTCTCCACATTAAATTTTTACTCATTTTCTCTCCTAAGCCCTCTTTATGAATAAGGGTATAACTAGACAAAAAATTATATATATATTACATACTTATTGCTTTTCACTGAATTTAATTACTATTTTGATCCCATTGAAATGGTAGTTGTTATTTATAAAAAGGATACGAGGGAGTAACTGAATAAATATTTAATATTCAGCACAGCTCCTTGAAATTTGAATGTAGGTACCATACAAGTTCATAGTTCCTAAACTTCTAATCACTCTATTATATAAAGGATACGAGGGCGTAACTGAATAAATATTTAATATTCAGCATAACCCCTTGAAATTTGAATCCAAGTACCATAAAGTTCGTAGTTCCTAAGCTTCTAATCATTCTATTATGATTTTCATCTCCAAGAACTTTTGTAAAGAATCTGCTATTTCTGTGTGTTTACCATATCAATATCAAATATAAGGCACAACGCAGAAGTTTAAATGATACTGGGAACAGTCTAGATATATCAACAGTTGCTGAGTTGATGAGGTGGTGTGTGATTCTTGGCAACCAGACGAAGATCATTCTTCTTGTGCATTGTGGTTCCTGGTAGGACTTGTGTGTCAATATCCTGCTTCTCAATCCCAGCGGGCAATTCCCAGTCAAATGAATTCAGAAGATTTGCAAGTCTAAGCTCCACAGTGACCATTACCATATTCATAGCAGGACAAATCCTGTGTCCAGCTCCAAAAGGAATCAGTTCAAAATCGTTGCCTTTTAAGTCTACTGAACAACTCAAAACTCTTTCTGGATAAAATTGCTCTGCATTTTCCCATAGCTCTGGGTCTCTAGCAATAGCCCACGCATTCACAAACACCAGGGTTTTGGCTTGAATCTCATACCCTTCTATGTTGCAGCTTTCGGTGGATTCTCGTGGCAAAGGTAATGGCGTAGGAGGGAATAGTCTCAGAGTTTCCTTCACCACTGCTTTAAGATAAGGAAGCCTCTCAATATCCTCTTCACCTATAAAATCCTTCTCACTGTATAAACTTCTGATTTCATCTTGTACCTTCTTCATCACTCGTGGGTTCTTTATCAGTGACGTCATAGCCCAAATAACTGTCACTGCACTTGCGTCTGTTCCTGCTATAAATATATTCTGCATCCACATACAAAGAAGGTGGCTAACCTAGGAGAATGACTCCTATAACCCAACTCGAAAAACACAGACAAGATAATATTTACCGTGAGCAAGCCTTTGATGTGATCCAAAGTGAAATCAAATGTGGTTGAATGAGCATCATCCATCATTTGAAGAAAGATATTGTAAACTAAATAATCTTGAAATGTGATTTACATTCTTATGTCCGAATGAGAAGATTACAAGGATATATATACACATACAAACAGAGACAAAGCAAGCGTAATTGGTGGAGTAGGTGAAGAAATATTCAAAAGATTATCTACCCCCGACTAGCTTCTTCAACAATCTCATGCTCAATATGTTCACATGAAATCTTCTAACAATCTATGTTCACATTCTAACACTCCCCCTCAAGTTGGAGCATATATATTTATCATACTCAACTTGTTACAAAGATATTGAACCCTTGTCCCATGTAAGGCTTTTGTTAGAAGATCTGTCAGTTGATCGTCGGATCGTATGTGCCCTGTAGATACAATATTTTCTTTGATCTTATCATGAATAAAATGGCAATCAATCTCAATATGTTTTGTTCGTTCATGGAACACAGAGTTCGATGCTATATGAAGTGCTGCTTTATTGTCACATCATAATTTTGCAGGCAATGTTGTGGTAATTCCAATTTCTTTCAAGAGTTGAACTACCCACACAATTTCTTGTACTGACTGTGACATGGCTCTGTATTCCGCTTCTGCACTAGATTTTGACACAACTCCTTGCTTCTTACTTCTCCAAGATATCAAATTGCCACCAACAAACACACAGTAACCCGTAGTAGATCGTCTTGTAGCCTTGGATCCTGCATGATCCGCATCACAGAAACACTCAATTTTAATGTGCCCATAATCTGTATAAAGAATACCAAGACCTGGAGAACTTTTCAAATAATGCAATATATGTTCTAAAGCTTCCCATTGTGCCACCGTTGGCGATGTCATAAATTGACTGAGCCTACTGACTGAGAAAGTTATATCAGGACGAGTCACTGTAAGATAATTCAGTTTCCCAATGAGTCTTCTATATCTCTCAGGAAATGGAAATGGCTTCAATTTTTCTGGATCAATCTTTTTCTTCAAATCATCAGGAAGTTCATCAAACATACTAGCATCAAGATCTAGGAAGGGATTCGAAATCATGGGAATGCTGCTTGGCGCTGCTCCAAGCTTTCCAGTCTCCTTTAGGAGATCGAGAACATACTTCCTTTGAGTTAAAAGAATACCTTTCTTGCTTCACAAACTTCAATACCTAGAAAGTATTTTAATGACCCCAAATCTTTTGTCTGGAAATGAGAGTTTAGGAAGACTTTAAGTTGTGAGATTCCGGAAATATTACTTCCTATAATTACAATGTCATCAACATATACTACTAAAAGAATCATCGTTGAATCAGATTGCTGGTAGAACACAGAGTTATCACACTTGCTTTGACTTAATCCGAATTTCTTGACTACATCACATAATCTATCAAACCAAGCACGAGGACTTTGCTTTAGACTATACAACGACTTCCGAAGGTAGCACACTTTCCTATTCTCCCCCTGAGCAACGAACCCAAGAGGTTGCTCCATATAAACTTCTTCAAGGAGGTCACCATTCAAAAATGCATTCTTAACATCTAATTGATGTAAATCCCAATTATATGTGGCAGCGAAAGAGATAAGAAGAAGAACAGAGGTGAGCTTAGCCACAGGAGAGAATGTCTCGGAATAATCAATACCATAGGTTTGTGCATACCCTTTAGCAACGAGCCGTGCTTTTAATCATTCCAAGGAACCATCAGCGTTGGTTTTAACAACAAACACCCATTTACAATCAATAGCCTTCTTTCCAGGTGGGAGATCAACAAGAGTCCAGGTACCAGCCTTGTCAAGGGCCAAAATTTCATCTTCCATTGCGGCACGCCAACCAGGGTGAGTTAGGGCTTGGTGAAGAGTAGAAGGAGTGGAGATGGAATCAACGGTGGCAACAAGGGATAAGGAAGCAGGGGACAAATTTTGATAGGATACAAAAGATGAGATGGGATGGGTACAGTCTGCATATCGTTTAGGGGGACAATGTGGACGGGTACCTTTTCGGAGGGCAATGGGCAGGTCATCAGTGGTAGCAACAGGAGAATCTGTCATATGATCGATAGCGCCAGAATCAATGACCCACTTTGTAGAGGTAGTAGCAAGACCAGAAGACGAAGTACCTGCAGCGAGTGCTCGTACAGATGATGGACCAGTGTCTAATGGATCAGGTGTCTGTGCAATATGGACAAAACCATGTTACTGATCACGTTGTTGCTTATTCTGTAATTTTCGACAATTTCGCTTAATATGACCGGGTTCCTTACAATAATTACAGATAATAGTTGCAGAGTGCATATTTGGAGCACCGCTATATCCCTGTTTGGAATTAAATGGCTTGTTATCAAATGGTCCACGCCCAGCTAAAGCACTGGCATTCCAATCATTCGATGGACGAACAACTCTATCAGCATGAAGTACCCTGGAGAACACTTCTTCAAGAGATGGAAGCTCCTGACTAGCAAGAATTTGAGATCGAATGGTCTCATACGAAGGATCAAGAGCTTCAAGAAAACTAATGATGGCCTGTAGTTCCATATTCTTAATTCGTGTCTGAAGATCCGCCTGTGGAGACATGAGTACTTTCATTTCTTCATATAACCGCTTGAAGTTTAAGAAGAAATCCTTCAATGAACGTCCTTGATGGTGAGAACGATAAAAACCTTTACAAACTTCATGGATCCGAGTAATATTACCTTTACCGGAAAACATAAACTCAAGATAAGTCATGAGTTCTTTGACCGTGTTGCAGTGACCAACAGAAGATAGAATTTGTGGTTCAATCGAGTTTCTAATTTGAAAGAAAATACGTGCATCGGCCCTTGACCAGGCCAAACTCTTATCATCATCACCAGAAGGGGGGTCTTGAGTTAAGTGAACTTCCTTTTCAATGCCCAAAAGATATAGCTTGACAGTTTTGTTCCAGTCACTATAATTTGTCCAATTCAATTTTGAATCGATAATTTTAGCAGACATAGGTAACATATCAGATGGTTTAGATACATATCAGATGGTTTAGATTCGGCCATATGGAGTAGTCAACCACAATAATGAGAAAAAAATAAGCTTAAGGTACTTAAAGCAAGAATGAAGTCACAGATGCAGAGAACTCCCGAAATAATTAAAAACCAAGTCACATCCACGTAGGCCACAACGCTCCAAAAATTGGAATCCCACGTGAATCAAAATACTCTTTAGAGTATAATAACACCAAACTGAACCAAAGGTGGAACTGAAATGTCTCTCACAGGAAAAAAAACGAAGTTCCTTGGTTCTTCACAAAATCTTAGAGAAGGCAAAAATTCAAAGTGAGAATCAGACCAGATGGGTACCAGGGATGGAACGGGGTCGGCAAGTCGATTGGAGCGCCGCTGGAATCACCAGAAAAGCTTGCCGGAATAGTGCTCACGCGTCGGCGCGTGTCGTCGACGGCGGAAGGTGCAGCGGCGCGTGGAGGCTCACCCCTGGTCGGAAATGGATGCTGCTTCAGGGTAGCACCGATTTTGAGCTTCTGAATCCAATGGTGAGGCGCGTGTAATTCAATACGTTGCGGAGATGACAGATCTGAGACTTGGTTCAAAGTGTGTTTGGAGGTGTGAACGGAAAGACGGAAAACGCTTGTGAAACAGAAAATCTGAACTTAGAATAAGGTATGGCTCTGGTACCATGTAAACTAAATAATCTTGAAATGTGATTTACATTCTTATGTCCGAATGAGAAGATTACAAGGATATATATACACGTACAAACAGAGACAAAGCAAGCGTAATTGGTGGAGTAGGTGAAGAAATATTCAAAAGATTATCTACCCCCGACTAGCTTCTTCAACAATCTCATGCTCAATATGTTCACATGAAATCTTCTAACAATCTATGTTCACATTCTAACAGATATCAATGATGTCTTGGTTTGTTCGAGGCTTCTTCAGATTCATGTGGTCGTCGATGACTTGCTGGTAGAACATGTCGAGTTGCTTGAAGGTTTTATCCAGTCGGCTATAAAGTCCTCTGATTCTATCAACCCAACCCAACCATGGAAGATAATCTCACAAGTAAAATTCAACCAACAAGGCTTGAGCTTCGTTCAGAAGTCCATAAAATCTACTTCTTTCACTTACTTTGTCTTCGGACTCGTACCTTTTTCCGAAAGCAATCCTACAAATGAAAGTGCTTGTGAAGGAGACCAATGTGCGGCTCAAGTTGATTACTCTGCCAGAAACAACAAACTGCGACAACCTTCGAATCAGTCGTAAAACCTCGTCTTCTCGAATGAGACGAAAAGAGTGGATGCATCTGGAGCTAAAGAAGTGGAGGACACACAGTTTTTTCATCTCTCTCCAATGTTCACTGAAGGAAGCGAAACCCATGTCTAAACCATTGGAAGACAATTTGCGTTGACTAAGCAAGGAAGGTCTGCTAGCAAATACGAGGTCGTGGTTTTTCATGACTTGTCTGGCTATTCTTGCAGAGGAAACAACTATGGTGGGCCTGGTTCCAAGGCGGAGGAAAATGAGAGGGCCATATAGCTTGGAGAGATGCCATAGATAATGATGTGGGGCAGAGTTAGGAAGCTGGTGAAGATTGCCTAAGAGAGGAAGATGTGGTCTTGTTCTTGTTGTTCTATAGAAAAGAAATACGAGGAAGATGGATGAGAAGAGAATGAGAAGGAGCACCATAGTAGAACTTTATTCCAAGACATTCAGAAGTGAGATCGATAGGATATGGTTGTACAAGATTTTTTTGCAATATTTGTTCATTTATAAAACAGAGGACCACTTTGGCACGTATCTTGTACAAAAAAAAAAGATCCTCCATCAGTTCTAATTATAAAATAAAGTTCATTTTTTGAAAAAATTAAGGAAACTAATTAAATTACTTTAGAGTATTTATATTTATATTTTTTTCTTCAAACTAATTAATTTGACTAATAAATTAAAATATAATCTAATGATACATAATATATGATATGATTAAATAACTTATTTAGTTTGTTTAATTTCTCCAAAAAAAATCAACTTTGTCTTATAATTAGGACCGAAGGTAGTAGGTAAACATCAGCTTCATCATGGGTCCGCATTCCCTCCTCATCACCCCAATTTTGGGGTGGACCCATTTTTTTGTTTTTTTTAAATTTTTGATGTATTCTTATTTATTTAGATTAAAATATATGCTAAACTCTGAAATATTTTTACCACCCGGTATCTCAAATTAATTAATTTCTAGTTTTGCATTCATAAATATTTTTCCTGCAACACTAGGATCCTGAAATATTTTTCCTGTAGCACCCAATATTTGAAATGTTTTTTTAACACCTAGTATCTTGAGCTAATTAATTTCTAATACATGGACTATTTTTTTAAACAAAATAAAACAAAAAACCCCAAAATTGGGGTGATGAGCTTTCTCTTGCTCATCTTTTTTATGAGCAGGGATTGTGGATCCGCTTTATCACATGGTTTGTTTGTTCATTTCTTAAACAGAGGACCACATTCCACTCATCTCATGGTTCACGTTGTAGTTTTAAACTTCAAAGCAATTACTGAATTCAGTCTTACAACAGTTTATCTATCGAGCACTTTCTTGAACAATATATCAAATAAAAACAAGACAGACATAATAATATCCAGTGAAGCCTCCCGACCGTCCCCACTTTTTATGCGTTTCATTTTAAGCTTCAGTGTGTATTTATGCGCCACAAGAATATTTCAAGCTAATATTATTTGACATGCGCCTAACTTACAACAGAAACAACGAATAACTACGTACGATTCCAACAAAATCAAACCTCCAAATCCAAACATATCTTTTGTAAAACATGCAGTCAATTACAGTCAGTTATCATCACTTGAATAATCAGAGGTCACATGTTCGTTTTGAAAAATCATTTAAATGGTCTAGCTCTAATCAGCTACTCCATCATAATGATATTTAAGCCGAAAGAAAAATATTGCTTAAATACTATCTTTAATCTCTGATAAATGTTACATAATTGTTTTGGGTGAAATAAATTCAGCATAAATGATGATGTTGAGATAAGCGTGTAGGACAAAACTCATGTATATACAAATAAATCACGAATTAGAGTACATGAATTTTCCTATATTAATAGCGGAAAACTTATAAGAATTACCTCTCGTCATTGCTAAACTTTGATTGGATAGAGAACTCATGAATCCTGATGAAAGAGAGCTGCAAAGGGAAATAAAGATAGAAGATGATTGTCAGGTCTCTTTCTGACTGGCTGTGAGGCACAGCAATGGCAACTGGTTTAAGAGCCATCGTCAGTCAAGGAACCTCAGATGAGAAGATTAGGTTTTCCCTTATGCTCCTCTCATTTGGCCGTAAACTTAAGTGTATATTTTCCACCATAAAAAAAATTACATTAATAGCCAATAACTCTAATCTTAAATTGGGTCTAAATTTGACTAACAGACCACACTCTGGATATTTTAATTAATTACCTAATTAAAAACTAATAATAATTATAATATATTAAAATATCTAACAAAGCGATCTTGACAAACTAGAGTCTGGCCTATGTCCATTAGCTTGGGCGGATTCAAACAGGACACAAGGTTTAACTAACGATATTGCCTTGACTAAATTGAACACATCTATCTTACAAGCTTATCCGGTGCTTCACTGACACTCCGTATTTTCAAACTGTCCCCTTAATTTGACTTCTGAATCAACATACTAAAGAAAACCAACTCCCCATGATCAAAATATGACAAAAATGAATTTCCTCTTTCACACTTCAATTTCAGAGAGCCGTATAGATCTCGAATCCTTCTTCTAGTGGGTGAGCTATGTGGTACTTGGCAAGTAGGCAAGGATCATTTTTCTTGTGCATTGTAATTCCTGGTATGACTTCTGTGTCAATGTCTTTATCCTCAATCCCATCAAGCAATTCCCAATCAAAACAGTGAACAAGATTGGCAAGCATAAGCTCCACAATGGCCACTCCCAAGTGCAATGCAGGGCAAATCTTGCGTCCAACTCCAAAAGGAATCAGCTTACAATCTTGGCGCTCTTTCCATGTCTCAGGGTCTCTCCCTATAGCCCATGCATTCACAAACACTAGAGTCTTGGGTTGAATCTCATATCCTTCTATATCACCCTTTTCGATAGATTCTCTAGGCACAAGCAAGGGTGAAGGAGGGAACAATCTTAGAGTCTCTTTCACCACTGCTTTCATATAAGGAAGCCTCTCAATATCCTCTTCATTTATAAAATCTTTGTCACCATATAACTTTCTGATTTCATCTTGTACCTTTTTCATCACTTTGGGATTCTTCATAAGTGAGGTCATCGCCCAAACAAGTGTTGCCGCGCTCGTGTCTGTTCCTGCAATAAATATATTCTGCATCCACCATAAAATAAGACAAATTAATTTATCAGTAACCCTCAAAACATACAATTTAAATATTGCAGCGGGAAAAGACATTACCATGAGCAAAGCTTTGATGTGTTTCACAGTGAGATCAACCGAAGTTGAGTGAGCATTCATTATTTGAAGAAAGATATCAATGACGTCTTTTTGATCAGTTTGAGGATTTTTTGGATTCATGAGGTCGTCGATGATTTGCTGGTAGAACATGCCGAGCTGCTTGAAGGTTTTATCCAGTCGACAATGAAGTCCTCTGATTCTATCAATCCACCCCAAACATGGTATATAATTAGAGAAGTAAAATTCTGTCAACAAGGCCTGAGATTCGTGGAGCAGTCCATGAAATCCACTTCTCTCGCTTACTTTATTGTCTTCCAACTCATACCTCTTCCCAAAAGCAATCTTACAAATCAAAGTTCCTGTGAAAGACATCTTTGTCTCGCTGAGGTTGATTACTTTGTGAGAAGCAGTATGTTGACACAACCTTCGAATCGTTCTCAAAACCTCGTCTTCCCGAATGGGACGAAACGAGTGGATGCGCCGAGTGCTTAACAGGTGGAGCGCACACAATTTTTTCACTTCTCTCCAATAGTCACCGTAAGGAGCGAAAGCCAGATCTAGGCCATTATAGGACAATTTCTGTTGACCAAGTAAGGATGGTCTGCTAGCAAATACGAGGTCGTGGGTTTTCATAACTTGTCTGGCAATTTTGGCAGAGGAAACAACTATGGTGGGGTTGAGGCCGAAGCGAAGGAAGATGAGAGGACCATATTGCTTGGAGAGACACCATAGATAACGATGTTGGTCAGAGTTAGGAAGCTGGTGAAGATTGCCTGTAACCCCCTACCTTAATAACTATATTTATAGTTTGAGAATGCGTCACTAAGTTGAAATAGAAACCAGTGGTTAACTTAAAATTTTTCCAAAACTTGTTTAGTGCGGTCTCACGTTCACATCTCGAATATAATTGGTCTAACCAGTTCGGTTTCATTTATACATATCAGAGTGCAACCAAAAATTCCCGACAACGTTCAAGTTTCGTTACTTAATAAAGGGTTTACAACGCTTGGTTTCCCATACAGGGGATTACACAACACTATTCAATATATGCAACATGTGCAACTAATCCCCAACAAAATATGACAACCAACTACCAAAATTAAAACTCCTAGCTAGGAGCTCTAACCGCCCTTCGTCACTTGCTTTTCCTTTGAACCACTTGCCCTTGTTGTAGGTTAATCATTGGAAAGAATGAGATTCAAAAGAATCCCAGTAATAACAATTCACTTATAACATGTACAATCACAAAGCATGTAAGCAAATCACAACAACAACAACACAACGGCATTTCTCCGACAGCTTTCGCTGCATTCACAACGGCATATTTCACAACAGCATGTCTCACAACAGCACAACAACGATATTTCACAACGGCAATGTTATATCACGGCATATTCAATGAAATGACATACATGCAAGGCATCATACACAGAATAAGAGAGAGAGTCACTACCTTGTTCTTTCCGCTCATGCACTGGCACTGGTTTATTACGTGCAGGGCAAATGTCAAATCCTATAATTAGAATTTAAGCGACAAGTTATTAATTAATCCAATTCTTTAATTCAAACACTCAAGTTGGTTATCATTAGGGACATTTAATCAAATCAACTAAGGAGTTAAAGTGGTTAATTAACCCCAAAGACCAATTCATAACCTCAAAGTTCAACAATACTACATTATGCCATTACATCTTCAATTTTCGCATAAGGGACCAAATCTGCCAGAATTTTCTCCAGACTTTGAAAAATCATAACTAATTCTACAAAAATAGAAATGAGGTGATCCCAAGTCCTATGGAAATCTATTGAAGTCCTCTTCATAGGAAAAATATGAATCATTATTGGAAATCACCACACAATTCCAGAATTACACAAAATCCCACACTGCTCCAGAATTAAGTCCAGTTTCAACATCAAACTTTGGGCAACCAGAACTCCCAGCTCAAAAAACTAAATGACACAAATTATATATCCATTTTGAAGCTTGGAATGTGAGCTTTAAGACTGGAAAGTTTCATAATTTTTAGAGATCTTTTGGTTATCCAAAAATACCACACAAGTAGAGTACCTCGCTGGAATTCTGTTCAGGCTGAAAACCCAAATTTACACTTTGAGTTTCAATGACCCAAAATTCACAACCTAGGGCTATTCCCACATAATTTTTCATTTAGAACACAATGGTAACATCAAAATTAACAAATTCCCACTCATTCTCCATGTCCTGTTTTGGCAGAAAAATCAAAATAAATTCCAACAATTACCAACTTCCAATTTCAGCATCAAACTTATGTCAAATGATTTCCAATCATCATAGACCACCAATAACATAACCAAAACATCATGAATTACCCAAACCCTTGTTTGGCCAAAATCAGGGCAGATTTACACATGCCAAAATACTCATTCAACCAACACAACCAATAGCTCAAATTGATGCTAATACTTACCTCTTGCTTCTCCTTAAGTTCTTTTTTTGATTCTTCAGCTTTTGTTCTTGCAAGGTGGCTGAAAACTCCTCTTCTTCAAAAAAAAACCATAGAAATGAAGCTAAGGAAGAGAGGAACAAGTTTCATGAAGGACACTTGAGCCATAGATGAGGTTAAGGAGGTGAAAATCAAGGTGGAAAGTCTCACCTTTTCCTTGCTCTTCTTTCTCTTTCGTTGGAGCTGCAGCACCGACTTGGAGAGTGAGAGAGAGAGAGTGATGAATAATGAGATTTTTGACTTCCATTATCCCTTGAGAGCTGACCGAAAAGTTGGACCAAATGGAGAGAAAATTGTGGCTAATATTAATTCCTTGGTCATACATTTTTTTTTAGTAACTTGTCTAGGTGTAAATGGCACAAGAAGAGTGAGCTTTTCTCTTTCCTTCTTTCTTCTTTCTTGAAATGCTTGACCGACTT